>CM036905.1:63052490-64252490 GCA_020800305.1 Porphyrio hochstetteri | reverse complement strand
CTTCAACTGAGCCTGATGTACACGTGTAACATGTTGGTTGCATCACTTCCACAGCTAAGCAAAGGGAACCTCGCTCAAGCCCTTTTGTGTTTCATAATCTCATCCAGGGCTGCCGTCATTCAGTGCACTAAGGATAGGTTTGAAACTTAGGGGATTTGGTAAAAAAACCCATGACCTTTACATGTGTAAACAGTTGATTACACATATGAAGTAATTAAGCATTTGTCCTTACGTGCTGCTTTAACTGGGACCCAAGCTTGTACCCTGAGTAAGTGCGAGAAGACTGTTGGAGCAGCATTAAGTGCCACCTTTTAATAATTTGTATTTCTGAATAGTGAGAGTAAACTGGGAAACTAAGGCATTGTAAACCTATAAATGATTGATCCCTTAAGAAAATAAAACAAACAAAAAACCCACAAAAAAGGGAATTGCTGAAGTGCTGACAGCAGTCGTCTTTGTCTTCTAGCAAATTCAGAAACTACGGAGAGAGCTGGTTGCATCACAAGAGAAAGTCGCCACCCTTACGTCTCAGCTTTCAGCAAATGTAAGTGTCTTTCCTTGTCATCATAAACAGTGTCAGAGAATCCACTATCAGACTGGCTAATAGCTCTTGCTCAGTTCAAGTACCAACACATGGTCTGTGAGACTATTACTATTTATTTATTTATTTGTTTGTTTATAGTTGGTCTTTTTCTAAATCAAGTATTTCATTAAGTGTCTGCATTTCCTCAGCTTCAAGCAGAAGAAATCTTGCAATCAAACACAGTGGAAATGGAAATGCGAGTTTCCACACTTTGGGTGTGACTAGAGTCCTATTCAGATTTTATTTCTCAGAATCAATTTTTAAAAAGCCCAAAAGTTAAAGAGACACAACCAATGAATCTGCATGAATTGCAGATGCTGATAGAATTCATTGTAGTTTAATTTCATTAAGATAAAGCCCACAAAATGCAGATAGATGTGGAAGGAAGGACAGTATACATTTGTATATGAAATTTATATGCTGCAATACCTGTGCTGGTATTTAGCTAATGGAAACTGGGATGTTTCACAGGCAACTCCTTCATGTTCTTTCCAGTTGTCGTAGACCGGTAATATGAGTTCTTGAACATGTTATCAGGACACAGTGACAGATAGGGAATGTGAGCTACAGTCCTGTCTGGTTACTATGGTGAAGTTACTGGATAGTTACCGAACAATCTGCTGTACAGTGATTTTCAAATGCAGTTCAGGATATGGCTATAGTTAATACTAAAAGGAAAGCTGAGATGCAGTTCCAAGAGAGTAAAATTTTGCATTTCAAGAAAGCAATTTCCTGATGTCTTGGGCAACCTATAGAGTGACTTTTTTCAATATGTAGATATACTGAGTATTAAAATCTATAATACTGGCATTATTTCCAAGAAATTATTTCAGTTGCTGGAGCGCTGCTGTGTTCACATAGTGGGAAAATAATCCCTGATCGTGTGAAAGCTGCTTATTCTGTTAGGCCTACCACATGTGAAACTGTGGAATAGCTACTCTTAGTACTTTCTGCTCTCTTCAGGTGGCTGCAGAACCCCTGAGGGTGTCTGTAGCCCTGTTACAGCATGGATTGCCCGTCTGTCCTAAGTGCTGAGAATGAACTAGTGAAGCAGAGACAACATTAAACTTCTGTGATGTTCATAAATTTCAAAAGCTTGATTCTGTGTTGGGCTGTTCATTTGGGAGTTTATAGCCAGCATGCCTATCCTTGGTATGAGGTTCCATCTCTCATGTGTTTTAGGCACTGTTCTTCATCTTTGCCAAACTGGGCAATTCTTCACTCACCCATCCTGAGAGCAGCAAACTAAAACCAACAACAAAAGGTCATAAGAGCTCCAGGGAGGAGGACTGTGGATGGGTCTGTGACAGCACCATCACTGACATCCCCACATCCTCTCTGAGTACCCTCTTAATGACCATGCAGCAGCAGCTAGTTAGTTTCATACATGCAAGCATGTGATGTAGTGAAAGATGTCCCTGCCCACAGCTGGGGGTTGGACTAGGTGATTTTTAAAGATTCCCCCCAACCCAAACCATTCTGTGATTCTGAGCCTCATCGTTCAAACTAAATTGTTTGCCTGTGGTGGAGGAGCCTGTGAAAGCCTGTGGAAGCCCCTCTCTCTGATGGGGATAACTCAGGCTCTTGGTCCCGTGCCTCATTTTACTGTGGGGCAAACCAGCAGTTTTCCCTTCTCTCTTTCTGCTATTTCTGAACAGAAAGCACCAGCATATTCCTTCTCGATGATATGACTAGAGTCATCTTTCTGAAAGATGACATCTTCATCCTTTGACAGTCATCCCAGCAATGCTGTAGCCTAGTATACAGTAATAAGTCAACTATTGAGTGAGGACGGGAGGGCATTCTCCCCTGCAGCTGAAGCAACAAGGCCACTGTTTGGTTCATTTGGGCCAATTGCATCCAATTTCTTCCCAATGTTAGTGAGAAGTCATTGTCTATACCTCTGGTCAGTATTCCTTTGTGTGGAGTAAACACCATTCAGACTGGTACCTTATAACGTTACTTATTCCAGACAAGTAGTCAAAGTCAGCTTCAAGTTATGATTAGATTTGATCCCTATTTCAAAGAAACCAAGTCCAGCTAAAGATGGATAGTTACATTTTGGCTTGGTTTTCACTCAAACGAATTCTGCTACATGGGTGAGAAATAAATTGGGTTTGAACTGTTTAACACGTTGGTTGGAGATCTTGTTCCTTGTACAACATCTTGGGCTTCTGAACACCTAGTAAGAATGTTCACAGCTTTTCTACTGATCTGATTGGAGGGGTAACTTTTTCAAGTGGACAGTTGCAAATACATAGATGGGTGCATCTGGTTTTGCCTGTCCAGATGTCCTACATTTGTAAACCTGCGTGTATGTGTATATAGGTGTGTATGCATACTGCATGTTGTGTAAAGGTTAATTTAATCACTTCCTTTGACTCTGCCACCCACCTTCTAATCCATCTCCATAGAGACAACCTTTAAACTCTAAACCTATAAGCAATCCTTAATCTGATCCTTATAGCACATGGGGTTTTTAAATGGTACCCAGAGAAATCTTTCTTTTTTTCCAAATCCCCAACATGTGGAAATTCCCTCAAAATTAAACTTGTCAGGAGCATGAAACTTAGAGGCTTCAAATTCTCCAGGCATGAACAAAGGATTTAGCCACCTTCATGGTGAAAAAAAATCTTAAAAGAAAAATAGATGTTGCTAGAGTAAATGTTTTGGGGGGATATTGTCAAGAGATACAGACTTTAAAAAAACTTTAGAATGTACATTTATTTCACAGTAAGCCAGATTCTGAGTTCCCTCTCTGCTAGTTCTGGTACAAAAGATGTAAAGCATTAAAAGAACACTTCCATATAAATCCAAAGGATCAAAATAAACCCCTTAGAGATGTGTTAGTACTGATTCCTGTCAGTCCTTTGAGCACTTTATGTAAATAAATTCTGTGAAGTATCACTTAAACATCAGAAATCGAGGTTGAAAACAGAGTTTATATACAACCTTTTAATTCTGATATGGCCTCTGAAATTTAGTGTAATTACAGAATTGATATTTAAATGCCAGAAATTACATACTTTTCATAAAAATTATGAGACTAAGTAACAACTATCTGATTTAATATGATGAACTTACAACATATCCAGGTGGGCTTGTACTGTCTTAGCAGTTTTGTCTATAAAACAAAAGTATGTTTTTGTTGTATATCTCCTAATCTAGGAGACACCCCTCCCAGGCCCTGGCATTTAAAGGAGAAATAGCCCTGTTCACAAAAGCTGTAATTTATCTTCAGAGAAGAATTCAAAACCATATTTCACACTCTGAATGGATACTGTGACCCTCATTTTGAGTCACGTTTGCACTTCAGTAGGCTAAAACCTGAATAAACAGTAAGTCTAATGCAGAAAAACGTTTGGTCACCCTGCCTATCTTTTCTGTAGATACATCCATCTCTGGCACTCTGTATGACCAGAGTATTTTCTGTGGTGCCTTTGTTACCCAGAAAATGACTCCATCTTTTCTGATGCCTTTGCTATAAATGCAGTCATCTTTGCCTTAGTCCTTAGCTCTTCCACATATCCGCATTTCCAGTGTCTGAAAATAGTCAGCTTTTTTTTTTTCCTGGCTGTGGTCTGGAGAAGGAAACTATGAACAGCCAGAAATTTTGTTCCCTCATAGTTCACCTCGGGCTTGAATTTGTTGTTACTGTTTCCCTCTGCTGAACCAAGCAGAAGTATTGTATGCAAGTGAAGAAAAGAGCATCTTGCCTCATTTCAATGCTGTTTGTGTCCTCGCTTCACCACTGTGGGTGACAGTAATACATGTGTCATTAGAAGGCTGTCAGGCTGAAATTTGACCTATTTCATCAAACCTTGGGGTTGATTTATTATTTTATATCAAAACCTGTCAATTGGAAGTCAGAGCATTTCTCGGGCATTTCAGAAACCTCCGTTAAGACTTTTCTTACTTTGTTTCATTTATTATTCAGGTTTTGTTGGCTGGACTCAAGTCCTATGCTTGATTTCAGCAGTTTATTTCATTTGATTAACCCCAAAGTGTTTTGCCTGCATATGATTAAATTCAAGCAGGGCCCAGCTGTTGTTTGGATGCTTAATTTACAGGTTTTTCTCTGAGATTTTGCCTTTTCCCCTGGTGCCTGTTTTGATGTTGCTGAAGGGCAAACCTCAGTACTAATTAAGAAAGGGCCTGTTTTCAGTGCAGAAAGTGTCCAACCAGCAGACTTCCTACATGACTGACACAGGCTCAAATTCCAGCGAGCAGCCTGAACTCAGCCTGTTTGGAGGGACTTTGATCAGTGCTTTGTACTGTCTAAAGCTGAAGGGTGCATGCTTGCAAACCATAGTAGACCCAGGATGTCAGTAGAGAGCGGAGGGGGTTCGCTGGCTAATACTCTTGTTTGGCCAGCTCTGAACCACTATCCCACAGCCAAACAACAAGATAATAGCAGGCGGCGAGCAGAAAAGGTCACCAGATGTACAGTGGCTTCTTGCAATCCGCCCGATCCCTTCTGGCCTCTCACACCTCCTTTCAGTCAGCCGTGTCAGGTGGGAGGAAATTTCTTTCTTTACTTTTGTTTTGTAAACCTGAACACCCCAGGTCAGATCGCACAGTGTCTATGGATGTGTCAGTGTCACGTTCAGGATGGGCTGTAAACCTGAGAGCTGAGGTATTTGGGGTTTGGCTGCCAGGGATCCCTCACTAAGAAGGAAATGTTTAAAATTAAATCTGTCGTCCTGGCACTGAAGTCATTCCCTGAGTGTTAGATCTTTTTGACTGTTTCCAGTGGGAATTTCACATGTTAATAGAAGTCAAAATTACTCCATATGTGATGGATCTGCAGATAAGAGCTGTACATCGTCTGTGTATCTAATGTATATCGTGCTAAAGACAAATATATTTTGCCGTAGGCATACTTCCAGTAATGCCCAGTTACTTAACTCTAATTCCAGTGTTTCTGTTTCTAAGTACAAATGCCACGTTCAATTGTGAAGATTTGTTTTAACTTTTGAACAAGTGTTATTTAAAGCACATGCAGTATTCAGGCTATTTTGTGTGGTGTTTGAGTGACGTGTGCCATGAATAAAACTACTGAATCTAACACAAAGATTTCTGAGGTGTGGGGGACTGGTTGTAACTTAAAAAAAGACAAATTCTGTTCCCAAATATTTTTATGAGAATGAAAAAATGAATCTATTTGGATCAGATAAATAATCCTCTAAGTCTGAGCATTACCAATCCAATCCAAACCAATTACCAAATTTATAAGTCTAAAAGAAGTTTGTAATTAGAATTTCTAGTGAGCATTTTTAAAGTCACATTTGCTTCTTCCCTTTTCAATTTTCTGAATTATTCTACATTTAACTATTTAAATGCAAAGTCTGACCTTAAATGGGAATATATACATACATAAGCTTTATGCATACCTCCACACACAAATAAATATACTGATAATCTAGCATTTTTCGGACTAACTTCTCTTATTCTGTTATATAATATTTCTTTTGGGGCAAATCTGTGTAAGATTTCAACAAGTAGGAGTTCCCTGGACTGCTGATTAAATAAACATTTGCTACCACAGGGAAAGGCAGCAGAGTTTATTACTCTGCATGTAAAATTAATACTTTGTATTTCATAGAAGAGTATTATGTCTCAATAAACATTTACAGTAATGAGCAATGCAGTCAAAGTTTTTTTTTTTCTTTAATAGTTTTCAGTTGATAGGCCTTTAAATTAAGTTTCTTTCTTATTAGCAAATCAGGACCTGATAGTCTTTATCTCAAATGATTCAGCAAAGATCTGTCATCTTGATCCAATTACATTTATGATGCAGAAATTTCAGTGTGCTGCCCTGAGAAGGTGAGGCATTGATTGTATCACGGGCTGAATTTTAGTAAGAACCCCAGTCTTTCTCGAAGGACTATCAGACAATAACTTAATAGTTTCAGTGACCTTTGATGACAGTTCTAGTGATGTTTTGTAGTTCTTTATTTTCCCTGCAAGTTCCTTGTGATTTATTCATAGTGTAAGCTGGAGTTGTAGCTATGGAATAGGAGAACACTTGCACAAACATGCATAGTTAGGTACCAAAGAGCTGTGGTTATCACAGTCTAATTGTGAGAAATGGACAAAAGCAATGCATAATTAAGCAAATTATCCCTCTTTTCAAGCCCTCGGTGCCCATTGTTATTCTCATGGTAAAGCAGAACCACGGGCCACCAGCCAAGCCATAGATGTTTTTTATGAGGCAGGGAACAGCGAGCTCCATTAGTTTCCTGTTAAACACATGTAATGAGGAGATGTTTGGCTATAATTCTGTGGTAGTGCATCTACTTTGTCTCTCATTGTGTTCTGGGTCAGTGGTCATCATCGTTGGAATTAAAATACCATCAATTAGTCTGGATATGTCTAATAACTAGCTAATTTTAAAAATGAAAAGTAAGTTTAAGAACTAGTTACTTTTATCTTCATAGAGGAGTAATGAAAACAATCAAAGGCTGTTGTTTCCAAACTACCTAAAGTAACTTTGTATCGATTAACAGGTTTCAGAGGTGCAATTGACACATATTCCAGGTTCCTTTTATTTAAAATCATAACTCCAAGAATATAGCCTAAGTTATAAATGTTAGAGTAGGAACATGCACAATTATTAATTAGTCCATAAGAAATTACATGGTCTGACGTTAATCAAAAGTTAGTCCCAGTGGTTCATATCCTTTACCAAAAGTTATCCTTAAGGCATCCTGGCAGATGCAGAAAGCAGGTGGATTGACCATTATACCCATAAGTAATTAATTAAAGCATTTTTTAATAATATTGTTTACAAGGAGTAAACTTATAAAAAGTTTAGTAAGTATAACATAAGGATTTTACAAGATACTGAAATGTTTATAGCAATCCATAGTGATTTACAAAACACAAGCCACTTATCAGCATAACAGCTCTGAACTGGAGACACAGAAGTGGGCCAGTATTATCTATAGGATGATAATTTTTTATTTGAGGAATAATATGCAGCACAAGATAGGTGCCAAGGAGCACTTTTCCTTCTCCTAATATGCATTACAGAATCCTTTTTGGACTGTGTCTTCCTCTGATTATGCCTCAGATTCAGTACAAGTACATGCATTTAAGCAATTTCAGCAATGTTTGTACAGGCATGCAAATCAGGAACTGAAAAATCTGCAAGGCATGCTGTGTGCCTGTGCTGCTATAATAAAAAATAATATTCCTCAGTGAGGAAGCTCAGTTAATCCATTTGTACATATAAATACGTTGTGTGTGAATTACATTTACAGGTGTATTATAGTGCCTGTGTTTCAAAACTTCGCCTGTTACCACTTTTGAAGTGGTAAAGAGAAAATAAGCGTTTCCTTCTACTTTTACTATTTGTGCTGTGAGATGAGAGGATGGAATTTTATGGAATTTCATAAAAATTAAATTCTTCCTTTCCCCTGGCTGTATAAGCTGGCTTGGCTTGTTGGATACTTTATGACCATTCACCTTTCTTTCCCTATAAAGCTTGTCAGTTAGAACCAATGAAAAGCTGTTTTACTGTTTGTATAAATTTTGCTTGCATAGAGTATAGGGTGAATATATAGTGGTGTTAGAAAATAAAACAAAGCTTTAATTTCTTTTAATCTTTTAATCAGTTTCAACTTTATTGTTTTTCTTATTGAGAAGTAGGACTTCCAGTTTTCAAGACTGCCTTTTGTGTATACAGTTGCACACATGTATAAATATTATATGTGTATTTTATGTAAGTTTTTATTACTTTTATAAGCACAACACACACATATAAACAATATAAGATGAATAAACTAACTAATGACCTTTTACAAAATTAATATTTTTTGTTTGATTCTCAGGATTCTTCTGGAGTGTTTTTTCTGTGAGGTTAAAACTCACCTTTTAAGATAAAGCACTTGAATTCCCATGTTGGAATGTTCAATAATTGAAAATAATTGTTCCTGAACTTCTGCTTGGGAGAAGAATTTTTTGGCCAATATATCAGTAAACTCAAAGCAGGGCATTAAATCCATAATTCATTTCCAGACAGGGATATCTAAGCTAATCTCCTTGGGGGCTCTAGAAGCCTGAGGAACAACAGGCTCACTGGGCTGAATCATCTACCCAAGTTAGCTCAGTCTGACTTTAAAACTAATCGAAAAGAGCTGGAGAAGATTGGCTTGGAGGATGGGGTGGAGGGGGGTGGAGGGGGAATGAAATAAAAAAAAGGAAAAAAAATTAAAGAGATCCCAGAGTAGGAGTTCTGGGTTTCACAGAGTCCTGATATTGTTAGTCCAGTCGAAATACATGAAATATTCTGTATATTCCTGAAAGTTACAAAGTGCATTTAAGACCCATGCTCACAATGAGATTTGTCTTCTGTTTCTTTCACAGGCTCATCTCGTAGCAGCTTTTGAGAAAAGCTTGGGAAATATGACCGGCCGATTGCAAAGTCTAACAATGACAGCAGAACAAAAGGTACATTTACCAAAGCAGATGCTTTAATGGGGAAAACAGTCAGCAGATTATATTAGAGTTTTGTTTAAAGATCACTGAAAGGAAACAGGGGCAGCTGTGACAATAAGACAGACAGATCTTTCTTTAATGGCCATTGTGATCAAATCTTCATAAAGCTCCAAGAGAATTAAACTGAGCAGCATCGAGTTTACCCAGAATGTGTAGTAGAATAGCGTGAAGATAAAATCTTTCCTTTCCAGATTTTAATTAAAACACACACGGTTCTGGGTTTAATCCATACTGAAAGATCCTCTAACAAAGACTGATCATAACCTGCTGGAGTCATTCCAGCTTGCCAGCGTGGTCAGAATAGTGGAATTATGGGAAGGGAAGGACTTTTAAGTAGAGAAAAATTATTCTATTCAGAGTGCTAATGGAGGTTGGGTGTCCTATGCATTAGGAAACAGTTTTGGTTTTCACTGTGCTGTTTTGACTATGAGGAAAAAACCCCTAAACCTGGTAGGCAGTAAATTGAATGTGAACCTTTCCACCAAGCTCAGGATTGAAAAGGCTGTTTAGCACCTTCCAAGACTGAACTTTGCGACTTTCTGGCCTTACTCATTTCAACAGTATCCTATAAAGGGAAAGGCCTGGTTGAGCCAAACTGTGAAAGAAACTGTGTATCAGTGAGCTATTAGTCACCACTGGAGTCTGTGTAGCTGTAAAAATAACATTTCACAGTCTGCTTGAGCACCAAAAGATAAAATGTGGTGGGACTGATTGGGAACTGGAGGGAAAATATTCATATTGCTTGCTTCATCTTGAGGAAAAAAGAAAAAAAAAAAAAAGCACACAATTGAACTTTCGTAAAACTAAAACTTTTGACTGTTTTACAAAGTATAATTTCCCTCAGAATTTTTTCTTTCCAGAAGAGGTTAAGCAGTGACATTGAAAAAGATCATGTCCAAGCTTCTTTCCCAAAAGATTTAGTGCATGTTCTTTGCTTTCTCTTTTTTTTCTCTATTGTTGAGGTTAAATTCCTTTAATCCTCATTATATAAATACAGGCTGAAAAGACAGGTTTAATACAGTGGTAATAAAAGCTATTTTTTAATTAAAATTGTCTGTTCATTCTAATACAGAACTTCCTGCACTCAAGTGGAATAATTTAACTTCAACTTGCAGGGCAGTTGCTATTAAAAAAGGATGGGTTTATTTTTAAATTAAATTATTATTTCAGAAGTTAAATCATTTGGTAAATGCACAAATTCAGCTTGAGGTTCATCCACTAAACAGTAGCCTCCTATACTAAATAATGTAATTCAAATTATTTTATTGTCTTTCACAATGAAAGTGTTGGGTTTCTTTTCATTTTATAGTGGAAATTCAATTGAGACCTTTCTAGATTAGCCTTCAACATGTTTTGTTCTCCTTTAAAACATAAGAACATTTTATATAGAATAAACGCAAAAGAATACATTAGTTGAGTTGAATAGCTTCGGTGAGAAAATATGCATTCTACTTAGTCATTGCCCTTACGTTCACCCAAGCAGTCCCGTGAACTTTGGGTTGAACATTGTTATCTTGTCTTGGGTTGGGTTTTTTTAGCTTAGACAAACATTGTTCCATACATTTTAAGCTCTCTTTGCTCTTCCCACAGGAATCTGAGCTTATAGAGCTAAGGGAAACCATTGAGATGTTGAAAGCCCAGAATTCTGCTGCACAAGCTGCTATTCAAGGAGCCCTGAACGGTCCCGATCATACCCACAAAGGTATGTTTTTGTCACTATTAAAATAAATGCAGAGTTTCTCCCCAGGAAAAAAAGCTAAGTCACTGCTTTTCTGTTGGTTTGGGGGACTCTCTTGCATGGGCAAGCACATTCTCTGTGCACTGTAGGCACACTTGTGGTATATCCAGAGGTGGAAACCTTGCATGAGCTTCCTGTTTGCCAGTTAGTTCCTAGAGCCTTGTCTTCTCAGAACTGGGTGGCCAGGAATTGATGTGTTTCAATGGTTAACCCTATTGCTGCAGTTGTATATCCAAGCATGCTCAAGGCACTAGTGAAGTCGTATGGCAGAACATGGTTGTACCTTGGAAATGCAGTGTAAGATACAGCTCTGAAAGCAGCTGTACTCTTTGTCAAGAAATGCACTGACAGCAGCTCAGCTCCTTCACAAAGTGCCACATCAGTGAAGGAAAGCTGGCATTTTAAATTCTGAATTAATTTCTCACTGCAGTTAAGCAGATATCACATGATAAATATGTACTCGAGAAGTGCCTGTTGATAAGCAACAGCAAAGGAATTACTTGAAGAAGAAAAATAAGAGCAGCATTCATTTTTGAGAGGGTCATTGATCTTTCTTTGAAGAGGTCATTATTTAGATGTTTGCCCTAAGGTCATTTCATTGCATGACTTGAGTATAGCAAAGCTAACTTCTAGGAAGTAAAAAATAATCTAAAAAGTAATTTCCCTTGGTATTAATGAGTATGTTCTGCAAGAGAATTTTCCAGTGCTTAAGATAGAGTTATCGGAGACTTTTAAGAAATTGAAACTCAAAAGCCTCACCAATCATTTATAATATTCTCCACTTCTTGGGTATTTTTTTCCTTCATTTTTAATGAACTCCTGCCTGCTTATTTCCATCATGGTGTATTAGAAGGTAGTGTCTGAACATTGATTATGCCTGCTACAAGTCAAGTAGTCCCTGTACTCCTCAGAACTGTAGTACACATGATAATAGTAAGTAATCAATCTGTAACAGACACTGCTTAGATATGACACTATGCCTGTATAGATTGCTCTGCAGGGTCATTGCCTTCCTACCAGAGTAAGACCCTGGATTGGAGAAGCTCCTAAGTGTTAGTCTAATTTTATGCATCGTCGTTGACTCCCATGTAGCTTCTCACAGGCTGCAATAGCTTGAATCCGAGCCACTACAGGAATCAATGCCATTTGTGTTCATTTAGGCTCCCTTTGAGGAGGAAGATGCTACATAAATACAAGAATGATTATTATATGGAAACAAAGACAGATGGATTTCACAGTATTTTCATGTCTTTAGATTTACGTATCAGGCGACAGCACTCTTCAGAAAGCGTTTCTAGCATCAACAGCGCGACGAGCCATTCAAGCATTGGCAGTGGTAATGACGCTGACTCCAAGAAAAAGAAAAAGAAAAACTGGGTAAGTGCTCAGCAGGTTTAATTATCTTTTAGCTATTATGTTGTTTCCTAGTGCCTGAGTAGCATAATGGCCCGTTTCATCTACAACATTCTTGTAGGGCCAGACAGATACGAAGCAATTCACGTGTATCCATACTGTGACACTACCAGCAAGCTAAAAATTGTTGAATATCAGTGGGGAATTATATACATAAGTCAGGATAATTAAAAAAAAAAAAAGGCCAACTACAAACCAAACAAAACCCAGAACCAAACCACAAAAATTAGCTGTTGTGACTCAAACCATCTCTGGGCCACACTGAGACCCTGTTTGATTTTTCTTCAGTCGTTGTTTGATTCAAAGGCTTGACTCAAATATGTTACCCAGCTATGAAGTGACCTGTAATCTGTGAAGAATCCTCATGTAAGAATAACACGTTATTTAAAGAAATTAAGATGCTTCTCAGCTGGAAGACACAAATACCCCGTACTGCTAAGGGTTTAATCAAATACTTTCAGTAAATAATTGGAAAATATGTTTTTGTTGTTTTAAAAATATTACCTGCATAAACATTTGTTTTAAAAGTAATGATCAGCCTTCATTCCCTTGAATTGTAATTCCACACTCTTTCATGTTTCTGCAAGGTGAACTCTAGAGGAAGTGAGGTGAATATAAACCATGGAAAATTTGGCATGCATCTATAAAGAACCCTATCTTGGCATGAATGCTATTTATTTTGGCAGTAGGCTTTTATACCTTCTAAAAACAGATTATCCTGTATGTCTTCTCAGTTTGTCTCTATTCATTTTAATCTCAAAGTTTAGACTATAGAAAGGGGGAGTGTAGCCAAAATCCATTTCTTTCTCATTAGAGATCGTGAGCTGGAAAGGACTTTAATAATGTTTCTCTCATCAGTGGTCACACTCCCCACTCTCCAATTATATCCTGAAAATAAAATGTTTGAATACCTCGTGTTCTATAGAGGAATCAGTTTGTCATTGAGCTCTATGCAATTTTAATCAGAACAACGTTCTGAAAATAAAAACAAAAACCCACCATGTGTTTCCTAAGATGGGCAACTTCTGTATTTAGACAAAGGTATCAACAAATGGGCTAGTTAAATTTCACTGCAGATAAAACTGTTGTCATCTTGGCTCCTGAAATAAATGGCTCTTTGGCTATTCTGTCCCTTTTCAATACTGGATAAGGGCTTCTAGAGGGAAAAGGCAATGCTTGTACGTTCAGAGATCTTGCTACTCTAAGGGAAACTGCAGCAAAGAATATATCCCTTTCAGCTAACATTCTTCTCCAGCAGTACAACAAAGCAAACCTCGTGTCCCAGCTTAAATCCTCTTGCTTGTGATCCAAACCACAGCACCTGCAAAGTTTGACCCCTCAAATTTTTAATGGGGAAAGTAAATTGGCAAACCCAGTAAATTGGACCCGTCCTTTGATTTCGGCATTTAGTAACAGCAAGTTCTGCCTGTACCTAGATGCAAAGTGGTTATTTAAAGCCAGCCCTTGAAGGGAATGCCATGGGAATGGGATTCCACTGGGATTCCACTGGGGCTTGATGGTTTTAAATGAGCACCCCTCTCCCATAGCCGTACCACTTGGTCCTGCACTTTTTCCATAGCATTACGTTTGCGCTGCGCTGGATTAATAAGTCAGAACAAAGCACTGTATCATGTTTTTAGAGATACTGTGTTGCATATGTTAATACCTCGCTTCTGTATACTGACCTCAGGCAGTGGCTAGGATGGCATCTGCAAACTAACTCTTCGAAACATGAGCTGCACACAAATTGTCCTGACGAGGAAGGTAATCTTGCTCTGTGTTTGTTTTCCAGCTAAGAAGCTCTTTCAAACAGGCCTTTGGAAAGAAGAAGTCCACCAAGCCTCCTTCCTCACATTCAGACATAGAAGAGCTGACAGATTCCTCTCTTCCTTCTTCGCCTAAATTGCCCCACAGCTCAGGAGAGTGTGGGGCAACGTCAATGAAACCGTCGCAGTCAGCATCTGCGTAAGTCTCTCTCTTGGCAAACCTTTCTTCCCAAATGGGATGGACTGTGAAACAGACCTCCTAAGGTGGGGCCATCAGCAGTTCAGACACCCTTGTCAACAGCCATGATCTTTTAATCTCGTGTTTCAGATTCACTCCATTTACACACTACTTTTCCAGCAACTCTTTCCTCCATACATGGTCATTCTTTCCTCCTTACGTGGCCTTTACCCAAAATCATCTAGCAGTAGAAACTTCTTTGCAAGTGCAAATCCAAAATCTTATGTTATGCTCTCTCTGCACCATCAACAACTTCATCATATACACTTAGAAATGGCCAAACACTACAGGTTCCTTTCTTCATGACATACTAAAAGTGTAATTTTATTTTCCAGGTAGCTATCAATTTTTACAAGACACTCATCCATTCTCTTACTGCTTTATCTACTTAGTAGCTACTAATTTATGTAATTTTTTTATCCATTTCCCCTCTTTTATCAGTTTGCGTATTTATTTTTTTTTCAGGATTTTACTTTTATTTTTTATTCAAATCACCATCTTTAATGGTTTCAGGACTGACAACAAGACATCAGTAAAAAGCTCTCATATTTCTTTATTATTTTCTGGATGGGTAATATATTATTCTCTCAGACTTCTTCGCTCCCATTCATAGTCTTCTACCTATTCTTTTTTCATTCTGCTAAACTGAAAGCTTCTTCAAATCTGAGAAAATCATCCTCTTAGAACCAACTAATGCACCCTCCTGACAACAGCCTTGCTTTCCTTGTCCTAATTGAGAATAATCTGGTCACAACTACTCTTACTTAAAACACCCAAGGAATATCAGTCTTGTGACTCATTAATGAGCTTTAGAATAAAATTTTCTGGTGTTAGGTTAGGTGTCTTTTATGATTATTTCTTTACAGACTCTGATGATTTTTATATAGTGAGTTTAGGAGTTTGACAGTAAATATTCCCACAAAAATGCCTCCACAATAAATGTTTTTCTTTCCTCACATTCCATAAAGGCTAGCAAGGAATAACTCATCTAGATCTCTAGTTTCATTGGATCTTTTTATAGGAAGCTCACATTTTTATGGTTTCAGATATATGTGTATCTTGAGAAGATGATTTCTACATGTTTGGGACCCTTGAGTCTGATTTGATATCAACTTAAAGAAAAGCCTTAATAGAAAGTGTGTGAACTTAAGCAAAACACTTTTATTCTACAAAATTATTTACTCATGAATCACAGATCTGCTCCCATAATCTTATCCTGTTTCCACCAACCCTGCTTTTTTTCTTTGATTCATTGGCTTGCTCTCTAGATGTACTGGTGTTCCCAGAATTTATCAAGGGCAAAACTACATATTTTGTCTTTCATCCCAAGCTCTTCCCATGGCTATTTGGTCTCTGAGCCATAGCTTTGTAAATTCTAGCCACTTCACAGCCTTCTGGTTCTTCCTCCATAACACTTAAACCTTTCTGATCATATTATTCCATTTTTTATTATTGAAACCTTTCTACACAGGATATCACAGATTCTTTCCCTTCCACAGAGCGATCACGTAAATATATCTATTTAGATTAATTTCTTTGTTTCTTTCAGAGATAGTGTTATTTTCCATTGCATAATTTAAGCATCCATCACTTTCAAGATTTTTCATAATTATCAGCAGCCTCTGTTCAAAGTTCATGACTGACTTACTCCTTCTACCTAAAGCAACCTATTGATTTTAAAATCCTGAGATTGTAACAAGAAAGACAAAGTGAAACTCTTTTTCAGTACTTTGAACCTTTGTCTGAGGTTGGATCAGGCTTCTGAGCTTCTTTCTGTGACTCCTCAGGAATGCACTTATCTTTTTGTTTTTCTTCCTTTTGATGAAGTCTCATCTTCTCATGTGATTTTACAGTTGCAGGCACTGAGTGTTGAAGAACTCTGGAATCTGCAAAAGAAAATTCAGTTCATACTTTCTGCTTCCATTCTGCTTATCTTACCAGTCTAGACAGCTTTTTCCTGCTTCTTCCAGAACCGTAGCCCAACTTTCTGCTTAATTTTTGTCTTCTTAAAAGCTGTCTGGCCAAGATCTTTTTGTCCATCCCTTCTCAAGATATACTGCAAAAATGCCAAAAAGAAAACAGCCAACAAATATATACGTGACTTCCTAGTTGTCCAAGTCATTATATGAGATAATACATGCATGTAATTAAAATTTCATTTCTTATTTGGTTAGCTTAGGTATGGGTACATCAAACAAATAATTATATCATAATATTTGGGAAAAAAATTCCTAGTTTTTACCTTTATTCATTTTTGCTCACATTTAAAATATTTGTGCATGTCGTGAATGATATGATTTTCCTTCTTCAATTTGCTGTAGTTTTTCATGTTCTTCATCTTCCCTTTGCTTACACTTTCTTTATATATTTTCTTGACCTCAGTCTCATGTTCTAAACCGTTACCTTTACTTTCTTCCAATTGCATCTGTCAAATACGTGTGTGTGCAGGTCATCTCTAGTCTGGGCACCAAAGAAAAGGCAAAACGGTCCCGTGGTCTACAAGCATAGATCCCGGTAAAATTGAGTGTGGGGCATGGAGTTGTATACCCAACCTCTGACCTGGAGAGTGCTGCATCTTCTTCCCCAAAATGCATTTGCATGCATTCTGGCAATTAAAAGTTGACTTCTGTTTCTTGTTTGTATATTAGTGGTAATAACCACAATAATAATACTTATTATATAAAATGTTTTTCATCTTTAAATTGTTCTGCAAATATTAACTATTTATAGTGGCAGTAATAAAGAGCAAATAACCTGTGGTGAATTGAATGAAAATGTTGCTTAGTGTAATAACGTAGCCAAAATTCAGTGGTTTATTTTCTACTGGTTCTGTAATGCAACAGATCAAGGTCTGATAATGACACAGGGAGGCAAAACCGTCTGACGTGAGAACTGGGTAGCTCTGGGTCCCTGGGTCAGTCACATAGGGGTCTTTTCTCACAATGTAATGGTTTCTTGCCTTGAAAATAATGCTTATGCAAAATAATCTCATGGTGATTACTTTTAATCTAGTTTTTAAGAAAGAAAAAAAACCCAACCCCACACACAAGCATGCTGTTTCAGACACCATACATTACCAAATTATGAACTTTAGGCAAAACGTCAACCATCACAAATCAAAACCATTACAGATCAAAATCTTCTAGTCAAGGATGGTCTCTATATACTGTTCAAAACAGAGAAAACTGTTGGTGCCTAACGGAGAGTAACTATCAGTACTGTGACTTAATCAGTATACTTCAGTTGTGACCGTTGCTGCTTAGGGAAGTCATAACTTTGCACCAAAGAAATGATGGGATGTGAAATAAAATTAAAACGAGTGGGTGAGACAATGCTCAAGAAAAAGATTTCTGTAAAGTTTTTAAGAACTTTTTTTCACCATAGTGAACTATTGAGCTAAACTGGAAACATATAAAGCAAGCTGATAATTTCATCTGGTAAGGGCTTTTTTCCTTTTTTAATTTGCAATTTGAGCCTTTTCATGTTTCTTTGATAAGATTCTTTCTTCACTCATAGGTTTCCCCAGCAGCAAGCATTTTCTCTACTTTGATACTTAGTAATGACACCGCTTTGGGGGGAGAACCTTCTTCCTTTAATCTCCTGCCTGTTTCCTGCTCCTCTTTAGGATCTGTGAGTGCACAGAGGCAGAAGCCGAAATTATTCTTCAGCTAAAGAGTGAGCTGAGGGAGAAAGAGCTAAAATTAACAGACATCCGTCTCGAGGCCCTCAGCTCCGCACACCATCTGGATCAGATTCGGGAAGCCATGAACCGCATGCAGGTCAGTGCAGTAGCTTAAGTGATGACAGGGGTGCACACCAAAGGTATGTCTGATGTATTTCCTTTCCCAGTACTTTGTTTCAGGCACCCAAAAAATGTCGATACAAAGTAAATGGCTAGATTGACAGCGCTTCCAAAGGGTGGCTATGATAAGCATTCACATAGTAATAATAATAATATTCTTAGCATTAATAGCTAAAATGTGTTTAAGAGATATGGAAGGAAACACAATCTCTGCCCAAAGGATGCTTGTTATCTAATCCCCATAACCAGGGAAAGCAACATGACAGACAAACAGATCAAGAAGTGATTTCTACAGAGCTTTAAATCCTTGAATTGTAGAGGGGCAGGGGTATATGTCCGTATTCCCTCATTGCTTCTGAATCCTAACCCATTCGTGGCTTGCCAAAGCAAAGCATGTAAAGCTGAACTAAATTATTGTATCCAGCATCACTAAAATTTCACTACATTTTTTTGTGACACTGCTCCAAACCTTTCCTGAACACATTTTTCATCAGAACTTTCCCTTTCATGAGGCTGAAAGGATGGCAGTGTTCTTCAGTGGAGCATGTTGCTGTATGACACAGCTCTGTTGCCCACATACAAGTGTCTTGTACCATGATGGGTACCCAGAAGTATCTACAACATTGATACAGTAGGACATAGTTCCTTCTGTAGATCTGGGCCCTTCTGGAATGACAGGTGAGGTACCAAGTACATCCCTGAAGGCACTAAAAGCCTGTATTTGGGAAACAGAATCGAGGCCATGGGGTGGGAATTCATGTTAAGTCTAGAACAGCTACCTTTAGCTGTCTGAGTATGAGCTTGGTGATAAATTCCTCTTGTAATCAATTGACTTACAGTGTTGCAATAGTGGGGCCTAGAGAACTGTCTGAAAATCATCTTAAGATAGGTACAGAAGGTGAAATTGAGTTGTTTGAGTGTAGGCACCTATTACTGTTTGAACCAGCCTCAGGTGTCTAACAGGAGTTGTAGATTTAGCATTTGACCCATGGAAGACTGTTTGCAGTAGCACTGGAATACCACATTTACACAGCTGAATCCAGCCTCCGTGGCTTCTCACCTGAATTGCTCTGTGCATGGCACTTAGGTTGGGTGCACCTGAAAAGCAATTTTGTATAGGTATCCACAGCAGCTGATTTCATAGCTACCAGGTTTGGTATGTTTTCTGGTTTTCCTATACCTCTATGTTTCTACCGTGCCTATGGCAGTCTCAGCAACACCTTTAAACATCTCTGGTACCTGCCATCCTCCCAGGTGCTCACTGCCAACGTTGCTATGGGCTACTTGGCTGAACTTCAATTAGTGGGGAGACTAATCAGGAACTGGTCTGTAAATATGGGTTTCAACTGTCCAGGCATAAGTAAAGCACTTGATGTGGACCCACTAAAAAGGTTTTAGGAACCATAAGGGATAGACCATGGTTAATTACAATGCTGGAGAACAGGACATGAAGGCTTAGCAGCTGATTATAATCCTTCACTGGGATATGAGTGCCAAAACCAGGTGAACTCCCCAGAGAGAGGAGTCTGCTGTAGTCACGGACCTCCAAAGTTTGAATTTCACCAACACAGGGCAGAGGTGACTAGTTCAGATGCTGTCACTGATAATCAGCACTTCTGAAGCTTTCCTAAAAGGACAGGTAGCCACCTTGGCATTGCCAAACTATGTCGTGTTTTTGAGACTTGAGGATTGATAAGGGGAAAAAGTAGTAATGGTGTATGAATTCTCTGTTTATTCAAAGCACCTTAAAAATTGAAAGCTCAGCTGAATGGAAGACTTAGCAGTCTTGTAGTTCATCAGTGTAAATTGCGGAGTAGATGAAGACTGCATGACTCATTTCAACATAGTTCCTGATTTGAACCCCAGGCTAAACTGGCACATCCATCTATTTCCTTCTGTTTTGCTGGTTCATCCCTTCCCTTTCACTGTCTCCTCACCTTTGCCTATATGATCTAATCATCCTGTAGCTGTCATGGAGTTTTTTTGTGATGCTATCCCTTATGTTTTCACTTGTGCACCGTAGCTCAACAGTCTTCATAAAAGAATAGGACTTTTAGCAGAGTGTTAGTGAATGTGGAATTAAATTTGATGTGCAAAACCATCTGCAAGAATAAGCAGTTGCTTTGTACTGTGCTTCATGAAGCGACTGGAAGCTAGATTTAGCTGGTACCAGCCTGTTCTCAGGCTAAGTTTTCATTTTATTATTGTACATTCAATAATCACTTGGCACCACAGAGGATTTAGCTAAAAAAATTTCTAGTTGTTCTGATTCATCTGTCACTGTATGTTTTCATCAAAGAGGGTTTGCTAGCCATTATGTGAACAATCCCATGTTTGAATGATTAAAAAGTCTTACCTGATAGCAGTGAAGTTTCTGCTTAAATTTTACACTCAGTAATAACTTTTTTTGACTTCAGAAACACTGATAGGTCTAAGATTTCAAAAATAACTTTCTTAACTGGCTTTTACCTATTTGACAAGAAAAAAGTAGCTTATAAAACTGGGGATACTTGTATTATGTCAACTGTACAATAGACAAAGAGGCTTGGAGCTTATGTTAAGGAAGTATCTTGATGCAAAAGGTAAAGCAAGGTTGGGGAGGGTGCCCCTTTTTCAGAAGTGAAGGCAATCCAGTTTTCACTGACTGGACTGTAAGTCTGATATGTAGTGCTACATACTGCTGTGAAAGTGGTCAAGCAGTTAGCTCCTGCAGGCAAACAGCAAGCACCAGAATAGCCACCCCCAGTGGTTTTCTGAAAAAAAAAATAACCTCCTGTGCTTTTATGCTGATTTCTTTTGAATACAGAATGAAATCGAGATATTGAAAGCTGAAAATGATCGTTTAAAGGCAGAGACTGGGAATACTGGAAAGCCCGCCCGGCCGTCATCAGAGTCTTCAAGCAGCACATCATCTTCTTCATCACGGCAGTCACTAGGCCTTTCTCTGAACAATTTAAACATCACAGAATCTGTTACGTCAGGTAAACCTATTTTGGGCATATGCATGCCTCAGTGATTAGTAAGAGTTTATTATTTTCACCTTCTTAATGATCCATATATAAGAAGCATGCCTGAAAATTAAAATGCCTCATATCACTCAGGTAAACATCAGATACACATTACTCTTCAATGGACATGAGGAAGAGTGCTGGCAGTCATTTCTGAAAATGTAGCTTTTAGAAAACTCTGAATAATAGTAACAGGTTGCTCATGATGTTTGCTTAATTCCTAGCTATGGTATTAGCTACTTTGTTGGTCATCTAACTATTCTTCGGTCATCTAGTTTACAATTTATTTGAAAAGAACAGTATTTGTGGTAATACACCTGACAACTCTTGTGTCTGTGGGACAAATACATATCATTCAGTTAGCTCCCTTCACTTTCTTTACCTTCACATTTGCAGTTGGGGAAGAGGGTGGTCTCAGTGAGCTTTATCCCTCACATTTTTTTATCTGGGTATAGCTAGTTAGCCTGTTGGACTGAATCACCGTTTATCACGGGAGCCAAACCCCGCCTGGCTTATTAAGCACTGTCTTCTGTGAATGAGAGAAAGCAAGCAGAGCTTTGGTCCACATCCTGAACATTAACATTTGATTATTTTCCATGTCATAAAGTTTATGACAATAAGCTTTCTATACTTGTTTTGATAATGCAGCCAAGAAGCAGAAGTGCTGTCTCTAACATTAGAACCAGGAGCGGAGCAGAAGCAGAGCAGTGCTCATTAGTGTAGACTCCACAGAAAGTATAATGCAGTCTCTGGAAGCAATAAAAATGTGGCTAATAATTGTAGAAAGGGTCTAGGCAAGAGTACAGCTGGGAACGTGCCAAAGTGCCTGACTGTAATTTGGATTGGCAGTTACTCATGTTATCTTGCCAGTCATTGATTACACAGATATTTGAATATTTCTTCGTGTTAATGTCAGATTTTATGTGAAAATCGGTGTATTTTAGATTTACATTCCAGCCTACTTTTTTGGAAAGGTTTAACTTTTAAAATATAATTGCCTGAGCAGGGCCTCAGTATACAATGATACAATGAAGTGTTGCAGAAGCAGGGCAAGTTTGACTGTGGTTCCTGGTCACACCTTCACACACATTAAAAAATAAAAAACATATTTTATTTTCTTTTTCAAAATGGTACTTGTAGAATCTCTTTCATGAACAGCAGCTTTGTCACTTGGCTCTAACTCTAGATAGAGGAATAAACATAATATATGCTTTATATAATTTTCTGTCTTACTGGTTCTAAATGCTTTTCTAGCATGCAAAATAATTACTTTTGGTTATAAGAAATTAAAGAAATAAGGGTGCCTAATGAGGAGTGGAGGATTTCATTTGATTATGAATCCAGCCTTTTTGATCATTGTGAGTATTGTTTTGGTGCTCTGCCAGAGAACTTGGAATGGTGACAGCTTCCTACCAAGTCTTGTGGGATTTCTGTGGCAGCTGGAGTACTATTGAACAAAAGTCCCTGAGATATGGAGAGGTTAATCATGCTTGAGACTAAGCTGAGAGAGATAACGAGGACTTTGGCTCATCATATTAAAAAATCCCATGGCACTTTCTGGGAAACCAGTACCTCCAAATGACCGTGGTCATCTGGAAATGACCAAAGCTCTGCACTGCCACTTCACAAGGGTACAGCCACCTCCTCCAGATCAGTGTGGGTGGCAAACTGGAGAGGGGCTCTCTGGTCACAGACACTCATGTTTCTGTCAGTCACTGGAGTGAAGAGCAGCAAACAAGGACCAGTACAAGACTCTGTCTGTACCGTCTGATGAAAGAGTGGCAGAGCTCAGGCAAGAAGCGAGCCAGAGCCTAAGGAGGAGGCCTGGCAGGAGCTAATTGAAGCAGTCAGTACCACCATGACATTAGATGCTTTTGGGCATCTTCTCAGCCCCTTGTGTCAGTGGGAGGGAGAGCTCTTAGTAGAAAGTGGAATGCTTTTCTAGCCAGAGTGGTGCCTCATTCCTAAAGACTTACAGAAGAAAATGGATTTAAAAGGCTACATGAGGGCCACTTAGAGACTGAAAAATTTCACAGAGGGATGAGATATATTGTAAATTGCCCTTGGATGAACTATGACATTATGGAAACTCTTACAGTTTGTCCAGTATGTTGAAATACAAGTGAAGTGAAGCATTCAGTGTTGGTGGCACAGCAAAACCGTCTGCCTGGAACAAAACAAGCATGGATTTGTTTAAGCTCATAACAAAAATACTTTTGCATTTGGTCACTTGAACAAAACCCCCAAAAAAAGCAGCAGAATCTGGTTTCTAGATCAGCTGTAGAGAGCTAGTAAGCTGTCAAAAATTTTACATGAGGACTTATTTTTAATACATTCATTGAAGTTATATGTGTAAATCTTTTTTTGTGTTTTGAGCAAGTGACTGAATCTTACCAGCACCTCATTTAATTTGGGTGAAATATGACCTTGCACAGACTATGACATGAAGTCAATGCTTTTCTTCAGTCACCACAGTAATAACAAGCAGGATTTAGGGTAGTGGATTACTGTGCTGGCCTTTGAAGAAAGTGCAAATCCATAATCTCTCCTAATTTGATAGTTAGTGAAAATGTCTAATGGTTAAACCTGTGAGTGAACTTCTAGAGGAAGACAGCAGTTTTACCCCTTGCAATAAAGCTGCAGGCTCAGCCTTCAGTCACCATTGCATCCTTGTGTTTTCTCATTCTAGGAGTTGGTGAGGAGGTAGAAACAGAGGCACAGAGCAGAATCACTCTTTACCTCCAACAAAATCAAGCCTTTTCTTAGAGCAATGGTGAAGGCCGAGTCCCATGTTCTGGAGTAACGTAGAGTGGGTTTCTAATGGATACTGTTTGTGAAGTTGTATTGTGGGGGTAACAAATTCTCTGTCCATGTGAGGTAAAGAAATCAGCTGGAAAAAAATTAAAATACTATTTTACATAGCAGCACATATATCAGTGCGAGGATTCGATGCTTTTCTCCTTACAGTATTCTGAAGGACACAATAAGTGCTCGAAGATATAAATTTAATTTATTTTTAAATATTACTTAGCAGGCATATTTTTGAACAAGATCCAAGAAAGAAAGCAAAGGCAAGAATCTATTTATTTATGGTTTCCTAAATACTTTCTACATGATTAAAGCTCCCGATACTGCTTTAAAAATTGACAAGCTGTAACTTCTTTTCTCCAACAGAAAAGCTGAATTAGGAATAAGTACAGGTTAAAGTGATTGCAACTTGTTGTGATGGCAGCCTTTCTCTTTAACCCTTTGAACAAATATTGAACTGAAGTTGTGAACATAACTGATACGATTTGTCAGGTTGATCACTTTTCTTCCTGTCTTTTATTGCAGATATTCTGTTGGATGATGTCACTGATGGAGCACTCCACAAAGAAGGTCATAGTGTGAAAATTGTGGTCACTATAAACAAGGGCTATAGTCGAGCCAAGGTAAGTTCATTACCTAAAGGTCTAGACGCAGAGTTATAGATGAGGCAAATCTTGCAGTATAGTAACTCAATTTGTTTCAATATTTTCCTCCAGGAACTGCAGGTAAATATCCTAAAGAGAGTAGCTCCTTTCTCTGTCATCCACGCTCAGTACAGTTAGGCACTCTCCATGGAGTAATGTCATATGGCCTTCTTTTGCCTTTGTTGTGGCTCAGACACTACCAGTTCTCGGTTTAATTAGTAGTAGGATGTTCTGGGACTTGCTATCTCCATTTAAAAGTCATTATAAATTAGATCTATGCGTTGGACCCTTTAGGGTGCAACTATGAATATCCTGTTGAGGTATTCAATTTGGAATTGCATTGTAATGTTTTCATGTCCTGTGTTACAAAAAAAAATTATAAATAAAATGCAACTTTTATTTATATTCAGGTCAGATAATACAGATACAATCTAAGAGCAGAGTAAGATACTGTATTTCCTTCCTTATCAAGGTGTACCAAAGTAATACCAGCTATACCTATTTCTGGCACAGATACTAATAACAAAGTTGTAACCTCATGTTCTAAGTAACGTTATTTTTCTTCATTGGAAAAATGATGAATCTTCATAGAAAACTAATTCCCACCATTTTTAGTCCAGTTTCCGAAAATCTCTCTTTGCAGGATCAGAAACCACATGCATATCTGATAGGATCAATTGGAGTTAGTGGAAAAACAAAATGGGATGTTTTAGATGGTGTAATCAGACGTCTCTTTAAGGTAAGACAGTGAAAAATTAGCTGAAGTATTAAGTCAATTTTAATTTTCACTTAAGAAAAAAAATCTGTATTCTTTGGGTTTCCTTGCCAAGTTTTTACTTGAATTTTTTTTTGACATATAGCTAACACTACTATTAAACTTAATTCTCACTTTTGCTGTTCTTTTCTCATGCTTGTTGGCAGCTCTCTGTTGAATGTGACTGTAGGAATCTTCTTGTCAAGTGACTTCACCTGTACCAAAATATTTTCCAAACTGTTTTCATTCAATAACTATTTTCATTTTTAACGTTTTATGTTTTCATATAATTTCAGGAATATATTTTCCGAGTGGATCCGACTACTAGCCTGGGTTTAAGCTCTGACTGCATTGCTAGCTATTGTATAGGGGATGTAATTAGAGCCCATAGCCTAGAAGTGCCTGAACTGCTGCCTTGTGGATATCTGGTTGGAGATAATAATGTCATCACTGTGAACCTGAAAGGTAAAACCCCAAAAATATTTTTGCAGATACTGTAGAGTTCTTCACTGCAGTCCCCCATCCCTTCATATTTTTTTCCTTACAGCTGACCTTTCTGTATTTTGTCTCCAATTCAAGGGCTCATTTATCACATAAAGTCTCTGTGTGACATTGTATACCTAACACACAGAGGCATTTTGAGGCAAATCTCAGAATATCTCTGTCCTTCTCTGCCTGACTGCCAAATCGCAGCAAAGTATAAATTTCTGCAAAAAACCCAACCCCAAAGCAGGGATTATGATGAGAAATGCTTATGCTTTACCCAATTCTGCAGGAAAAAATCGACACATTCCAAAAGCTGTAGGGATTTGCTATTGGAGGTGGGAGGGGGCTTCAGGACGATACACACATTGATGTGACAACCGGTAACCCTCGTGGCTGTCACTTTGACCTTTCTTTTTTTTCTTGTCATGGTTGCCTGTAATGTCTGAAACATATCTTTGCCTCACTGAGCCTTCTCTTCCCATTTACTTTGATTTCATCTCTCCCACCCATCTCATCTAACTACCTCTGATGAATGCTTTGGCCCTGTGGAAGGATACAAGCCTTTCCACAGTAGTGAAGCCCTGATAGGAATTTGATTTAGGCAGAAGTATCTTACTCGGCCAAACCTTTACCTGCTTTTGAAAGGATGAAGACAGGCACTTTTTCTTTTCTTTTGTTCCCAGGAGTGGAAGAAAACAGTTTGGACAGTTTTGTGTTTGACACATTAATTCCTAAGCCAATTACCCAGCGGTACTTTAATTTACTGATGGAGCATCGCAGGATTATTCTGTCGGGACCCAGTGGCACAGGGAAGACCTATTTAGCTAACAGGCTGGCTGAATATATTATAACTAAATCTGGCAGAAAAAAAACTGAGGATGCAATTGCAACTTTTAACGTAGATCACAAGTCAAGCAAGGTAAGTTACAGCTGAGAAGATAACCTCCTGCCCGATTTCTAGTGATGATGCAGAGCAGATCCTGTTAATTTGCATACAGTTTTGTTGCTCGGCATTTTTTCTTACAAGAAATTCAGTCTCCAATCCCAGGGAGGAACACAGACCAGCTCTTTCTGTTCTAAACAAACCATCGAAGCACTCTGAAGGAAGTCTGAATTTTCCCTCACTTAAAAACCACCTTAGGGTTGGATGCAGAGTGAAATTCATATGTAAATTCAGTTCTTAGAGTGTCTGTTATTCCTCCATCAGATAGATTTGATTTATACTAGTTAAACTATTGATACTAGTTAAACTTGCTTTTTTTATAATGATAGTAACAGCCTGTTGTTAGCAAAGATTTCTGGATAGGGATTTTGAATTGCTGTCTTGGGTTCAGCTTCTTAATCAGCTGCTGCCACGGTTTCTGGTGTGCATCAGTCAGGAAGCTGACCATACTAAAACTGTCTCCTGCATCATGTCACATTCACAGTGATTTATGTGGCTCGGATTATCGAGCTTCTAGCACGACTACTGTGCTAGCCACAGATAATGCTATTCACATGCTGTCCTAAATTGGACATACTCCTTACTTGGTACCCAGGGAGAAGAGAATGAAAGGTTTTGCCCAGAGCTTTCTGATTTGCACAGAACATAATGAATGCTAACATAAGAAGGAAGAACATATAGATCCCAAAGGGGCGAGAGGACCATTATTCCAGTAAAAACACTGCTTTTCACTGTCTTTATACAAAGGATTTGTGATGCCATTTACTTTGGCAAAGGGATGTGTTTATGTTTTATTGTTATACCATATACATTTATAATGAAAATTGTCCCACAAAAGAGCAAGCTTTTGGTTTTCTGGTAAATTACTTGTGGTTTTGGTTGTGGGTTTTTTGGGGTGGGGTTTTTTTTGGTGTGTGTGGTGGGGTTTTTCTCATTTTCCTTTGTTTCTATTAAGATTTATATAGAAATTTTGAATTTATAGTAAAAATGAAAAAAGTATGTTTCAAATACTGTGTTTAAATAATACAGATAGTGCTATTCCATGGAAGAGACCCATGAAGTTCCCCTAGAGACACCTGGTCATAAAAAGCAAAACAGTATTTAATGAAATAGAATAGATTGCTTGTTCCCATTAAAGGCAAAGAGGTTCTGCAATCCCGGGTCCAGGAAGTAAAACAGCAGTAGGAACTTTGTCTGTAATACCAAGCATTCCCAACACTGGCAAAATTAGATACTGTGAGTAGCTTTGGACGCCACTGTACAAGAGGGGTATAAAAATACTGGAGAGTGTCCAGAGGAGGGCAACAAGGATGTTGAAGGGTCTGGAGGGGAAGTCTTACAAGGAGATGCTAAGTCCCTTGGTTTGTTCAGCCTGGAGAAAATGAGGCTGAGGGGTGACCTCATTGCGGCCTATGGCTTCCTGACAAGGGGGAACAAAGGGGCAGGCACTGATCTCCTCTCTTTGAGGACCAGTTACAGAACCCAAGGGAACAGCATGAAGCTGCAACAGGGAAGGTTTAGAGTGGATGTTAGGAAGAGGCTCTTTCCTGAGAGGATGTTCGGGCACTGGCACAGGCTCCCCAGGGAAGTGGTCACAGCACCGAGCTTGGCTGAGTTCAGGAAGCATCTGGACGATGCACTCAGTGCCATGCTCTGACTTGGCTGGGCCTGTGTGGAGCCAGGAGTTGGACCTGATGATCCTTATCGGTCTCTTCCAACTCAGGATATTCTATGACTCTATGACCTCTAGGCATACAGCTGTAAAACTTGACTAGCCCAGACCATCAGGTGCTGAGAAGAATATGAAATACTTTGTTGATTATGGAAAGCACTCTTTTATTGCAGCACTAAAGAGTAGACAGACAGATAGCTGACAGGAAAAAAAAGAATTTATGCAACAAACTTTATTATGAGGCATGATATAGTATCCCCAAAATGTCAAACAGATTTTCAGTGAGAGTGGTGAAAGGAGGTATCTGAGGGAGGGGTTCACTTTGAATAAATTGTGTGATAATTTGGTGGTGGCAGGGTGGCAGTATATAAATGTGGTATTCTTAAAAAGAGGTCTGACAATGTATCTCAGCCTATTGGAAATGGCATATTTTATTGCAACCTATATTCCACTGGAGATATTTTATCAGCAGGCTTCTAAGGAATGTGTCTACCAAACAGGAATGTGTATGCTTCAGTCACTTGCTTTGTGCTTAGTGCCTTTATTTTTCCTAGCATGCAGTGTCAGCGTTGCTCTAAGAAGCAGGTCTTCCTGCATGCGCTGATCCAGCTGAATGATCCAGTGGGGAAACTCTGTAGCAGCCTCTTTATCTTTCTGAAAATATTTTCCACTGGAATTGCATCTATAGTCTAATAGTGTTAATCTTTTCTGCTGTTTTTCTGTTTTGTTTTGTTAATTCTGCTGAAGGATCTGCGACAATACCTGGCAAACCTAGCTGAGCAATGCAGTGCTGACAACAATGGTGCTGACCTCCCTGTGGTCATAATTCTTGATAACCTCCACCACATCAGTTCACTAAGTGACATCTTCAATGGTTTCCTCAACTGTAAATATAATAAATGGTAGGCAGCAGCTCTTCTCTCCCCTTTCACACACCTTTTGCAATGAAAACAGTGAAAGCTATTTGCTGTTTTGCAAAATATCATGTCCCACTGGAAACTTAGAATCCCACAGGCTGCGGGCAAAGCCCTTACATACTTGAATAACTTTCACCCTCCTCAGACAAGTACTTAGGTGTCTGCTTCCTTTTGTTTGTATGACTCCCATGCATCTCAGTGAGATGCAGATGTATGGCAGAATTGAAGAATGTACTTAAACGCTTGATTAAATTAAGGTCTTTTCCTTTTCACCTTGTTACATCATACAAGCTCCCCATGAGGACAGCTTCTGGGAGAGTAAGAAGAAAAGCACTTTATAATAGTGGAATTTGGGATATGTGTGAACCCATGAACCGTGCCATGCAGAAGCAGCTGTATGCCTGGCAGACTTGCACTTCCTACAGTTCTCCTGTGGTAGTGCAGAAGTTTGAAGTTTGCTGACTGTCCTTATTGCCAAGCAAGAACAAAAATAATGTTTTCTGGAACTTCTACTGGCCTACAGCATCAGCTACATCTGCTGTAGAAGTGCCATCATAGGGACATCCCTTCATAAAAACGCTGCATGCGCTATCTTATTACTCATGAGATTCACTGCCTTCTGGAATTAAAACCCTAAGCTGTCTGCAGAACTATGAGGTACACGAGGACAGGGTTGCCTCACTTATTTCTTTATTACAGATGAGTACTAGTAAACTACAAATATGCACAGAGGGAAATTATTCAAGAATAAAAATTTTAAAAGGGTGCTTCAGAAATATTTTAAATCTAGAACTAAAATACATCCAAATTTTAAAAACTGGCCTCGTGCAGATAAGAATAAAGGTTATTCTTTCAATATCTGCATGTTTTCTCCCTCAAAAAACCCTACTGCTTTTCTCTTTTCAGTCCCTATATTATTGGAACCATGAACCAGGGAGTTTCTTCTTCACCAAATCTGGAGCTGCATCACAATTTCAGGTACATTCACTCTGTGTTTACTGTGGCTGTGTTTGCACAGGTCCCTGCTTCTCAGCCCGGTTCTTTGACAAACATTGATCTTGTGTCTCATCACAGCAAAGTATTTTAGCTTCTGTGACTCTCCTCTATTGACGGTTCTCTGAATGATGTTGGGGAATAGTGAAAGAAGTAAGATACTTCCCAGCCCCTCTAACGAGTTGCTGAAGCAGATTGCATCCTTGCATTACATTTGTCTTCTGCAGTGTCTCAAATTCCTGCTGAAGCTTGTACTGATTGTGCTGTACCAGTGGGCGATAATGTGGTTTATTGGAGCAGTGCTATTCTTGCTGACTAACGGGACTCTGAAGCTTATGACATTACCTTCATTTGTATGTTTAAGAGGAAATGATGTATTTGCTATTCATTGCTACTTGACATTTATCCTTTCTACCTAGGTGGGTGCTGTGTGCTAATCACACAGAGCCTGTTAAAGGTTTCTTGGGCAGATATCTGAGAAGGAAACTGATTGAGACCGAAATAGAAAGGAACATACGCAATAATGAGCTCATCAAAATCATTGACTGGATCCCCAAAACGTGGCATCATCTCAACAGCTTCCTAGAAACACACAGCTCTTCAGATGTAACCATTGGTGAGCCCATTGGTGGAGTGGTTTGAAATAGAGATGCAGGCTGAGCATTTTAGGGATTTGGGAAGGTTATATTCTCTTTTTAGAAGTTATACCTCAGTGGGAAGTGCATCAGTGTGGGGAATTTGTCTGGTTGCCAGAAAGATTGAAAAGAAAATGAAAAGTTTTATGAGAGAGTATGTATTTCCTGGTATTTCTGCCTTTGTTGCTAAAGACTTTCAAGTATCATATTTTTTAAAAGTTAAAGTTACAAAAAATAACCTCAGTTGCGACTTCCCTAAGCTTAGTTTTTCCCCTACTTTCACACTGAAACATAATTACAGTAATGAAAATACTTGGACAGTCAGTTCAGCAAATTAGCAGATGGGAGATATATTTTAGTGGAATAGCTATGTTAGCAAAGAAGTCAGCCTTTTACATGGCTTTGCTCATAAAACTTGTAAATCAGGCCCTAGCATAGGATAAAGTGACACTAGCTCATTTTTCATAATGAGAGACTAATAGCTCCTTTATTGCAGCCCTGTATTAGTATTCTCTTCACTTGAGTTTGCTCCAATATTACTTTCTTCATTCTGTGAAGATTATTTTCAGTGTGTTCCCAAGTTTTACCTTTTTTAATACAGAACTTGACTTCTCAGGTCCCCGCCTCTTCCTCCCTTGCCCCATGGATGTTGATGGCTCCAGAGTGTGGTTCACAGACCTCTGGAACTATTCGCTGGTGCCGTATCTTCTGGAAGCTGTGAGAGAAGGACTTCAGGTATGTCATTTGTTTCCCAGCAGCTTACTTTTAATTAGTTTCATAGGCTTTCTCCAAGCTACTTTTAATACATCCAAGTATGAATGCTGTTGCATTTGCAAAGAAGAAAATCTTTGGAGGGATTATAGAAACCAGCCTTGAACTCCTTTTGACCTGCTCTTACTCTGATGTACAATTTGGCTTTGTCTGCTCCAGCAGCAGCATAACTTGTATTTTATGGAGAGTTTCTCCTCTGCGACTGGAGGAAGGTTCTTGTTTTCTCACTGTGTAAAGAGCTCACAGCTACACTAAATAGAGCTCAGAATGCCTCCCTGAGTTGAGGTAGTCTCAGCCTACTTTAACAGAGAGAGGGCTACAAACAGACTTGTAGATAGCACTGCGAGCTGTCCCAGCCAGGTTAAGGTTTTGGCCCATTCCACATGTTTAAAACAAACCTAAATCTTGTAATTAATCCAGATTTTTTTTTCCCCAATTTTTTCATTTGGTTTTCACCCTTTCCCTTTTTCTTTTATGCACTGCAATTCTGTCCCCTCTGAAAAAGCTCTTTGAGGAAAGACAGGGTTTTTTTCCCACACGTGACACTGAAAGAAATTACTGCACAGTGCAAAGGGGGTTGTTACAAACTAGTCAAAGACCTGTGTAAGCAGCTGCATTTCCTTTATCACCTTGTATTGACATGGTGACATATTGATAACGGCGAAGGTTTAGAATCTTGCCTGTTGAATATCTCATGCTTTCCTAAAACCCCTCTGGGAATTACAGAGTGTTTATATGCCTCGTGCAAAAAACTGCCAAACATCTGATAGAACAGCCAGGGTGAGATTAACAGCGCTTGTTTAGACCAGCTATAAAAATGCAGTGATATTCTTTACGCTCGTATCTTCCAAAGCATACAGGGTACCTACTTAAATGAAAACTTCAGTTCTGGAGCAGAAGATGGCAGCATACAGAAGAAAATATGCTGTTTCATAAACTGTTCCAATTTTTAGCTGCTTTGGATGGCTTCCACAGAATATCATTATTAATAATAAACAGAAATCTTTTATATGATATAATTAGATGTTCCTGGAACCAGGAACGGGAAGAAAATGGCTTTCTAGCCTGGTACTTTGCAAACTCACTTGTCAGACACAGAATTTACAAGCCTTGCTCCAGATTCCAGAAAACATTTAATCATGGCTAATCTCAGACAAGGGGAAGTGCTGCTTACAGCCTGGGCTTAGCCTGCTATCTCCCCAAGAAACATTTCCCGTCAGCGTATATAGGCAGATCTCTGTTATAACAGCCTATAGCAGCAGTAGGACAGAAGGAGCCTGAGTCTTTCTGTGCATAAAATAGGGAACTTGGCTGCCCAACCTGGAGCTCTGGATTCAGCAAATGCCTGGGAGCAGGTGTTGCAGCGATATGCACAAGTCATGTCTCTGGCTTTAGCACTAAAATCCTTTGCTGTTTCACTGCCTGTAGGAGCGGAGCCCAGCTAAATTCTCCAGGAGTGTACGCCCTGCCAATATTCCCCTGCTCCTTGGACTGTGTGAGGCTATTTGGGCTGGGAGAGATCCCAGAAAGTCCTGGTGACTGGCTACCCATCCCAAAGTGTCATTGTCACGGCTAGAGGAAATCTGTAAAGCAGCAACCAAGGGTCTCTTGGTTAACATGTTATTGGTGAGGAGCAGTGTGGAGAAGGGTGCATTTTAGTGAGGAAGGTACCAAGCCTCCTAAACTTAAAATATTCTCGGTCCTCCTTGCCCCATCCTCCTTACACTATGCCCTTTGTATTAGAGAAAAGTAATCCTTTGTGAATTTCTTTTCTTAACCTTGTGAAAGGTCTCAAACTTAAGGTGTGAACAGATGTCTGCTTCTGCATCCCATTTTGCTAGGAGAAGAGAACAATCTGTACTGACACTTCTTAATTCACTTCAAACAAAATCCAATTAACTTGTATGTATGAGATAGGTCTGAGTTAATTTCACTGATATGCCTTAAGCAAATTACCTAAAGGTCTCATTTCACATTATATAAAAAACCTGTGGCTCCCACTGTTGCCTACAAGTATCACTAGTTACAGAGTGCTTGTCAACTTGCAGCCACTCTGTGTGTAGAAAGAGCATTAATGGTCTTCTGAATGTCTTATCATATCCGAGTGCTGAGCACATTGGAAAGCAAACCACTTACTACAGTGGTTTAGGTGGTTTTGATGACTTGTATCTGCTGTTACAACTGGTACTGAAAACTCCATAGGATACTTACCTGTGTTGTATCTGTAATACAGATGTATGGTAAGAGGGCACCCTGGGAAGATCCCTCCAAGTGGGTAGCTGACACCTATCCCTGGAGCTCTGCATCTCTACAGCATGAGTGGCCGTCGTTACTTCAGTTAAGACCGGAAGATGTTGGTTATGAAGGCTATGCATCAGCAAAGGAAGGGACAACATCAAAGCATGTTCCACAGACTGACACAGAGGGGGATCCCTTGGTAAGATTTAAACTTTGAGAAAGAGACTTTGCAGGATGTACTTGGCTATTGCATGTTCAATTCAACACTGTACAGTAAAAAAAACCCTACGGTGTACCTGTTCCAAAATGGCTTTTAAAATTAATCCCACTGTAATTTATATAAAAGGTTGAAAATAAAAGGAAAATCTAGCAGGAGGGTGGGTATTGCCATCCTGTTAATACACCCCTAAACTGCATTTCCCATCTGCACAGAAATGGTTTCTGGTCTTCATCATTGTAGTGTCTAGGTACCACTCTTCAGCAATTTATTAATCAGTTTATTCTAAAGACACCTTTCCAGGCCAGGCAGTCCTTCATCTACATTCCACAATGAATGACTAAGAATCTAGTATTATTTAACTTGTCCATCGTAGAGAGCTTAGTGGAATTGCAAATTAGACAGCCATCCTCCCGTTCCTCAGAGCATACCGAGATAACTGGTGACTGTACAACAATCTTCACGTAACAGGAGTGCAAGTGTGGTGGCATTAACAGATATGAGGTTGATTTCCCTCAATGTATTGTTTTATTTAAATATGATCATGGACATCTGGGTTTACCATTGCCTCCTCTGACAACAGACTATTAAATTGCATATGTTGAACGGCTATTCTTGAATCGGGCTTTGTCTACAGACATGATGCTTTTAGCATCATTCAAAACACCACTTCAGAGAACTGTACTTCTGGAATATAGGCAGCCCTTGGAAAAGGGAATTTCTCAGAGGAAAATGCATTTAACTCATATCTGTGCTAAGAAAAGAAGTCCTCAGCCTCACTGAAGGGTTTGGTATCCAAAACCTGACCCAGCAGGGGCCTGCCCAAAACCAGGCCTTGCATCCTGAAGAAATGTAGAAAGTCACTTCCTTTGATCCCTTGTCTCCCAGTCTGTTTGACCCTGTGACTTGGGCTGCCAGTGAGAGTGTTGGCCAGGCTTCCAGCACGTATGCATCATCACTTGGGCAGCTCGAGCTCAGTGTCCTATCACCCTTCTTCCCGGTGCACTGAGATCAGTGTCTGCATCTGACTAAGTATCGAAGCTTGAAACTTGTGAGTGGTGGAGGGCTTCTTGCCCCTGCCTACGGTTGGGGCTCACTGGGGGGTGGACGTTGTGCTTGGGGAAGCAGGACCTTTCACCTGCAGGCTGCGCTGCACACCCTCCCCATGTACCCAGTGTTCTCAAACATGGACACCTATCAAACCTTCAGCAAAAGCTACCTGATAGCATCGAGGAGCATTAAGCACTGTTTGCTGCCCAGAGAGAACCGTGCAGGCTGGAGCCATAGAGACATAAGGATTCCCGAGCAAGCTGGAAGGGGCTTAACGCACAAACACGCAGTATCGCCTCTTTCTCTTTGCTTTTTCATCCCCTGTTTCTTTTGTGGTGGTAGCATATTTGTGCCTTGAAAAACACTAAAGCAGTGTCAACATTGCTTGTGGCCCTGAGCACGCTGGCAGAAGCGGATGTTTTATAAATAAAATCCTAATCGTTACACAGAGTTAGGCGTCAAGCATCCAAGTAATTTTCTAGAGCTTAATGACACTTTTTGATGATTTTTCAGATGGGTTTCAGGTTCTAATAATCCCCAAATTATGTGGGGCCTCTCCTCTCCTGGGTAGGAGGATCTGTTGCTGCTCCCCTGCTGAAGCCAGCCCCTTGACAGCAGATGGGACTCTTTTATGAAGCAGCTGGCCTCAGTCCACCCCTATCTTGCTCCCTCCCCATCTCTTTTGTGCAGAGGGGGTATGTTAGTGTGATTATGTTTTCAGTTGCTTTTCCAATGTAGTGTGTCTGCACCATCCAAAAATTATCTGGAAGCTTGACTGTCTCCAAATATGGGCCCAGATGTCCAGCTGTGATATGGCTTCCTTCCCCTGCTGGTGTTGCAGCTGCAGCCGGTCTCGCTCCTGAATTAGAGCGAGTTATCAGGCAGCTCCATTGTATCCCTCTGGCTCTTTGGACCTTTAAACTTCTATTTAAAGACCAGAAGGCAGTGAAAAGGGTGCCAGGAGGAGCCGCTGACACCCTGCCCTTTCTGAAATCCTTGTGTATGGTCCCCTCAGCTAGATACCAGCACACCTCATACAGCAAGGGAGCTTAATTAAATTTTAACACGGTCACTGCAGCATTAAATGAGACGAGATTATGTAAACATTGCTTTTTTTCTTTCAGATGAATATGCTAATGAGGCTTCAAGAGGCAGCCAACTATTCGAGCGCACAAAGCTGTGACAGTGATAGCACCAGCCACCATGACGACATTTTGGATTCGTCCCTTGAATCGACTCTCTGAAAGGGACGAACCTTGGTGGAGGATTATGGTAGAATCTGGTTCCACTAGACCACTGCCAGTATTAAGCAGCACGCCGAGGTCCATGAGCGAGAATGGTGTGTTGTAGGTAGGCAGGAGACCTAACTCTGCAAAGTCAGGAGAAAAACAAATCGAAGTGGAAAGCTTGAATTAGTTTAATTTCAAGGCATTTCAATACCAATGGAGCCAGGTGGGACTCCATTTGTCAACTGGAAAGGGCCCTAGACCGAGGGCATCTAAGCAGATTGCACACGTGTTAGCCAAACTGGAATATTATTTTTTTTCCCTTTTCCTCTTTCTCTCTGTCTCTCTCTCTCTGTTTCTCTGTACAAGTTTACAGTGCAACTTCTTCTGTTCTTTTCCTTTAGTTTACCCTGAGGTGCTGCATGAACAATGCGGTCTTCTAATTCTCTTCTAACCTCTGTTGTGCCACATGGTGCTGGTCACAGGACTGCAGTGGTGTTTGTGTTGTACGCTACTGCCCATTCCAAAATGAGTCAGAGATGATGATAGTAACTCGGAAAGCACAAGCAGTATTGTGCAATCACTAGAAAACATGACTGTGATATGCTGGATAAGTGCCAATTTAATTCTAACTGCCATGGTCACGGTGATGCGCTCCATCAAGTTTTTAGTACACAAGTCACAGATTTTATAAAGTTGTTTTTACCACAAAGGTCTTTTTTAACCACCTGCCCACTCCTTAACAACAGTTTTATACCAATTATTAACCAACACTGATTAAAGGCTTTTTAGGGCTTCATTTGTTTGAGCCTTTTCAGTGAAAGAAGGAACATTTCTTATGGTGCTGTCTCACTGCCTTAAAACAGATTTCTAGAACAGTTTTACAGTTGGTTTAATTCCTAAACCATTGGTAATTTACACTGTTTTTTTCTTCATTTACTAATGAGAAAGCGTCAGTTAACACAGTAGCCTCATATCTGTATATCATGATTTTTTAAAGAAATGGATAGGAGAAAGAACAGTTGCTATATAATATTTTTATCTTGTGAATAGATTGCTCTGCCTACCCTCAGAAATACACAAGGAACCCAAACCCACTTCCACTGCCACCTAAATGCTGAGAAAATCAGCTCAAATCCATTTGGTCCCATGGAATGGAGTTTTTGGAGGATAGATGTTTTGAATTCTTATCCAGCAGAGCTGGATGCACTTGATGCAGCATGAGCACAAATATATGGGTTTTGTTTGGTTTGGTTTTTTTTTTCTCCTTCCTTTTTCTGGTTTTAGCATGTTGTTTTGATTGCTATTGTTGTACATGAAGAATTCAGCATAAAAGAACACTGAAGCAGTGATGTCCACTGTGGAAGAGGAAGAGTTTATACTGTAAAAGTGGGTTGGTTTTGCACAGTCTACTGGGTGGGTATTGTAAATATTGAGAAAAAAAAAAAAAAAGGAGAGAAAAAAAAGAAAAAAAAAGAAATAAAAAAAAAGCCTTGCACAAATCGAATCGAAAACAAACAAACAAAATGTATTTTATTCTGTTGGTGTTAAGAGATGTTTCACTTGCTGAGATTTCCTGTATGTTACAAACAAATACAGAATGCAAACCTTAAAAGCTGTTATTACCCGGTGTGTTTGTCCTGTACTTACAGTTGCTATGACTATGCAGGAACTATCAATGCTACAGTGAGCATGTTTCAGCATCTATAAGAAGCCAATACATTTGGGGGGAATAAAGCTGGAAACACGCTGTAAGTGCGTATGTCACGGCAGGCTGCAACCAGATTGCATCCAAACTGCTCAGAATAACCTGGAAGCCCTCTTTTACCACAAGAGGTGCCCAGTTAAAATAGGTGCATATATAAACAAGTGGGTATCTAAGGGCTTTGGCATTGTGTAGACACGTACTGTACACCTCCGTGGATGTTACCTTCGGGATGTGTATTTGGTGCTATTAACTCTCCATGGCCGCCCCCGCGGTCGCTCGCTGTAAAACCAAGATAAGTCAATGCAGTTTCCAAATGGCACTGAGCTGCATTGCTGAATCTAGAGGTTCCTACACGGTGCTGTTGCCCTAACAAAACTCTTAATTACACTTGGTGCATGTAGGATTCAGTCAGGCCAACATCATGCCCCCTCCCCCCCAAATCTGGATCCATTTCTTGATGCAAAGTGTCAGTGCGTAACACCTTGACTGACTCAAAAGAACTAAAGGAAAGCTGCTCTTCCCTGTACCTGAGCTCTGAGCAAACCTGCAGATCTTTTCCTGCCATATTTAACACACAAACACACAATATCACATATTACAAAAACTTCCTGCAATACATCTCAGTGAGTCCACCTAGTTTACAACTCAGAAATTGTTTGTGAAACATTTGTCTGTACACATTTTATATTTTGTACATTTTTGATGTAACATATCATGTAAATAGACAGAAACAGTGAAATAAATCATCTGAAAAGTTTTGTAGTCTTTGTAAAGCCCTAATAATAAGTATTTGGTGTCATCGGACTTAACTGGATGATGTATTTTCTATTGGTTTATTGTTCCTCTAGCTTGTAAACCAGCTTGCGTATATTTTTTTGCAGGTGTGCACACTGTATCTGTCTAAATTATTACTTTGCCATTAAAGTGGAATTATTTATTGAAAACACAGTCTGGTGTTTTTGCAGTGAGGACCACTTGACAGTTAGACATTATTTCAAACATAAAAACACACAAACAAAACGACAAACCGAAGGATATCATTTTCTGCATTCAGCAGAACTAATCTCTGGGTAAAACAAAATTAAGTACTGGTTCTAGTTCTGGCGATTCGGTATGATTTTAGAGTGGCTCTTTCCATGGTGGGAGCAGGTTGTGCAGTTCGGAAAGGACTTTACAGTCTCCCCATTCTCAAGATTATCTTCAAATACGAGGCTATCGATTTCAGTGGCGGTAAAACTGTACGAAATTATGCCTTATTTTCAGACTTGTAGGGCTCACGGCTGCTTCCTTGGCAGGTATACATCAATATGTATTGAATTCAAAGAAAGCAAGCAGAATTATTTTAGTAAGCTAATCACAGACTTTGAGACTGGAAGAGATAATTACGATCCAGCAAGTCGTAGCACCTCAGCTGTAAGTCTCAGCATCGGCTCTGTAATTTCTCCTGGTTATATCCCTGTAAGGACCCTGAGCCATAACGGTATGGAGGAGGCCATCTAGCACCTCGTTGCTTATGTGGCTAATTATCGATTGGGTTGGTTTGGTCTTTTAAAGGCCTTATTTGCAGTTAGATCTTACGTAAATCTGTATTTTCCAAGAAAAAAAAAATCCCCCCAAAATGTCTTTGGTTGTACCTTCTCTTCCTCTACTAAAAAGCCGACCACAATCAAAACAATCTTTTCTATTTAAGCACAATCCTTCTCTGCTTTTCGTTTCGGTGAGACAAGCAGCTTGCCCATTCTTAGCTTGTCGTGGTAAGGCATGTCTTCCGGACCTCAACACGTTCTTGCAGGGTTTCTGGCTACTTCTGGATTTGTCGGAGCCCTTTCTGAAGTGTGGCTATGAGAACTGCACTCGTTATTCCTGTGATGATTTTACTTTTGCTATAAACAGATCTAATATCACCTTCCTACTCCTACTTGATATTTTCCCTGCTTAGGCTTCGGGGCTGACATTCACTCTCTAATTGCATCATCCTACTGCAGGCTCATGTTCAGTTAATTATCTACCAAGACCCTGACTTCTTTTCATGTTGCATCATTTTAAGATACTTTGTCCAATCCTGTCTGTATAAACTATGCTCTTTGTTCCTTAGATGTATGATTGCAGATTTCTCTTTATTAAATACGGGATACTCAATTCAGCCTGCCCTGCCAAACGATTCAGCTCGTTCTCTGCAATCACAGAATCACAGAATCACAGAATCGAAGGGGTTGGAAGGAACCTCGAGAGAGCATCAGGTCCAACCCCCCTGCCAAAGCAGCTCCCTAGCTCATATTGCACAGATAGGTGTCCAGACGAGTCTTGAATATCTCCAGAGAAGGAGACTCCACCACCTCCCTGGGCGGCCGCTTCCCCAGTTGGCAAAAAGCGCTTAGCCGTCATCTTCCTTTGCCTTTCAGCTTGTGGGTAAAGGTAGTAAGTAATGTTTTGCCCAGAGCAACCCCCTGTTGGATCATGCTAGGACCCTCCATTAGGATTCCTGGTTTAGAGCTGCGTTGTTGGGTCACGTCACGAGCATATTCATATTCCAGTTAATGTGGGTATTGAATATCAGGGTGTCACACAAAACCAGGTGTGTATAATGTTATAGGAAATATATGATGAGCTACGCGGCTCCTCCATCACCGTAGGCCTCGAAGGATGGGTTAGATTAGTTTCAGTACATATGTAAGGCTGATCTTAACGCAGCAAGGGGGATAGACTAGATGACTCTAGTGATCTCAGCGTGGCTTTCCTATGATTCAGCGCTGCAAGCTTCGCGCATCATATCTTAAGGGAAAAGATACGAAATTTAATTGTCAGGCTTGTTCTGTGTCTACTGTCTCAGCGTATCTACCCCTTGGCTGCCATCTGGAGACCAGCCTGCCAAGTGCCCACGTTCCCAGGATGGGAACAGGAATGGGAGCAGGATACTGCAACCTTGGAAAGGAGAGTGGTTTTCACTCTTGCTTACAAGGGCTCATTTTTTATGCTACCCTTAAATAGCCACTGCGTTTCTCAGCATGCGCCACTTTTTCTTGATAACTGAATAATGTCACACAAATGAAATGCTACCACCAAGTTTGGCAACGTGAGAGCTACAGACGCACTATCATGGGAGAAACGTATTGCTGCATAACAATACCAGTGGTGGAAAATAGAATCTGTCATGAAAGATAAATTAACTAAGACCCAGGCCATGTGACCTTGCCTTTCTACACTAAATTGCATTTACTCTTCTTTGTTCAATTGCAACCTTAAACAAACATTGATAAATAGCAACGAGGGAGCGTGCTGAGAGAAGTGAAGTCCTGTTTTTAGTAACAAATTTCACAAATGAAATAATGGTTTGCCTTTGTCAGTGTATTTACTTGTTTTGTAAGCAGTTTTTATTAAATCAGATTACATAATTTAGGAAACTAAAATGCATCCTGACAATTAAATGCCAAAGCTGAAAGAAAAAGCACCTGGTAACCGCCATGTAACAAAGTAAAGCTTTTTCATCATGACACATAACCAGCACTAATGATTTTATCACATCATAAATGGATGGCTCTGAAAGAACAAAGAAACAGACACAATATGTACTAGCTGTATGGCCACACCCTGAGGACTCAGGGAACGAAGTCATTTAGACTCGTGAACTCTATTTGAGTGCTGTTAATTCAATGCACCAAAAATACATCCAGGTACTCCCATGCTCTGTGCTCTAGGAGTATAATGTAACCCCACCCACGGACTGGAATGATGACTCTTCGGTGCGGCGGTTGATGCAGGGTGGCTGTTCCACTCGTGTGGACTCCATCCGATACAGAGCTACAGCTTCTGCAGGGCAGTCCCTGAGCTACCAGAAATAATGGGGTGGCAGAATGAGTAATTTAGCTCTGTTGTTACTGTGCTCTGCATATGGCGGTCATGATCTTTAGCATACCCTGTCCCTGCTTACCCAGGTCCAGTTAGTGGCATTGTGTAGGGCTGACTCTGGATTGGGGCTGGGGAAAGTCACGCTGGAGCCAAAATCTTACATCTTAACTGAAACAACATTACGGGTCAGATGTATTTTTTTAGCTAGTAGGAATTAAAAAACCCTCCAAAACTAAAAGCTATGTAAGAAACCTTATTGTCTTATTAGTAATTGCTGTGATTAATCTCATTATTACTTAATGTCTTTGTATTACTGCTTTTGTAGTGCCAGTGTGTTTCAAACACTTTATAAATAGTTTTCTTGTGAAAACAAACTATCTTTCCAAGTCTAAAATTATACACTGCTTGTTGGAGGGTTGGTTAATACCTTGTTTCAGACTACCAACCCTATTTAATGAACTGCCTCTGCACACAGTAAATTCCATCTCTAGCTTAAGGGTCTGTGGCATTAAGGACCATGTTTAGTCTGACTACGTGTTCCAGAGAAGTGGAGTTCTTTCATTGCTGTCCTGAATACAGCGTTAAGTATTTGCAGCACTTTCCTAACTTAGACTTCAGCGCCTGCAATTCATTCTTCCGTGAACCACTTCAGAGGATAAGGTGGCCTTTGGGGGATAAGATGGTCAACTAACTGCTGCAAGGCTCAACTGAACGTTGTAGCCACTGTGCAGAATAGTACACTTAAGACCTGCAGCTAATTGCCTGCTTAGGTACAGAGTTTAGTAGGATGCCATATTGCCTGTTGTAATGTCCTCAGAAGCTGAGTAAAACCTTTAGGCTCTGGTGCTAATCAGAGTGGGGGGGAAGAATCCTCCTTTTCTGGGGTGCAGCAGCTGGTAGCAATAAAGCCAAAGTGCCTATTTGTAGCGGCAGGACAGCAGAGAGGTAACTCCACCTAGGAGGAGCTGGGCAAGCTTTGGTGTGTGCTGCAGGCTGTGCTGGAAGGGATCTTTCCTGTTGGAAAAAGTGTGAGTTATTTTAGAGCTGTTGCCATTGCTTGCTGTACATTGGAATCAGGTAACTTGTATAGCTAATTGTTAAATTATCTTTTCAGCTGCCAAGGTGTTTGTGGGTTTCCTAAACTAGGCAGTAATCAAAATACAGTGTAACAGGGCTGAAACTCAGTATGAGCCTTAGAACAAGTATCTGTGCTTTAAAGGCTGTGTTATGCTGTAGCTCTCTGCTCACTGACTGGGGATATGGTAGGATGAATGGAAATGACACCTCTATCCACAGGAATCTCCATGCTTGCTTGTGAGTGCCAGGGCCTGTTCTTGTCCTTCCTCTGTGAGGGGAAGGGTGAAGAGGAAAAAGGGCTTCTGGTTTACCTGCCTATTTGTGCCCACAAATGATCCCCTTGCTGATGATTCTCTCCCCTCAGATTTGTTAGCAGACCTTCTGAGTATCAAACTGCAGCTGGTTGAGAACTTTCCAACTAACAAGGCGTCCTATGAAGCCAAGCAAATAAACTTTGGATGTATTGCAAGCAGAGATAGTTTTTTCCCTTGTTTCCTGACAGCTCACCAGGCAGCTGCTTCAGAACCACTGTTACGAAGGTCTGGAGCTCTGGTGAAGCTTTATTCAGGACCCACAATGTGAAACTTCTTGCTACAAACCGGCTTGTTGCAGGATGTCAGCTCCCAGCTTCCCTGGCAACCCTGAATGCTCCTGCTGCAGCCAGGGTGGGTGGGTAGGGTTTCCTGGCATCCCTCTGATGCTGGGGAAATACCCATGCTACCCTCAGCTTCCATGGAGGAACACCCCCTAAAAGCTGAAGATAGTCAAAACCCTGTTGGTTTAGATGTGAGGAAGGGGCAGGAGGCAAAGCAGATGGCTGCTCTGATCTGTTCCAGACAATATGAGCAAAACCACTCACGTTCTCTGGAATGAAAGCATGGAACATTTTCTTTTCTAGTGGAATTTTTCAGATAAGCTTTTACAGAAGTGATTCCAAACACACAGAGGAATTTCCTGTAAAGGTCAGTTCTATATGAAACCAGCTTTTTGGGGTTAGTGCAGGTTCCCTAACAGTTTGTTTAGGCTTCAGTGGCGTTGTGAGCTGCAGAGTGGGGTCAGGTTTGCTTTGCTGAGGCAGACATTGTGGCTTGCTCTGGGAATTGCCATTCCCAAAGCAGGGAAGGCAAGTGCTCAGAGAATCCCAAGCGCTTGGGATTTAGACCCTTTTTGTTTCCCCTCTTGCATCGTTTTTATGATAAGAAAGTAGCTCCTGGTACCATGACAGATCCTTCTCCCTCTTTTGCCTTTCTTGTACATGTGCCTTTTCTTGCTGCTGTTCCTGTCAGTGCTCGGTTTGGCTCCCCTGGCATGTCTTGCTTGTCCATCTCCTCGCTCCCCAGCAGGCCGCTTGCTGCTCAGAGCGTGCAAGGGCAGCATCGTGTCCCTTCGGCTCTGACAGCCAAGCCTATGCTGTCACAGCTGAGCAGTGTGCATGGACAGCGACAAGGGCCAGCCACGTCCCCTCCTGGCTGCCACCGGAGCGCTGGCTGTTCTGCCAGCACCGTGGTAAGACCCCTTGCGGCAGCAGGAGAGGGCGGCAGGTTTTGGGAAGAAGACCCGTGCCTTACCCATGGAGTTACGTTTGCACTGAGGAAAACTAAATGACTTGCAAGATGGTGGCTCCTTGGTGCTCCCGTCCCTTTCTGTACACCGCTCCCTGCCGACTAGGAAATACTGCGTTCAAAACCAACCTTTCACTGCTTTCTAGTACTCTGTCAAAACTAAATAGCTCGTATTTTGTAGCCTAGAGGAAGACTGTGGGATGTAAGGTGGGAGCCATGCAGTCAGCTAGGACATAAAGAAGTGGGAGCAGAGGCTCCAAAACTCTTCTTCGGCTCTCAGACTGAGTCTGTTCCATAAGAGTTTGGTTCTCTTTACCGCTTGCCAGAGGAAAAAGAAGGATCTCTGTGCTGCCACTCCTGTCACCAGAAAAGGTGAATTTTCACTGTGGAAAAAAAGATAATTAAAAATATTTTTGAATTTCAATTCCGTTTCAGAAAGAACAAGCAGAAACGCTTCATCTTGAAAGTGAACCAAAGTCTCATTGGCAATTTGGAAGAAAATTAGAAATAGTGGTGTTACTATAGTGATATCTGTTAAATAGTCATTAGCTCTGGGCAAACACAGCAAACATTTTTCCATAGATGTCACTGGAGTTATAATAATCAGGTAATATTATTTAGCACTTGCTTAGTACTTCTGAAGCATCATCTGGAAGTACTTTACAAAGGTCAGGACAAACACTATTGTTAGGGAATGAATGGGAAAGGAATCTCATTAGTGGCAGCGGGGTGCAGATGACAGTAGAGTGTGGCTGTATATCTCAAGATGCTGCCAATGAAGAAAGCCCTAGAGGTGATTGGTGTTATTAGTAGCTACCATCCTTTGTTTGGGAAGGGGGATGTATACAATACATACCTTCAGAACATTGGGGTTTTTTTGAACTGTTACTGTGTAAGATACTGCTTTCACTAACTGAAAAAGGAGAGGTTGGGAAAGCCTTTTAGACACATGTAACTGCTCCCAGAAAATACAGAACATTTTGTTGTCTGTAAGAACATATGGAAATGTATGTTCACATATGGGGGGGGAAAAGAGAAAAAAGGAGAGAAATTACTGAATTTGTGGCTTTTAGAAAAGGGGGTTTCACAGAGCTGTTGATGTTACCAAAGCGACTAAGCAGCCTGAATTCTATTTTCAGTAGCGACTTAAGACTATTTGAGATTGTCTTGAAATTTCGGGTAGTTTATGACAGTTTTCCTCAGAATCTCTGTGCTTAGGGCTCAGTGTGCTGCGGGTGAGCATTTCAGCTTGGAGTCCCAACAGCATTTGTGTCTCTGAACTCCAACGTGCAGCTTTCCCCGTTAGCTGGACTTGGAGGCCTCTGTGGCTCGGTAGAGCAGGAATTTCCCATGTGCCTTTGGAAAGCAGAGAAGATTAATCACCTCATATACTGTGATCTAATGTTATGTCTGCAAATGAGATTTCCAGGCGACTGCTAGACATATGTTTTTATATCCTGTATTTTTAGTTTGATAACAGTAATCTTAGATATAACTCATTTACAGACTAGCCTAGTCAAGCCAGAAGACTCCATTTTCCTAGGATGTGTTTCAGCAGATGCTCTGGCCACAGCAGCAGCTTTTGTAACCCCATTTCACATGCTGAGCCCGGCTTTTCTCAGGAGATGGCAGCAGCAGCATTCCTGAGATGGCTGCAGCCGCGTCCTTTTACTTTGGGGCATATGAGGTGCAGAGCAACAGTTGGATGGGAAACAGCTCCTCCTTCCCCCTGAAAAATCCTCCCCGCAGCTGTGTGGAGCGTTACACTTCAAAATACAGACCTGTAAGTGCTTCATGCGATGCCAGTGATGGCTGAAGGGGTGTGCCTGGGGAAATACTGAAGTTTGAGTGGGCTAAGCCTTACCTAAACATTTTGTAGGTAACCCAGAAGTGGTGTTTCCTTGTGAGCCAACTGAACAAAGGCACTTTAAGCAATGCTAGGGCAGGATAGCACCACTGCGTGTCACTGCTGCCAACTTGCTTGCTAATGTCCCCTCTGGATGCAGCAGGGGGCTGGAGAAGGAAAGAGAGCAGGTTAAGGGTGTTTGTGCTGGGCAGGGAGTGGGATTTTGCTGTGCCGTGGGGGATGCAGGGATGGTGAGGGACAAAAGAGCAGAGGGGCAATAACGTGGAGGGAGCAGGCAGGGGCTAGAGAGGGCTATTTTATTTTTAGATCTATATGGTTTTCTGATGCTATACGAGAGCACCCGAGCACTTACGTATAATGATGAACATCTGTCATGCCTTGTTTGTACCATAATACTTCCCCCCATGGGGAGGAGCGGGGTAGAAGAACATTTGTTTTCTGAAGACATTTTCATTTGTCTTTCTTTAAATATGTGTGCTGCTCTGAGACTGAAGAAGTCGGAGGTCGGTCTCAGGTAGCTGTAGGTGAGGAGCTCCTTTGCAGTGTGAGGCTCCCACTGGGACTTCCCTGGGCAGTGCCCACCCTGCTCTCAGAGGTCCTGTGCACCAAATGTACACCTCTCAGGTGTACAGAGCAGGTTTTGTGTTTTGTGTTTCTTTTAAATATGGCTTGGATGCAGCTTCTCAAGCATTTTGATTTTTATCGGTGTCTTTAGCTTTCTTCTAAGTTTTATAGACAGCCTGTAAGTAGCTCAGAGAGAGGTTTGCTACAAAGCAAATAACAGTACATCACATTACTTGGGGTCTTCTAGGCCTGTGGACTTCATTCTCAGCTATATCACAGGTCCTTAGTTCAGCTGAGAGGTGATAAAAGCAAGAATAACCATCGCCATGCTCTTACCCTCCATGGTGATGGCTGTAATTTGTGTTCCACTGCAGTCTGTCACTTTCCTTCAGTTCTTTCGATCACACCCAAGTGTGAGATGGTATTGGTGGCAATGGTGCAATTACCTGTAACAAAAGATATTCTATTTGTGTTGTTCAGATATAGAATCATAGAATGGTTTGAGTTGGAAGGGACCTTAAAGATCTTCAAGTTCCAACCTCCTTGCTGTGGCCCAAACCCCCATCCAATCTGGCCTTCAACACTGCCATGGAGGGAGCATCCACAACCACTCTGAGAAACTTGTTCCAGCATCTCACAACCCTCACAGTGAAGAATTCCTTCATTACATCTAATCTAAATGTCCCTCCTTCAGTTTAAACCCATTGCCCCTTGTCCTGTCAGAACATACCCTTCTAAACAGACCTTCTCCAGCTTTCCTGCGGGCCCCTTCAAGTACTGGAAGGCTGCTCTATGGTTTCCCCAAAGCCTCTCTTCTCCAGGCTGAACAGCCCCAACTCTCTCAGCAGGTCTTCTGGTACACCAGCCCACTGATCATCTTCCTGGCCCTCCTCTGGACTTGCACATGAGTCTAGAGCACGAGCTTACTCTTAGGGCAGGAGAAAGCCAAACCAAAACAGTCTCTGATCATTAATGCAATGGCTACTAAAAAAATCCCCAACCCCCCCTTCACCACCCCCAAAATACCCCAAAACCAACCAACCAAACCCCACAAAATCCCCAGCACAAACAATGAAAAAACCTAAACAGAAAAGACAATAATGCTGTGCTTTTCCCCTACTCAGTTCATCTGCCCTAAGGAAACCAGTTTTCCTACACAAAGTTGAGGCCTCAGATCCACAGCCAGTCTCTCCATCCATTTCTGTTGTCTTGAGTGGGCTATAGGTTGCCCTGAGCCAAGAATAGCACCAAGATACTGAGTGACCCTTGGGGCTGCCCAAGTGCATCAACCAGGGTTAGATACTGAACATAAGTTGTTGTAATTTTTAACTCTTACCCATCCAAGAACCCAGCACATCCTGAAGCTGGCTGCACAGCCCTCTTCTGCCTAGTGCTTACACAGGGTGGCTAGGGGTAGGTTTTGGGTAGGCCAAAGCAGGAAACCTGTAGTTTTTTTAGGTACAGGTGTGCCTTAAAAAAAAAAAAACAAGGGGGGTGGGTGGGATGGGGATGAGAAAGGGTCTGCACATAAATCACATCTGCTTCAATGTGGCAGAACTTGAATGGTGTTTAAATTTATTTATTCATATGCTTGGGATACCAAGGGGTTGAATTAGGAATAAAAAGTATGTTCCTTCAGAGAAGGGCTTCTTCCTTTCCTACCAATGCTTATAAAAGAGGCAGCTCCTTGAAAGGTAAAAGGATGTGACTTTTGAGGATATAACTTAGGTATGTTTTCTAAAATTATGTATTTTACCCCTGTCTAGAGCAGGCATGTCAACAGCTAGACTTGACGCCATGATGTTTGTGTGACAGCTGAAAAACTGTCAGTTAAGAAGGCCATAACCAGGCCTGTGACAGCAGTTATCTGGGAATGGGAGAGCCTACAGAAGCAGAGGCAGTGCGTGGGAGAGGCAGCCCTCTGAAAACCAGGGAGTATTTCTGTACTGCCTTTTCCATCACAGCCTCCTGACTTCAAAGGGTTCATGGTGTGGGGAGGCAAGTGGACTCTGCTTTGTTGTTTCCAGGTGGCACAGCTGGAACCTGTCTGGATCTGGTTCTCTCATGGTAGCTGAGGTGATTAGTATCAGAGGAAGGTTTTTCAGAGAATCGTTAAGAGAAATCTGAAATACTTGCTATTACATGAGCTGCTCTCAAATGTCAGGATACTTTACATTCCTTCCTGTCTTGTTCTCTTGCTCAGTTTTTACCTCTAAAAATTTCCAAGTGTCATCTTCCCACCTAAAGTGGTAAATTATATGATGAGGAAGCTGAGTATGGATAAAAATGAGGGCAGTGAAACATGGGAAGATCTCGCCAAGAGATATTGTGGGATTTCCATCCTTGTAGATGTTCAAAACTTGAAAGGATGTGACCACTAGCAACCAGCTCCAACTGTGAAGTTAGTCTGGTTTTGAGCAAGGGGTCAGATGATGCAGCCTTCAGAAGTCAATTCCAACCTCGGTTATCCTGTGATTCTAGGAAAGAAGGATCAGAAAAGAAATAAAAGAAACAAGTCTGGCTCCATTAAAAAGTGCCTTTAATTTAGTAAAACGAAACACTGCAGCCAACTGAAATTCCATGCTGAACAGTGGGAACAGCAACAGCTCCTGTGTATCCTACTTTTCAATATCTCATAACTACAGTCCAATAAGAACACCCAGATAATCTTCCCATCTTCTGAACAAAAGTGTCTGCTCTTTGCTGTAATCTGCCATCCGCAGCTCAGGCACTTTCTTTTTCTTTACCCAATCTTCAGCTTTATTGCAAGATGTACTGGCCACAGGGAGCAATCATAGGTATTGATATTCCTTGATAGTTTAAAGGTGTGTGATTATTTAAAGGTTCTGTTTTTCTAACAGAAATGTTCTGCATTAAAAGTTGGCAGACAGCTTTATAGACTCATGCTCTGTAACACTCTGCATCTAGGAGGGGCAGCATCTAGGAGGGACAGCATCTCAGACTATTACTGTTTATTATGATTATTAATGATTTGGAAACAGGTTGAACTTTGAGATGTTGACAATCACAAGTAATAGCATTACTTGGACTGTAATGTCTGGAGGTGGTTCCCCCCAGACTGTGGAGGTGAGAAGATCTTCAGTTGGTTTAAAAAACAAAAAGAAAAGAGAGAAGAAAGGGCACATAATGGTAAATGAAAAATGGATTAGCAAATGTAATTCAGCTTTTAATAAGCACGTGGAATTATTCATACGCTTGCTAGGTTCTCAATTAATTGCAAACACTTGGCCATCTGTGAAAAACCTCTGCTTACTTCACAGTGGTGATTCAAAAGGCATATGGATTGCTGGGAGATCTGAAGAATGGAATTGAAAATAACACTCAGGGTATTATATGAATAAATACTTTGCATTCAGCTGGTATGATGATGATGACCCCAATTCAGAAAGGGTAGTAGAAGAAGAAAATTATTAACAGCATGTGAGTGGAGGTGGGATAGCCAGGGGAATACTCAGGGAAGAAAAGATTGGTAAAAAGGTAAAGGCATATCAAAAGCCATGAACAATAATAGAGAACAAAAACTAACGTTTTTAATTTCCTGTTTCTGTACTACAAGTGGGGAAGGGGGGGGGACAATCAGTGAATCAAATTATGAGTTAACAACCTGACGTTGTTGATAGGCAGGATGCATTACATAAACACAGCTGGGCAGAGGATCTCAGCCACCAACATCCAACGGTCAGGATAAAGGAACAACAATGTGTCTGAAAAAAGGAGGTTCCCAATTGCAGTAGGCCCATGTACAATTGTTATGAACTGCTGAAACACAATGGTCACAGTCCCCACAACACAAATGCCAGCACTAGATATGTAGCCAAGCATTGGTGTTGGTGTACTTCTATTGGTCCTGACTGGAAATGGCTGGCTTAGCCATGGCAAGAAAGGGCAAAGCTAGCAGCAAAAACTCTATTGACTGCTACTCTGGAAAGCTGTGTAAGTAAAGCAAAGCATGGCTCTTTGGGGTGGCTTGGCCCTGGCTGGAGGCAAGATGCCTGCCAAAGGCACTCTATCACTCCCCTTTTCAGCTGGACAGGGGAGAAAATATATATTGAGAGGCTCAGGAGTCGAGATGAAGACAGGGAGAGATCATTCTGCAATGAGCATCACGGGCAAAACAGACTCAGCACAGAATAAAGGAAAGAAAACTCTCTAATTGATGACACTGCCCTGCACACCCAGTGACACCAGAGTCGGGTAATGAGAAGTGTGACCAGATCTTAAAGCACCTCTCCTGACCCCTCACTTCTTAGCAGACTTCACTTTAGTCATGATTTTGCTCCCCCCTGCATTGTGGCATGGGGAGGGGCAGGGACTGGGGCAATGGGGGTTTTGGTCAGTTCCTTGCGAGTTGTTTTCCTTTTTAGCCTGGGGGTGGGGGGGTATTTCTCACACCCTTCCCCTGCTGCACTGTGGGGTCCCACCCATGGGAGAGAGTCCTTCACGAAATTCTCCAATGAGAGCCCTTTCCCACAAGGCTTCAGCTCTTCACCAGCTGCCCCAGTGTGGGTCACTGCTATGGGGTGCAGTCACAAATCATAGAATGTCTCTTAGTATCTCAATCCCAGACTGCTCCAGCCTGGTCCTGCCATGGAGTCAAAAGCCCCCCCCCCCCCCCGGCAAACCTGCTCTGGCGTGGATCTCTCTCTCTCTCTCACTCGTCTCTGTGTGTGTCTCTCTCTCCACGGGCTGCAAGTGCTGACAGAGGTTTGCTCCAATGTGGGTCACAGCGTCTTCTGTATGTCTCCACCTGCTCCAGTGTGGGACCTCTCCATGGGCTGCAGGTGGAGGCTTGGCCTTTTCCATGGGCTGCAGGGGACACCTGCTCCACCATGGGTTTCTCCACGGGCTGCAGAGGCATCTTTCTCTCTGGCACCTGGGGCGCCTCCTCCCATCCTACTCTTCCTGGCCTTGGTGTCTGCACAGTTTCTTACATCTTCTCACTCACTTCTCTGGTGGCAAAAAGCAGCTGCTTGCAGGTTTTTTTTTCTCCTCTGTGTGATTCCCAGAGGTACTGTAACCATTACTGACAGGCTCAGCCTTGGTCAGCAACAACTCTGGCGTTGAGCCAGCTGCTGTTGGCTCTGTCCGGCCTGCACCCCTGCAACTCCCTCCTTCTCCACCAGAACCCTGCTATGCAAAAGTACAACACTCTCATACAGCCTTGGGGTGCTGCCTGGCACAGTAAAGAAGGCAAAGGCTGCATCTGTTTTAGATCTGCCTGCTGCTCCTGGACCACATTCTCTATGGGAGAACTTGTGTCTCGGTGGGGGTGGAGATGGTCTTCTCCCCTCTTTGCCTTCACCACACAGCTCATCAGAAGGGAGCTAGCCAAAGATAATACAATCTTCTCTTGCTGTGACATGAGACTTTTGTTTTTGTGGCACAAATCATTTAAAATGGGGGGAAGAGTCCAAGGTTGACAAAACAAAGGCAGCCAGGACTTACACCACCTGTTTTCCCTGGTGCCTTTGTGTAGTGCTCGACTGGGTAGTCTTTGGCAGCTGAGATGCACATTCCTTGACACAGCAGGTGGTTTTAGCCTCAGCCTTCAACTTTGTTTAGTTTTTCTCACAGAAAATCAGATTCTCTATGACCCTGTGCATGTAATATTACAGCAGTTCACCTTAATTAGACACAGAAACTAACTTTGGATTCCCTGTTGTCATTCTGGATAGCAAGATCAGCCAAAAGACTTATGTCAATGCAATTATCAGTTACTGGACCTATAAGGCATTCTGCCCACTCTGTAGAAGAGCTTTCACTTCTGAAGTCTCTTTCTCAAGCATGTACTCATACACTGTGACTATGCCATCTCTTATCTTACTCATTGAATAAATTCCCAGAATCTTTTTTGAGAACTGTTGGGATTTTTTTAAACTGCTTTGAATTGTCTAATGGTTCTTCTCTGACCCACTTCTAATTTACAAGCCTCCATCTTGAAGTCTGAGTTTGGGAAATGGATAATCTATTCCAGGCAGAGACATCAGTACCACCATTTAAAGCCATGTAATTTACCCTGGTCTGTGTCTTATGAACAAGAGTTGTACACATGTTTTTAAACTTGTATAGTACCTTTCATGAAACTGTTTATCTGAAGCTGAGGTTATACACAGGGTCTGGGCTTACTCAGTTTGCCCCATTTATTCTTTTCAAAGTTAATGGAATTTCTCAAGTTGTCTATGCTTGCCAAAACTTTCTGCAATCACTGTTTATGCCACTCTTTCAAACAATTCTGGCATACAAGAATTCTGTGTTTTGTAAATTGCTTCTATTGAATCTCTGCTATTTGACAAAATCCTAAATTACTCTGGGAGAGAAAGTATTTTATCATTGTGTGCCATAATTATACTATTTGTCATCTTCTCCTACTGCAGATAAATGTACTTCTGTGTTCTGCCTTTTATCTGTGATTATTGACAATGCTACAATTTCTGTTAATTCTTAGAATTTTCTTTGTTCAGACTCCTCTTTATGAACTTATAATTAACTCAAACTTTCCTGCAATAGGCTGCCTCTCCTTTTGCCTCCCTTCTCAGTGTTTCTCCATTCCTTGCTTCTGATTCATATCTGTCAAAATATCAAAAAGGGCTTGTCTTGTAAATATGTCTATAATATATGTACCAGGAGACAAATATTTCTAATTTATATATAGATACAGACACATAAGTATACACAGAGACACATCAGTATTATAGATATTCTTTATTTGATTGTTTTTTCTACTTTATCTCTTAACCAATTTTGTTCTGCCACTGTCATTTTCATCCAAGCAGAGGGATTAAAGATTTTGGAGTTAATTTTAAGTTTCCAGTCATCTTCCTGTAGTTTTGTCAAATTATTTTTATAAATGATTCACTTCCTCTACTTTGTTTATGGTTTCAAGAACATTATTCATTATCAATAGTATATTTATTTATAATTCTGTTTGCATGAAACCAACATAGAAAATCGTGATTACATCTGTACTGTGTGCTCACATCCACATGACCACATAAGTCACAGGGAAGTCTTTTCTGTGATGCCAATGCATCACTAGTTTCTGCTGTGATCCAAACCCTAATTATCTGTCAAGGTAAGGCCTAAAACAAAGTTCCTTTGTGTTGAATTAACTCATCTGACTTAAGACATGAATGTACATAGATAGGTTACTATTGGCAGTCATGCAGAACAAAAGTGCTCGTGATAATGCACTCAAAGTTATTAGTAACTTTGAGTTATTCATGACTCAAGTTATTAGTACCTGTGCAAGATGGAATGTATTCTGTTCTCTAGTCTGCTTTTTTATGGTCTTAAGTGAACACCAATTACAGCTCTAAGTCTTGGAATGGTTGACTACCTAAGAATCCAAGACACTCTCTTCCCCAGATAGGAGACCAGTAATTTCTGACCCTGCCAAACTTCTGCCCTTCAGCCCACTTAATAAGCCTAAAATTGGATCTAGCTAGTAGTTCTAGCATGCTGGCCATGCAAATGTTCCCAGTAATGCTTGCTAGGTGAAATGTATGCCCTTTAATGAGCAATTCTGATTCCTTTTGTTCATTAATCAGAATCAGGTCCCTGATATTGCTTGATAGACAATTAGAGATTCCCTCCCCCCCCCCCCCCCCCCCCCCCCCATGTGCTTTGATATCTTGATTCCTTTTGTTGGCAAACCATTTTTTGACATTAAGTTCCTCTTTTCTGGTTTACCTGCAGTTTGTTTAGCTGGGCTGCCCTCTAAAGTTTTCGTTGCATGGGCCCAGATTCCAGCCAAGTCGTATGACCCTTTTACCCTGTGGAAGGCTAGCCAAGCACGCTAGCAGAAGAGAAACCATCAGTCTTGTAACAATTACCTTGGCAAAAACCAAGCAGACAAAATAACCCGTCTCGCTCTTCAGGTGATAGTGAAAGAAAATGAACTCCAGGATAACCACCTGTCTGCTTTTCCTTTAACCCGCTTCTGAGTTTCTCTAAAACAGTCTATATAAACCATGAAGATGCTATGGTACGGCATCATTAGGCCACTGTCTTTAGTGTGTCCTCATTACTGATCTCACAAGCCTATTGAATCTCAAAGTACAGTACAGGCTGTACTATAAATGTAGAGGTACCCAGCCAGCCTTAAATGAACTCACTTGGTATTAGCCTGCAATGGGCATAGCCCTAGAATTGTAATTTACTGGAGGAGGAGGAAATTAGCTTGCTTTGACTTCTTTGTTTCTTGCTTTCCTGCTCAAAAGACTCAAGAAAACTTGATGGCTTTTTTTTTTTTACTTTTTTGGGGTTTTTTTGGTATCAGTTTTGAAACGGGTTCTGATACTGCAGTACCTCGCTGCAGACCTGCCAGTAGCTGTACTTAGACAGTGGCACCTTGTGTCTCTGCCTCAGGGAGATAGCACACCATCTGCTGTCTCCTTGTCTTTTACAGGATGTTCTCTCAACTCCATTTAGGGGAGAAGACATCTCACCAAACGACATTCTTATTTGCAAACTTGCTTTAAATGTTACATCCTTGAACCAGAAATTAATCCAAACTAATATTGAAAATCTTTGTTTTAACTAAACATTTTCAGACTGACTATTCGTTCTTGAGTTTGGATTGATTTTCAGAAAGTCTGTTAGACTTGACCTGAACCTTAAAATATCCACCAAACTTAAAAATCTTCAACCCAAGAGCATAAATCTTCTGTCACCACTAAGTTTAAACCAGGCTGGATGCTTTGGACAATGCTGTGTGACTTGCTTGGATAGTTGGAGCTCCCTTTTATGGGTGTGCTTAGTTTTCCTGTAACTCAGAATGGTGTGGATGTGTCTTCCTTCCCTGTTTCTTTACAGTAGCTTTCCTTCCAGTTTGGCCAACTGGAACTCTACAGTGTCAGCTGCAGTTATCACTTCAATCTCATAATGATCTAATTTGTGGAATTATTTGATTTTCTTGTGCTGGTTTTGGGGCAGAGTTCACTTTCTTCACAGTAGCTGGTACAGGGCTGAGGTTTGGATTTGTGCTGGAAACAGTGTTGGTAACACAGGGATGTTTTCGTTACTGCTGAGCAGGGCTTACACAGTGCCCAGGCCTTTGCTGCTCCTCACCCCACCCCTTCAGTGAGTAGGCTGAGGGTGCCCAAGATGTTGTGAGGCAACAGAGCTGGGACAGCTGACCCCAGCTGACTTGAAGGGATATTATATACTGTATGATACCACACTCAGCATTTAAACTAGGGGGAAAGTTGGCAGGGGGCTGATGCTTGGGTACTGGCTGGACATAGGTCAGTTGGTGATGAGTAAACATTTTTAATTTGCATCACTTGTCTTTCTTGGATTTTATTTATCTGTCTTTTCATTCTTTTTCTCTCCTTCATCATTACCTTTGCTGTTGATATTGCTATTATATTTCGCTTCAGTTATTAAGCTGTTCTACCTCAACCCATGAGTTTTCTCACTTTTACCCTTCCAAATCTCTATCCTGCCCCATCCTGTACTGTGGTATTTAATTGCTGGCATTTCCTTCTGTTGCCAGTGTGGAAGCTGTTCTCCACCTCCGTGTCCTGCTCTTCTCATTTCCATTGCTATGAGTCACAAACCTCTTTCTCCCATTCCTCAGTGGACAGCTCTTTCTCCTTTGAAAATCTGTGTTATTTTTAACTTTATCTCATCTCTACTTCTTGTTCTAAATTATTGTTCTTCCAGAACAGCCATCACTCTGCTTTTTTATACAGGAAATTTCTTCTGGCTTATGGTACAAAAAAACCTCACTGCTTACCTATTATCAGAAGTAAACACTGTGGTTTATGATTTCTGAACTCCTTGGTAGGTCTAGCTGCTAACCACGTTTTTAAAGGAAATATTTGAAAAGACATAATCAATCCATATGCCCTGGTATATTAACCAAAGAACTACCTGATGCTATGAAGACTCTCCTCCTTTAGTTGTTCTGGTTTTATAATTCATCAGATGTGATATCTAAAATTAGTCATTGGCTACTTTTAGAGGAAAAAATACTGGGTTAGATGAAATCACTGAACTGTAATGTAAGGACATTTCTAAGCTCTGTGTGAAATTTCATAACCTTGACAAGTCATTATACCCCAAATATTTTGAAGTGGTTTCCAAACGAATTGAATAAGAAGCACATATTATAACTGATATTTTTTCAGCCTTCTTGTCTACAGCAGTAACAAGTAATGGTAACTATGGAAAACATTTTAATGATATAGGCAGCTGGATAGAAGTCATCAGCTAATTTCATGTTGTCATAAATGTCTGTACATAATTTCCAGTTTACATAAGTTTATTATTCTAATATAACTTGGAATTAATAATCAGATGAAACAGAAAAGAAAGTATATGTTTGATGGGATAAGCATAAATCCTTGAAGACAAGAAAAACAACTTTGCAAAGATATTTATGAAAGAATGTAACATAGTTAAGCATTCAAATGTAGAAGTACAGGATGAATAAGGTGAGGTAAGTAAATAGCAGGCAGGATTTAAACTCCCCAATGCACCTCTTTTTGTATTGCAAAAGCACACTAGCATTGATGTGGAACAGGACTGCCCAGGCTCGCTAGCTCTGAAGATCCACCACTCATAAAATTTTAATAACCTTTATAACATGCAGCTTTTCAAAGATAAAGAGGCTGGCTGTAAAATTACAAACAGTCGTTGTGGAGTAAAGGCTAAAAATGCAGAAGAGCACCTGGACTCAGATGAGCTAGAAGAAAATACATGCTCACTCCAGAATTTATCAGGAGACACAGTAAAAATCTTGGCTTTCAATACATCTTAATTTGGGGAAGAGAGGTTGCTCATGACACTTATCTTTGCAAAACCTGGTTCCTGCCAGGTCCGCCTTTGAAGTACAGAGGTGTTGCTATTAAAGCCATAGTCCTATTTTAGTTCTCTAAACCAGCTTCTGCTTTAATTATTCATATGTATTCCACATAAATAGTACTTCAAGGACTTGTGCTCTTGAAAACAGAAACTCTTTAGGATAATTTCTTAGCCCTGTCCTTCATGAGATATATGTATACACGCACACACTCATAGTTCTTTAAGCTAATATTTTAGCCCTGTTCTCTGTGATATATTCATGTCTGTAGCTTCAATTCAGAAATAAGAGATTAGAAAAACAGTCATAACAGTGAGGACAGTGATGAGGAAAAGGTGACCTTTTTTTTTTTTTTAGAGAGAGGGAGGCCCCTTGGCAGTGCAGAGGTAACACAGAAGGCAATGTTGAAAGAGACAGAAGAAGAAGAACCAGGAGAATGGAAGTCAGAAAGAGGCATGAATGAGAAAGCAGTTGGCAGACAGCAAGTCTACGTCAGTGCTAGGAAAGGTCATCCAGCACATAAACTCTGGGGTTTGGTATCAATTCATTGCCTTTCAAAGTGGGCCTGTCCCTCTCTTTCTGTCCTGCAGCTTCCAGCATCCTGAAGCTATATGTACTGCTCTCCATATAAAGACGTTACATAAAACCCTTTTTTTTTCTCCTGTTCAGTCTCCTACAGCGTGCCAGGTGGCATGGAAGGCAGAACAGTTGCACAAAATGCCCTTTTTATATCAGACAGCACTTAAATCTCGCTGTTCTTTGCGTGTCCCCATTCCCACTGAAGTCAGTGGGTGCTATTGAGCAGAGGTACCATGATTGGACTAGGCCTTATGCTTTTGAGGCACTGCCCCGTTATAGTCCACGCCTCAAATAGCATCTTTCCTCTAACAAACAAGCAGGGATGGATGGGAGCAAGCTGCTTCCCTGGCTGTTTCCTGCAGCACTATTTTATACCCACCGTCTGCCCACCCATCTGTTCGATCCCTGTTACGAAAACTGAAAACATTCCTGCTTTTTAAATGGGTGAAAAATGCCTCAAAAGCGGAATAGTTACTGTAACATCTCCATGAAATGACTGCCATGCTTTTCCCAATTAAATTAGATAAAACCAGGAAATTAGGAAGATTTTTATTTGTTGAAGGATATGGTCTTTTCTGAGCATTTTGTGAAAGCAGCATAATTTGACAAGGATTTATCAAAAAGCCAGTGATCAGCCCTGGTCCCCCTCATTCTCCATTTATGGGCTCCTAGGCTACCCTTGAAGTGTTTAGTGGAGCAAAGCTGCCAGCTAATACTTCTAGGAGCCTTTGCTTGTAGAGTGGGATGCAGAGCTCAAACCTGAGTTTGTAGACCAGCCACAAATGTTGGGAAGCCATCAGCTCTGGGGAACACTTCACAGCTGAACTCCATTTGGTGGCACCATCAGTCGGTAGCTCTGTCCCTCTATGGACCTGGATTTAGGCCCAAGTAAAGCTTGGGAGCTTGTGACCAGGCCCTGGCTCACAGCTACCTTGAGGATGGCAGACTGGACTTATCCTGAAGCAGAGCTCACACGGTCAATGAGGGACAGGGAGAGCTGCTGCCATGGAGGACCTTTCTGAGACTCCCAGGCTCCTGTGCAAGCAAGCCTCAGTAGGGAACAGTAGGGTTTGGTGACCCAGGGTGATGCCAGCCTTGCTGCATTATCAGGGGATGCCTCCCTTATGAGGGGTCCACTCACTGAAATAACAGAGGCACCTTTAGAAAAGTCAGCAGATGGTGTCAAGGATTCCTACTTAGTGGGGCTGTGATCATTCTGTAAGCTGAGAAAGGAGACAGGCTTTCAAGTTGGAAGGCAGGAAAGGGATTTTCTACAGCTGCCAGATAAAGAGGTCCATTAGGAAGCTCCTTGAAATGATGAGGCAAGGCTGCTTGGCACCATGTCACGGTTTGGAGAGGCACACTGAGCCAGGAAAGTCTCCGCAATACTCCTTGGATGGGGAGGGAATTTACGTGCTCTTAGATACAGCCATGAGGATCACCTTTAAATAATCCGGACTCCTAACTTGAAGTCTTACTGCTGGCTTTGCAAGTAGCTGGGGAGTAATATTTGCAACAACTTCAAAGAGAAAACTGTAGCAGGAACTAGGTCTGGCAATTTATGGGGAGTAGCTCGTTATGTTCTATGACCCCTAATTTTTGCTCTTCTGGTAATTAAATCAGTTTATTAGTCAACTGCTCAGAAAGGGAAAAGGCCAGGTAGACTGAAGATCCTCTCTGTGGCAGGAGGGGCCACTGCTCCTGGGGCCACCTTGCCTAGAGCACAGATGAAGGTGGGTGAAGATGAAGAAGTGCTTATGTGAAAACAGTCCCAGCTGGAAACAGCCTCTAGAAATCATGTAGTTGGGAGCTGTATTTGTCATATTATCAAGGCAGCCAAGTTCAAGGTACATCTATCTCATACACCATCTTTAGAGAGTGATCTAGTCTTGGATGGGGAGCTGCTACTAGTCACAGCTGTTCATTTTCATTTAAAAAAAAGAAAGAAAAAAGAAAAAAAACAGCTTGCTGCTTGCCAGAGTGGGCTAGTGCTGAACTTCATCTTTCCCTGACTTTTTATAAAGCCAAGACAGCTAAGCACCCTGGCTGTTTTTTGTGCTGTGACTAATGCCAGCTAGTTTTACTGAAATCAAGGTTTATGAGTCTCTTCAAACGTCCCCGTTTGAAGCTTATGGCTGAGGCTCTTATCTGAGGGATAGGAGTCATACACAAGACAGAAATGAATTTTAGCTTCAATTACTGAATATGGATTCAGATTCCAGTAAAAATGACGTCACTGGAATTGGGGTTTTTTTTCAATATGAGTTTCAAACCAAACTGGTTTCCTTCTGTTGACAGTCTTTTCCACACAGAGAGGATCTTGATGCATTAAAGGCTTATTAGCAAACAATACATTGCAACAAGGACTTAGTCTTTCCCACTAGGATTGTCTCCAATTAAAAAAATAAATATCTGAAATTGCTGTCAGCAGGCAAAGATTTAGACAAATTTCTAGCAGAGAGAATATTGTCTACTGTAAAACTTGGGGTGGGAGGAGATTGAATACCTCCACTGGTAAAAATGGTGCTAATATTCATCTTAAAAGATTGATGCAACTAGGAGTACCCTCATCTTGCCCCTTTTATAGACTACAAGTCCCACTGTGCAGCGCTTCAGGTTGCTGCAGGGCACAAGGCAGTTTGCAAGATGCGAAGTTGAATGTTGGGAATTGTAGTCTGTGCACCATGCAGCTCCACATGAAAGGGTCTAATGAAAGACCTGTTTTCTGCAAGCCAAATGCAACATTCCCGACACTTTCTGACCCGTGGTTTTCCCAGTATTGCAGTCCTCTGATGCTTAGTTAAAAGGGAATTTTCTTCTCCAGTTTAAACACAAAGTACTTTACAAAAGCAGCTGAAATAATCAAGTGCTTCTCAGGTGATGTGAGAACTTTTATTTTTATAAAATTAATTTCTTGTCAGGGAAGCAAAAAGAGATGGCATATGACAGGGTACCCTTAAACTCTGTATGAGGAGCTTATGGCATACAGGGGTCAATCAAATGTATTCATTATTTTCTAAACTCAAATATCCCTGCAATTCTGTCTGAGCTTACAGAAAATATAGCTGGCCAAAAGGCACTCCAAATACTAGAACAGAGACGAAGAACAACAAAAAATAATGGTAGGGATTTTGGAAATTGGAGCCTGCTTTGCTGTTTTGGATTGGTATTTGGACGCTGAAGTCAGTACACCCTTGGTATGCCCATGCCAGGGGCCCAGGCTGGTGTGCACCGGCTGGAGCAGGACTCCGGGTCCCTGGTGCTGAGGTTGCTACTTGTGCTGCCCCTGCTCTTCCCAGGCCCACATAAAACCACTGCTTATATCGGAGTCCCACGTGGCTCGTGTAATCTGTAGATATTGGAGCTCGGCAGTCATTGCAGCCCCGGAGGCGTGGAGCTTCAGTCCCAGGCTCTGGGGTGTATTACGGGCTAAATGAGATCTCGCGCTCTGTGCCCAGCACTGTAATTGCCACTGTCAGCACTGTAAGGCTGCAGCCACTATCTACCTCCAGGAGATATAAACACATGTGCAGAAGGTAGGAAAAAAAACCCAAACCCACAACCAAAAAGTCTTAATGTGCATAGAGGAAAAGAAAAAATAATAAACTAGCCGGAAGTCTTTAAAGAAAGACAACGTCTATTAAGATAGAAGCTCCTGACTCCCACGGCAAATAACAGGTTTTCAAGAGGGTTTTCTTTTCTCCTGTATTGGCAGACACTTTGTTAGATAATTGCTGTGTTCCAGCCAAATGATACTGCTACACAGCTTCTGGAGATTGTCTGGTGCTTATTAGGGCAGGGAGTTTGTCTGTTTTGTAAGGGTAACAGACAAAATAATAGGAAACTTCTAGCATTCTGTCTTTACTGCTGTGCACACTAGTGGGACTTAGAATTCGGTTTTGCTGGCGAGATGTCTGTTTTCTAGTATCTAGCACAAGTGGTTGTGCTGGAAATGTATTTCTTCTGAAACAGAAGGGTTCATTAATTCTTACGTTACACTTATTAAGATGGGATTTCTCTATTAAGAAAGGAAGGAGCAGTGAAGCAGTTCTAGGCTGGGGACTGCATGAGCAGGTGAGGAACTAATGCGTGTTGGGTTTTTTTCTTCTCACTGGTCGGCCGCTACTTATTATTGTGATGGAGGAGTACAGTCTGCCTTCTCTCCCCAGACTCTCTGGGCAGGCTTATAGGAAGCAGGTAGTGTGGAGAAGGACAGGCCATACGGCGTACTTGCCAAGTTGATACATGAAATTAAAGAGTGAAACAACTTGCAGCTCTTTGCAACAGCCTCCTAATAACTGTGTGGCACAGTGGAGAGGGACAGTCCAGTATCTCTTGTAAGACCATTTTAACCAGCTGGTCCAAATGCCAAAGTAAATCTCTACCAATTAGCAACAGGCTTGTTTAGAAGCAAGTGGTGCTTTGTTTGCTCAGCAGAATGATTTAGAAGTGAGGCAAATTTGTCACTTTTTGCAGTTACGGCAAGGTCTGGTACAGTAGCTTGGTACCCTGACAGGATGCTGAGGGTGCCAGTTCTTATTAAACTCCTGATCCATCCCTGAAAGTGCACTAAGGCATTTCCTTCACTGCAGCAAACCACTGTAACCATGGTCTGAAATCAGCTGGTCAGGTTATACCTGAGATTTTGTCCTCTTGAGTCAAGGTCAAATCCTGAGTACTCATATAATGCGTGACAGCATGATCTTCCCTTGCCTGGTAATGTAACGTTACCTGAGAACCCTTTTTGTGAAGTGGCACGTGGTAGATTGTAGTAGCTTCTTAACGTGGTTTGTCAATTAAAGCATGTTGTGGTTTTGCCCCCAGATGGGAACTGAGCGTCATGCAACTGCTCTCTCTGATATTGGGGGAGGGTGGGGAGGGGGAAAGAGGGAGAGGGAAAAAGAAAAACCAAAGGGAAACCTTGTGGCTTGGGATAAAGGACAGTTTATTGGGACAGCAGAGAGAGAGAGATAAATAACAATAATAGGACTTTTGTAGCAAAGTATACAAAACTGATGATACCCAAAAGCAGTTTCTCACCGAACCGCACAACTTGGGCCGTACAGCTCAGAGCTGTCCTGAAGCTGGACCATCTCTAGAAAAACCACGTGTCCTGGAGCCATACACTCCTCCTCCCACCAGCCCCCTTTATGCTGAGCATGATGTAACTGGCATGGAATATCCCCTTTGGCCAGTTTGGGTCACCTGTCCCAGCTGTGTCCCCTCCCAGCTCCCTGGGCACCCCTCTGCCTTCTCGTTAGCAGGGAAATATGAACAACTGAAAAATCTTTGGCTGCCTGGCAGCAACAAAAAACATCAGGGTGCTATCAGCACTGCTCTCATGCTAACTCCCAAACACAGCATGACACCAGCTGCTGGAAAGAAAATTAACTCTATCCTGGCCAAACCCAGGACAAAGTCAGAGATTAGTAGGGCAAAGGATCCCACCTTCATCTTTTTCTGAAAATGGAAGGTATTTGTCCTAATATAGAAAACTGGCCAAAGCAACTTTCTTCCAATGATAGGCTATTAAAGTTCTGTTATCTACCATTTAAGCTAGCTACTGTTGACTCCTTTTATAGACATGGGTTTTTCTAGAGAGTGATTCATGTCATCTGAAGAAAGGCATCTAGTGTACTCAGATCCCTCTTTGGAGGCATCTGTTTTTCTTCCTTGACTATAAAGTGATCTTGGGATGAGTAACTCAGGTGCCTGAACATGAAGCCTTTAAGGTAGGGGGAGACAAATCTTACTTGGAACAGCAAGCCAGAGAAAGCTCCATGGCAGGAAAGTGGGATAAACCTTGCCAGGAGGTAGACCTCACCAGTGTGATGTCTCAGGTTTATTGCTTGGCATAGTGGTTAACTCCTTTAATACTAAGTTCCTGGCTTCATGGTGCCCATATTTCCTCTTTCTTGGATTATCTCTTCCTTTTCTTTTTGACAATTCTTGGTTTTCCCTCTCCCTCCTTGGGTTTCTCTCGACCTCTCTCACAAACAAGAAATGAGAAGAACCCTCTAGGTGTCTAATGCAGAACTGCATGAGTTCACTGCTCATCCCATGCTGAAGAGCTTTAAGAAGTTCAAATTGCATGGAGAAGGGCTTTAGCATTGCCAGCAGTGTTCCTGTATGAGAGATTGACTCCTTTAATCCCTTGTCTGATTCTGGGTTTCGTATCCTATTTTTCTGTCAGAGGGAACTACACCAGATTTCTGTAGGTGGAGGTGGCTGCCTGGGAGACTGGCAAAGCCCTCTCTGACCCAGAGAGAAGCCAAGCCTGTTCACCAGGGAGGCAATGGGGACTGCTTCAGGCACGGGTTTTTTCAGACCAGGGACTCTTTAAGCAAGCCACTGCTCAGGGGCAGGTATTTATGTTTTACCATAACAGCTTCTTTTGAAGAGTTTTAGGTGGTGAAACCTGTTTGTAATTTCACTTGCATGTTCGCTGTACCTGCCAGAACACCCATTCCACATGGATCACAGATTCTGTAGGTTTGTGGTATGGTCCATTGGAACACCTTCCTCAAGCCATTCCTCTTATTTTATGAGTAATCTCTTCTAATATCCTGAGCAACTAATGGTATTCTAATTGATATACTTTGACCTAACCTGTCCATCACCCCTACTAGAGTCCCATATTTAGAATGAACTGGAATGCATTATTTTCCTCTTAGAACAGCAGGAAAAAGCAAATGAGAGAAAAGGTCTTATTATGCTCCCTCTAATACATTTGAAGAAGTGTTCTGTATAAGTCCTTAGAGAGATTAAATGGATGATAGTTGTATTAAGTTTTAATTGATGCTGCCTCCTAAGAGGTAATGCAGTCATGGGAGAGCCGGATCCTTCTGGTGCATAAACTGCTATAATTTCATTGACCACCACTGAGCTTCACACACTCACACAACCTGAGGATTAGGTTGAATCTTCAGCGTTCACTGTAAGTGCATCCTGCTGTATTAAAGACTGACATTAAGGCGCTAGAAGTCATTTGCTGTAGTGGGAGCAGCCTTTTTATAGTTTTTGACTTTTGCTTTCTGTTATTCCCTAGTCAATTAGTTTGGGTTTTTTTCTTGTCTCTGTCTTTGTTCAGTGACATTAATTTTGCTTATTACTAAAAGTCGTAGTGGAAATAAGGGGAAGTGTCTCAAGTATAACATAGTTTTAGTATTTGCTTCAAACAAAAAAACCAATCTCTTCCTGCTTATTTGCACCACATTAGCTCTTACAACCATAACTAGGTCAGGGCCCCACTGCACTGGAGGGGTATGCCATAAAAGAGAGTCCCTGAAGCAAAGGACCTAAAACTGTAGAGATAAGAAACAGCAACTGAGGGAAACAAAAGAACAGGGAGGACATGAAAAGGTCTAGATAGGCATGAAAAACAGACTCTAATTTCTATCTGCACAATTCCTGGGTGTATTAAGCCGATCAGTAGCAATGATAGCACCTCTGTTATTTGCTCTTCCAGTAAGGCTGGGCTGAACAGAATTTAAATTTGAGCACCGCATACTAATTGTGTTTGTATTACCCACTTGCCTTTTTTTCCTGTTTTTGAATGCTTTATCACAGACTCTATATTAATTAAAGCATTTGGCTGAATGGGATTGTTTGGCTTGGACAAACTGGACTTAAAAGATCAGCCTCTTTGACAGCATCAAGGAAGCCAAGGCCAATTGCTCAGATACTGACGTGCAGAGCAAGGTCCTCCCACCATTATGGTGTGCAAGTCAATCCTCTGTCCTGACAGGCGTCAGAGGATTGACAGCAGCCAGTCTTAAGCCATTATAAGCTCAAAGGCACTTTCCATGGCTGGTATATCCCAGAAATATAGTTGTTCCTTCTGCCTTGAGATACGCAGTGTTCCATGGTTTTAATGACTGCGAAGAGCATACCTTTAAAAACTGTACAATACTGAAGAGATGAGGGGGGGCACCATGTTTGCCAGATTCTTTAATTTCTTAAAGCTTACTGGGGAATAGGGCAAAATTAGACAGTACCTAATTAACTTCAGTTTAACATTCAGAGAGATTTCTCCAGAATCTCTTCTCATTTTCACTGATGCAACCTGCCATTTCCAATTTTTATTTCTATAACCGACATATTTCACATCCTTCTTGCTACCCATTTTCCTCATCATTAACCTCACAGACTTCTACTCTGCATGTTTCTAGTAGCAAAATTATTTAGGTCCTGAGTTTAAGAGGTCTAGCCCAGCAATGCTCTGAAAAAATAATATAACAAGCAAGTATAAGAATTAGCATAGTAAACCTTATTTGCTATTATCTGTTTGATGAATGAGAAGTTTGCAAAGAAAATGAGGTACCTGGTCTATGAGAACACTAAGGTCAAAGCCGTTTTAAGGTTACAAGGAAGCCTGAGTGAACTGACTGTATCTCCATGATTGTGCATGTCAGCTAGCAGTCACAACCAGTGTGATCTTTCCAAACTTGTGCTGTTACCTGTGACATTTTCCAAAGTCCACAGTGTCCTTCTTCCTTACCACATTACCCCAGCCTATTTGCAGATAGATTACCTTCTTATATCCAAAACTGAACCGTATTTCAGGGGACAATGTGCTGTCAATAAACTAGCTCTTTTATTTCCAAAATATGGCTGTGCAGAATCTTTGTGTCTTTTCTATCATTACAACTTTTTAATGGGTTTATATATAAATGCCTGTGCCTTTCATCAGGCAGTTCTTTATGGAATTTGCATTTATCTGTGTATAATGTCGACCAATGGTAGTGTTCCAGAGGAAAGGCAAGTTTCTTGGCTGAAGGGTAAGCATCTTAATTTGTAGTTTTGACATAGCTAGAGATGCATAGCAGTGGAAAAGTGATGGAAGGATGCTGCTTCTGCATAAATAGCTGAATCACCCAGACAGATATCTTCATAACCCAAGTTGCCGCAAGACCAAATTTTTATTTGGTGGGTTTGGTTTTTTTTTCTTTGTCAATAAATCAATATGTATTTTATATAATGCTGTAGAATTCAGTAGGCACACATTTCCATCCTGAAAAAGCTTCAGAAACTAAACTGATTCTGTTCCTGAACTCTGCAGCAGGAGTTTTGTTTCCTCCTTATATATTTTTAGGAATGTAAGGCCATACATGCTTTTTGGCTTTAATTAATTGTCCTGCTTCAAGATATGCAAAGCGTTTGCTTCCAGAAATTTAGTATGCCTGTATAGCTGTTTAAATGTTTAAGCATTTAAAAATGTAGCTTTTTCTCCTCTAGAAATAGGCAAATATTCCATTTACATTTCTGTTCACTAACTCTTCCTTTCTCTGAGGTTTCATCAACTTCTAAGAATATGTCTAGAAATATAAGCAGATTCTTATATAATGAATGTGTTTTGCAATAGCATGCTGTAGGAAAGAGAGAAATATAAAATGAAACACCATGCAATTCTAAAATCAAATGACCAGGTCTCGAGTGTCCTTACAGTGGATAAGTATTTCCTCTCAAAGAAAGGAAAAATTTTCTGTCTTGCTTCTGGAATTATGGTATATCTTCACCTCACAATTGATCAAGCTCTAGTACTTTACAGCAGTAGGCCCTAATCCATGTGCAAAATGGGAGGAGGAAGGAAGCCTGGCTGGCAAAGACTTGCCAAGAAGTCTTGGCAAAGCATGCTATGAAAAGTTTTGCAGTTCCACTAGATAAGGAATCATTATGAGTACTCTGAGATTTCCAAAGTTGTTCCAATTCCAATCCGAATTTCAACTATAGCACTCTTTTTTTATTTCATGCATTCTTGCAAGCAGTCCAAAATGCCCCTAGGAGGTTCAAATTTCTATGTCAGAAGTAATTCACCAAGATAGATAATTTCCCAATTATTTACTTATTTTCCAGAACTTTCAAATGTGCAACATCACAAAATCACAGAACAGTTGGGCTTGGAAGGGACCTCTGAAGATCATCTAGTCCAAATTCCCTGCTAAAGCAGGATCACCTTGAGCAAATTGCACAGGATTGTGTCCAGGCCGGTTTTTTAATATCTCCAGAGTAGGAAACTCTACAACCCCTCTGAGCACCCTGTCCCACTGCTCTGTCACACTGACAGTGAAGAATTTTTCTCCCTGTGTTCCACTTTGTGCCTGTTGCCCCTTGTTCTGCCACTGGGTACTACTAAAAAGAGCCTGACCCCATCCTCTTGACATCCACCCTTTAGATATTTATATTATATTTATATATTTTATGGACATTTAGATTATATTTATATATTTATACATTGGTATTATCAAATTTGTGTCAACATAAATGCTTTGAATTAATTTTTGGATGATAAACATCATCGTTAGTGTGCTGTATTATGTGGTTGCAACAATTGGATTATAAAAAAATAAATCACTGACAAGTGATATTAGGGCATGTTTCATTATTGGAAGAACCTGGAATGGGATAGTTAGTGAATTCTTTTAATAATGACAATAAAAAGTCATCGCCTCAAAAGTTTTGCTCTAGCTTCTCCAGTGTCAGTGTGTTCTCAGATACCAAGTTGTGGATGACTTTCAAATATGTTTCTGTATGGAAAGGTAGACCAATTTGTCTGCTGAACTTTTTGCACAGCAAATGCTATAAATTCTGAAGTCGCTCACAGGACTTTACTTGGTGCCAGTTCATCAGATATTTCTGAGGTAGGCCATGCATGTATGGGTTGCATGTTAAAGTCTAGTGACTAGTGAGTTGTACTGGTTCTGCTTCCAAAATACACATTTGGGCATGTGAGGGTTAGATCAACATGCAAATGAAGATCACATACACTTATCAAAGGGCAAACATCATCTGGTGTCATCAGAGCAAATTCCATCCTGGTTAGATTTTCTCCTTTCTGCTTGATTCTAGCCTTTTATCAGCCCGTCACATTGTAAAAATAATGCTCCTGTCCTTTCAGGCTTTATTATTTTGCAAAGGCTTAAGAGGAAATTAGAATCTTGCCTCTTGTTTGGAGAATGATCAAGACAGGACTTACTTTGTTCTCACCTAGTTAGGGCCTCTTTGAGAGCGTTTTGTCTCAGTATTCAGATTTACATTAGTCAGTACACAGAGAAATGAAAAAGGAGGGGATTTCAATAACATTTCCTTGACCTTCACAGCCAGGTGGGTTCTTCTGCAAAACTTTAGAACATCCGGTTTTCCCCAAGAAGTCAGACTAAGTCTTCAGGGACAAATTCCAACCCAGCTGCAGGAATACTTGTTGAGGCTAAGCCACTGTTGTCCCAGTGATGCAAACATTAAACCCCATATGAAAGATAAACCTTTATTGGAAAGAAAAGAAAAATAGAAAAGGTGCTGAGAAAAAGTTTTGGGCTGATAAAATGATAAAATTCTTGTACAGACAACTGAATCCCTAACTATTGATTTTTCCAGAGCCAAACATTTCCAGAGATTATGGTTCCTTTAGGTAGTTGCAAGCATATACCTGCCTTTCAGCCCTTGGTGAAAGAAGGCTTGTGAGCTATAAGGCAGCTTCCCTAGTGAGAGACCGGCTTCTCTCACTCTCCAGGACCTCTGCCTAATGGAGGTATTTGTCTTCCTCCAGGGAGAGAATACCATCACTCTATTAGAAGTGCACTCAAAACAATTGATGCGGCCTTGGCATTTTAGAGGGTGAGTAATGCTCGTGGCAAAGGTTGCCACTTTGGGGCTGTTACTACCGTTTCCTGAGGCAGTAACTCCACTGGATATGGGAAATTCTCTAGAAGTGTGTTCTCTCCTGTTAATTGTAAAACAAACGGTGAATTAAACAGTTCCATGCTGGGTGCCAAAACTGTAGGAACTGTTCTGTTCAATCATAAAAATCTTAAATCTTACTTTCAGCATGGAACAGGGTGCAGCCATGTGCTGCTGGAGAGCTGAACTGCTGGCGGATGAGGCTGCTGATGGGTCCAAGGACCTGGGCTCCCAGGAGCTCTGCCTCAGGGTTTTGTTCCGAAGCATGCAGGTGCTGGCTGCGCTTTGCTGGACCTTCTCCTCTAATGCCAATTTTCAAGTGACATCAGGGACAAATAAGCAGGTACTCCTAACAGCGTGAAGTCTTGCCATTACTTTACTTAATGAGGGAGTCTGCGGGTGAAGTACCTGCATGTTTCTTACTGATAAATCTTTTTCTCCTTCTCAGAGGAAAGCTCAGCTCTGGAGCAGGGGAAGCAATGCAAGTTCTGTCACCCAACCCATATGTACTACCTCTTCCTTTTTTTTTTACCTCCTTTTCTTTCCTTTTTTTTTTTCTTTCTTTCTTTTTTTTCTTTCTTTTTTTCTTCAGTCCAAGGAATGAGTAAATGGCATGTACCTTAAACACAGCGCGTTTATAGAACAGTGACCTTAAGAGCTTTAAATGACTACACTGTTTAATGTGAAGGAAAGGAATACCACAGATCAGTGGAAATGTCAGCAGTATTTTTAATGAATCAAGTTTGTTTTAATCGATACCCAAGTCTTCTTTCCATTGCCCTGAGATTGTGGTGCTTTGCAAAGAGATAATAGTAAATGTCATGCTCTGAAAAAGCAGTGGCTTTGTTGCTATAAATCAATGGAAGCATTGTTCTACTAGATGTGACACATAAATGACAGAAATGCTGTCTTTTGAAGAAATCACTATTTTGATACCCTGTTTAGAAATGGGTTCTTAGAGCCTCACCTCTCTGATCTCAGATGGACTCTGCGATGGCCGAGACAATGTGAGAAGACACATGTGGGGCACCAGAGACTGAATCTGAGTGGGAAACTACCTGAACCAGCCCAGCAGACATACAGTCCTGTTTGTTTGTAGCGCTGCATGGCGAGTTTTGCAGTCCAGTGGAGACTTTAGCTCACATAAGAGCTGAGAAATAAGACTGCTTCTTTTCTACATGCAGGTGAAATCTGAGGCCACAGAACCATTCCACAGGGTTTTCCTGCATAGGCAAGCACACGTATCTCTAAGGGAAAGTCACTTTGCCTTTTCAGGTTCTCCTTTTTTTTCTCCCCCCCCCCTAGTCCTTTATGAGAATGGCTATAACTTGTTTGTTTGTTCGTTTGTTTTATAGGTCATTCTGTCATGCTTTTCTGGGGTATAGTTAGGAATAAGAGCTTGTAAATTTAATAGCTGAGCATACAGATGTCTGACTTCATAAACTCAGTCGGGAGCTGGCCCTGCCAATGAAGTGAATGAAAGAAGTGGTCTGTCACCTAGTTCAACATGACATCCAGTGACAAGAATTCATTACTTTAATGCCCAAAGCAGGAAAAAAGTATGCTGAAGTACAAACTACAGTATATTGCATTTATTCTGGACCTTGAGGCTCAGACAATTTTGATTTTTGTGTTTACTTTCCAGCCTTAACTTTATACCTCTGCAATTTATGCAGCAGTGTGGAATTTGAATGGGCAGCACGTATCTGGGTTTGTGCTCCAGAAGCTCTGTCAGCTTTATGAGCCCTTGAAGTGAGGTCCTCTTGATGTCATAACCATGTCCTTTGATTAACACCCTACAGGTGTGTTGCAGTGTACTGCCAGGCCATTCAGGAGGTAGCAACCTGGTTGCTGTTAGCTGCCTGCCTCTGTTCCTGCTAGTGGTAGCAGCTGTTTTTCCATCTTCTTATGCTCATGACATTGCCCCAGCACAATTACCCCATACCCACCTCTGTCTTCACAGAATCACAAGGTTGGAAAAGACCTTTAAGATCATCAAGTCCAACCATCCGCATCCTAAAGTAAATCATATCCCTAAGTACTTCATCTACCCTTTTTTTGAACACATCCAGGGAAGGTGACTCAACCACCTCCCTGGGCAGCCTGTTCCAGGCCCTGACAACTCCTTCAGTAAAAAATCTTTTCCTAACATCCAATCTAAACCTGCCCTGTCACAGCTTCATGCCATTCCCCCTTGTCCTATCTCCTGTCACCTGGCTGAAGAGACCATCACCTATCTCTCTACAACCTCCCTTCAGGTAGTTGTAGGTGGTGATAAGGTCTCCCCTCAGCCTCCTCTTCTCTAAGCTAAACAGCCCCAGCTCCCTCAGCTGCTTCTCATAGGATTTGCCCTCCAGTCCCTTCACCAGCCTGGTTGCCCTTCTCTGGACGTGCTTGAGGACCTCAGTGTCCTTCTTATGGTGAGGAGCCCAGAACTGGACACAGTACTCGAGGTGTGGCCTCACCAATGCCGAGTACAGGGGCACAATTACTTCCCTAGTCCTACTGGCCACGCTGGTTTTGATACAAGCCAAGATGCCATTGGCCTTCCTGGCCGCCTGGGCACACTGCTGACTCATATTCAGTCTGCAGTCAACCAACACCCCCAGGTCCTTCTCTGCCTGACAGCTCTCCAGCCAGTCTCCCCCAAGAGAGTCTTGGCTCAGGCCTTTCTAAAACCCTTCACCCCGTGTCTTATTATCATATATTTGTGAAACCAGCATCTTCTCCCCTTCACAACTTAACTCTTTGCCGCAGATTTATACCAGTGCTATTCAGGAAGAGAAAAAAAAAAAAAGAAAAGTTAAAAAATCCCCATCAGGACTCAAAACTTACAGATGGAAGAAAAAACCCAGAGCATGGTAATGCAAAATAGTATCTGTATGCACTGGACTGCTGCTATTCCCTAGGAAACAGGCCAGTTGTTTGAACTTCTCGACAACTCCTTCACATTCCTCTGCCTATGCCTGTGTTTATCTGTGACGGTCTGTACTGACACTGCTTCCAAAAGCCCTGGAGTAAGGAGGAACCCAGGACTGAGAGAGGTTGGCTACAAGTCATCTCCGAGTCTGTGCTATACCAAGATCTGTAATGTTAGCTTTTAAATTTAGATCTATTTGAACAGAATTTTCTGTCTTCTTTTTGTCTTTTGAAGATCGCTTCTGTTTCACTGCAGCGGAAGGATAATAAGGACCCCAGGCAATGCAGCTCTTGCTGACCTATTTCTTTAAGTGTAGGACTGGCATAAATTCTGGGATGGGATGGGAAAACACTCCTTTAAAATTCTACTGAAAACACCCAGGCCACCACAGCTGGCATGCTTTGCTTCCTTGTTTGCTAGCCGGCAGGTACAACTGACGTGGTTGGTACCTATCAAAAGGAAGCATTATAAAAGTGGTTTTCTGATTTTTAAGCATTGCACTAAATAGGGGGAGTTTGGGGAGCTTATTGCATGGATGAATTTATATGACTCTAGACAGGAAGAACAAGCAGAATCATGTGACCACATTGCAAGAATGGAAAAAAATCCTGCATTTTATCCAGAGATCGCAGGATTTGAAGAGAAGAAACTTCAGTAGTTGGAATCTCAGGAAAATGTACAGAGTCTCCTGATTGAATGAACGTAGCTTTTTAATTTAGTCTTGCTTTATGAAGGCTGTTGAGCTAGAAGGAATCTTTGAGCTCTGAGGATAACTCTACCAACTTGTAGGCCAAATCCTGACCTGTCCTTCTGCCTTGCTTCAGATTTTCTGATGGAACATGCAGTCCCAGGTGGTATCTAAGGCCTGTTCCTTTGGGAGGTGGAGGAGAAGCATTACTGTTCTTAGAGCATCTTGGTCTTCATAACACCAAAGTGGCTTATAGACATCTTTTCCTGCCAGCTCTATCACTTAGTCATGTAAAACTTCCTTGACTATCTTGTTCCAGCCATGAAAGCAACGATACATTTATGCTAGGTTAAGCATGACTGGCCTGCACTTTATATTGCACCAGTACAGGTGAAGGGTTGACCTGCTGGGAAGCAACTCTGGAGAGAAGGACCTGGGAGTCCTGGAGCACATCAAATCCTCCATGAGCCAACAATGTGACCTCGTGGCCAAGAAGGCCAGTGGTATCCTGTAGTGCATTAAGAAGAGCGTGGCAAATACATGGATAGGAGGATAACCTCCCTCTCCACTCTGCCCTGTTGAGGCTGCTTCTGGAGTACTGTGTCCAGTCCTGGGCTCCCAAGTTCAAGACAGACAAGGAACTACTGGGGAGAATCCAGTGGAGGGCTACAAGGATGATCTGGTGACTGGATCATCTCTCTTGTGAGGAAAGGCTCAGAGATTTGGGTCTGTTTAGCCTGCAGTAGAGAAATCTGAGAGGGGATCTCATCAGTGCTTCTAAATATCTAAAGGGTGGGTGTCAAGAGGATGGGGACAGGCTCTGTTCAGTGCTGGGACAAGGGGAATGGGTACAAACTGGATCACAGGAAGTTCCATCTCAGGATGAGGAAGAATATCTGCACTCTGAGGGTAACAGAGCACTGGGACAGGCAGCCCAGAGAAGCTGTGGAGTTTACTTATTCAGAGATATACAAAACCCACCTGGACACAATTCTGTGCAACCTGCTCCAGGTGACCCTGCTTTAGCAGAGGATTTGGACTAGATAATCTCCAGAGGTCGCTTCCAAGCCCTCTTGTTCTGTGATTCTGTGAAAGTGTAAGTACCACCTTGTATGTCTGGAATTTTAATCCCTTTTTCTGGTGGACCCATGCATATTGTCTGACAAACGATTGACGTGAAAAGTTTTAGGAACAGCTATGTCCAATTTTTTTTCTTTTTAATTTAATGTGAATTATATATGCCACATAATAGAAATCTGGCTCGTCCTTGCACACTTGCAAAGAACTGTTAGACTACTGAAGTAAGAAAAAACAAATTACTAGCACTCCATGAAAGGATAAACATGCTGAGGTGCCCTCTGTGATATAATTCCTTTTGGATGTGTTAGATGTTCTGCTGCATGCATTTGCTCTGAGTGTGCCCTCTGAATAGCTTTTTCTGTCAGCAAGTCCCATCATGTTTATAGGAAGCTCTATTAAGGGTTCTGGGGAAGCTAAGAAATATATTTGCTTCAAGCATAACGCAGGGAGACTTGTTAAAGCAAAGTCATTCCCATGCTACTACAGTATGCAAAACCGGGCTGCGAGATTATAGTTGTGTGAACATCCTGAAATGAAATAGTTGACTGAGGAAGAATAAAATGCAGCTTTTTGAATGTTAATAAATTGGCAAGTTTAATGGAAAATGGGAGGGGCAGGTAACATTCAGAGCCAGTTTGTTGGGAAAGGGACTACTTTTCTCGGGAAGTTATATGCTCACCTATGTCGGTACCTTGCTATTCAGCCATAGATGATGAATTCAGGTTCAGATAAGGCAAAATAGTGATTTGCTAGATATTAAGCACTATATAACAAGGAGTTTTCTGGGATCCCCTGTGTCTTACCACCAGGAGATAAATGAGGCTTCTAGAAATAGGCTGCTGTTACCAAAACACAGGGAGGCCTGGCAAAGAACCATCAGTAGCCTTGACTCAGTTTCTCCCAGTCTAGACAACCGTGCTGATGCATTCTGCAATCAGCACCTTTTATATAATTTATCCTAATCATTTGTGACCAAGACTTCCGCTCTTCAGAGCTGCAGAGCTCCTCCTTCCCAACTGCTTCCAACTCTGCTTCATACAAGGTTCACAGGATTATTCACAAAGCAATTCTGTATGACAAGAAGGGAAAGAATATGCTGAAATAAAGTAGAGGTTGGCTTAATGAGGTAAGGCATAACCCCCTCCCTACCAATCCCCACCTTCCCCCAAAAAAAACCCTTGCCACTTTTAAGAATATTTGTGTGTTTGTAAACTTGCAGATATGTACTGATTACAAGAAAGGGAGGCAGGAAAGTCAGAATACCCACAGAGATAGGGTTAGTGTTGCATGTGCTTCAAAGTATGGCTTCTACTGATCGACGGGGCAATTGCTGGCATTTGAATTGTGATGGCTGAACAAAGCAGGCCTGCAGAAGAGGTGTTACTCCTGCACATCAATGCCAGGATGCCTGGCAAGTGTAAGGTGAAACCCAGGAAAGGAGACAGTTTAGTGTTCTTAATACTGCTTAAAACCATGGAAAGAATTGGGTTTTACTTCTGTTTGGTTTCTTTTATACCACTGGTTTGTGATTGTGTCACTGGGTGCATTCAAAGAATGCAGGGTGCAATCATACAGCAAATGGTAGCAAAATAAAGGACCCTTTACAAGGAGTGGATACAATAAGCTGTTAAAAAGTGTGCATGTAATAAACTGTAAAGCCATATGCAGGGATATTTAGGAATATAGTAATCTTTAAATCATCCAAATGCTACCGAATAGTCCTACAGTTTAGCACCTGACATAAGCCAGGAGATGCTTTTGAGGCAAATTTCTGGTCTGCTCTTGTGACTACGTCATTATTTATCATGCCTGTGTTACCCTGGGTGTCTCAGATGCTGTAGACTCCATATACAGGTCAATTAAATGTGCCCAGGAACATCCGTGGGCCCGCAGGCACTGGCACAGCACGGCTTGTGCCCAGGCCTGGGAAATGAAGTGTCTGTGAGCCTGCTGCCTGTGGGAGTGTTCCCTGGAGCGTAGAGCATCCGAGCCAGGCTTGGCAATTCCTGGGGATAGCGCTAATTGTTACCGGACAAGCTAGCTCAGGGAAGCTTTCGAAAGGCTTACTGAGTTTCTGAATATTTCTTAATACTTGGATTTTTGTACTGTAACTTCAGCTGGGGTTGTTTGTGAGGCTCAGCGTTGCTTTTCACACAACATAAATACATTTGATAATCTCTAGCAGACGCAGTTGGATGCCATGCAGCATACGCGTACACCGCTCGCTTCTTCGCCTTAATTCAGCAATTCACCTCGAATTTAGAGATAATTTCTTGAATTTGCCAAACTCATCATCATGTTTATTACCTTTTCAGCTATATGCCGTGTTTAATGATAGGAAAGATTAAGAACCAAATGTTGCTTATGTTTTCTTCTCCACTACTCCTCTTCAATACAGAAAAATCTGTGTTGCCTGAAAAGAGAGCTTGTCCACCCCTTATCTGAGAGGGAGATTGAGGCTTTTGTGTACACAAATATACATGTTTCACTCTGCTTAAAAACACTAAGCTATTTACAATAATCACACATAGGTGTTTGAACTAAGTCCAAAGGGGATAAAGTCAGCTGGTTAATCCTGTTAGCTGATGCTGTGACACTGTATGTATCGTGATGTATTTGCCCAAGTTCGTTATCCCACCAATGGTACCCTAACGGAGAATCTCATCTTCATTTTCCAATTTGGCAAATGGCTAATCACGAAGATTTATTTTATGTGCTACAGACTACATTGTTGTGATGCCTTTCAAAATGGTGGTATGATTCTTCATGCTGCATAGGGTGGGGGGAAAGCAAATGAAAATTATTATTTTGTTATGGGAGACAAGAAGAGACCACACCTGCTCGTGTCAGAGCTAGCTGGCTTCTTTCCTCCCAGCAGTGCTCTGGTGGCAGCCTGCTCTTGGAGACCTTGCAGGGACCTTTTTGTTCTCCTGTCTGGGCATGAGCCCTGCTGACGGTAATCCTCTACAAAGCAGGGGATGTCTTTGCTTGTGTTGTTCAAGAATAAAGCACCTAATCTTTTATTATATCTAGTTTAAGATCTCAAGCTGAAGTGAAGAAATGTTGTTCTAAAATTGTGAGTAGAGGAGATTCTCTCTCTCTCTCTCTGCCTGCCAGATGTCACCTCTGCTTTACCATACCTGGGGCTTACAGGGTTGAATCTTTGCAGCCATAAGACCCAGGCGTTCCCACCTCCTTCCCTTTTTCTATGCCATGAAAAGTAGGAAGAAAAAAAATATCCTCACCAAAATAAACAAAACCAAGGACTTCCATAGTCGATATAGCCATAAACCCATCCCTGGCCAAGCATAATTGCTACTTTAAGTAAGTGTGGTATACCAAATGTGGTACGCTTAGCATTTAGGAATAGAAAGGGTTATGTGTGCTGCAAATGTATTTCCATTGCTGACAGAAACATCATTCTGCATTATCAGAGCCTGATCTCTGGTGTAGACTGGCAGGATATTATAGCACTATGGTACATGCTAATTCACAGAATCATAGAATCACAGAACGCTTTGGGGATGGAAGAGACCTTAAAGATTGTCAAGTTCCAACCCCCCTGCCATGAGCAGGGACACCCTCCACTAGACCAGGTTGGCCAAAGCCCCATCCAACCTGGCCTTAGACACTGCCAGGGAGGGGCAGCCTGTGCTAGTGCCTCACCACCCTCACAGGGAAGATTTTCTTCCTAATATCCAATCTGAATTTACCCCCTTCCAATTTAAAACCATTCCTCCTCATCCTATCACTCCATGCCCTTCTAAAAAGTCCCTCCCCAGCTTTCTTGTAGGCCTCTTCATGTACTGGAAGGCTGATATAAGGACCCCCTGGAGCCTTCTCTTCTCCAGGCTGAACAACCCCAACTCTCTCAGCCTGTCTTCATAGAAGAGATGCTCCAGTTCTCTGATCATCTTTGTGACCCTCCTCCAGATACGTTCCAACAGTTTCATGTCCTTCTTACATTGAGGACTCCAGAACTGGACACAATATCCAGATGGGGTCTCACGAGAATTAATAATTAAACTAATTAAATATCCAGTACTGTATTCTTACTCATAGAAAGATTAATTTTGTTGAGAGCAGAACCTAATGTGTTTCTGATACTCCACCCTTCATAAGAGTGCTTTTTGAAAGAGTTAATAAACCCCATCTCCCTAAAAGTGAAATACATTGAAAAGCAGCAAGGTCTTTTCCAAGTAACCTAAATACTACAGCAATATAATCAAATTTCTAAAACACATGATCCATAATGATGGGCAGCAACTGTTTCATGCTGTCATGGCAACAGGAAATCTTAGGGTTGCAAATCCATAATTTAAAAAGATTATCTTGAGAGTGCAAAAAGGTTTTGTACTGCAGCTACAGCAATAGTATATATGGTATACAATTGCTGGCTGCTTCACAATCTGTAAATATCTTTCCTTTTTTTTTTTTGGTTTGCCCTGCTTTTCATGCTTTTTAAGCCATATTTGTGTGTGATGTTCTTTTCTTTAAGGATTTGTCTGTCTTTCATTTCACTGTGAAGCTTTTATTAATCTGATTTCATGCTAGTTTATAATATGCTTTTATGAGATGTCTGGGGGTTTGTCCACCTATTTATTTTGTAATAGCAAATTTGGTTCTTCTTTTTGGAAGTATGTTGTTTTCTGTCAAGACTGTTTTTTTGGATTTAATGTTATCACTGCATATTGTCTTAGAATTCTGGGTATCTAGACACTGTTCCCTTGAGTGAAATATCCTTTACCCCAAGTACTGCTGACTTATATAGCTATGGGTGTTTTTTGTTTGGGTTGGGTTTTTTTATCCCTCAAAGCTTGCTAGGACGTAAACAAGGAAATACAAGAAGTAATGAGGAGTAGGGAGGTTTTCATGTTGGGTTTTTTTTTATATAACAGTTACCCCTGTGATTTCAGGAGGTTGACTTTTCCAATGTTTGCATTTGTTTAATGTTGAGTAGCCGTAGCGTTAGCCATGCAATATGTCTACTGCAATATATAAAATACAGTTGCCTTATACTGTGATCAATTACCAGATTCCTATAATCATCCGGGGAGACAAGATTTTAAAGTAAAAGGCTGTTCTGTTCTGAGCAAAGGAGGCATGAACAAATTATGTAATGTTCTCCCTTGATCTAAGATGCTAGATTGCTCTGCTAGTCACATGGAAGAGAATGTCTCCCCGTCCTAAATTTATCCATAGATAGCAATCATGGAGGAGGAACATTGTCTGAATAGATATGTCTTGTTAACACATTTCATAAGACTGAAGGGAACTCCTGGATACATGCCATGACCAGAAATTGTGTCATAAAGTTAATAAAGCTTTATCTCAAAGCTACGCGAGTTGTTTGCCTCTTCATTACTCATACTGAAAGGCCAGTCCTGTAAATTTTCCTCTAACTTCCAGCCTAAACTGAGTCATACCACATCCCCTTTTGTTCTTGTGTTAGTGGTGGTGTTCAGTTTTAATAGGTCTTCTCTCTTCCTGCTGTCACTCTCTAATGTGCTCAGAGAGAAAAATCTTATCTCCTCTCAGCTTCCATGTGGAGAGCTGAGCTCTTAATCTCTAGAGCCTACCTCTTCTTGATTGATCTAGTGGCTCTTTTCTGCATCTCTTCCCATTTGAATTCACCTGTCCTGAAGAAGGGGAAGGCAGATCAGTTCATTTCATGCAGTAAGCAGTGCCATGTGGGGTCCACGAGGCAGAACTTGCATAAGATATCGCATATCTTGCATAGCTGCAGATCCATTGTTTCCAGATATGCTTTTCTTGTACACATCACAAAGTGGAACTAGCTTCTTATATGATTACATCTTCATTGCCTCTTAGGATTTTGTCTCTTGTGCTATAGTGTCACTGTGTGTAGACATAAAAGGAAATCAGTATTGTCAAGAATAGAACCTGTGAACATAACATCGTGACATCATGTTAGTAGATACTAGTGAGCAGATCCTTATGCAGTCTATGCACAGTGTGTCACATGAGGTGTCAATAATACAAAATGTTCAGTCCACTCAAAATCCCAGTATGGCATGGTATAGACTTTGAGCTAAAAGTTAGGCTTGCTGGATGACTACTCCGACATGGTTGGCTGAAAATAAACCCCTAAGTGTTCCTGGATTATAGGACGTTCAATCTGTGAAAAAAAAAATAATTTGTGGCTGTGTTCAAAGTGGATTTGAAGAGCTCATGTCCCCACAAAATCGTGGCATCTAAAAGAACTCTGCTCGTTATGAAATAATGATTTTGTATTTTTAAAAGTTAAGGATGAGTTAGAAGGCTATAGCTAGGTTCACAGAACTAGAATTCTTAGCAAGGATTCACAGCAAAATTTATTGCCATAAAATCATTACTGACTAGAGGATAGGTAGGGCTTTATCTTTTTAAGTCGTTATATGGAATAGCGTGCTCAGAATATAGAATAGACACAGCTTGAGTTTATCTTACACATATTATTTCACAGTGCTGTGGAAGGTTATAAATTAGCTCTTGAGACTTCAGGGGTTTTCCAGAGCAAGACTGAGATTTGCATTAGGGCACGCATCCTGAGGCTTTCCTCCTTTGGCATAGCTCTAGTCATAAGATCTGCACAGAATCATAGATTCATTTGGACAGAAAAGGAAGCAGGGTCAGCACTGAATTCATAGCAGGTTGCCCAGGGCTTTTACCAGAACCCCCTGTGCAACTTGTTCCAATGTTTAGTTTTCCTTACTGAGATTTTTATTTTCCTATATTTCAGGTCAGAAGCTCCCTTTTGAATTTTTGACCATTGTTGTATTCTGTCATTATGTACTTCTGTAAAGGCTTTGGTTCCAACTTCCTGGTAACCACCTCTTTAGGTACTGGTGGGGGTACTATCATGTTCCCCTGAAGCCATCTTTTCTCCAATAAGCCCGCTTCTTTCAGCTGCTCCTCACAGAGCAAGTGTTGCAGTCCCCCAATCATCATGGTGGCCCTGATGATCAGATGAAAAGATGAGTTTAAAACTGCTTTACTTCTGAACAAGAAGTTGTTATGAGAACTACAGAGTATCTGTGTGACCAGGATTGCTGAGGAATTTGATACTGACTAGTATTTAAAAATACTGATATGTCCTGTGTGTCATACTGATGCTGAGACGTCAGTTCAGAGCCCGTAACGAACTCAGTGGACTGAAAAATGATGGCATGTGAGTTAAGAAAAGTGGTAACTCATTTCTGAATCCTGTTTAGGAAAAAACGTCCATGGGTGCTTTGCAGCAAACCTTAAGATGCTTGTCTGGCTAAGCATCCTACCTCTCATAGGGGATGCCTGGTCATTCTCCCTTCTCTGAAGAGAAGCCTTCTGCAAGCTCTAAGCCCAGCTGGACACTGGACCAACGATCTCAAGAAAGGAGCAAGGGTTCATCCCTCTACCTTGCTTCCTCTGGAGAGGGTTCAGAGGAGGGCCACGAAGATGATTAGAGGGCTGGAACACCTGCCCTATGAAGAGAGGCTGAGGGAGCTGGGCTTGTTCAGTCTGAAGAAGGGAAGGCTGCGGGGGGACCTCATTGCAGCCTTCCAGTACATGAAGGGAGCTTATAAGCAGGAGGGGATTCAACTTTTTAAAAGGATAGACAATGACAGGACAAGGGGGAATGGATTAAAACTAAAGGAAGGAAGGTTTAGATTAGATATTAGGGGGAATTTTTTTACAGAAAGAGTGGTGAGGTGCTGGAACAGGCTGCCCAGAGAGGTAGTGGATGCCCCGTCCCTGGAAGTGTTCAAGGCCAGCTTGGATGGGGCCCTGGGCAACCTAGTGTAGATCCAGGCCTGAGGTTGGTGGCCCTGCCTGTGACAGGGGGGTTGGAGCTCTATGATCCTTGGGGTCCCTTCCAACTCATACCATTCTATGCTTCCTGAAGGAAAGCAGGGTACTTGATAATGGGTGTCAATAATGCCAGCTCTTACGTGAGACTTGAGTTTCCCCTTTGCTTGTCCTTTCTTGCTGCTCAGTGTTTCAAGGCTGTGTGAACTCAGCTGCTTGTCTCTTCTTTCTTCAAAGCCCTGTTCCCGTGGCTTCTCAGTTCTGTGTGCTGAAGCAAAGCTTTGAAATCAATGCTGTGTGACCACAGCATCCGTGTAATGAGTGTTTAAAAAGATATGTGAGCACTGGGGAAAAGGAGGAGAGGGTGGGCTGAGGGAAGTGCTCGTCTGTTTAAAATGTCAAGGCTTAAAATACTGCTCCCCGGGAATTTCAGGGAGCTTTGAGCACAGCCAGGAGTTGCCTGCTTGTCCCACTTCAGGCATTTTGTTTTCAGAGACTTATGGCCTGCTTAGAATAGAGACATCTTTTCCTCTCGTTCTGGACTTGCATCCTCCCTAACACTGCTTGTTTGCAAATAGTGACTTATTTCTTTTAAATCATGAAAATATAAATACAGTAGTATACACTCCTGGCTGTGTATTTGTCAGGTTGAACCTAAACTTACACAGTCTGTTGAAGGCGTGAGAAGTTTACATATCTGATGGGTACACAAAGACCTTAACACATTGAATAACTACCTTCCCCCTGGCTATAGCACAGTTTTGATGTCCCCTCCACACCCCCAATTTACTAATTAATGCATTATGTATTATTCCTTATGGTTTGTAACATTCATATTACTGCAATTTAATTAAACCAATTAATATTCATGTAGTAATAAATGGTAGAAACAACTTTGTGAACAAAATGGTCTTGAAAGTACCCTATGTGAATACAAATGGTTTAATTTAAATAAATATTATAATTAACATCTTATTTATAACATAAATCAGAAAATGTTTACAGAGCTCTGTGTATGTAGCACTTTTGAAAGACAAAGCTCCAGGAATCTGCAAACAGGCAAAGAAACAGTGATGAGGGGAAGAACAATACAGCTACTGTACTGTTTTCTTCCATTTAATCTTCTGAGAGACATGTAATCATATAATAAAAAGCAAGATACAGGATCAAATGAGAGCAAAGTAAAGATGGGAAACTGAAACACAGAAATCACACTGCTGTGAAAAAAAAGATTAAATTGAAATTACTGTGAGGAGGTGCTGAATTTGAATCCTCTCACTCGTCACCATTTCATTGTGTTATTTTTAGTGGGAAGCTCAATGTGAAGCATTTGCTGGATGACAAAAGTCACTGTCTTCCTGCAGACCTATAATTCATAGAATCATAGAATCACAGGCTGGCTTGGGTTGGAAAGGACCTCAAAGATCACCAAGCTTGAAACCCCCTGCTTTGGGCAAGGACACCCTCCACTAGACCTGGCTGCTCAAGACCCCATCCAACTTGGCCTTGCATACTGCCAGGGAGGGGGCAGCCACAGCTTCTCTGGGCAACCTGTACCTGGTGCCTCACTGCCCTCATGGTATTTTTTCCTAACATCTAATCTAAATCTCCCCTCTTTTAGTTTAAACCCATTATCCCTTGTCCTGTCAGTACATGCCCTTGTAAACAACCCCTCTCCAGCTTTTCTGTAGGCCCCTTCAGCTACTGGAAGGCTGCTCTAAGGTCTCCCCAGAGCTTTTTTTTCTCCAGGCTGAGTAAGACCAACTCTCTCAGCCTCCCTTCATAGGAAGAGGTGCTGCAGCCCTCTGATCACCTTCATGACCCTCCTCTAGACTTGTTCCAACAGCTCCATGTCCTGTGTGTGTTGAGGGCCCCAGAGCTGGATTCAGAACTCTGGGTAGGGTCTCACCAGAGCAGAATAGAGGGTCAGAATCATCTCTCTTGACCATCTAGCCACACTTTTTTCATGTAGCCCAGGATACAGTAGACTTTCTGGGCTGCAAGTGCATATTGCTAGCTTCTTATCAACTGACACTCTCAAGTCCTCCTCAGGGCTTCTCTCCACCTAGCCTGTAGTTGTGCTTGGGGTTGCCCCAACCCATGTGCAGGGCCTTGCTTAATTCAAAGCTATCACGTGTGGAAAAACAACCCACATACCCAAGGATATCCAGTCACTCTGTCAAGGTGGGAGGGAATTTCAAGTGTTAGTATTATGCCTTGGCTTCCCCATAAAGATCTTTTGGCAACATCAAAATTATTCTCAGCTAACTAAAGCTCCTTCAACACCAAGCTGTGGCTTGAGAGCACTGTTCTGCATTGGCAACATTAAAAATCAGTGCTGAGATCTGGGAGGAGGGGGGAGAACCTTTTTCTGGAGCGTTCCCTCCTGCTTGCTTTTATTAACAAGGCTTTCTGTTAATCCAATTTCTTGTCTGAGCAGAGATGGTCTGTGAAGATGATTCTGTCTGCTCTGTGCTGTTTTCCACTGGAGTAAAATGACTCTGTTCCATATGTGTGTGTGTGTGTATTTATTTTTTTTTTAATATCCCCCAAGAGGACCTTTCCAATTGTTGCCTGTTCTCTTTCTTTCCTCCTTTTTCCCTCCCCTGCCTATTTGCTTATTTCTCTATCTCTCATTCATGATTCCTAGACTTTCAGAGGGAACTGGATGGGTCACCCCCGATATGTTCACCTTTTCTCCAGATACATTTAGGCACCATACCAAAATAAAGAAGGAATACATGGTTGTGGGTTTTTTTCTAAGTAGGTATTTTAGCTACACCAGAATAAATTCAGTCACAGCTGAAGGTGCACACAGTAAATACCATTACACTGCATGGAGCTAGAAGTGATCCCTTTTCCCTAGGAATCTGAAACCCCCAAGCCCCCCCAAGTCCTCGTCATCCCCAACTGCTTGTCCAAAGCTGCAAGCAGCGCAGACATGGGGAATTTTCACTTACTGTTGTGTACATTCTTCTATGGGCAGAGGCTGCAGGGTACTGGGGTAGAGAAATTCTCTCCCTGCCACAATGAAACCCACATTGGAATTGTTCAACTCTTCAACCAAGCTTGGAAATTTTAAGGATTGAGGTAAAAGCAATTAAAATCTAGTCTGATCTGCAGAATATCAATTAGGATATTAAGAATAATTACTAAACAGGCTAGGATTCTGCTCTTTCCTCTCTGTCCTTTATCTAATACTGAATGGATGTATTTGTCTAGGTGGGAGACAGAAACAGTCTCTGCATCATTTGTGAAGAGGTAGCAATTATGCCTGAGTTTTCTGTAACGGAGCAAACCAAGGTAGACTGACAGTGATATGCTTGGAATTTTACATAGCTAGCTACTCATCAGCCTGAGAGATGGAATTTCAAGACGCTGCTATTTTGTGGGAAGGGTCATTGTGTTGAATGAAGCTGTATCCTTATTCAGGTTCATTATTATAATTTAGATTGAACAGCTGCTTTCCTATGTGGAAAGTGGATATTTTCTAAATAAGCAGCAAGTAAACAGCCCATGTTCCTTGCAGATGGGAAGGGTTTGTAGATTGTTGCTTTCTGCAGGTGCAGAAGGGATTGTAGAAGATACCTTCATAACAGTGTATAGATTAAATAAAAAGACATCTAAATAAATATTGTCTTATTACAACAATATATTTGATACACTATTTATTAATCTTTCCAGGAATTTTATTTACTTTGAGTCTGGTTGTTTGGAGTTATTAGTAGTATTTTTTGTTTAATTTGTTGTTTACTGGTTGCACATCTTGTTAAGAAACAGCTCTTGCCCTGCAAAGTACTTTCTGGTTTTCAAGCCAGCACCCTTGTACCATAACAAATGTACTGTCAGGCCTAGGGACTCTGAGCGCAACCCTTCAGAGACCTGGAGTACCAGTACAGACTCAGAGTATAGAATACTGTGGTAGACAGAAGAAACCTTTGGAGTTAGCACAGAAAGGAAGCTGGATGGGATTTATTTCCCAAGAAGCCTCTCATCAGGAAGCCTGTGTGTTTTTGACACTTGAGCCATTGTGAAGCAATTTGTAGGTTGCGATTCTTCCCTCAAGGCAAGGCTTATGTTTAACGCATCAGTGTGATATTATGAATAGATTTAATTTAGAAGGAAGGCCAAATGAAAACATCATGTCTATTTCTTTCAGGAAATGCTGATGCATCTCTTCATTTAAATCTTGTCTCATCAGGAAATTTATTGGCCCAGGGAGGACTGCCATCGTTTCATTTGGGTGAATTCTTCATGTTTTTTTCTGCAGCAAAATGGCTTAGCCAAAAACAATAAATTGCTATCTAATTTTCTTTCTTTATCCCTTTGCAGCATGCAGTTTTCAGTTGTATTTCTGGGAAGTGTTACTTCAGGATAGCAATAGTGGTTGTGGTTCAGGTTTAACTTGAATCACATTGCCTCTTCAGTACCAAAGGGACCTCTATTAATGATCTTGTAACAATACAAAAGGAGCTTGGCAAGAGAAAAAGAAAGTCATTTCTATGATCATAATACAAAACTGCTGATGTAGATGTCCTGGAAAACTGTTTTGGCTGTATACCAAATCATTAGTCATCTGAATGACTGCTCTGACTTCTGTACTCCAGTAAACCATACAATTCATGGTAGCATCTACTTCAAAGCAGTTGCTTGATTTTTGTTCACTCCAGCAGAGAAATATCCCACTAAAATCTGCAAATCTGTTGAATACAATTCAAAGTGGAGGAGCACATGGCCCTGTGATAAGGGAATGAAATAGCTAATGGGCAGCTTATTCAAAACTCTTGCAGCATCGATGCAAGAGACAAATAAAAAATGAACCCAAACATATTGGCTTACTTGTAAAGAATTTAGAGCAGCACAGGAAGGTAAAATCCATGCACAAGTGTCTGAATGAAAAAGAAGTATGGACTCTTTAGGCAGTGAGAAGACAGTCAATGGTATTATTTGAGAAGACATTAACCAAAGAGGAAACAGCTGCAAAGCTATAACGCAAGTAGATAAAATCAATTCAGTGCTCTCCACAAATCAGAGTAGGTAAACTTACCCAATTAGCCCCTTTTTTATGTAGTAGCAGTAGTGGTGAAGGCCTTGGCAATGAGAAAAAGGTTAGCATTTCCATAAAGCTACACCACTGAACTTCCTCCTCCCCAAAAAAGAGGTCTTAATGCGGCCTGATGCAAACTCTGAGTTCCAGTATAACTTATTCTAGGCTACAACAACCGTCTTTGTAGTTTCTATGGCCCCAAACACAGCTCAGGGTGGTTGTGGCAATGCCTCAGCTGCTCTCTGTTCTAGCCATTCCCCTGAAGTGGTCCAGTCACTTCTTTCCCCACCACTAGCTTCAAGGGCAGCTTTACTAGTGACTTGGAGGCTGAGGGATGACTCCAGCTCTCACTGGAGTCAAAGGTTTCTGAAACCCCTTCTTTGTTTATTTCAACTATGTAATATTGTCTGCTACACTGGGTTTGCTGACACTTCCCTCTGCAATCAGCTAATTGATCTTTCAGGAATCCTTTCCTGGCTTTCAGGCATTTTTTACTGCATGGAGGAAAGACTGAAAAGAAGGTTATCCAGCAATGTATTTAAAACCTAGCCATCTCATCTGTCATTCTGCTCTGGGTCTTGCAATCCTTCTGTTTTAGTCTCTATCTTTTCTGCATACCTTTCACACTTGGTAAGTAGCACCAGGTTTTTAATTTCCCTGTTCTTAAATACTGTTTTGTGTAGGAGTCCTCTGGTTCCCTGAAGATCATGATGACTATGCCATGCTTCTATTTCCTGATTTTCTTAATTTCAGGGCTTTCCATTTGCCTTACACTCACAGTTCTGTTTATTAATGATTCATACAAACGTTGCATCAGTGGTTCCACTAATATGTTGGCAAAAATGGTCTAGTGAACATTGAGATTACAATACATTGAGAAGGTAATAACAAAAGTTGTTGAAGCACTTAAACTAGGCACTATGAAAGCAATACAGACATTATGGATAAAGGGATTGTTTTTCTTATTATGGTATTTTGCTAGGCTCTATTCTTAACTCTCTAATATGCCTCCTAGGATTTGATGGAGCTTGTTCAAAACCTCATCTTACATAGTTACCAGCTTTTTGCATCAAGCAGCGTAAATAGATGCTCAAAATAGTTTGAAATAGTTTAAGAGAGTATTGCAGTTATACCCACGTAATTGTGTAATGTGCTATGTAACGCAAACGATTACTTGAAAGTACAGAACAAGACAAGACAATTGGCTTTCTAGAGACAATTAGAGACATTGACTGGATTTCAGTGGTACTTAAGCATATAATTTCTGTTTGAAATCAACAATGCTTCATTAGTTCTTGGTGGACTCTACACTTACAGAAGAGCTTAAAAACTCATTTATTTTAGAAGGCATACAACATACCATTTTGCAGTGGCTCTTGGAGGTTTGCATTTATGCCCGGGTACATATATATACTGCCTCTCTAAGGAAAGGCCCTGTGTTGCTTTAAAACCTCTGTTAAGTGAAGAAAAGGTTGGATGAAAACAGCCTAGCCATACAGAGGAGACTCCTCCTACAAGTGCTTTCTGACAAGAAGTGTTTCATACTTGAAATCCAGTGAAAAGGCAAGGGATGAGGAAAGGCATCTAGACATGTGTTAATGTGTTTTTTTTCTTTTCTGTGTGTGCCTGCATAAGCTAAAAGATATCTGTGTCAGTAGAGTTAAGTATAAACCACTTAAGGCAAAGCCCTTTTGGCTTTTGGCCTAGCAATATGAGACATGAGTCCATCAGAGCAGTAAGAACAAGTAGTAATGTTTCTGTTGCCATAAGGTCCCCTGTGGTATCGCATGCTGTGATTCATAAACGGAAGAGGAGGGAGAGCGGGGAGGAAGAAGCACCTTTATTCTTATTTATTACCTTTCCTAGAACAATGATCCCTACAACACAGCAATGATCTATTGAAAGTAAGAGATCTTGAAAGTAAGTTCTATCCCTTTTTCATCAAACCATGTGATTTATCTCCCCTCTGAAACACTGTGTTACTACCCAGCAAATGCTAAGCAAATAAAACTGCTGGATCTTTCATAGATGCTCATTAGATCTCTGTCTTTGGTGTCACATAAACCAATTGTGAGCTATATCAAATGAAAAGATAAGAGATAAAGGTGACTATTAACATGACATTTGCATGTTAATTAGTATCCTCTAGTGTTCCTATTATTGCAATTTAGAAAATAACTTATAGGTGATAATTAAAGAAAATGTGTTTATTCAATTTTTTACCTAGGACTCTCAGAGAAATCAAAGGGATTTTTAATAGCTAAAAGGAATCTTACATATTGAGTTTATTCTCCTCTCATCACTGCCATGTTCAATTCCATTCATTAAACAATAGCTCTTAAGCTCTGTCTTAAACGCGAGTTAAATTTCTGACCTCTTTTTTCCTATTATAAAGCTGCTTCACTCCTGTGATGGTTAGAAACCTCTTCTTGTTTCCAGTTGAAATGTATTCGTGACTGCCTTACACTCATTTAATCTTCTGCCTTTGAGTTTAAAAAGTTCCTGTGTCTCTGTATTTATTCTTTCTTCTCCCACCCTATGTATTAATAGATAGGAGTCTTATCCACCCTCATCCTTCATGTAATTTATCTTAGCAAGCCAAGTTCTGCTAGTATCTTCCAATAACCCAAGTTTTCAATGCCTCTGCTAGTCTAGAGGTATACTGCATCTGCTTGATCTGCAGCATTTCCATTGCGAGTCAAGTATCTTGAGCACACAGAAATAAAAAGGTCTGTCTTGCAGATGAGGGCCTGGTATGGAAATGTATGTGTAGCATACAGAAAAATTAAAATGTCCTGCTGGTTTTTACCAGGATATCCTCTTGGGTTTTCATGTCTGTGTAATTTATAGGGCATAATGTCCTTACATAATTTTTCTTACATCTCTTTAGTTCTAAAGTTGCCAGAGGACCAGCACACCGTCTTATTGATGTGAGATATTGTGTCATGTTTGTCTTCTTTTGCCTTGTTTGCAAATCATCATCGCAGAATGATTAATACAGGTACCTTGCGTCTACCTCAGATCTGATGTTTTCACTTCCATGCCCTCCAGATCTTCCCCACGAAGTCTCTAACAGTTTCTGCTCAGGAAAAAAACCTGCTTGAAGAGAGGCTCTTACTGAAATGGTGGTGGCTCAAACTAAAACCTGCTTTGTCTGCATTATTCTTTCTTCTAACTCATGTCTCATTACAACATTAATGCAGGTTACATGAGCACCTTCACCTCAATTTCTTTATCTTCTAAAGAGACCGTATCCTTTGGCACACCTCTTTCTCTTCCACCAGGTTTAATTTATCTCTGAAACAGCAAGTCTTATATTCTAAATGAGTGGTTAGGGCTGCTCCTTGCAGTGGTATCCTAGGAGCCCTCCCAGACCCAGTTTCCTTGAAGGATGAGATGTAGCACTTTAATTTACACCACTGTCTATCTGGCTACTGCTCTCGCCCATATGGGTACCTTCTGCTCTTTCCAGCAGGTTTCTGTTCTCTCATTAGAAGCCTGAATCAAAACCCAGGGCTCCTCCTTTCCTAGCTGAAGGGAGTGATAACAACAGTGACATAAAATGAGAACTAGGTACAAGCACAGATGGAAATTTTCTGTTAGAATAACAATTGTGAGTAATCTGCATTTCAAAACTTGTGTGTGTCCCCCCCTCCCATACCCTGCCACTCCCCCTCTGTGACAAAGAGCCACCAGGAGTTTGCTACAGCTCCACACTCCCGTTTTAGTTCTACACCTTTACACTATTGTAGCAAAAAAGGGTGATCAATAGCTCAGTTACAAAAGAGTTTGGAGAGGAAGAGGGGGTTTGCCTGCCTGTGAGCCAGACAGCTCATCTCATGCAATGAGGCTGAACAACTTCTGTTTGATGATCGTCACGGTTGGGTGAAGTGGAGCAGAGAGGGAATAAATGTCTTTCAAATTAGATTGCAAAACTACAGGGCGAAAATGCTGCCTTGAATTTTTAACCAACCACGGATCTGGTTAACTAGAATTATGTCTTTATTTAATTTGATAGCTACTTTCCTAATTTAGGCTTAAATTACTGTGTCCTGGTTTCAGCTATGATGGAGTTAATTATTTTTAGCAGTGGATGGAATGCCATGTTTGGGTGTTAGGATGAGAACAGTGCTGATAGCACCCTGATGTTTCTAGTTGTTGCCGGGCAATCAAGGACCTTTCTCAGCTCTGCATACTTCCTTACTAGTGAGAAAGGAGGGGACGTAGCCAGGACAGGTGACCCGAACTGGCCAAAGAGGATATTCCATGCCAGTTACATCATGCTCAGTATAAAGGGGGACTGGGGGGAAGAGGAGGAGACAACACCAGGACGGGCAGTTTCCGGGTTCGGGGACGGCTCTAAGCTGTGCGGCCTGGGTTCTGTGGTTTGGTGAGAAACTGCATTGTGTATCACCAGTTTCATCTATTTTGTGCTTTAAACTTCTGTTATTGTTATATCTAGTTTTCTGTTATTGTTTAGTAAACTATCCTTATCCCAACCTGCGTGGTTCTGGTTTATAGGTTGTGGTTTCTTTTCCTCCTTCTTCCTTCCCTTTTCCCCCTCCCCCAACTTTCCCTCCCCCTTCCTTTTAAAAGTACAAGCGACTGTGTGGGGTGCGGCCCTCGGCTGGGGCAAAACCACGACATACTGCAATCCAGCCATTTCCAAGAGGGTTCTGTTGTGAGGATGGTTTTGCCTGCATGGTCCTCGGTGGATACCACCAAGGGCAGCTTTGGTGGTATCTCTGCCTCTCCCAGCTCTCAGTGAGTGCAGTTATCTCTGTGCAGGCTCTGTGGGAGTCTCTGACAACATTAGAAGTCAGCTCATGGCATCCTAAACCTCAGACACTCTCAGGCATCTGGGGTGTCAGTTGTTTTAAAGGGGGAAATTCACTGTCATGACAGACTGCACCTCATCTTGAGAAGCAAGAGGAGGGGTCCCTCAAAGGCCAGGGTAGATGTAACCACTGAATTTTAAAGGAAAAGCTACCTTACTGGGTTATGCATCAGCAGCCCAAAGGATTTACAAGAGTTCTGTTTGCTTTAGCAAAGTCTAGCAATGCAGTTGAATCCATTGTTGAACCAGGACCTCTCGGATTCTGACAATAAAACTGAATAAGCAGAATATGAGGGAAAATCTCATATGAACTTTGCTTCCAACTAAAACGTTTCTATCCTATTTCTCAGATGGTAGCAGTCAGTTAATTTGCTTCCGTTGCTGTTCTAATAGATGAATCACAAATGTGTTTGCTTTTCACAGTAACTTTGGGTTCTGCTGGATATATCACGTTCACTTTCGATTGAGCAAAACGGGTGCCATGTTGCCAGTCATTCTGTGTACATGAAGCTTTTAATCATCAAAATTTATACTGGCAACGGTTTACAAGAGTGCTACATGGAAATGCTCACATGATAGAGGTCAGGCATCTCTTCAGAGTGGCAGCAAAACCTTTTCTTTAGAAGCTTACATACAATTGTGACTGCACTGATTTACACCATTTAACAAGCTGTCCCTCCAGTATTAGCCCAGGGGAACAATAAATTTCTTTAGAATAGCTGTAATTCGGCAGCAGTGTTCCTGTCTTCCTGCTGCTACCCTCCAAAGGAGAGTGGTTGACTTATATTTGTTGTGGTTTCTCTGCCAGGGACAAAAAACCAACAGGTAAATGGGGGCTGCCTCTGCCATCAGCAAGAGGTGTCAGGAGCAGCGTAATGGAACGACGGACAACCTGTTATGACACTCGTGGGGACCTGGAGGAAATCCCTTCAGCTCCTACCACTGGATAAAGATTTAGGGTAAAAGAATCCATTTACCCCACGCAACTTAGGCTTCAAAAGAATAAAGCTGTCTTTTCTGAGTCCCTAGCTGATTGCGGCCGACAGGAGAAATGAGGTGTCACTAATCCTCTAGCTGCTTTTGCTGGCCATTTGAGGAGCACAGGTCTCTTTTTGAGGGCCTACTGCAGGCCAGTCTGTCACAGGTGAATCTGTCTGTGGTGACGGTGGAGCTCCACGGCAGTAACCTATGTAATGAGGAGGAGTTGTCCACTTCCGTGTCTAGAAAATGTTAGGTTTTGGGAAGAAAGCATCCTTTCAATTTGAGGATAGAAGTCACTAAATGCCTCATTCAGTTGGATTAGGGCTTAAATTATTCTAAATAGGTCAGGTCAGCTCACAGAATCAACTAAAACGAGGGGGCCAGTCCTCCAGTGGAGGACTAAATGCTTTTTCTGAGACTACATTTCTTCAAGTTTCAGCTTTGCTGTAGCCAGTGCAATTAGCACTAGATTTGGTAATGGGACTATGAATTTTGTTCCTCTTTTCTTCCCCCACTTCTATAAACTTCAGAGTCTAAGGAAGACTTGATCTTCAGTTTATGATTTGCAGCCTTGTATGATGGATTATTTGATGATGTTGTTGTTGTTTGGGCAAAATGCCACAATGCCAGATTATTAGGACAACATAAGCTAGTTTTACAAATAGTAATTGCAGCATTGGCATCTGCAAGATCCCTCACTGCTCACAGTGGCTGGGATGAACTGACCCATCTGTGCGCCAAGGATGATAGGCATCCCTGCATGCAGGGTCTGTGCCCAGCCTCATGCCTTGTCTCAACTTCATCAGAAAGCTGTCTTTAAGAGAAATCCTGTTTGGACTTATTTCTGCTGGACCAGACACAGAACAATTGAGCTGCTGGGAGCAGGAGGTGGAGGGGTGATGTGCGTACAAGCAGGACCGAACTCTTCAGAGATGGCATCCGGCTCGTGGAGAAAAGGCATTTTAACAAAGCTAGGCCAGTTCTTTCCTGCAGGCTCCCACCGTGGAGCAAGTTCATGACCCTTGTTCTTTCTCAAGCAGACATATTTTCAATTAAAGCTGCCTCCTTAACAAAAAAGGACACGTATTAGAAAGGGCAGGCTGGGACATGTGATGGCTCCTCCAGGCTCTTCTCCTGCAGTGTGACTAGAAGAATGGCCTCGGGCAAGGCTGCTTATGATAAGGGGGAAAAAGTTTCTCTTGCTGCCTTTCAAGATAAGGTAAAAGTGGAGGACTTTTTTTCCTTTGTGAGTTGGGGTTTTTTCTCTACAGAGCTGTCCCCTTTTACAGTTCAGGCAGCTTTAGTGTGTCCATTGTAAACCTGTTTATGTGAAACATCCCATCCATTTTATATGGTACCTTAAGTGAAAATAACATATAAACACATGGGTGACAAAACTTTTGGTTTGGGAAAAAAGCAACCAAGCTCCACACATAAAAAGCCAAACAGAGACCCTGCAACGTTTCCATCTGTGTGGTGCCCCTCTGGTATCAGCTGCATGTACCCTACTGACCAGATTACTGGGACGCCACTGTTCTGGCCTGTCCTGATTTCATCCAGGATAGAGTTAATTTTCTTTCTAGCAGTTGATATAATGGTGTTTGGGAGTTAGGATGCGAGCAGTGCTGGTAACACAGAATATTTTAGTTGGTGCCAAGCAATCAAGGACTTTTTGGTTGTTCAAATTTCCCTTCTAAAGAGGATGCGGGGGGTGTCCAGGGAGGTGGGAGGGGACATAGCCAGGACAGGTGACCCAAACTGGCCAAAGGGGATATTCCATGCCAGTTATGACATGCTCAGCATAAAGGGGGGCTGGTGGGGGGAGGAGCGCACAGCTCCAGGACGTGCAGTTTTTGGGGATGGTCCAGATTCAGGACGGCTCTGAGCTGTACAGCCTGAGTGTGCAGTTCAGTGAGAAACTGCATTGTGTATCACCAGTTTCATATATTTTTGCTACAAAAGTCCTATTATTGTTTTTTCTCCCTCTGCTGTCCTAGTAAACTATCCTTATCCCAACACACAAGGTTCACCTTTGGGTTTTTTTTCCCTTTCCTCTTCCCCTTCACCCCCCCACCAGAGCAAGCAGCCGCATGGTGCTCAGCTCCCAGTTGGGAGCAGAACCATGACATGGCCTCATCAGCTCTTGAGTCTTTCTTGGTCCAAACAGTCTGCAGGGCTGTCTGCTTTCACAGACCCACTGTCCTGCTTTCTGGGACAGACCTGAGGTTAACCCTCAATAAATCTTCTCTAAGAAAACCCTTGTACTTGAGTTTCCTTGTTTCTCAGGAACTGACCCTCCCTTTGATTAAGTCCCATATTAGCAGAGCATTGACCTCTCTGAGTTCTTTAAAGACTTGCCAAAGTGGAAGTAAATAGATGCATAGATTCACCCTCTTTGCTCTCACTGACTAGTACAAGTATGCAGATCTTGGCAACACAGTAAATGAGAGATTAGCTATAGAGGGTCAGGCCCTGTCAAATCCCATATTCTGACCCTGACAACTGTCAGATGCTGATACTTTTCTATAGACCCTGCTGCTCTCCACTCACCATCTGTTTCCTCACACTCTTGGGACAGAGTCAAAAGTCCCACCTCCTTCCTCTCTCACTTCTCCTTCAGGTGACTACTCTGTTATTTTGCTGCTCTGTAATACTTTCTTCTTATGTCTCCTAAAGTCTTTTAACAACTCCTTAATGGCAGTTGTGTAAATTTGGTGGTGCTTTACACCTAGTTCCTGTGAGAGTTCTCTGTAGGTGTTGGTCTGACTTGGTTTCACCCCTTCACTGAATGTTTTGAGGCTATTCCACAGCCATCCAGCTTCCTCAGGCAGGGTACACCATGCACTGGCCACTGCCTTTAACTCCACAGGATCACCCAGGACATACCCCTTCTATACTTTCCAGATAAAGGGTTCAATGTTGCAGGTAACGCAGGTGAAACACTGCACCCACCCGTGATTTGCCACATTCATTGCTCCTTTGTTTTCAAAGAAAATTCAAATCCAAGCAAGATGTCACTTCAAAGACCCTGGAAGCTGCTGTGTCCTACAAGATACTCTCTTCCAAGGCTGGGACTCTGATGCACAAGCAAAGGGCCAGAGTGTTTGGAGGAAGAACAGAACTAGTAGATTATGAATGCTTTGACCCCCAGCCAGAACAGAAGTTTGATGAAGCACAGTGCCTAAATTTTCTTTCAATAGACAACTTCCCCTGGCTGTGATTTTTGAGAGCCCAGTGATGTTCTGTAATATGAAGCAAAGGAGAAAAGAGAGCAGGTTCTCTGCTATAAAGTAATAAGGAAGTAGAGATCTAGCAAATCCTTGAGATACAATCCTTGAGACGTAACTTGAGTTATTCTTTTATAGTGGTTAGAGGGATCAAGAGCTGTATGGACTATGAATAACTCAACCCCTGATGCTCCCAGAGTTTGGTCCTTGCCTCTAGCAGGAAAAGCCTTCCCACCCCGTTAAGGAGCAGCAGCACAAGAGCTGTGCTATCACTGCCTGTCTGTAAGCTTTTATTCTGGTTAAGCGGCCAGAACATTGTCAAAATGAAAGTGAATGCTGTCACAAGCAAATTTAATGTCTGTGTTTATAGCAAGCAGTTATTCCAGTGCTGATCAGACATGGCTCCATCTGTCTCTGGCTGGCCACTCCACCATATTTTGTGGAAAGCCTGTGTAATTTAAAGGAAAAACTAGATTTGAAAGCAAACTGCAATTTCCTCCTTGCTTTGCTTTTTTGTTGTCTGTATGCAGAATTTTTATTCCTTTTGATTCCCTGATTCCTACAAAGCAGAGAACATGAGGGTGCTTTATTTTACTGAATAGGTAATTGATGCATCCACTTTAAAATGATCTAAGGTTTTGGGGTTTTTTTTTATTTCTTCTCAGCTGTAAAAAGCCTTCATACACATTGGCTTCTAGTCCATCCTGAAGTGATTCCAGTGTGGAGATTCCATAGTAAGTTGCACTCTCCAGGTTGCAACAATACCTTTAAAATACCAGTGATGGGGGTGGGAAGTATAATCTCTTCCTGCTTGGATTCCCTTTAGTAAATAATGATGGTCAGACTTGTTTTAAAGTATGAATAAAAAAATCCAGACATATATCAGCCACTTCCACAGGTGGTACTGCAGTAGCAAAATAACTTCAGCAGACAGGAAGATATTGGCTTAGAGGGATGTAACAAGACACAGGAAAAATAAAAAAAGATACAGATTTTTGTGCCCCTGCTCCTAGGATTTTGCTAAATGTAGAACAGGTGATACTGAAATATACACCCATGCACCTGTATGGGTTTTTGTAAATCCAGTAACGCTGATTGTTCTTGTGCACAGTGTTGTTTTCTTTGTGCAACTCTTCACAGCAGCTCTTAACTCCCAGTTCTGTGCTTTAATAACAATACCATCTGGCTGAGGTTTTCAGAGTTGCCTCTGGGGGTTGAAAGACCGTTTTTCCATTATAATTAATGAGATTTGGGTGTCCAAAACCCCTGGGCAGCTTTGAATACATCACCTGCATCTTCTTGGGTTCATAAGTGCTTTGAGACTTTCAGAAGAAAAAGCCATTAAGCTGACCTGAGATGCTATGTGGTCTTAGTGCTCGACATACTAGTTTCTGTGTAAAGTGGACAGGGCTTGCTTTATTGTACCTGAAAGGTAATGTTGTTGGCTTGGTTAAGAATGAACAAACCTCTTGAGGACCTTATCAATTACATTTTAATTTTTATTCCTGAACTAGTTGGCTAGAAGGCCAGAATGGTATTTTTTGTTGTTCAGTAGAAACACAACATTTTTAATGTCTTACATTAGAGCAAAAATGTTGGACTCATGAAAGTACATAAAGTTCTGTCAGCCATCAGTAGCAGCAGTTATCTGTGGCATGACAAATATGCAACAATTTGCTTCAAGATGCTGTGGACCAAGGGTGGCCAGTTTTAATGTCGGCTTCCAAAAATCTTTGCATGGTCTCAATCCACAAAACCCCTTTCATATTTACAGAAGAGATGAGAAAAGAGGGCAGGCAGATGCTCCCAGTTGTCTTGCAGGCTGGATTTCAGCTGTGAGGGCAGACCTTAGCTGTCCCTCCTGCGTGACTTCTCTCAGCAGCTGAAGGCTTGGAGGCTCCCACAGCTGGAACAGCTGGAGCCAGCTGTGCTAGGGACTCACACTCGAATTGCACATGGCTCAAGAGCCACCCTCTGGTCACTTCGTTCTTAAACAAACTGCCAAGTAGCTCCAGAGCAAAAATGCCGCAGTAAAGCATTTCTATCCTGTGGGTAAGAAACAGCTGTCTGATGGCAGATGTACTTCATGAACATCTGCATAAGAGGGTCTCCAGCACTTCTTATGGAGCTTTGATCCAAGAAAACTGTGTAAAAATGGAGGCTTGTAAGACAGCATTAAACACACTTTCTGTCTACTGCAGGAGAACCCTTTCAGCAGAGGTAGGATAGATGGGATCACTAAAATAGTAAATGATATAAAAAGAAAGTGGCTTCATGCAGAGGACAGTCATTTGCAGTTAAATGGCAAATAAAAAATAAGTAGTGAGTCAGTTCAAACAATATTGTTTGAGATAATTCATTTGGGTGTGTTCATATAATCTATTTATAAAAGAATCCACATAAAAATCTCTGAATTCAGTCTTAAGAGTCTTGTTCAATTTTCTGTTGTTTTGGACTCAAAACAAAGGTCCGTTCTGTATTCTATAAGGACAAAAAAAACCCCAAAACCAAGGCAAAAAAGGGTTGTTCTCATCAACTACTCGAATATTCTTTCAATAATCTTCTGGTCTAAAATATACCACTTCAAATATGACTCAGTTATTAGATTTGTAAACTGCATATGGGAGGATGTGGTTTCATGCTCGGTTGAAGCAGATACATGTCTTGTACCACCTCTCAAAACAGCAATTTTTAACTGCAGGATCTCAGCTTTCCCATGTGCCGGTGTTAGCAGGGAGCAGATCTGGCTGAGGGCTAACCTTCATATAGGAAATTTTAAAAAAAAACCCAAACCCAACCAAACAAAAAAACCCAAACCCTTCAAATATTTCAGCAAGGTCAATTTGCTTGGCTGAGCCAACATAATGAAAGAATGGAAGCACAAAGCTAAGGGCGGAGCAGGCATCACCCTTCTGACCTCCACACGGTCCCAGGTCGTCTTAACGCTCCTTGTGCCATCACACCCTAAGTCAGTATGAATATGCCCACGCAGAGCACATACAGGTAATTTAGGACATCAGAAGCAGCTGGCTACATGCCAGCGTATCATAATCATTGATAGATCACATGGCTGGCTTTTGGATTTCTTTTTTTTTTGTGTATGTTTTCAGGGTGGGGTTTTTTTGGTGTTGGGGTTTTTTTTTTGTGTTGTTTTGTTTTGTTTTAAACTGCTAGCTCTATATTCTACAAGGACTTTAGGCTAAATCAGAGAAATAATTAGCTATGTAAGTATGCGCAGCGATTTCCCTATTAGCGAAACAGAAGGAAATCCTGACAGACCTAGATGAGAGGGAAGAAAAGGACAGCAGTTTTCCCAGGAATAAGACACATGTTTCAGAATAAATGCTGTGTGTAAAGAATATGATAGTAGGCTCAGTAGGATGTCAAAAGATATGGGTATGGTAATGTCTGCATTATTACTTGTTACGAATTTCAAAGACTGCAGACCGGCCTCTGGAACAGTTTATTAGCTGGGCTCGGGAAATCACCTCTGCCCTTGTTTACTGGTATAAGTGAGCAAAAAGGGAATAATACTGTAATTCAAGGAATTACAGGGAATTCATTACAGAGCATTCGCACCGTGTAGCCAGTTGCTAAATGATATGAACATTAAAAAGGCAAGACCCCACTTACGATCTGGAAGGGTAGAACCTTTGCATTAAAGTGAAAAATAATGTTGCCCAATTTGAAAGCAAGAATCCAAGAGGGGATTGTTGATTCATGGGTACTGTAAGAAAATCATTGTGAGCTACTGCAGGCTCCTATTTATTTTTTTCCAGGTTTCCACCACCCCTTTTCCCCAGCACAGCAGCCGAGCTGAGGCCGAGACACTGGTTCTCCATCCCCCAGATGGCAGTGCTGCCTTCCGAGATGGCAGCGCTCCGGAGCTCCCGGGGAGAGAGATGCGTGCGGGTCTCTGGCTGGCTGTACGTGCCATGTTTCTTTGTTTCGGGGGAAATATGCTACAAATTCTCACGTAACCAGACTAGGGCAATCAGGACGGGCTTACTGGTCCAAGTCTGAAACAGCAGACATCTTCTGTTAGAGGCACCCTGGCAGATCGCAGCCTATTCAGAAGAAATTACATCTGTGAACGTGAGTTGGATTTTCTACTGAACTTTACTTTAAACGTGCAGTTTCTGTTATCTCCTGGGTGGACTGTAGAAGAAATAAGTGAGATGTCTGATTTGGCTCTTAAAGGAGCTGCAAAAGACGACCGTGCATGCCAGTCTTGGTCCATAAGCCTTTGGCGTCGGTCCTAATCCTGCTTCCATGTTCCTTGCCAGCACAACCCTTGTGGTCTTCAGCAGGGTGAGCACTGAGCGATGTTCATGATACTTTATTAGGCTGTTAAATCTCACACTGGTTCGCAGAGTGCAATGCTTGATCTCCACGTGCCTTACTCTGAAGGTATGCATGATCCTTTCAGATACCTGAGCAAGACCCAAGCTCCCTTATCCCACCCTAGGTTGTCCCTTCCCCCAGACTTAATAACACACCTTTGGTGGGCAGTCTTTAATGTTAATTAATTTCAAGAAACCTGGTGCATGAGGGTGGCTGCCAGCTCCAGTGACACACTGAAGAGGGAACAAGGAGTTCTCAGCCACTCGAGAGGACCCAGGAGAGTCAGCCCAGTTGTCTTGGAAAATGCAGCTTTATAGTGACTGAAAATCCGACTGAATACTCTAGCATGTTCCCTTATATTCTGGAAATGATGAGAAAGGTCCTTCCAGGTTGGGAGGGTATGATCTTTTTCAAGGATCCTCATGCTCATCACAGCTTTTACTGTGGCTGGCAGGCAAAAAGCAGAAAAGGGACTTTCTGGCAGTGTTTGCATCTTGTTTCTTTCCTTCACTGGAGATATTTGTGTGTGTCAAGCCCTCTCCAGAAATTTCTGATGCTTCTTGAAGATCCTAAGTCACAGGTGGCAAAGGAATACTCTTACAGATACTCCCCTGACCCTCTCCCCTGGCCACCCATTTTGTGGTTTACAATTCAGAGAGGACAGTCTTTTTTTTTTCCACCGTCTCTGTCCAAGTATTACAGAGCCAGTGAGAAAACGTTAAAAGCAAGCAGAGATGAGATACGCGCTGCCCTTCCCCTGCCAAGCCTGGGGGATGCAAGGGTCCATGGCATAGGAAGATCAGAGGCTCCCCAGGTTGGAGGTGGGCAGGGAGGAAGGAGGGGAGGACAGCAGGAACTGCATGAAGAGTCGGCAACAAAGGCAAAGGCTTCATCCCCAGTCTCTTCAGGAGGTGCTGCTGCCCTGTGCTGCTCTTTAATTGGAGCAAGTGGTAAATATAACCTGGCCTCCCTGGTTAATAGGATAAGAGAAATGCAGACTTAGTTCAGAGCAGTTACTGTGTTGCTAATGGTGTTTGGGTAACAGCGTCCATCCTCAAGACATCCTTTATCTTCCTTTATTCGCTTTGGCTTTCTTCCTTTAAAAATATAAAAATAAAAATAAATCCCTTATCCTGAGGGGAAAAGTTTATTCTCCCTTTTCAGGTTTCTTGAATTCCTATCTCCACCCCTCCCCCCTTCCACACCCCCCCCCCCCCCACCCCCCCTTCCCCCAAGTTACTGGCATGTCCAGAGCCATGATTTCCAAACGTTCATCTTTGTGATCACTTCTTCTGACCTCAGAAATTACAAGCTCACCCTATCTTAAATGAAGAGTTATCGTACATAAATTGTGCAATCTCAGCTCTGGCACAGCTAGAATCTCTCTTTTGTTCTCTACTAGCTGTAGAGAAGCTTTTAGAACAATCCGAAAGACTTAAACCAGAAAAATCTTAAAATCAAGCCCATAAGAAATATTTTTTTTCTTCTTTTTTTTTCCTAGTGGCAGCACTCAGCCCTCTAGGCTACTGACAAGTCCAGGGCCTCCTTATCACTGCAACACACACATAGTCCAACAAATAAACATATTTGTAAATAAAAAGCAGTGGTATTTGAAACAGAGGGGAATAAACTGTCCTTCAAAATGAGGTCTGGATTTTGCACTGTTTTCTCAGCCAAAAGCCCTCTCCTTCTCAGACACATTAGCAAAGATGAAAAAGACAGTTTGGTATGAAAGCTGTATTATCAAGCCCCTAAAATATCTTTCTTTTTTTTCCCCTTAAATCTGCATACACAGGGAAGAGGGAGGAGGAACTCAGCCATCTCAGCCATTTAAAGACACATCTGCTCATCCTCAGAATTTGATTTCAGCTGTCACCAACTCACCTGAAATGATTATATGGGAAACCAAGCTTATCAACTCCAGTTTCCCATTTCCAGCGATTACAGCACTTTGCAATTCTGATATTTTTGCCTGCAGAATATGGCAGGCTGAAATATAAACTTGGTTTATTTTTTAAATAACCAGATTGCTCAGTTCAAAAGAAAACCAACACAAAATAAAAACAATATTTCTGTTGCTTCAGAATAAAGATTCTTCCATCTTTTAGAATCAGTTTGCTGCCAAACTGATGATTTTTCCATGGCTAGAACATATTTTTAATTTAAAAGTGAAATATGTAAAGTTTACTGAAAACAGATATATTTTATCTGAAATTAAAACCCCCAGAACAGTCCTTTTCCCTCTAAACAGAAGCAAAAGTTTGCAACTGCTTTTTATATTTTCCTTATATGTGCATTGAAAAATTACATTTGATGCCACTTGGAAATAGAATCTCCCTCTTATTTCCAATATATCAAATTGGAAGACAGTAGCAAAACTTGTAGCTATGGTTGGATTAAATCACCCTAACATTAGCATTGTACATCCTTCATTAGTAATAGACAATGTGAAAAAGAAACAACCCACCTTTGGGGTCTACTCAGGACCGAGATGGTACAGCACCTTCTGGGATAGAGCCATCCCTGGGGTACTTGCAGGGCACGTGTGGATAATTGCCATTCTTTTGTCAGGAAAGACATGCATTTCTCCGCCTTGGTGTGAAGAAAGTCAGGAGTGGCATTAACAAGTCTAAGAAGTAATCAGAAGAAAATTACAGATTAAGTTTTTTAGGAGTAGAGGACAATAAGTAGCCGTGAACTTCCTCATGCCCAAGTTTTATTCTTGTTTTGGCAAAGGAACCTTAGTCGGAAATACACAGGTTGCATAGGAGAGATGTCTGTCTAATCTTAGATTTACCTTTGAACTAAAATCCTCTGCCTAACTGCTTGGGTCAAAAGGGGCAGCTGTGCTTTACAGCTTAGCCAGCAGAACATGGTTAAATGTCTGTCTCCTGACAAATCAGGAGTTTTGAAAACAGAGGTGACTCGGAGCGATGCGAGGGAGGAAGGCTGCACACCTCAACAACTGGCAGCTGCTTTGTTATCCAAATCCTCCCAGGGAAGGTAAACTTATAAGAAACATTTATTCTGATTCGGTGGCATGTGCTCTAAATATGCATACTATTAGGACAAAGGGCTCTACAGCAGGTGACCCTTATCCAATTTTCCTGGTTTGAGTAAGCAGGAATTGGTTGCAGGTACTCTTCCATAGCAGGGCATAACTGGGACCCCTCTTGCTCCTGGCTTTGTCTTTCTGCCATCGACTGCTATGCAGCTGGAGGGTAAGGTTTATTCCAGCCATTTTAATGGCAGTGTTCAGCGAGACCGCTAATAAACGTGAACCTCTGCAGTAGCACTTTGTGTCTCGGAAAGATCTCGCTCTGTCTTGCAGATTTTCTTTTCTTGTGTGAAAAATATCTGATTCATCTGGTGAGAAACTGAACTGATTTCACCTTGTGAGCTGGAGGGGAGCATCCCTCTTCGCTCGCAAGGATGAACTGGCCTGGCCCCCCGCGATCCCTACCAGGGAGCAGGATGGCACTTGGATCCAGATTGCATTTCAGCCAGATATTGTCAGTTCCCATTAACTTTAATTTTTGATTTATTTATTCACAATTACTACCCAGAATATTCAGCCTGGACCAGATTCTGACATTTTGAAGGCCTAATTACTAGTCTAACAGGGAAGGCTACATTAATTGTCGGTAAGATAGTGTGACTGTTATCAAAGTAACTGCTGGCAAGATACCCAAATGCCTGTCTGTTATCAGCAAGGGAGAAAGCCTGCCAACTTTATGCTAAAGAGAGTTTTTACTCAGAGTGGGGTTTTGATTTTGGAAGTTAAATCAAAATGTAGTGTTTCCAAGAAAGAATTACTGTGAAGGGATACCGAAGAGGAAGGTGAAGCAGGGAGAATGTGAAAGAAAAAGCTTCATGAGAAATTTTTCTCTGGATGCATAATTTGTTTGGAGGGAAACAGAAGATCAGGAACAGAGAAGAGAAGAAGTTGTATTGTCTTTTGAAGCACTGGAGACAGGTTGTTCGGAGTGGTACAGGAGTACTTCTGCTTCTAAAATTTCTCAGGGGCTTGATTAATGTAGCTTGCTCAGATTTAAAGAGACTGACTTGTTTGTGGGAAGGAAAGGCTATTTCCACCAGACAGATATTTGAGACCTGTTTTATTTCTATTTTTCTTGCCCTATTGCGTGGGGCATTACCATAGGCATCCATGACTCTGACTTCACAGATTGCTTCCTACGGCAGGGACCTTGATCTCATCTGCTCTGTTTTGGTGCCACATCGTAGTAATGTGCTTTTACTGTTTAACTAAGCCTTTTATCCCAAGAGGTACACTGAGGGTACTCAGTGGGATACTTAGGGAGCAAAGTCCCATAGACCCTTGTGAATTAAATTAACTTGTGTCACTGAGGGAGATAAACCTGTTGGAGGAAAGAACCACTAAGTGGCACCTAATGCCATCACATGTAGAAAAGTTTGCCATGAAATCACATGCCAGCTTGTAGCCTGCTCCCCGTGAAGCACTGGACATGCCCTCAACCAGGACTTCCCAGGGCTTCATACCATATAACCATGGTAACTATTTATCTCCATTTTTTAATTTCCAGATGAAAATAAATAGGCTCAACCAGCTCCCAACCAATTTATTTACTTCATTAAGGAATTTGGCCATCATTTCTCAGATGGGTCTAGCCCAAAGGGAAAGAAACACAGGATAACTTGAAAGATGATCACATTTTGGTACTACCAAATTCTCTGAGCTACATGATAGTTGTTCCTCAGAAATAATCTAATAAACCACCACTAAACAATATGGAAAAGTAAAACATGTAGATTACTCTGGAAAGTAATCCGTCAGCTCATTTCTGTTATCTTTGCATAGATTACTTACTTGGGGTAAGACCTGGGGGGGATCCCCTTGTGGCACTGAACATTCCACTCACCAAGGCCAGCTCAGGTGTTTGAAGATGATTACTCCATGGGCAAATTTCTTTTGATGTATAGTCTCTGATGCTTTATCCCGTTCTGGTAAGAGGATCACAGGACAGACTGCATAGGAGGTAGTAAAAATGTTTTCCAGAGAAAGTGGTAAAACTACATTTTAGAAACCCATGCTTTTTGTCCATCTTGGGAAAGTTTTAAAAATATAGACAGTGTTTAGAAAATCCAATTGAAAAAACAGTTTATAGTTCAGATTCATGGGAGCAGCTGCAATGGGATGTAAGTGCTGAGTTTGGCTTACAGGTATTGATCTTGCAAGATGACAGTATCGATGTTGGGCTGAAGTGCTTTTTCTTGGGATTTTCTATGTGGGAATCTATATGACCCTAGCTTTGAAATTCTAGTCATACTGCCAGGAATTCTTCAGTAACCTCCCCTTTTTCTTACAGAAACAAAATCATCTGATCCTCTTAGCATTTTGCCTGTAATGAAGGATCTAATTGTCTTTTTCCTCATTATTCAGGGTCTTGCCTTTTAAAACTCAAGAGCTAGTACAACTCCATTCTGTTTCCTTAAGGGTTACAGCTTGAGTTTCCCAAAGGTAGTTTTAACTTTCTTGATTGCCTTCCCTGCTCTACGATCTAACACTGAAGTATGATTGCAGCTATCAGTTGACCCACTTCTGTGCTCCCAATCTGGAAAATAATCCTAATTTAATTTATAAAAGAATGTTTGTTAATTTTTCTTGGCATGGGAGATTTGGATTGGGAATTAAGGTTCTCCTGTTTTTTCATTCATGCTTTGTAACAGGTTTCATTCCTCTCCCACAATAATCTGGTTAAATACAAACCCAGTTTACTGTGGTAAACTGAAAGCACAGTTTCAAGAACATTTTCTATGTCTGCTGGGACATCTTTGTTGATGCTCATCATGGGCCCATGCAAAACCCTAACAAAGTAAAAGGAAATGTTTCCTTTGGAGGAATCTGAGGTTGGTGGCCCTGCCTGTGGCAGGGGGGTTGGAGCTGTATGATCCTTGGGGTCCCTTCCAACCCATGCCATTCTATGGTTCTATGATTCTATGAATCTGACTTTGGGTTGGGCCCCCAAATAATGTCAAATTCAAGGTTGAGTTTAAATGGCATCTCCTTCCCTGACTCTCACCCATTTTTGCAATGCATTGAGAGAAGGAGAAGGGCTAACATCGTTGTAATATCCTTTGCTCATTTAAAAGCAATGCTTTTAGAAGGAAATAAATATGACACTGTGTACCCACTTAAAATAGCCACGGGTAAAATTATGCTGCATTGGTTATTGTTCTTTACATATATTACCAATTGAAAAGGAAATGAAATTTGAATTAATGGACCCATTTGTACAAACATGATTGTTAATATTAATATGCAGGGTAAGTCAGTTGGCAAGAGAAGAAATAAATTAGTGGGTCTCTCGAACACTGTGTGTCACTGGAGACTAACTGCACAGATGCTGAAAACACCATGTTGTAGTTAAATCGGTGTGTGGGGAGACTTCTCTTAGAGTTCAGGGGAAATATCAAAGTGCAGATTCCCCACAGTATGCTCTTATTGTCCAAAAGTCTATGTGCGCTGCCGGGAGATTATTAGTGTTTACTGAGAAAGAGCACTCTGCCAAGGCAGGAGCTGGTGGAAGTAGCAACCTTCCCCATCTCCTTCCACGGCTGCCAGGCTCACGCTGCAGCCACAGGATTTTCTAGATGGATTTTTGCAGTTGAAAAAGTAGCCATGGGGAGGTTGTTTTTTGTAGGTTTGGGCAGAATTGTTAAAAACCAGTTTTTGAATGGTGCCTGTCTAGGTAGCACTCAGGCTGGCTTCCATGTGCCTCCGCTGTAAGGGCAGACATTGCAAGCAGGAAGATGGCAGGTACATTTATCACCCTCAGATGTGCAAGCTCACAGGACGAAGCCCTGCCCCTAGTTAAGAGGTAAAGCTTTGGAGAGCTCCCTGGGAATCTCATTAGTAGATTAGAAGTTTTGCTAGTTGATTATTCGTGTTTCTAAAAACTATTCCTCTGAAGACATGCAATTCATGATCTTTTGTTATGATGCTGTAAGCCATATTTTTGTGCGTCAAGTCCAAGTTTATCTTAACTGTTAATTATCTTCAAGGAAAGGAGCTTTTTTTTTCCTTTTTTTTTGGAAAAGAAAAGCCACCTGCTGTAACTACCCATCTTTGTTTGTAATCTCGTCCATTATCTCTGATTATTTTGAAGAAAAAATACAGTAGTTTTGCTGGCCCATTTCACAGCCAAGTTTAAATTACCTTACTAGACAAAGCTGTCGATCTCTTAACCTCAAGAAACTTTATAGATCAATCAAAATCTGTCTTTTTATAGTAAGGACAGGCAATTTTTCTTGAAATCAAAGAATCCTATTAGAAATGGGCTTGCTTTGTTTCTGTGAAATACTTCACATTTTCTTTCATTTTATCCATTCATCAAGCTTTTCAAATGTAACAGTAGAATAACAATGCTAGAAAAAACCAGGATGATCACTGAAATGTTATATTCTGCATCTGAATGATAAGAATCCCATTAAAACTCAACATTAAAGCATTGTTTGCTGGAAGAAAAAATGATCACACCTTTGATAACGAAAAACAAAAACAACCTTGGCTTTTCCAGCTTTAATCAAGTAATTTGTGACCCAGTAAGGGCTCTGTACTGCTGAGTTATTTTCGGATCATTTATCACAGGTGTTTCACATGTGTTCAGCACATCCTGATTCTAATCCTCTTAATACGCTTAACAATAGTAGGGCAGCTTTTGAGAATAAATGAACAGGCTCTCCTGGTTATTTTGGACTGTGTTCTTATACAAGCACTTTGGGTGGGATTTGAATTCTTGGTCTTGCACTCATTTTATCCAAAAAACAACTCCATTTGTGCAGAGGGGCTTCTTATCCTGCACCACTAGGCTGAACAGTTCCTGGTGCCTGAAACTGGAGACACATACATGGACAAATCTAAGACTTAGGGCAGTTCCTTCCACATTCATACAACATTCAGTGCACTGAACACAAACCATATGAAGGAACTTTCCTTCTCCGGGTGCCCACCATTTGGGGTTTTCTCATGCAGTTGACTGGCACCTGGGCTGTACTGTGGGCTTACAGCATGATGCCATGCAAATAGGAGCAGAAATAAACCACAGTTCTCTAATTAGCCTCATTAATTCATTACTTGTGAGAGCTCCTAGCTTTGCTGGTCCTATGATGGATTGCAGCAAATGCAATGTGCACCCCAAGCCAAAGGCGAGGGCATGTAAGAGAGCAATGACCATGAGATGATCTTCAGATCCAGCAGTGAATATTTCTGTTTAAGTACTTAAATTTTTTTTCAAAGTACTGCAGGTCATTTTTCTTCAAATTATTATGCTTTTACTGTGTAATAAATAAGATTCTGCCTGAAGATACCAGAGGGCATGTGGCACCAGAATAATATCTCTGCAACATATTTTGAGTGGTGATCACACCATTTCTAGCTCACCATATGGCTTAGTGCAGATGTCCTAGCATTAAAATGACCTTCCTCATTACGTAAAGGTCACAGATGCAGAATTCAACATTTTGTAACCCTTGGCAGGGGTACAGGCTATGCAGAGATTACACCTGTTGCCTTGCTGCAGTTCAGAGCACTGTCACTCAGTAATTGACTGAAATACAGGGATTGAATTTTAGCTTGTATTGGTAGTGGTAACATCAGTTAATAAACTTAGAAGTTATTAAACTGTTCATCATGCTGAAATTAACAAATAAAAATGCTAACATACTCGAATCAACTTCTATATAGGTTTTACTTTGGTAGCCCTAGTAACATCACGTCCTTCTGCTCTGAATCTCTGTCAGTGGTTGTTTTCTCCCTTTAAGATAAGAAAAAAACAGAAAGGATGTTAAGGCAATGATCCAAGGCTTTTCTACATGAAATAGTCAAGTTTTATTACACTCAAAAAAGGCTTTTTTCCTGTATCTTAATCCTATAGCAAGCAGACCGGCCAGCTTGAGCTGCTCTTCCCTGCCCTGTCCCATAGGAACTGCTCTGGTACGGAAGGGCTGGCTGGGTTCCTCTGCCCTTTTCTCCTGACTGTGCACCATCCTCTGTTTCTCTGACAGAAAAACCTTGGGATGTTCCCCAGTGTGTTTTTCCTGCTGCTCCATGCTGCTTCAGTCAGGCAGGATATTGAGCAAGACGGACTACTCAAGCCTCTTGATTTAATCAGGATTGCAAAGGTCAATAAAGGTCACAGAGAATCACCAAAATACACTTCTTTTCGCCTGGAAATGTTCAATGGTATTGTCTTTTGCTGGATGTCACTAGAAAATGTTCTAATTTACATATAACTCTGAAGAAGTGCTGCATAGGATGTTCTAAACAGCATGTTTTAAAGTTAGTCTAGGCTAGACTAGACTAGACCAGACTCTTTCAATGGGAAGGGACCTGCAAGGACCATCTATTCCAACTGCCTGACCATTTCAGGGCTGACCAACAATAAACGTGTGTTCTTAAGGGTATTGTCCAAATGCCTCTTAAACAATGACAAACCTGGGGTATCGATCACCTCTCTAGGAAGCCTGCTCCAGCACTGGACCACACTCTCCATAAAGAAATGTTTCCTAAGTTGTGCTTGACATTGTTCTTTCCAGCTGACCATACAAAATACACTTACACAGACACTGTAAATTCCATAGTCCTTTAGGAGGACTATTGGACCAGTACAATGCTAATATATTCAGGAAAGTCTCAAAATCATGTTCCCTCAGCCAGTCTAAGAGCACCCTATCAGACATACTGTTTCTTCCTGCTCTGTGCATCTTCCTTAGCAGTGAGCTTTCATGAAAGCTACTGATCTAGTTTTTTTAGGATATAACCAAAATATGTTCCCTGACAACCTAATTGAACTAGGAACACCTGATGTGGGAGCATTTAATTAAAAAGAGATACCAACCCCCTATTTGGGATGTGATCTTCTTTTATTATTATTATTAATTCAAACACCTCAGGGCATCTGAAAAGTTGTCCACAAAAACAAAAAAAAAATCAAGAAACCTCACCCAAAACTGCATTTCATTCACACAGGTAGAGGGACAGAAAGAAGTGAAAAGGCACAGAAGGTAAGGTACATGATGCTCAGTGAGATTGGCACAACATTATGAAGCATCTAATTTCAGCTGCCAAAGGGGCTCATATTGATTTTCTTCTCTCTTTTTTTTTTCATTCCCTGTGTGTGCTTTTATAGTGACTTGAAATAGAGTCTCCATTTTGCTCTTATGAAAACCACGCTTCTTGGAGGGCGGTGGAGGGGAGGGAAAGGAATAACTTTTTCTGCTTGGAAAAATAGAAGCACTAACTTAGTTACTTAGCACTAACTAATGTTAGTAATGTTCTGAGAGGCTCCTGTTCAGGGACATGGAGAGGAGGTGGATGCCTTAGGAGTGTTTAGAAGAGCAATTTAAATCCATGCAGACTGCTGTGTGCATTGTAAAAGAGAGAGATCCAGATTCCAGACAACCCTTTGGGAGCTACAAAACTTAAATTTAGGGCAAAGAACACCAAGCAATTCAGAAATGCCTCCATTTGCAGATCATAATCGAAGTTATTGAAAAGGTTGGTACAAGAAAAATACTCTTTCTTCAGGGCTGCCCCAGCAGCTACAGTCTGACTCCTTGATGTTTAGATAGGGGATATGGAAAACTCCAGTCATGGTCCAGGTCTGACTGGTTGAAAGGTCACCTCTTCATACAGTCAATCATTTCTGACAGTTGAGAAAATTCTGAATCTTTGTAGGATCAAAGGAAGCTCTATCAGCAGCAGAAATACCTGAATCTGTTCCTTTCTTTAGAGAGGTAGATATTCTTAAGGAAAAGATGCAAGAGCCCTAAGAGACGTGTAACACTTACTAATGCTACGTTTTACTGTGGTGTGAGGCAGGGAGAGAAAGAACTCGCCTTTCCTTACTTTTCTCCAGTTGGTTGCTGTGGAGGAGAGGTTTTCACCCAAGCACTTCCAGCCTTACATCTCCACTGTGCCATTCTAACCACTGGAGAAACTGTGGTTCAGAGCTTTAAAATGGCCAGAGACCGTTGCAGATGTATGGCTTGCACTGGGGCCCTGACACCGTTGCTTTTTAGGACAGTGCTGGTGAGGGATGTTTGTTAAAATTCCAGCAGAGGGAAAGTAAAATTGTTGTGAGGAGTCTAAATCTCATGCTGCAAACATTAGCTGCCTCTTTCTGTTTGGCACTGTAACAGACCTAAATTTGAGCCGTTCAAATGACAGTTTTGAGGAGGGGGGAGGGAAAAGAGGGCAACAAATAGATTGTCATGACTCAAACATCTTTCCTTTCGCCTCCCCGTTATCTGGCAAAATTAAAAACCCAGCAGGAAATTAAACATATACACCTGACAAAGAGCTGCTTAGAAAATGTGATGTGTGATTATAGATGACTCATTCTCATTCTGGAATACTGGTCTCCTTTAAAGATTCTAGCAAGCTCTGTTCTCTTTATTCTTTCTTTATTTTTTTTTTTCCAAACGGCATTTTACAACTCCATTTTCTAAATATGATTTATAGTTATTTTTTTATTGCATACAAAATAGGAAATGCAACCAGCTTCTTTTAATGCTGCTTACTAGCTAGTCAAGGTGTTATGAATTTATATGCCAGGTTCACAAATGAAAATATTTTAGCACCTGCTTTCCCAGCCCATGGAAAGAATTCCTTTCTAGGTGCCTGTGAACTGTATTTTTAAACTAGTGTGGATCTAGCTGGAAGCTCTACTGGCGGGGGGGGGGGAAAGGAAAAAAAAAAAGCAATGGGATAATAACATTGCAAGCAATGCAATAACACTTAACACTTACATGGCACCTCTTACATAAAAGTCTGCAGAGCCTTTACAACGACTGAAATAGTCATTTTTCGGAACACTCCTATGATGTATAGAACAGATAGGTAAAGGTACTCAGTAAAGGATGGAGTCACTGGAGGTGATTACCTCTGGCATAGAGGACAACCACTGCTTAAAGTATCTGTCAATAATGAACAGTTTAAACAGTAACTTGGTTTTCCATCACTGAAACTATCTGGGGATTTGAGTTTTCAGCATGTTGTTCCTGAGCTGGAATTTGTCCAAGCCGTCCAGGTTAAGAGGCAAACTGTGGCTTTTAGAAAAATCGCTGTGAGTCTTAAATGATCAAAAAGGGGTCACATCCCAAAGGTAGGCCCCATCAAAGGATTAGACCTGCATCATCAGGGTGCTCTTTAATAAGCGCCTATCGGAGTATTGGCTCAGTAGAGACTTAAAAGGAAGACTGCAGTCTAGTGAATCACCAGCACTGTTTAGTGCAGACTAAGTGTAATGTCACTTAACTTGAAGGATTTGACATGATGAGAACACAAAGTGGTGAGAAGTACAGCCTACAACCACCAAGGACTTGTGCTTACAGGAAAAGCATTTGAAATATAGTACTAAATTTTCAAGGACTGTATAATACTCCCTACTATACCAGGCAATCGTTACCACTGTGAGAGATGCATCTATAGGACTAAGGCAGCCCCGCACGCTGTACTCTGAGATGCTGTTATTAACTGCCTATAACATTCAGCAACTTGAATAGTTCAGAATAGAGATTTTCCTACTCGGGTGCATCATTTATTTGTTTGTGAAAGTTTAAGGTGTTTCCAGAATGGAAATTGCTAATAAAAGAATGCTTTTCCCATGTCAAAAAGGTAAAATACTAGCATCTGTTTGATTGAGAAACTGTGTTGTTTCCAAGCCTTGGAGATGAAAAATGTAACTTGACAGGGTATTATATTGTTTTGAAGGATGGATGCACTTGCTATTTTCATTTTTTTTTAATCAACTGCAGTTGGCCCATCTTCATGGTTTTATGTTCAGTAATAATTTATAAATTTGGTAGCAAAATTTTCACATATTCCTGACCTTTCCCTGCCAATGGTATGGACTTCACACCCTATCTCCTCATCCAAGAAACATCTCTATTCTACTGGCCCCTGAAAGCTCTATTCTATGCTTGAAAATACCTTTTTTTCTCATCAGTGGGAAAAGGTTGAACCAAAACACAGAGCAGTGAAGAATTGGGGGTAGGAGTGCAGAGGAGAAGACAAAGCAGAGGGCAGTGGTGAGAGCTACAACGGAACAATTAATTTGAAACAGAAGGTCTGGAAGAGAATGAAAACAAGAGTGTGGGAAGTTCCTTGAAGACCGGATGGATTAAGGAGAAAATAATTAGGAAGCTTCTGTTTAGTGGCCAAAAACAATGGGAGAGATGACAGTGGTAGGCACTGGGGAGAAAGGAAGAATGGAGGTGGGCTAGATTCAAGAACTAGGGAAATGAACATAAAAATAGTGGAACAAATAAATGAAGAGAGAGCAAGCATTTCTGCATCCCACATCCATGAGTCTAAAAGACTAAATAATAAACTATGAACTCTCCTAGGAAACCTTGTTTTCCCAGCTTCCTTAAACATCAACCCTTGATATGGCTAGTGGAAATTCATTCCTCAGATTTTAAGGGATTTTTCTCATGTTCAAACTTCAATCAGTAAAGCTTTATTAAAAGCTTTATTAGACAACTAAGCTATGAACTCAGATTTTAGGAAATAACAGAATTGATAGAGATTATTTCTGTTAGATTTTGTCTGGTTTGGGTTTGGATTTTGGGGGTTTTTTTGGTGTTGCAATGAATGGCCTATATAAAATCTGGGCAGCTATCTAGTGGGAGAGAAGGAAATCTATAGCTATTTGGAAAAACAAACAAACAAACAAAATACTCCGAGCCCCAAACAGAATCTGAAATAGAAACAGCAGGAGGGGAGAGCAATCGGAATAGGTGCCAAACCGTTTATGGACTATACTGCTGGTCATAAATGATCCCAGGACAGTAAAAAGTGATGGTCATCTGCTGGCCTATTAAAAACTTTAAATTTTGCTAGAAAGCAAAGCATATTTTCCACACTGACAGGAAACAGCACTCTGAACGGAAGGGTATGGAAACTGACCATGTGTTGTCACAGGACAACTGGGATGTTGTGAATTCCCTATGATGAGGGAAGAAGCATAGACACTGCATCTAGTTTTGGCATGCAAGGCACATCTTTGAGCAGAAAGAAAAAAGTAAGTTGATTTCCAGTGACCCCTTTCTGGAAGGCTACAGACCAACTCTCTGGCTCTCAATACCAGTTCTGGCCTGGACACCACTGTGGGATAACTGCAAACCCCTTTCAAGCACTAATCGAATGTATTGAAGTTGGGTCCTTGGTTTAATTCTTTGACCAAATAAAAGGCATGAACGAGTCTGCTTTGCTGAAGCCCTTCTTCAACTTGCAGTAGCTTTGCTTGCAGACAACTGGGGAGGTTTAGGTATGTGTACAAAAAACAGTATCTGACAGCAAACTCCTCCCTCTTGTATCATCTCCATTGCTGGGATGCCTTTCAGCATCCTTAGGGAGAGTGTGTCTTTCCAGTCCTTCACTTGCTCAGCGCAGCCCTCTGATGTGGTTGGTGATTCGTCTCTTTTTGTTCTTCTTGAAGAGCCTGTCTCTTTGATGACAGTCTTTGATGTTCCTGTTTCAGATTCAAAGATACTGCCTTTTTCTACCATGAAAAGAAAGTTTTAAAGCAAACCAAAGGTCATAGTAATAAATAGAGTTCATAAAATCAAACAAAATTAATTAAGATTGCATAGACAGATTCCTCACTGTCTCTAGTGCAGTGGAAAATCACCGATAGTTTAGGGATTTTTCTGTGTATGTTTTTGATTAGGGTTGAGATTTTTTTGGCTACTACTATATGTTTACACAATTTAGATAAAATTTACATTACTGCAGTTTCTATGAATCATTTCAGATGGTATTCACTGCTTTATTACAGTCATTATGACCATGGTTTAGTCTCTGACTGATGTTACATACCTTATTGAAAGACATAATTTCTGCTGTTGAGAGTGTCTGTTTAGAGGGAGGAGAGGTCTCGTAATAATGCCCCCCAACTTTTTTTTCCCCTTGGGAAACCCTCCAAATAATTTCTCCAGTGCCTGGAGGATTTACCCAAACTCAGCAGTAACACAATAGTGACAAAATTAATGCTGACCATAAGTCGGTACCCCCAGTATCTGTTATTTCTTTTATTGGGCCAATATTGTTAGTTATGAACAAGAAAAAGTCTTCTCCTTCTAAGGCACTGACTTTTCAGCTGTGGCTGTAGTCTCAGCTGTAGGAAGTTACTGTTTTCAGGGTAGAAACTGGGCTCTGCTCAGAGCAGTGTGTCATTCACTGCCTTGGCTGCTGGGCTCATTCCCCCTCTGTTATTCTTAAATGGTGTCATATATTGTCCCTTCTGAATTTTAAAGCAATGAAAGATGCCATTAATATAATAGACTCCTTGACTTGCTTGAGTTTGAATGATCAGAAAATTCATTCCCCAGTAGGGATTTTTAAACTGTAATGAAGAATTTAAAAACCTAGCTGCATGCCGAGGAACCTGCCAGATTTTCCTAAGCTCTTTCAACTGTAAGGTGGGAGAGGACAGAGGGTCCAGCTGTGAGTGGGAAATAATAGGGAAGAGCTAGAACATTGCTCAGTAGAAATGTCTGGGAGCTTCACAGGCCAGTGAGCTGCAAATGAGGAAACAAAATGCAAGCTTGGTCAGGAATATAGGCTTTCCACAGAAAGCACCAAATTAATATTTTGACCAGTCTGACCAGTACAACAACATTTTAGAGGATGAGCTAGGGGAAGAAGCCGGTGCAATTTCCAGAACAATATGGTTGTCTATAGAAAGTTCATGGTCACTAGCAGTAAATTTAGGCTTGCAATTTCTATGGCAAAAGAAAACCCAGCTCTTCCAAAAAGCATCAAAAAGTGGAAATTTTATCCCTGAGGAGTCTGACACAATTGTGTGGGATGTTGAGAACATATTAGCTATTAGCCATAGTTCTATTCAGAGCCTCACTCTATAAATGATATTGCAACAGCTTTGTTCAGGAGAAAAGAGAGTGAAGATTCATAATTCCTGCTGTAGGATTTACTGAAGAGAGTGTGACTTAACAAGCAAGCCTCAGCCTGTCTTTAACTTGAGGAAATGAAGTATCCATTGAAGTCAAATGCTTTGAGGGATGTGAATGTTAAAAGTTCAGACTAGTTCTCTAACAATGTGGATTGCAATATGTATAAATAACTGGCAAGAGTTGCACTGTGATATTAACTCTCATGAGATTGTTATCCCAGCAATGTCTCTGCTTGTCATCTTTCAGTATCTTTGAAGCTTCAGGTTGGGAATTCCAACCATGGAGGATACAAGGTAAGTCCCGTACATTCCCCAGCTAAATTAGATTGTAAGGGTGGTCTGAGGCCTTTCAGATCTTCAGGGTAGATAAAGGGAACCACAGAGATTCACATGAGTACAGGGAATAAACCCCTTTACCTGTTCATCAGGTAAAGCAGGTCGTAGGGGAGATGGGAAATAGGTTAAACTGAGGAAGTGTCAAGGGCATATGGTGGAAGAGGTAGAGGAAGAGATGGACAGGTGCCTGTTCCCTTGCCTGTGCCTTGACTGGTGATGAGGAATGCAGCTACCACCTTCCAGAGCCCATGGAGTCAGCCCAAATCAATGACGCTTGGAAAGTGGCTTTAGATGAGTCATAGTCCAAACCTCCCAGCTCAGTTGCATCTAACACTCAGTTGCCTATAACTTCTACAGGTGTCAATAGTTTAGACAAATCTTTTCTGTTACATGATGTGGATTAACAAAGGAGAGGAGATGGGAACAGAAGTCTAGAGGTGGAGAGATAGGGCCTGGGAGAAGAAAGAGGAAAAGAAACAGGCCAACTGGGCTAACGCCTGGAGCCTTCCAACCCCCTCACCTCTCCCTCTCCCCTTTACTGCGTGCACTCACAGCATTACAGACTCTCTGGTGAAATTATCGGCGCGATTTTCCTCTAACTTTTTGGTGCTTTGCTTTGCAGCCCGCATAGGTCTCTGCAATGCTGAGAGGAGTCGTATGAGAAGCACTGCAAAGGCCCTCAGCACACGCCCACAGGCATGCCAGCAGTGAATTTCCTAGTTATCTCAGACGCGGGTTTAAAGAGCAAGGATAATAACGCAGGGTGGGTTAAGGCTCACCAGACAGAAGAGAACCAAGCGAATCCATAAGCAGAGCTTCCTGGCAGTTTAGAATTACAGCTTTAAGGGCGGTGCAATAATTAAAGCATATTTTCTCTTTGACTGTATTCCTGTTATTTTTGTGCCAAATTCTGCAGTTTTCCTGGCATTAACACAAAAAGGGAGCACCTGCTTCTAACTTCAAAAAAGCCCTGTAAATTCTTGTCTTAAAAATAAAACCTTCTGAGAGTAAGGTATTTCTCTATCACAAGTGTTGTTTCCTTTATTATTTTACAACCAGATTCAGGAAAGGATTTTTCAGTAATGTTATGTTTAGATTTTCTGCTGTTCTCTGCCTTTTTTGGGTTTTGTTTTGTTTGGGTTTGTGTGTATGTGTTCGGTTTTTTTCCTCAGGGGCTTTTAGAACTTGAAAGTAGGAAATCCTTAAGTATGGACATATGTTATTCTTGACCAGTGAAATTGCATTCAGATTTGGCTGACGAATGAATTATTTAAAATAACTAATCACCTGCAGTAAAGTGTGTTGGGTGGGAAGATTCTGCAGTGTGTTAAAATTAATGAATGTCTAGAAATGTTCTGCAGAGGCTGGCTCACTAGCTTGATCAGTGTCCCTAGCACCAGCTGCATAACCAGTGCCTGGCTGCTTCTTGCAAAATTGGCTATTATGGAAGGGATTGTGAGAAAAAGAAACCTACTAGAGGGAATGGTAGCAAGCTGCGCCAGGGGAGATTCAGGCTCGACATTAGGAAGCACTACTTCTCAGAAAGGGTAGTCAGGCACTGGAATGCACTGCCCAGGGAGGTGGTGGAGTCACCAACCCTGGGGGTGTTCAAGGAAAGACTGGATGTTGTATTGAGGGATATGGTTTAGTGGGAGCTAGTAGTAATAGGTGAATGGTTGGACTGGATGATCTTCTAGGTCTTTTCCAACCTTGATAATTCTGTGATTCTGTGATACTGTGTCCCACCATCTCTTTGGACTCAAAACATATCTGCAGTGCCACTACCTTATCTCATCTGGGTCACCCCTTATATTCCCCTATGGAGAAAAATGTTCAGAGCTCTCTGGAGAATGTTGAAAGTTGACATGTGGAGCTTTTCACATCCCTCACTTCTTCTCTGTGTATGGGAGATAACTGTGGGACAAGCCCAAAATGACTATTTGTTGGAACTGATTCTTCTGCACCATCCCTTGGAGCAACAGAGTTGTTCTTTATTAGCTGCTTAAGAGCAAGTATTCTGCAAGATACCTACTCTGGAGGTTCATAGTTCAAACACTGCTGATGATAAATGCTGGGTTTGTTATACAAAGTCACGCCATACTTGAGTTGAAAGGCCACACTTCTGAAATATAGGATGTTCCAGTAATTAAGCTGTCTATGTAATCTTAATTCGCATACAAATTTGCATGGACAGCTACTTCATAATGCTTTCACCACAGGAGCCAGGTCTTGGTAATATATACATTCTGCATGCAAAGGAGACAGAGCTAAGGATTCCCAGACAACCATGGAAAAGGTATTTTCCAAGCTATTAATCTTCAAATCCTGTGGAGCAGCCAGAATTCATGGTGTAGATTCAGAAATCCCTAGTCAGCGTAGGAAGTAATAGATAGTAAACATAAAGCTGGTCATTACAGAAAGTTTTCAAGAGACATTTGGAGGTCATTTAGTCCAGCTTCTCCCCTAAAAAGACAGGACTGCTGCTAACATTAGGTCAGGTCAGCCATGGCTTTGTGTCACTACCTCTTGAAAAGTTCCAAAGCTGGAGATTTCAGAGCCTGACAAATTGTTGCACTTCAAAGTTTACTCCTAGTGAAAGGCTTTTCCTAACTGTCTTAACCTTCCTAAGTCCTTTTTTTCTTTTCAACACCCTTTAAGGAGTTGTTGCCTGCTATTAGACCAACCATTAGCCTGTTCAGCAGACTAAGGACCTGGCAACATTTTCTTGTGATCTGTGAACATCATCACAATCCCCCAGGAGAACCTCTCCAGTAGGTAGTCCAAAAAAGGATTTACTTTTCCACATGCAGACTCACAAGCTCCAAGTAGAGGGGGATAACAGCTTCCTCATATCTTTTGGCCAACTTCTCAACACAACCTGATGTGCTTTTTACATTAGTCACAGTGAGAGATTCTATTCAACCTAGTGTCAATCACTACTCTTCTTTTCAGCAGGATTGCTATTCATCCTTTAATTATGTGTGACCTTACACATTTTTCCTCCTTTTTGAGCATCCTAAGATTTCTGTTGGCCCAGTTCTCAACTTTGTCAAAGTTCCTATGGATTCAAGTTCTGCCATTGCACAACTATCTCCCCCTAATCTAGCCTCATTGATAAATTTGCAGGTGGTACATCCTGAGTCATCACCTAGGCCATCGATTAAGGCATTGAACAATAAGAGCAAGGGTTCAGCCCTTTGAGTAACTGTGCTCATTGCTGGCCACCAAGGAGATGCTGAGCCAGTCATTGCCACTCTTCGAGCCCAGAGGTAGAGGCAAGTTTCAGTCCATCTACATATCACGTCTTCCAATCCACACTTCCCCAGATGCCAAATGAAAATACTGTGGGGTGTGGAGTTGAAAGCTGAAATGTCTCACATCCAAAGGCCTTCCTTTGTTCACTGAGACAGTAATTTTGTTGTGGGAGGAAATCAGGTTTGATGAACACCACTTGTCCCTGGCAAATCCACGCTAATTACTACTTTAAACCTTTTGTTCTTCCTGTGTTTGGAAATTCAGGGACTGAGGTGAGGTTGACTCGTCTGTACGTCCCTGGACCTTTCTTAAGAGTTGGCACCCAGCGCTGCTGTGCAAACCACCCAGGGAAAGCAGGTGGGAGCCCTAGGAAAATTTGTGTTTTCTTTGTGAAGGGCAGGGTATCCTGGAACTGGTTTGCTCTGACAGAAGGGCCTGAGCCTGGGAAAGCTTCATGGTCCTGGCAGCAACCAGTGAGCTCTTGCTGGCCTTTGAAAATTTGGAGAAGATAGTGTGAATCTCGTGCCAGGCCATGCCCATATGTGCACAGGTATTTATCCCAGCTGACTGTGTACTGTCTGTGCAGTCATGCTAGCTTCAGGCTTCTCGATTAGATTTCTGAATTAACAGGACAGGTCACACATTATCTACGAGTCCACCAGTAGATAATCCAGAACTCGCAGCTAATCAGCATTTTAGCTCAAGTTCATTCCCAGCGTTTTGCCCTCATGGGGCAATATTTGTTCTAAAGGAATCTGACTCAGTCCCTGGAGTTAAGGAATCACTCCCTTAGGCAGCGTGACTCGCCCTACTGAGTTCAACTGGAAATTCATTTTGTTGCGTAAAGCAGCAAAATATGATTCATATACTGTTAATACTCAGCTGTGCGTTTGCAATTTGAGCACTTAATGAATTTCAGTTCAACAGATTAATTGCCAGTTTAGTCTGAAAAGGTTTCCGAGATCCTTGGGAATAAGAAAGAACACAACTGAGGTCCCTCATCTGTGAGGAGCAGCACATGACCTCTGCAGCTATGGCTGCCATAAGAAAAAAAAGTTTTGTGCATTTAGAACATCCATCACCCAGCCAGAAAAAACAATCAGAGGTGAAGTCACATGCTAAGGGTGCTTTTGCCAATTATTGCTGGAAATTAATGCAAAGAAGATAATTCAAATATCAGTCACAGCAACCGACTGTTTGAAAACAGTCACAGAGCCATTAAAGTTTTGAAAGTGCAAGAACATTTTGTAAGATTTTTTTAAGGGAAATATTTGAAGATTCTTTTGTTTGGAGGCAGCTGTATCTGAAAGCACCTCAGTGGCTGTGGTCTGTAGCTCTGCAGCTAGCAGGCTGTGAAAAACTTCTGGCCCACCAGAGGCTTCCTGCAACGCAGGCACACATCCTGGATCCTTGGGGTTCAGTGGCAGTACTGGGAATTTCCATGCAGAGAGCACCAGCAGTGGCAGGCTGGGATGCAAAAAAGGCTACATTTCAGCCGGCAAAGGTGTACAGAACAAACACAGCAATCCCCTCCCCCCCAGATTTAGTTGTTTCTAAACAGCAACCTTAAGAACTTCCTTCTGTCTCCTGGATGATATTGCTACAAGGGATAAAAACCATGAAATACTAATAGAGATTTTTTAGAGAGTGTCCTCAAAAGGCCAAATGAAAGCAGTGTGGCAAGCATTGCGTGGCTTTGTGCATCCCAACTTTTTCACAGTGGATCCTGTTAAGAGAAACGTGGGAAGAAATCCATTCTAGTATGGATGCTGCTGGAAGGGTGTTAATTGAGGGCAGGGGTGGTGAAAAATGTTGGCATCTCTGTCTCTTGTTACAAGTTGTTGATTTATATAGAAAATGAGAACTACAAAGGTGTGTTTGTGGATAAGCATTCATGTTTCTCTCTTGGTATAAAGGGCTGAGAATAGAGGTGAATAAGCCAAGGAATGAGAAGAATACAAAAGATACCCACACATCTAGTGAATATTATCTTGTTCGGCAAGTGACATGCTAATTTCCTCTTTGAGTATTACATACTGTGCCCTTGCTAAAGTTTATTATCAAGTAAATTAAACTGGAACTTGCAGCCTTTGGTATATCAGTCAGTCCAGGGAATAAATGCATTTCATTATTAAAAAACAAAACAAATATCCCTCCCCAAAACAAAACCCAACCCAGAAAGGTAAACTGACTTTATTTTCAAAGAAATAGTCAAGGGTGTATGCTATCTGTGCTCTACTTTAGGTGCTTTATACGTGAGGTTGCTTAGAAGTTAAAGCAAATTAACATAAAGATAAAAATTTCCAATTTCTTAAAAGCTTGTTGCTTTCATTGCATACCAACTGGCTCTTTAAATAAAATGAAGTAATAGGTGCAGGAGGAATTCTATTAACTTTGCCCCTTGTCTCTGAGCTGTTCCTGAAGATAAAGTTCTGCTTTACTTACTGTGCTGATTTCAAAGGAATAAAGTGATGTGTTCACAAAACTGTGATCTAAACCTTTAGCTTTCATGTATAAGGCTTCAGTAGAGAGTAAAAAAAAGTATGTGCCTCAAAACCCAAAAGAAAGCAGTTTGGTCACTGTTTCCCAGTCTTTATGCAGTAAAGTTTCATATACGTCCTACAGTTAGAAACCCAAAAGACCCAGACAGGAGTTTTCCAACCAGCAACTGCAGTCGTTCCCATTTTTGCATTCTGTCTGCAAGTCATGCTGTTGTCTAGGTAATTTGCATCTATATTTTCAGAGTTCCTCCAGTAATGGTATTTGTATGAATTTATTTGGACTTCATCTGAGCTAGGTAAGGTAATGTGTGCTTGGGAAGGCATAAAGTGTCTGGCACAGAAGAGATGCCAGTTATCTAGCTGTCGTTATATTCAGTCTTATTTATTCTGTATCAATCTGCCATCAGCATGTTATAATGAATCTGATTCCCTAAAATCTGTAAGTACTCAGTAGTTCTTTAAAAACAAATTATTCTGCAGACTCTCAGAATGTTTCCTGTCTGCTCATTAGGGTATGTAAGAGATTTTTCTCTGCAAAACAAAAATCTAAATAGTCCTTGAAAACATGACATTGGAAAAATAAGCCTGTGTCAGGTAGTGATTTGGGGTTTTGAGGTTGGGGGGGGCTGTTTCCCCCTAAAATTGTAACATTTCATAAGAAATAAAGAAATTTCTTGCTGCTGCCGTTGCTGAACTCACTGGTGGCTCTGTGTGGGTGTTTCTTATTATGGTTATGGAAAAGAAATCACGAGTCCTAGGCAGTCACAGGAAGGCAGCTGCTGTAGGCACTGCTGCTGACCTGGGGAGTGGGAGCATGCTGAAGGCGTGGGGGAGCAGGGGTTCCTCTTTTGGCTCCTCACTCTTTCTACAGTCTTTCACTTTGACATGTCGTTTCAGGGGTGAAGAGAATGGCTGTGAATTAGAAAGAGGAGCTGGGACTGAGCAAACACAAAAATAAAACGGGTTAGCTAAAATGAAGAAACAGAAACTGAGGAGCATGCTGATAATGAGAAAAGAATTAGAGTGATATTTGGTTAGGGACTAGTTTATAACAACACCCAGACCTAGTGTATGTTTTGCCCACCTGTAGCAGCTGTGATGAAGGATAATGTTTTCCTACCTCCTTTTCATTCAAGTGTGACAAACAGGATCAGCAGCAAAGCTGTCTTTGGAACAAGTTTCTCATTCCACTAATCCATCAGTGTTATCTCCTGAGCTGCTTCCTCCTCCCGTGAGCCTGCAGCAGATGTAGTTACGTTGCAAAAAAAAAGAAAAAAGCACAGAAATCACTTTGCAAGTCGTTTCTATCAGCACCATCAGCTAGCTTAAGAAATGCAACCCTGACTACTTGCAGAGTCTGAGGCTGAGTCTTCCTGTATCCTAACTCACGGTCAGCCAGGTATCAGCAATGACAGGTATCAACACAAGACAGACAAAAATTGCCCAAACCACAGAACAAATAAAAAAAAATGAGCAGCTGGCTGGATGCTATCAAAATAAAAGGCAAAAGGGTTAAAGCAGGAAATGGGAGGGTGTAAATTTTGTGGTCATAGAGATGCATGGGGAAAAAAATCAGTGGCCAACAAAGTAATTATTACCTTTCCCTGCTGCTGGTTGATTATATAGAATAAATAAATGAACAAATTGGAGGTTGGATAGAGCTACAACTTCAATGAAGAGTCTAACTGATGAAAATATGGCTATCCTAGGAAGTGTGAAGATCCTGGCCATTACGGAAGGATGCGGCTGTGTCAGTCCTCCGTGTCGTGGTTAATACACCAAGGAATGGTTCTGTCCTTCAACCTGAGTTTGCTGTAACATTTCTGATCTTGCTACAGAATGAAAAGGGTGGCTCACTTCCAGGCCTGGGTGATAGGGATCCAGAAACCTAACAGAGGCAATGACATTGATTCATTGCAGTACCTTAAAGAAACCAGTCGCACTCTGGATGCTGGTTTCTATCTCTGTTTGTTGTGATCATTCATCAGCAGTTACGTTTATCTCTCTGCAAATCATCTGATAGCATTGATGGGGAGCAACGGCGCTACCTGTTATTACTTATAAATACGAAGGTGTCATTTTTTTGTCATTGCAGGAAATACAAGTTCCCCTGGACAGAACTTTATCTGGTTTCTGCTTTCAAACTCATGACGGGCTTTTTATTTATTATAAAAGTTGCACTGGCAGATTTATATAGCGAAAGTTTATTTAACAAATAGAGGAAAAAACCTTTTGGTGCCAAAACCATCTGAATACAGAGCTGTGGCAAATAATCCTGAGACTAAACTGTTCCCTCTGTGCTGCTGGTGGCTGGCTCCTGCTCCAGGCAGCAACTAATAGCTTGCAGTTTGGCCTTGACTTTCTGGGATAGCAGAGCAGTGCTTAAAGCACATTTGAAGTAGAAGGAAGAGGCATTAAGACAGCAACGCGTATCCCCGAACCTCAGGTAACAAATGCCGGGCTGTGTCTATGAAACACACCAAAGTAGCTCCAGGGCTGCTGTCGCTCATGCTGTCTGCCTGCTCTGAAAGTGCCATTAGGGCTCTTGGGGAGAAGATGAATGGAGTGATCCTTCAGCAATTTCTGGTGACTTAGCGTTGGAGTGGAGGCATGGCATAGGAGTAACCATGGCTCTTTTATGCTGTGGTAACAACTTGGTTGCTTGTTAAGCAAGTAAAAACCAGAACCAGGGGCTCATCATCTGTCTCACAGGGTCTTGATGCACTCCCTGAGGTTTTAGTTTAACCAAAGGGCCAGTGACCACAAGCTTTCACAATTTAAATATTCCTGAAAACCCAAAACATTATCATTCCATGAAATGACAGCATAGCTGCCAAATTTAGCTCTCTTTTATGACAAAATGTGTGCCAACGATGTTCACTCTGTCGCTATAAGCTTCAGATTGGCTGATCAATGCCCCTTGGGGCAGTTAGGTGAGGGGCTGACGGTCAGAGTCTGAATCCTTTCCACGACACTTGTTCAGAGGGGGAGTCAAGGAGATGAACCTGCGTCCTGGGCTGCACTCTCCAAGAACAATGTGTTGTTCAAAATATACGTGTCTTACAGTTTCCTGACAGCACTTTCCTTTATTAAATTATCCTCCCGATCGCTGCTAAAAGCAAAGGTCAGCTATTAGCAGAAGGGTGGTGCAGAGCCCAGAAAGCAGGGTAACTCTGCAGCCTCCCTTTCTTGTTTGCAATGTTTCCTTTAATCCTCCACGGCTGTGCAAAGCCAGGCTTTCTCTTTTATTGCAAATGGAATGTATATACACCATTTTAGATAAATATGAGCCAGAAAAATTGAAGCACTTTAATGCCCACATCCACCAGACTAATTTTTATGGCATGACAATACTTGACAGATAGGAAAGTCGGGGGTTTTGTTAAGAACTTAAGAAGTGAAAGGAAATAAGCTTACAACAAACCTTGTTTCTGAAGCTGCAGGCTGCTTGTGAGACTGACAACACAGAAAGTGCTCTATGCTGAATGACTAAATTCTGGGAAAACAGGTATGTGAAACTCGGTAAGGAATAAAGGCCAAACCAGTGCAGCATTTCAGTCTATTTTTTCAGTCCAGAAATGTTCCCATTTACGTTCCCTTTTATGTAGGTGGTGATCTCCTATAGTTTTCACAAGTTGACGCACAGCATATTGCTGTGCAGATGGGACAAATAACCACGGTAAGTAGCAACAGCAGTAACTAAAGGCATTAAACATCCCAGGGCCAAGAATATTTTCTCCATCCTTGCATATACCTGGGCAATGTGTGTATACACACATGCTGTTAGCAAAGATAATCATGTGATGACCCACAGCCCTGTATGGCAATCTATAGCCACGTGACTTCTGCATGCAGGTTTTGCCGTGCAGCTTGCACCGTGACTTGTTTCTACACCTCCTTAGGCTGTGTTTCCATCATTCCAAATGTGCAGTAGCAGATAGAGTCCTACTCTGCCAGGTTTTTGTTTTTTTCTTTTCTCTTTCATCTGTGAATTAACATTCCAGGCAAATGTCTTTGTCACAAAGAGAAAGTGGAAGAAAAGGTAACCTGTTTGTGGGGAAGTCCAATTCGGTTCTCTTGGTTAAAGAGGAAAACAAAAAGTTTTTTACTTTTCCTTACTATTACTCAACCATATTTAAAAAGCAGAGTGATAATCCATCCGTGATAGATTGTAATGTGTCTCTGTTCCCAGATTTATAAATAGGAATTTATAATGGAAAAGTTGTTACATAGTATAGTTATCTCAGACACATGGTCCTAATCAACGATGCATTAATTAGCAGTACTGGAAAATGCAATCAGAAGAGCTATCTATTTTTTTCCCCAAATTTTACTCTTGATATCCCTGAAGTCACTCAATGGCATCAGCAGCAAAGCACACATTAACCCGAATTTCATGGATATGTGATCTGTAGTGGCCATTTTCCTAAAAAATAATGAATTAAATATTACATAAGCCATCACTTTCAGGGGACAGGGGTTGTTTCTCATTAAAAAAGGCTTTAAAATCTCATATTTCCTTCTTGAGAGTGTAATCCTACAAGTTATTAGTTGTTAGAAAGCTGGGTGCATGGAGGCCTAACATGCCTGGTGAGCAGCCCTGTAGAAGCCACATCAGAAGCCTCTATCCTCTCCGGGGAGCTGAGGTGCTGTCTGAACAGTCCCCGTCTGCTTCTGAGTTTGGGTTTTGACATAATAAATGGGGCTCATTTTTACAGCCAACATCTTCCAGTCTCCAGAGTTAACAAGAAGTCCTTCCAGGCATTTGTACGAAAGGAGGGCATTCAGAGCCAGGATTTGTTCATTTGAAAATGAAATGAATTAAGCCATGTGCTCTGGATGTTTGTCCCAAAGGCTAGTATTGTTGCTATTTAACCAATGGCTGTCATTTGCTGAAACACCAAACCACATATTTAATTTTAATGTTACTGTCACATCTGAATTGATAAGTTAGGTATGTAAATTTGATTTCAAATGAGAAATTAAATGGCTAATCAGCTGATCATTACATTCATAGTATGTCATTAGCATTTTAGGTCTTACATTATTATTTCTCTTTGACTACTGGGTAGTTTTACTCTCACAGCATGCTATTTAACCCAATTGCTGTTTTTCTTGTTATATTTAATTAAAACTTGTGGGGAAAAAAAACCCACACCAAAACATTTAGCCTGGTGTTTCTCTAACAGAGGTAGAAAAATGCTAGATAAACATGTCTGTGGATGCAGACTGTGCCTTCTGCGCCAAGTTCATTCCACTCAAGTACAGCTTTCGTATCTGCTGTTGCCTGTGTGCTAAATGAAGGGGGTAAAGCAAGACAAAGACAATAAGGACCTGAGATTTACTTTTCCAGTGCTTGTGCTTGGGAATGGTTTCCATGGTTTTCAGTGTTCCTTATACTCCTATGCTACTGGCTGGTCCACTGAAAAAGATAAACTGCAGCACGTTAGGGGAGGTTTTTCTTCCACCCAGTTCTCTGGTTTCATCTTCAAGTTTCAATCTTCAGCTGATTGCTCTCTGTGGGAGGCATTATAACATTGTTGGGTTTTTTTTACCTTCAAATTATTTTTTCTATTGTGAATAAGTTTGGTAGAATGCTGAGAAGATTGTTTAAAGCTCTTATAAAACCAATAACTTCTCTTTTTTTCAAGAGGGAGACCAGTGTAGAAGTTTGGAAAGAATATAAATTATCAGAACTATCTTCTTGCTTAGAAACTCCATCACTTCCTGGCTTGGAGTCGGTTTTGGCATTTAGTGAGGAGTAACTTCTTTATACATGAAAACCCCCACACACTTGATAAGTCAATGTAGACAGCTCACACATCTTGAAATTCCAGCATATAAATGCCCTGAAAGTGTCATTTTCTCTGAATGTGGAGCAGAGTGGGATTTCTTCCTGCCATTGCAGCTCTGGGCTGCTGCAACTGTGCACGGTCCACACGCCCACAATGGAGAGGTAGTGTGCCTCTCCAGTTCTCTTTCTTCCTGCCCCTCGATCCAGCCATTCGAAACACAAAACTACCCAATTCAAATGCACAGGGGACAAGGCAGAGCAGAGACATGGGAAAGGTGGGTCTCAAGCAGAGTAAGGAACGGTGGCTGTGAGTCAGACTGGGGAGCAAAAGCAGGAGTCTGACTTGGGGTTTCTGTTAGAGACAAAATATCTTTGGTCAAGACCAGGAACTCCTGGGAGCAGTCAGTGCTCTCGGCCTTCCAAGCAGCTTAGAGGATGATCAAGAAACCAGTGAAATTAAAAAAAAAAAACAAAGAAAGAAAGGCAAATAGATCTGAAAAGAAGCCTCAGTGCCTACAGGAGAGCAGCAACTGCTCAGGCAGTGAGAGTGGGGAGCAAGGCTGAAGGAGGTAACTGGAACAGGCAGTTTACAAGACAGGAAACCTAGGGTGGATGAAAAGAAAAATATAATTGAGCCACCAGAAAGGGAAAACAAGAGTGAACAAGATCACTGGATAAGGGAGAAGCAGATGTGGCGGTGGGCAACATTGCAGAAGAGTAGATGAAAGTCGGCTATCCAAAAGGGCCAGGAGTGGGATGAAAAGGTAGAGCACTGCTGGGTCTAGCAAAGATGTGTCTTAGGAGCAACCAGATGAAGGGCAGAGACAGAATGAGGAGAATGAGCACACTGAATCAAGCTTGGAGCAGATGAGGCATCAAAGTCTATTCACCTTAAAGCACTCTTTTCCATAGATCCTGGTGCTGGACCTGAGATCCCAGGGCCTCTTGCTCTACTATTGCTTCCAAAGCTGTCTGGGTGTACATGTCTTTGAAGCATATACTACCCCTGTCAGCTAACTCTATTTATTCTAGATAATAATAAAAACATGGCGGTATGATCTCCTTTAGATATGACTGCATCCAATCAGAGATCCAGGGAGGGCCTGTGACAAGACCTCTGACACCAGATATGCATTAGGCCTAAATCAGTGCAGAGATGTTACAGCATACTACAATATATAAATACACAGTGGTGGTGTTCCACACTGATACCTGGCTGATACATGCTGCCTTTGCTGCCTGTGATGAATGTCACAGTTCTCAGGTCAAAAATGGCTGTATCTAAATCAGAAACCAAAGTTTTTTGCCCAGTTCCAATCTGGATGACAACTCTCATGTATGCAGTTGCGATTTTTAGGGAATTTAATTCCAAGAAAACACGGAGCAATAACAGAAACACAACATACAGGTTAAAATAAACCATTTACAGAGTGCTGTGCAATAGGAATAAATGTGGTGGGACAGGCTAATGTCAATGTGTACATCGTGTTAGTGGAGGATCTCAGTGAGGGACCTCACTCTTAGTCCCCAGATACCTATGCCCGTGCCAGTAATTTTCCTACTCTGGCTAAGACTTGTAAGTCTTGACAGTGCTGAGTAACTACCTATCTATCTTGCAAGTAAGTGTTGTCAAGACTCACAAATTGCCATTCTTTTGCCTGTCGTTTTTGATTAGGTGTCTGTTTCAGAGCCTACCTATTAGATTAAGTCTTTCACAACAAAGGGCACCACTGCCAATGGCACTGCCACCAGTATTTTTCCAGAAATCCAGTCTCTGGAAAATATGTTTAAGTGTGGGAAACTTGGCTTAATTTATTTAACCAGCCACTACACATTAACGACTGTAATGAATTATTTTGGCTGAAGAACCTCAGTGGTTTCTGCTGAATTTTCTCCATTTTGAGTAAAATTGTTAAACTATTCACCTGAAGTAGGACAGAACCCTGTTTGCTTGTTTTTGCACCCATAATGGAATGTCCACAAATGCCCATCTGTTAAGTTTGAAACTTTTTCTTTTTTTCTAGCTCAGCAAATATGTACTTAGTTCATGCAGTGTGCAATAGGTTCCACTGAGGGCATGAGAATCTTGCTCTTAGATATTGTACAGGGAGCATGAGGCTGTAGAAGCCTGTAAATGGACTGGGACCTGCCTGTGGAGCCTGGGGTGTTGATCTATCCTGCATTAAACCAGTGCTTTGCACTGAGTCTCATTGCTTTCATCCCTTGGTTTCTAAAGCTTGTCCTGGGATGTGCTCTGATTTGCAGAGAGCACTACACACGCTTCACTGTAATGGATGCAGTAGCAGCTACAGTTGGGCTGGATACAGGGGTGTGTAAGTCTGAGTGTTTTGAATGTTTAGGCTCTGGAGGTTCTGACTGAGCACCCAAACTTTGGGAGGGCTCCAAGCCTGAGGTCTTTGGCAGTCGGATGGAATTAACAGCACTCCTGGCAGCTCCCAGGGTTGCCCTGAGCAGACTATGTGTGAAACATCCAAATGGTATTGTGAAGAGCACCAAGAAAAGCCTTTAAGGAGATTAATCTTCAGAAGAGTTTGTTTTATATGCAGTGCCTGAATCCAAAATCTGAAAAATGAGGAGAAGGCAAAATGGTCTCGGTCAGCTCATTAGGTGAACTCTGTTTATTCTGAATGAGACAGGGTCAGGTAAGAGAAAGAAACCAGAATGTAATTGTTTAACTGGACGTGTAGATGTACCTCAGGTTGAGTACTCCCATGCTAATTTCTACATTTCTAAACTTCAGAGTGTTTTAATCCATGACCTTTTAATGTAGTTTTGTATGTAATTTTATCTCCAACTTTTAAAATCTGTGAGATGGCAAACTTTTGCAATTACCATCCATTTATTTCTTCAGAATGAGATCTAGTAGATTGTAGAATGAATTCCCAAGAGAAATGTTGGTTGTTTCAGTGGTTGCCAGTTAAAACTGTAGTGTACAACATACTGTAAAGGAGAATTTTATGGTGATGTCAGAGGACTGTATGACTTCAAAGGGCTTTTTCTATTTGTGCTTTGGTTCTGGGAAAGGGACTTAGCTGGTCTCTGTATTATCCCGCTGCTCGGCCTCAGGGAAAGACTGGGCTTGGGCAGGATGAATTAATTTTCATTTGGATTGTGTCTCTCTCCCTTTCTCCTGGCATCACATTTGAAGTTCCTGTGTTGTGTGATCAAAAGGCACGTGATGCAGGGAGTCAGTCAGCTCTGCTCCCGTCAGCAGGACTGTGTGCAACACAGACGGTACTAGGGATTATGGAGATACTATCTGACCAGTAAAGAGAAGAAAAGTGTCCAGTCTTTAAAAAACGGTTGTATCAGTGGGAGTGGAGAAACATTTGATAAATGCAGACAAGGTAACACTTAGTAAAAAAGCTTAAGGATTAACTTTTAAAACCTAGCTGATGGGGGAAAAAGGAAAATGTTTATCTTCTGAAATAAAATGCATTTTCTTCCCAGGGTACTGCACATTGCCATAGAGCAAAATCTTCATTTGGCTAACATACATTGCCTTACTCCAGAAATACTGGCCTAAACAAGGTTAGCCAGAGAGAAACAGGATTCCCAAAATTTGTCCCTGTCTATTCATTGTCATTGGAGCAAAGAAATGAGAGCACTTGTATGATAGGATTTTCTCCCTTCCCCTTCCCTTCCCTTCCCTTCCCTTCCCTTCCCTTCCCTTCCCTTCCCTTCCCTTCCCTTCCCTTCCTTTCCCTTCCCTCCCCTTCTCTTCCTTTCCCTTCCTTCTCCTCTCTTACTCCCTTTCTTTCCCTCTTTTTTTCTCCCTCCTCTGGTACACCACTGCCCTTCAGTCACAGTCTTCAGAATCTCTCTGGACCCTTTTATCTTTACAAACTCATCACATTCAGGTTGCAGTCCAGCTGGCAGTACTGCTAGCACCTGAACGGCTTCTCAGTCCTCCTGATGTGTGTGGAGTGGCCTGAAAGAAGAAAGTGTTGCTGTCTGAACAGAGTAAGTGGCAAGGGATAAGCTTGGAAAATATAATTGCTGCTAGCATTGTGAAATTTGACACGATTTCTTCGATTACCTGTTCTAGAAATAGTGTATTTCCAAACTGCAGTCATGTGTGTAATGCCTATTTCACTTACGTTTGGAAAACACTTATCATTCTGGTGTTGTTTTAAGGTGCTTGTAGCTTTATTGAAGCATTTACATTTCATTCTTCAACTTTGTCTGAAAGCTGCCCTACCCAATATTTTTTTTTCCCAAAGGTAAAAACGGAACAAAATCAAATTACATAAGTTTTAACAATGTATCACTTCCAACTACCTGATAGGTTTTCATTGTCACCTCAGTTAAATGTTCTGGCTAAGTGATAAATTCTTCCTATGCCACAGAAATTTGCTTATTGTTTATTCCTTTTATTCCTGTCAGCAAAAGGTTGGTTTTGCATCATAAAATAGGGATGCTGTTCAGTGTCAGCCTGTTGCTTCAGCCTCTCTGTGAGCTGATAAAGTCAGTTTTCCAAAAGGATGCTTGCTCCAGAGCTGCCTGGAGTTTTACAGGGGGTCAGGTGAGTGGAGGTTCCTAAGGGGAAAGTGAAATTTGATAGCTTATATTTAATTTAATGGGCGTAGACTGTTTATTCTTGTCCTATTCCCTGGTGAAGGAGAAATATCCCGCATAAAGTTAGAACTGACATCTATTGCTTTGCTAATGACAGCTAACGAGTTTCATGTTGTCTCCTGCTGGAGATCGTTTGGAAGGATTTGATACAGTGGGAAAACTGCATTCTATGACTTGTGCGGAAAAACTGGAGCTGGAATTTCTGAGCTTATATAATTTAATGGGCAAAACCCCTTTGTTCTTGTCCTTTCCCCTATTAAAGAAGAAGTATACTAGGTAGAGTTATGACTAGGTTTCAATTACTTAGTTAATGACAGATCATGGCTCTAATTGTCCTTTTAATTGTATCCACTGCTGCATTCTGTCCACTTAATACAGCATAAAATGTCACCACGATGATGGTTTTGAGAAGATGAAGCTAATGTGCAATGGTATCTTCTGCTGTTCTAGGTGGTCTCCAAAGTCTTCCATAAAAGCTGACCTCTGGCATTTCACTGTTCCTCCATCCCGAGGCACACTGTTATCTAACCTTTACCTCCAAATTTCTCTCATTCTCTCAGTTCATGTGGATGAATACAGACATCTGCTCTGTCTTTTCTTCTCCAGCTTCCTAAAGGTGGAAGGGAGGAGAAGAAAAAGCTTCCCCTGAATGGACTAGCAGAAAATATGTTGACAATGGGTGATAGCACCCATTTCTGCAGGCCTCAAAACAACACCATTTGGTAATGGTTTTGTAAAGTTGTGTTTATCAGGAAATTTGGCTGGCAGTCAGCTCTCTCAGTACTTGTTTTGAAATTGTCTATTGTGTGGCCTTGAACAGCTCACTTCTTGTTTTTAATCTAGAAGAAAAATGTCTATCAATGCTCTACATATTTACTTCAGCACTTCAGCTAAAAAGAAAAGAAACATTTTTCTATCTGATAATGAAGAAACGTATGCAACAGAGAAACACGCTTCTGCAATTGTTCCAGAAACCATATTCTATTTGGCAGTCAGGTTCAGGCTTTGGTCTGGATCAAGTTATTTTAGAGGATACCTGGTCTAACAAAACCAGAAGCTCTCACTTGGTTGTTAAATGCTGAGAAGTTGTTTAACAAGTGCTGCCCTCAGCCAAGGGAACAAGAAGCTTTGCCTGTACTACGCAACATGAAATGAAGTTGAAAAATGATCTGCCACTTGTGTGAGTGGGACAAATTTATGAGAGCTTTGTCATGGTCAGCAGGGAAAATTAATGGAAGCTGGGACTTGAGTCAATCAGTGTTGAAACAACCCAAACCAATTAATTAAATGGAAACACTTAGCAGAGCCTGTATCAATAAATACAGATGAATATTGATGTGGATCTGTAAGGTTGGAGGTGGGGGATGGGTGGGGAGGGAGTGAAATAATGTAGAGAATAGAAAATGCTTAAAGGGGAAGCGTTTCACTATGTTTCTGCTGCTGTTCATCCAGAAGGACCAGGTACTGAAGGGAAAACTACTCTAGGACTTGTACAGTGCAGCTGGAGCTGTGTTAGCCTTGCGTAATATATCTGCTCCACATTTCTCTCATAGTCTTCAGATACCTTTTGCTAGTTTTGCTTTTTTATTTGCTCAAAATATAGAATACCCATAAATTTATTATGCTTAATTATTTAATAAGGCAATTTTCTTTATTTGGAATTAAAAATATACAGCCCATAAACACCATGGGATACTAATATAGAGAGAAATTGCATTTTCCCCAGGTCATTTATTCAAATGTGATTGTGTATAGTCAGGCCACCCTTGTGACTGGGGAAGTTTCTCTGGAGTGGCTTCACCTGCTGAACTTCTCTAGAGTACCTGTTTATAAACTGATGAGAGGAGGTTATCCATGACACTAGGAGTTTTAGGACTGCAATTAGTCAAGGCTTGAGAGAATTTTGGTTTAGCTAATGGTGTAGATGTTTTATGAGCAAGAAAAATGGACGGTAGTGTTTGAAGGGGGCCTGACTTGGGCAGTGAGGAACGCAGTGGTGAAATACAAACAGAGAGGATTAGTAAGTGGTATACAAAGCTGTTAAAATTTTTACATCAAAGAAAGTAATGCTCAAATCCAAATTCTAGAGTCTGGTGAGGTGTAGGAAAGAGTATTTTGCTCAAATTACAGAGTATGCAAAACTTGGGGAAAAAATTAACTGATGATGAAAATCGTGGCCTATTTTTTCTTTCAAATGACTGGAAGGAGAGACAAAGAAATGGAATCATTTTGGTCCTTCTCTCCGACTTCCTGGGCACAGCATTAGTAACTGAGACATATACAGACAAAAAAAAATAGTTTGGAAAGACAAAATGAAGTTGTCTTAATACCTTGATTTCTGCATAGCAACCAGTTATCTTTGAGGTACAGCCTTCTTTCATAAAGGAACGCTGCTGGAAGGACTATATACAAGGTTCCTAGCATAGAATCCAAATTGAATTAAAGTGCCTTTCTGAGCCGGGATCTGTCCCTGAAAGATAGAAGAAACAGAACAGAGTAACATCATGCAGTTAAATTCATCTTGCTGTATCTCAGCTCCAGGAAGTTGGTGCAAGGTATGACCTCACAAGTTCATCTGACTGCTAAGGGGAATTGCTCAGCTGAGTGAGAGCAGCTAGGAAAAAACCCCAAACAAACCACCTCCAGCAGCAACAACAAAATAACAAAAATTACTGCTTCTAATTCCAGATTGAACTAGAAAGTATTAAAATGGACTCTCTGGGCCAGATTCACTTGCTAATAAAATCATATATTCTCCAATTAACATGATTCGGAGCAGGTTCAAATTTAATTTCTATTAAAAAAAATTGTTTTTAAGAGGTCACAGAATCACAGAATCACAAGGTTGGAAAAGACCTTTAAGATCATCAAGTCCAACCATTCGCATCCTAAAGTAAATCATATCCCTAAGTACTTCATCTACCCTTTTTTTGAACACATCCAGGGAAGGTGACTCAACCCCCTCCCTGGGCAGCCTGTTTCAGGCCCTGACAACTCTTTCAGTAAAAAATTTTTTCCTAACATCTAATCCCTTTTTATTGCTTTATAATGAAACAAACCTTAAAAAATGAACAATATTTTTAGAAGTAGGAAAATAAACTTTGTTGCTGCCTTCCCTGCTTTCTCAGAAGGGCAATGGAGCTGCTGCATATAAATAATAACAGTTTTGACCAATGATGCCAAAAATGGGGGAACATGTCCATAGCTTAGCAAAGAAATAAGTTAAAAATTTAAACCTAGTGTGGTAGCAATAAGAAAACTGACTATTCAAGAAAGATTGATATGAACAGAGCCAAGCTGCCTGTCAAATTTTCATCCTACTTCATCCTTAGGACTCTTGAATAGACCCTACTATAGGCTGACCACAACACAGAAATGGGACAGATCGATTCTTTTGGTTTTAAACACCGTATAATTTTCAGGCTTGGTAAGTTTTGTCTAAGCAAGTGTTTTGGTAGGGTATATATATATATGTATATATATATGTACATAATCCTGTTGTCAAAAGTCAGAGTGCAGAAATGTGCTGATGTTGAGTTCTTTACGCCATTCTTGCTGTGCTTCACAGAGCTAATACACCATGATATTGTCATGAACACTTGTATAACTGCATCTTCCTAGGGAAATCCTGACATTCCAAATTTTCTGGCATATTTAAACCAGGCAATATATTCTCTAAATGAATGGGAAAGGTAAAAACCCAATTTACTCTTTCTCCTTTGCCAACTCAGGGTTTTCTTGTTTTGTAACCTGTGTGAGCAAGCCAAGAATGGTCACACTGAAATGAAAGAAAGGATAAAAAGAGCACCAATATGACCTCTGAGACCAGGGAAAATTACATCAGAAGTCCCTTATCAGCCACCTCACAGTCCTGGGCCTTTCCTGCCGGCTCATACTTACCATCAGAACAGAGCCCATCTAAAATACAAGGCTCTAATTATCTCTTGATTGCCTGCAGTTCCCATGATTTACATCCATGTGTAAGAATAGGAGGACTTTATAGGTAATATTTAAATGTGTTGTAACAGGTAAGAACGGATGGGAGTCCCAAATGTGTTTTTGTGAATATACCCCCACCTAGAGCTTCATCTGCCTGTACAGAGAATCCCTCAGAAAGTGCAAGAGATCTAGTGAGAGGATGACTGTAAAATGCTGTAATTTTCCTCTACTAATCCCCGACTGTAGATGAACATAAACTGCGTAATTCTTGGTGCATTGTTAGTCTAGGTGATGAAGGGTGACTTATATAAATGGGCACTTGAAGTGTTATCACTTTCTCTGTTCTATTGAATTGTTTGCTTTAAAGAATAAAGAAGAGAAAATCCCATGTTAGCCCACCCGAGAGCATAGAACTAATGAGGACTTCTTCTGTGAGAGCTGAAAAGAACTTCTGCCCTGGGTGCTGTTGGGAATAATGGAGTTTTGGCTGCTCACCATGGCGTGTCTCCTTTTGAGATGCCGGGCTGGGATTTTCACCAAGTCTATTATTAGAATTTCTGTCTTCCCTACATTTCAAACAAAAGCTAAGCAAAACCAGTGGGGACCTACATAACTAACAATCACATTAATAATGAAGAACTTTTAATTTCAGAGTAGTGGTAAATATGCCACTCCCCACCCGAACGTTTTGTGTTTGCTCACAGACTGGGTTGTCTAAGTAAGGTTCTTGCTGGTTGAACTTCATAACAGCTCCAGAAGCCAGTGTTATCTGATCAAGATGTGAGAGGAGTTTCTTCAAAGAGCTACAGAAAAAATAATCCCAGTGTCCTGATCCCGAGTCCTGCATCCTGCAGGGAAGGAGAGGTACTCCAGTGGCTTCCTACGGCAAGTGACACTAAATGATGCTTTTGTTGATTACCATATTAAATAGTATAGTATTTTACCCTCCTATTCAGAAACACTTTGCTAGAGCGTTCAGCATAATTAGTTAAAAACATACTACTTTATCTTTAGCAGAACATAGATGATTAATTTTCTAGGTTAGAAGACACAGGTGTGTGAGGATAAAAGCCTTGTTTGTTTGAATAAACAGAAATTGTCTCATAGCTTTGCAAATCACTTCCTTTAAAGCAATCTAGGTAAATGAAGACAGAAATACCTGCTCAATATTTATTCACTGAGAAGCAGAGAGGTTTCTGTTATGTTTTGTTTTTGAAACAATGGCAAAAAGCTGTCCTAGAGTAACTCTGTCGAGCCTAATGAATTGTCACCGGAGATGAATTCGGTCCTGGTATCTCTTTCTTCACCTGCCAGGAAAAAAATATTTTTCAGCTGACTTTACATGTTAATCACTCACAGGCAAGGAGACAAGTCCTGGAACAACTGTCTTCTTTATATGCACTTTCTAATTCAGTTTGTTTTCTAATGAGGTGAGAGGGAAGTCAAGATCACTCTGGTTTTGTAACAGCATTGAGTCAGTTGCACAGATTTGATCGTGTTTACCCCCAAACTCAAGAATTTCTGGTTGGATTAATCATTGTCTGAGGAAAAGCATAATGTCAAAAGCATATCTGGAAAATGGGAAAAGAAAAAAACAAGTGTCCTTAGGGCATTTTATTAGCTGACCTGCATACAAATTGTTGTTTTGGAAGAAGCTGGGATGACTTTCAAACATCTTGAACGCTCTAAATTTTAGATAGATGGGAGACGTGCCATGTTCATGCCTTGCCTAGATGGGCAGGGTACCTCTGCCAGCACTGAGAGACCGACTCTGCCATGTCCTAGGTAAAGGGCCTGGGAGCTCTAGAGCAATGACAGCAGTAGAGGGACTCCGGGGACATGGCTGTGCCCTCCTGCAACCTCTCCTTAGACTGTACTTCCCCACATCAAACCTTCTCACTGGTATGAGGTGCTCTGGCTGCCTGCACCCAGATCAGCAATCTCATCCCATCTCTGCCCACCCACTGCCCAAGATTTTCTTTGGAAAATATGTAACTTTACGAGTCTTGTGGCTTCCAAACTCCATGTTGGTAGCACGTAGCTTCTGCAGAGCTTTAATTTAAAATTAATTCTGCCAGGCAGCCTATCTGGGAAATTGGGTTAAAGAGAGGTTTCTTAAGCAGTAGAATGTTTCTCGTTAAAGAAAACATGTCTCTATCAGGTGCATTGACTTGCAGATCTAGTTGAAACTATTTGTTGTTTTGGCTTGTTCCAAAAACATCACATTATATAATGTAGATTTTAAGATACTGTGATTTCAAGAGTGACGTATTTTAGTGACTGATTTCTCTTTAAAGAGAAAGGTTGATTTCTCTTCCCTCACCGCAATGGAGTAATTGGTGGGCTAGCATGAATGAGTCATGAGCTGCATACATCAGGGCCACTTGAGTGAAGTTAAAGTCCTTCAAACCTCAGTTTGTAATTAAAAATGAGAGTATAGGCATGGTCCTTAAATCCTGATTAGAAGTCACTTAAAATAATTACAGAAGCAATGAATGCAATTTGAATTATTCTCACCCTGCTAGGCAGCAGCTAATCCTAGCCGGTGAGCAGAAATCTCCATAAAATATTCTTGAAAGTGATAATATAAAATTTCAGATTATGTGTTTAAAAAAAATTGTTACTTAGATTTACAAAAGTAACCCAGAGTACACAGAGCCAAATCTCAGCAGTATGTTAACAGTCATAGAGTGTATATCATTATATCTTCTGTTATACTATACAGAATTGCTAATACTACATTGTATTTAGTATTTTATATATTACTTTGATATATCAGCTATGTCTTGGCATAACTGCTCTGACTTCTTTATCATTCATGAAGTTCACTTGCAAAACACCCATGTGATTTCATTATGAGAGTTTATCTGGACCCTCATCTCCTTAGATTGTAACCTGCGTTTTTTCTCATGTATGTAATTATTTCCTCCTTTATTCCTCCTGTTTTGTTTTCTGGTTTTGTGAGACTCTGACTGAGAATCACAGCTGTTTGGGAGTGAGCTAAGAAATGCCCATGTCTGCTCACTGTACAGTTCGCAGATTGTTTTTTTTAAAGACCCCTTGCACTCCCCCAAAATCTTCTGAACGGTAATACACGTATTATGGAGTGCAGTTGTCATCTCAAGGCAGCCTTCCATAAAGTATTGACCATTAGTGCACTATCTGTTCTACCACATCATTCACATGATTCATCAGGAGCCAGGAAGGAACAGTTTGCTTTTTCTGCCTAGTACAAAATCATCCTTAATGTATTTTCTGAGATTTAAATTCAGTGCCGAATATCGCAAGGATTTCAGACAATCCAGTGCCATTAAAAGCTTTTGTACTACCAGGGTCTTCATCAAGAGCCATAGTTTAAGCCATATATATCTTAGCGCTTCCTATTAAGATTTGGGCTTTTTTTGGTTTATTTCCACCCCCTTTTGCTTAGAATCCACTTTGCCTTGGGAATAGATTTACAGCTTTGTCCTGTTCTTGTCATTGTGTAGGTGGGCAGAGCAGTACTGCAACCATATTTTCTTTCAGAGTAAACCAGTTTTCACTTCTTCTCCAAGTCTGTGAGCTGTTCATGATTTGCAAAGAAAAAAATAAATGAAGTAACTCTTTCTTTTCCATCAACAGAAATAAGAGCAGCAACTTGTATTTATGTTGCTCCTCATTTATTTATTTTCTTAAACTATATTCGGGTAGGACAAGGTGAGAGGAATGCTTCTTCTGGAAAGATTTAAAGAGTTTCAGCTGTTTCTGGTGGAGATTCACGCTGCTTTCCAGGAGGACTATGTCTATCCAGTGGGTCTACATGCATCCCCTTCACCCCAGCTGTTGCCTGTTGCGCTTTGTGTGGGCCCGTTTTGCTTCATGCTGTGGTAGAGTAGGAAGGCATGGGCAGGACTGTGTGCCTATGTTCAAAGTTCCTTAAACATACAGAGGATTTTAAAATGTGTGGATTTTTCTGACCAAAGAACCAATCTGAACCCGAGGAAATCTGAGGGCTAAGCGGGTCAGACAGAGCTCAGTCTTGCACCATCCACCGTCCACCACTTGGGTGGCTGTGAAAGGCCATGAGGCTGGTGGCACTCCTTGCGTCTATGTGAGAAGGAAGCCTTTCAGATGAGTTGACTTACCTCTGGAGGGTTGTTTGTCAATGCAGTGAAAGAACACACAGGAAGAAAATACAAATACTTTACTTTGGGCTAGGTAGGTTTGTCACCATTTTTGTAATGAAATCAAAGTGAAAAGGACAGAAAAAATGCCCCTTTTGAAACATTTTACCCAGAACTTCAAGCCATGCATAGGATAGTTTGTATTCACATCTCTGACTGATCTTAATAGAGAAAAATTTACTGCAATTTTTTTTCTTCAATCAGGTAAAGTTACTTTTTAGATATAATTAAGTAGAACTATGTGTTTTTAGTGGTAGAAAATGCTGGCTTTATGTTTATGGATCTTTACATCACTTCAGTGCTTCTTCTGTCCTTGAAAATATATATGCTCAAAATTTCTTTGTAAAATATGTCATAAAAGGCCACAGTCAAACAGGAGAGGTATACAGTACTGAAGCTCTTAGCAATATTTATTTTATCTTTTTAAAAAATATGTTTTAAAAAGTATCTTTTCAGTTAATCTCTAACTTTTTCTTTCCTTTTGATATGACATTGAAAAAATAGCGATTTGGGAAGATAACCTACTTTAATCAATTTATAACCTTTTAAAATAAGGTAGCTGTTATGTATCCTCTAGTATTCTGTGAATGTGACAGAATATTTTGGCCCTTTATTCTATCATAGTTTGAAAATCTTGGGATTAAAAGTCGATTTTCCTTCACTGTCTGAGTATGTCTACTCCTAGGAAATCTGTGCTGAGGTCCCATAAGGGTTGTTTCAAAACAAACTTATAATTACTTAGTCAATGAATTTCTGATGCGTGATATAATTCAGTGTATTTTCATTCTTGATTTGTTACAGAAACAAGCTTTGAATGAGTTTGTTGAAGACTGATAATAAACACACACAAAAATATGCTATATTCAGATGAAATATTGAGATTGAATTGTGAGCTTGATTTTCTTTTTCTTCCCTTAACTTAGTGGGTATAGTGAGTACTAAGGGGATCCATCATAGAGCACAGCACCTCGATTTTGCAGGCATACGGAGTAAGATCAGCTTTGGAAAACTGTCATTCTCACATTGCATCTTTGCCAAAACATGGCTATTGAATTTTAGAAACATTAATTTAGAGTTTCAAATAGAGAATGACAGGAATATATCAGAGAAATGCCGGGAGTTTTGCTGATAATATTTTTTATGTAAGATCTGTTATAGCCGAGAATCGTAGATTCTCAAACACCGTTTTTCTTGCTGAGAAGCTTTTAAACTAAAATCTACTGTGCTGGCTGGACTATGCAACTCCCAGCAGAACAATAACAAGGCAAGGGGAGAAAAAAATTCCCGCTCCACTCTCTGTCCAGCTGCTCTCTATGACCTCTCATTTAGAGGCTCACATACGGTGTTCCTGGCTGATCCGTCTTTCTAAATATATCCTTCCAAGCTTTTCCACAAATATGTCATTTTCTGCAAAGGGCTTCAGTTTCAATGCCTCCAATGTAGCATCTCAACACCAAGTCACACCTCTACCACACCACAATGGGCTTTACTGGGTGGCTTCAGCTGTTCCTGCCAGTCAGGAGGACACCATCAGGGTGTGACTGGTACATGTGGTACACAAAGGTGTGCACAAAACTTCCCCTCCAGTCTGGGAGTGTGGATGGCGGTACAGTGAGACATGTAGTACAAGGAAACACCTAAACCCTTCTAGTATCTATGGCCATCAAGGAATTTATTCTCTCTAACAGAAACTGCTGCCACTTTCCAAGGCAATTCTGGAGGCTTTCCCATGGTCATGGGAAGGTAGAGATGCTAAACTGAGCTGCTCAGGTCTGACCTGACCCACAGCTGGGGCCACCTCAGCAATCACAACCATCAGGATCAGGTGCAAGAGCAGCCTGCTTGCACCAGGCCTGAGCAGCACTCGATGCAGGAGAGTTCCAGCACAAGGTGTCAGCCCTGATATCCCCTTGGGGGTCTCTGGCCTCTGGTCTGGTGCTCCTTGCTGGGTGTCTGCTCCCTCATCCTTTTTCCTCTCTGCTGCCTGTAAAGGAGCTTGCACAAGCATTGGGGGGTTTGGTTGTTTTGGGTTTTTTTTCTGCCTGAAATCTGTGTAGGTGCATTTCTAGGAGTCTTTCTCCTTCCATTTTGGAGTCCTGACCCTCTAATCCATGCCCATATCAATTCATTACTGATTGATTGAAAGATACAGCTTGCAGACATTGTCAGAAATGTAAGTTTTCATCCAGTGGAGAGGGAGAGAAACATGCTTGTGTGTTTTGTACTGCCAGCAGAGATCACATGGTATGAACAGTGGTGCTTCACAACTAAAGATGTTTCAGCAGTGCAGCCCCCCCCTCCACCCCGTGACGTTACATGCTCACATAGAGGAAATCTACAAATATAAAAAAATACTGAGAAGTTGAAAAATTCTATTCACTATGCACAAAGTTAGCACTTAAAATATGCTCAGATGCCTGTGAAAATTAATGAAGTGTCAGTTTGAGAGCTGGAAACATATTGTTAGATTATATTTTAATATGAGCAGGTGAAGATGAAGTACATTCCATGTAGTGAAATAAATAGAAAAGTCTGCAGCACTTACTTGCCAAGCATACTTGCAAATAATTGCATTTTAGTTGAAGGGGTACGGTATATGGGCCAACTGAAAATTAATACTGGGTTTAGCAGGATGCCTAGGAAAATGGATATACTGCTTCACCTGGGACATGCATTCTTATTTCCATACGAGCCAAAATTATGAGGAATTACTGTCAGAGATTTCAGCGCCTTCTGTTATGTACAGCCTGATGATAAAGTGTGCTAATGGAAATCAAACAGTATGAAGAGAAAGTAGCTGTAATCTTCATGGCCATTAACAGCTCTAAAATCAGTGACATCAACTGTAATAGCATTTGGCCAGGACGGAGTTTCAGCCACTGGTGGGTGGACGAGGAGAAGGGGAGTTAAATCACATTTTCTTTGGAAAATTGTTCGTGGTCCTGTGCTTTGTTTTTCATGCCTACTCTCCCAGTAAAAAGAAATCTCAACCTTTTTTTTTTTTTTTTTTTTTTACTATTGGCCAATTTCAACCACATTTGGCAGAAAACTAAAGGTCTCAGGGTTAATTAACACATCTTATGCCACCGTGACACTTTTGCAGTAGCCTCAGTAAAGAAAAGCGTGGTGTTAGCTCACCAAACAATGGCAAATTTGCACTGGAGAAATGCCTTATAAATGTTCTCCCTATGCTTTGATGTGTCTTGTACCTTCTAACACACCAAAGATGATCAACCACAGAACATTGACCTGTAGGAAACCAGACCATTGGTTTCAGTGGTTGCTGAACTATTTTTTTAATTCACGGGTGATGTTACTCAAAAATTTAATACTAAAATATCAGTAGAACATTTTTGGTATATCTTGTAAAATGGCTGACTGCTGACCTTATTTTTGTTTTAAATTATGATTATGTTCCTAAGTTCCTCTGGTTGAACAACTTGCACAATGCTTTCATCTCTTTCTAACAAAAGAAAGCCATTGCCACCTACTTCTTATTTTTGTTTCAAGTCATAACACTTGTTGTGTGGTCATAATTCCACCTTGAATATAGATATACAGAACTATTTCCATGAAATTCAGCATCAGGAGTGGCAAGGAATGAAACAAGGAAGAATGTGAGATGTTAAGCAAAATTGTTGCTAAGTAGGGTGTCTCTTTAACAGTCTCCAAAAGCTGGGAGGTGAACTTTAAAGGTTGTGTATGCTTCAGCGGGCAGAAGCTATGCCTCAGCAAACCTGAGACTAAGTGATGATAATGTTAAATGCATATTGCCCACTTCTGTAAAAAGAGCAGTGGGAAAAAACCCTCAAAATCATGCTTGCCTAAGGATTTAGGAAAAAAGGTGACTTGTGGGTGGATGAGATTTTAGCATCATATAAATAAGCTGAGTGTTCTGAGGCAACTTGAATGTCTTGAAGAAATGGAATTGACACAGAGGAATCAATAATTATAGCAAAGCTTATAGACACTCTTCTGGAATAAGTAACAAAAAAAGGTCTTTTCCAACTTGGCAGTTGGATGCTATCTGCAGTCTTCAAAACAACATAGGAACAGCAATGCAATATCTAATTGATAAGGTTTCAAGGCCTTGTGATACATGTCTATTTTTTAGGGAATTTCTGCCTGAGTGCTCAGGTCCTTTAATGCCAATTACTTAAGTGACATTTTCTCTTTTATGTCTAACAGTAATTGCTTCACAATGATACTTAAATATATTTACTCAAGACATTAGTACAGGTAAAAATGGAACGATGTTCAATATACATTAAATATTACACAGCTTTTAATAAGAAAGCATGTAACACATGAACTTTATTTGCTGTGAAGTAGAAGACAATATTCAGATACAGCATGCAGGATTCTTGACAATATCAAACAATCATAGTTGCAAATGAAGTTATTTTCCTTCTCAGCATTCTTTCCAGCAAGCACTTTTTGAGGAGATGCTGCTTTGATATTTATTTAAGCAGTTAGAAAACAAAGCCTCGGGTGGTGAAAACATATGCCTGTCAGTAGCTTATGCTTCAAATTGACAAGTGGTGCATCTTTTCAACAAGCCTCAGATGGTTTGTAGTTAGCTGGCCACATTAAAGATTTAAACTCTCAGGGTTAGTGTTTGCCCTTTTCAAGGGAAGATAGTTTACCACATCTTCCCCTCCTGCTGGCTCGCAATGTGTCCTTTCTCCTGAAAACGGAGCTAACGCCATACTAAGGTTTTGGCCTCGCTGTCCATTACTTAGTTTTCTGATAAACAGGAGCAATTTATCCGGTGACCAGAAAATGCACACTGTTCAGCTTTTCAGAGGGAAGATATGACAGTCAGAAGCATTTCAGTGGCTGGAGAAGCAGCTGTGTTTGGCCATGTGAATTCACAGGCCTTCTTTCCTTGCACGTTTTTACGGTAAGTTTAGTTCAATTCAGATCTCCTTGTTTCAGATGTGAGGCCACAAGGCTATTCCTGCAGTGGTTAGCTGCTAGCCCTTTGTTAGAAATTCACTTAAAGTTTCTGTTAGTTAGTTAGCATCTTTCTTTCAAGCCTATGGTGCTGGAATCCCTAAAGACATAGGCCCAAGGCAAAATGACTGTGCTAGCCTGGCTGCAATTGGGAGTGAGCATCACCCAAGTAAAGATAGTTTCCCTTCCCTTCCTTTTTGTCATCTTTAAATTTTATTATTCTGCCTAACATAATACCAAATAGGTAAACTGAGGCACATAACTAGTTGGGGGGGACGGACAAACAGACGATAACAACCAAACAACTTTTTGCATTGTTTATTCTATTCTTGGATTTTGTTTCTTCCTTTAAATCTTCCTTAAGAGGCTTTCAAAAATCCATTTAGCTTGACTCAATTTGAAATATAAATAGCAAGCAGATCACTGTCCCAAGTATGGTGTGTGCCACTCTTTAGCCCTTAAACAGCTTCCGGTAAGTGCCTGGCACACGTACCAAGCAACGAGCCTCTGTGGGCTAAGCTGATTTAAAGCGACGTCATGGGACCGACGTGCCAGTAAGTGCCAGTTTACACACTGACCTGCAAGTTCCTAACAGGTAGTGAAGTAGAAAAATTCATGATAGATTACCATGGAGTAAGTTTTACTGTAGACTGTGAATATTTTTACCATGTTGAAAGTTTACTCCTTAATGGATCCTGCTGTAACACATTCATCCCACTCTACCCAAGGATCAGTATTTACCTGGAGAAGAGTTCTGTATCACTGTTAAAGTAGCCATGCTATCTACCAGAACTTTTATGTCTGGTTTAAGAAGAAGAAATTTGACCAGTAGAATGCCTGTGGTTTTGGCACACTTCACCCTTCTTGCTGTGCTATGACATCTCTTAATTTACCAAAAATAACTACCTAGCAGATAACCTATGGACTTTCATCTCTCTTGTGCTTCTGCATGGTTCAAGATGAGGTCACCACCTGCCCTAAGTTGTAAATCCTGGCCTAAAAGCATGCAAGCTCAACTTGTTTGTGCCAATATCTTGTTTATCTATCCATATATGTGTCAAGCTTCTAGGTAGGACTGATAGGAATCAGTAGGTATTTTTATCAAAAATCAGTGGCTAGAAATTTCACTGACAAATTTTACTACCAAGGAAAATTTCCACTAAGTTTATATTTTAGAGAGAGAAATAAATCTACAGAATCCTATAATGATGTTTTCCAACAATGCCTGAGAGTGCTTTATTTAGTGATTTGATTATAATGCATGATCTATAAAATAAAATCACATTCAGAAAAAGTTTCACATTCCTTTATATCGTTTAAGTAGGAGCGAATATTTCTGTATTATGTTTCTGCAGAAAACCACCTGTCTTTAAGTCCAACTTTTGAACTTTAAAAGATATCACCATTAGTATGTTTTGATTCTTGACTCGGTGAATAAAATTCAGAATAAAGATGGAAAATAAATTACATGTTTCAAAAGAGATGGTTGTTTGTGAATCTCTTCATCTCTGTTAGAGCCTGCACTGCATAAACCAGTACAGGTTTTGTGAAGAGCATCGTATTTCCGTTCCCTTGTTAGATCTGCAAGCCACATTCAATTGCCTGAAACACTGCTAGAGTCAAGTTTGGGTTTTGTTTTCAGCTGTCTGGAATAAACAGGATGAATTGCTAGCAGGGTGAGACAGGACCTGTAGGCATGAAGTTCAGAAACAAGCAGTGGTTCACTTTTCCAATAGGTCAGTCCAGTTAGCTCTTAATTTTTCAGTATAGCAGGCACATTTTCTCCCAATTTTCTGATGGTCACAATGAAGTACTTGCATGAAGATTTATGATGCTGGTGAAAAAATGTGCCTTTTTTTCCAAAATAGATCAACTGGTGAAACGAAAAGCAAGTTCTCAATTTTCTTTCTTTGTGTCAGATTTTGTCTGCAGAATTCTAAAGTTGCTTTTTATGTAACACTTTATCTCTCTTGGAAGATTTTATCTTTAAGTGTGCCTTATCATTCCAGTGACTATATCTTTAGCAAGAGGCATGAAGAAGTATACTGCATCAACACCTTTGAATTTTGGAAGTATAGTCCATGCCATGGCTCAGTTAGGAAAATGAAGAAAGTGTTGCTATCTGCTAGAAGCCATTTTGATGCTGGAAACTTTTTAGCAGTGTTCTTTTTTCCTGATCATGATCCACAGCATCATGAAAATAGTTTTTTATCAGTATTAATGTTTGTTACAAGCAGGTGAAGCAAGAAAATATATAAATAAAGGGGCATAAAGTAGGATTAACTGGAATCCCTCCTCAAGGATTATCACAGAGCCTTATATCTCACAGAGCCCTGTATCATCATATCATATGGAAACAGCTTCTATTTTATGAGACTTTTTTAATTCCTAACCTTTTCCCTCCTTCATTTCTACAGACATATTTTGATTGATGTTAGTAGGAACTCTGCATTTAGCCTCACCAGGCATTTCAACTTGATACAGTTTTTTTAACGATAACTTAACTGTTAACATCTACACCACTGTCTTCATTTTTACATTTAAGTAATATTTTCAATTTCCTTGCCAGTCCATGTAAACTAGTAAAGCTCTTTTAAAGTGACATAGTCATTTTTTTGCTTATTGCATGGTCTGTTAAAGGTTTTTTTTAATTATAAGAAGTTGCAATATGTCCTGCATATTCAAGAAGGTACTTAGAAGATCATCTGAAAGAAGTATAAGTATCAAATATTTGTCAAAGCATATGTCATTGGCCAAGATAAATGATTTTTCCACTGCTTTACTGGTCTTGAAGTAGAAGAACGCCAAACCTGTTTATATATGTGTGCCTGTGACATTAAAAATAAGTTGTGATTGTTGAGGAAGTGTTGAGATACAGGAGAAACCAAGCTGGTTGAGCAGAGGCTAGCAAGGTACCCATATGCTCAATGTGGTAGGGAACTCTCAGTCTGCGTAGATGAGGTAAATCTTGGTTGATCCAAGACGGATTGTGGCTTAATTCTAGATATAACACAAGTGCTGTATGCAATACAGAATAATGTTTTTTCTGTACAGTCAATTGTCTAATATCCTTTTAGCTGATTCTTGGAATATTATTTGAGGTTCTAATTCTCTAAGCCATATCAGTATTCCATGTTCAGAGTGCTCCTTTCTGGTGGACGATACATCATCCTTTAAAGAACCATCCATCTGGCCAAAGTTAGGATCAGCTGCATATAACATGTAATTTCTAAAAATCTCTGATGCTGACAGCTCAATAACCCCCAGCAATCTATTTCTTTGCTTACCTCTTCTTCTAGGTAGCTTCTACCACTCCCACCCCTAATGCCCAACATAAGGCCTTGCTTTACACTTAGGAGATTTTTTTCCTACTACATCTTCTCAGAGCAGTACAAAGGGACAAGGTATGAGGACATCTTAGATTTAAGTGTTCAACAATTCTCATCACAGCTATCTGCATTAGGACGCTTCCACCCATACAGGCTCTGCACCACCAGAGTAGACAATGTCGATTACAGTCTCTGTGTTTTCTAAACAGGCACTTTTGCAGAAAAGGGCATTTCTTTCATTTAACAAAAATATGGTTGGATGTAATTTTATTCTCTGAAGTAAACTATTCTCTAAAAGAGATACAGTTTCAAAATCACAGCTCAGTCTGTAAAGAAGCAATGTTCAACAGGTTCCAAGAAGTCGAGCCTAGATTATTTTTTGGGTTCTTCAAAAAGTGCTTTCAAGTGACACTGCTTAATAACAACTGAGAGTTGCATTCTTTGTACATAAATTTAGTCCTCTATGAGTTGCCTCAGTGCAGCATCAGATAGGCATCTCGTCCTCCTTTGTTGTCAGCAGAAAGAAGTAGATGGAGTGAATTGCTTTGTGGCTGCTCCTGTCTCTCATCTGACTACAGATAAAACCTCGACAACAATCTCTGACTGGCCAGTACACTTTTTTTTTTAATCTTTCATGAAAAGAAGTTTTGTAAGATCAGTCCTATTTGTAAAGTTACCGGCCTCTGTTGAATCGTGAGAGGATTCCAGCTGTTACATCAATCCCTACAAAACTCCAGAGCCTCTCCAGCTGATTTTTTTCTTTATTGAATGAAGACCTTTGTCCAATCCTGTAGTGTTTGTACCCACTTCTTGCTCCTTGTCAGCCCCTACTCAGCTCCTATGATACTTTACTAAAGGTCTACACAGCTTACTGTGAAATTAATGGAAAGTTTCTCTCTGATTTCACAAGGCTCTGAATTAAGCCTTCGGCTTGCACTGTAATTCTACTGGATTTTCCCAGTCTTCACTCTTTTCTAGCCAACTCTCTAAACTTGATCATCAGCTTCTGCTTCAAACAGATGTCAAATGCCCTACTGGGCACTAAATAACGGCTGCTAATTTCACATTGCATACATAATGAAACCTGGTGAATGTACCCCACAGCACGTGAGATTCAAACTCCAGTTTCTACAGTGTACTAAATGAGGGGAGGCAGTCCCTGTAAACTCACAGTTTCTTTTCTTGACTGCAGAGAAGATAAAGCTTAAAACCATCACGAATCTTTCCCATTCATCTTTTTGACACACACTTGGTTTCTCCCATATTTCATTAACAATAAGAGCAGCTGAGCACGTTACTGTTGCTCATAAACATGCTCTCTGTGCCAAAATACTTCTTTTACCCACATATTGGCATTTTGTTAATGGGACCATATGAGAGTGTGGGGAGAAAAAGCCCTGTGAGGTGCAGGCTCTGCCTTTGCTATCACAAGCAGATCAGGGGGTCTCCTACAGCACATGCAAGTGCAGAGAACTGCCTGCAACAAATCCTCGCTCGCTGTGCTGCCTGCTGCTTTAGCTCCTGGAGAGCCCAGATCTGTTTTGTGCAATGCCTCTGCCTGTCATTTCTCAGGAGGCTACAATAGGAAGCTGTCGCCTCCCTCGTGAAGCTCCCGGTCACTCTGCCACTTAGCCAGTGCCAATATTTCCCGAATGAGTCTGGGCTGCTATTCCAATGCTCCTCTCCGCCGCCTTCGTGACAGATGGTGCACAGCTATGCAGTGGCCACAGCTGAAAGTAACTCATGGAGGTGTGATTCCACTGTAAAGATTTTCCAGCACTGCTGCTCAGAAAAACTCCAGCGAGGGGAAGTAGCAGTTTAAAACTCTATTATGTAAATAAAAGCATTTATTCACCCCTCGTTGCACACAGGGCTGGAGGGTACTGCTGTGCCTGTTAGCGATTTGCATTACCTGAGTATCATGAAGCTCTGCTGCATCCAAACCAACCCACTGCACCCCGACTTGCCAAGCCGGCATGAGGAACAGCTGTAATTTTTTAGCAGGGAGTTTTGGGGGTCTTTAACAGTCGTGGGCATTGGAACTGCACATGCCTGAGAAGTTGTGTAGTCAGCACATGGGCTGGAGATAAGGGCAATGCACGCTCTTCATCTGGGGCCATTGCACAGTGGCAGTCTTTCACACAAAGTGGTTTCACTGCAGAAAAGGCCAAGAGCACTGCTGCTGGGTGGGCTGTGCACCTCACGTTGGTCACCTCATAGTCATAACCACAGAAGCACGTTTGTGCTTCTTTGGATACCATAAACCTTCAGGCTCCTCAGTAATAGGGCCCATACTGACAATTATCGGTATGGATGTGCTACAAGAATGTAGGCTAGCAACCTATGGCATTTGCATTAGAGCATCTAGCAGTGGAGAAAAATGTTGAATTTTTGGTTAAGAGGATTATAAATCATCTTAGACTTTCCTCTTTCCCCAACCTGGCTCTAACTGGCCTCACCTCTCCACTGATTTTCTTCACTTCTATGATTTCTCAATCTGCTGCAGTATGATTGCTTGTTGTCAACGACTGTACTGTATAAAGTGTCTGCCTCTAAATTGCTTTCAAGCTGATAACTCTTTCTAATAAGCTGCAAGACAGAGCTCAGGATGTTTAATGTTTCTATTATTTTTCTACAGAATTAAAGCCCCCTTCTTTAAATCTTTTTTACTCCCCATCAGCTGGAAGAGAGAGAGGACTTATGCTACAGGTGCACAATTCTGAGCACAGCTGTCTCTCCTGCCTGTTCATGAAGGCTTGACATAGAAAACAAAACTGCTGCCAACTTATCTACTACCAGGAAAATATGTATTCGCTGATTAGTATTTTTGTTTGCATTTTATTCCTCTGTAAAATAGAAATTCAGACGTACGCCACTACATGCCATTGGTGCTTGTGTCCCCGTAGGTCTTGTCATAGAAAATTAAAAATATATATATTTACTAATTTTTCATTATAAAAATTAAAAATAATTTTTTAAACAGATTTTTAAATGGCATCAAAGTGACAGTGCCTTCATATGTCTGGCAACAATGGGGAAAAACAACTTCACAGCCTGATGTTGCTGCAGTTTGGCAGCCAAATGGGTTTGTGTAGGCTGATGTTGGCAGCAGTTTTCATTAGCTTAGGGCGTCCGTTCAGGAGAGATGGAATCGAGCTGTCAGATGCGGACGTCCAGTCTGTGCAAGCAGGACTCACTTGTATGCTGTCGGGCTGAGCAGCCCTCCGGGGCCTCTCCCATCTGCCTGCCTTTAAGTGCAATTCTCTCATCATTATGACATCCCTTTTAAAACTTTTAAGGATGTTGCCTAGCAAATACCTTAATTTCAGTCTAATTCCTTTATGTTTAATTCTACCTCTCACAGAGGGGCGTAATTTACTATTTTGCCCCTTTTTGGCTGTGTACATCTCTGAACTGAGCACTCCCTGTCCTATATTTCCTTATTTAAGAGCCAGTAGCAAGCGTCTTTGGAGGCTTTGTGTTCTTAAACAAGGACAGAAAATTCTTACCTTCCTTAAATATTTGGGGTTTAATTTGCATGTTTGCTGTAAGTTAAATTTCCTGTTCTGTTCTACTAAACATCATTAGGGCAGGACATCTCAGCAAAGAGAACTGAGTCACATTCCTGTATATAAATGCCACTGTCACGGCAAACTGCTGTTTGGATCCGAGAATTGTTGTGTTTCATATAGTAATATGAATAAACAAAACTAATCTAGGATCCCTGCAATGTTCATTGATTATCTTTGGTAGATCCCTCCAAATAGAGGCTGCTTGCAGAAAAAGAAATCAGAACCACTACTGATCAGATTACAGTTATCCTCCTGGTGCATCTGGTCCCATGACTGTTCCCTGACTAAGATCAGAAGGATTTAGCTTTTCTTTCTGCCTCTCTGAATAGAAATATGAAATTATTAATTCTTCCCAGAGTGATGGCATAGAAGGAATTAAACATGTCCTCATGGCGATAGGATTCTTTTCAAGTAATTGCTATTACTAGATAACATTTTAAAACTTCTTGTAGAAAATCACAGAATCACCAAATCACTAGATTGGAAAAGACCTTTAAGATCATCAAGTCCAACCATTCCTGTCCTCTAGTAAACCATATTTCTAAGTACCTCATCTACCCATCTTTTAAACACATCCAGGGATGGTGACTCAACCCCCTCCCTGGGCAGCCTGTTCCAACTCTTTCAGTGAAGAACTTTTTCCTAACATCTAATCTCAATCTTCCCTGGCACAGCTTTGTGCCATTTCCCCTTGTCCTATCACCTGTCACCTGGCTGAAGAGACCATCACCTATCTCTCTACAACCTCCTTTCAGGTAATTGTAGGCGGTGATAAGGTCTCCCCTCAGCCTCCTCTTCTCTAGGCTAAACAGCCCCAGCTCCCTTAGCCGCTGCTCATAAGATTTGCCCTCCAGCCCCTTCACCACCCTGGTTGCCCTTCTTTGAACATGCTCCAGGACCTCGATGTCCTTCTTGCAGTGAGGGGCCCAGAACTGGACACAGTACACAAGGTGCGGACTCACCAGTGCCAAGTACAGGGGCACAATCACCTCCTTAGAACTACTGGCCATGCAATTTCTGATACAATAGTCCTCTTGTTGCTCTTGTACTGAATATATTTGAGCGAACACTGTAAATGACAAAGTTTAGAAAATTATACCTTTCCAGAGTTCTGGAGGTGAAACTGGAGAAGAAATTCTCAGGATCCAGAAAGATTCCTAGATACATTGTGCATAGGGGATAGTGTATAGCTTTACTATCTAGTAGAAAATTTTTTTCAGTATCTCTGTCCTAAGTGGAAATTTCTCAGTGTGTTTAACATTTGTACTGGAAAACCAGACTTTTGGATATGAAGGGATAAACTTTCAGAGCTGCAGTGACATTTGCTATAGGTTACTACTGTATGTCCCAAGGATGTGTGTTTTTTCCTCTGTAGTCCAGCCTTCCAAAATGCAGAGTCCTACCCTCTATACCTGAGAGTTTGAGGGCTCACCACAAATTAAGAACTTACATGTTATTTTATTGTCATTCTCTCCTGAGAGCAGAGCTTTATTCAGCCAATGCAAGACAGGATCAGAATGGCATCTTGACCACTGTCATTACTTACAGTAATGAATGAAGACAATAACTACAACAAAACCTTAGGTGTTAGAAGCTCATTTGTGCAAGGGAGAAATTGCCCCTGTTGTGCAGCTAAGTAGGTGTACTCTGGCAGGTCTTTGCTTTGCTTTTGAGTCGTGGTGGTGTTTTTGAAGGATGGAGAGAGTTGGTCAGTCAGTTTGGAGTGCAATTTTTTTGGTCACTGTATCTGCACCTAGATGGGTGCACCCAGATTAGTGCAGACCAGTACTTTTCAGCTGAGGAATTCTTCCTGGTGTTGTCCTAAATCTTCCCTTTGTCACTATGAACTCAGTGAAACCTCCTTATATCAAGGTTAAGACCAGCCAAACAAAAAACACCTATCTCCATCTCCTCCGCATTATTCGACTAGCAGTGGAATTCTGCCTCCATTTACTTACTCTTTGGCTTAACTGCTATGTATTTAGCCCATCTAATATTTCCATAAGTCTGTCTTTGCAAGTGAATTATCACTGGTGTTTTGCTATCCTGGACTCCTTCCAATCTGTCACTGTCTCCCTGTAATGAGATGTCCCGAGCTGCTGCAAGTGTGGTTGTATTTATTGTCCTACACAGATGAAATACCCTCTGTAGATTGAACACTATGAAAAAAGCTATGGACCCTGTGCTGACAAACTGCATTGCAAAAGCATTTCTTGATTGCTTCAACAGTGTTGGTAGGTCTCTTTCTGTGTGTTCAAGGGTGAGATTAATTTTGGTTATTTTTTTTATTATTAATTAAAACAACTGAAGAAACCTAACCCATTCACTCCCACAGAAGTCTAAGGCAGCTAAGGTGATTAGGCACCACCCTTTTACTTGGCTTAGGTTAAGTAAGCTGTGCCCTGTGTGAAAATAGTTTGTAAAAAGTAATTGTTACAGCCTAAGTGACATGAAAGTGCAGTGTAGAGAAGCTAAACATGAATCTGTGAAAAAAAGGCAGTTCAGTCCATGCTCACACCTTCTGAGACTTATATAAATGACAAACACAACTCCTTGATTGACTCATTATGTAGAAGAAGGCAGAACTAATGCATAGCTAACTTGTATATTAGGCATGCCCTGCATAAGGCAAGTGGAGGCATCTCTGTGACTTTTAGAAGTGCACACTAAGAGATGTGAAGGAGTAGCAGTCAAAAACTGCAGTCACAAATGTTATTTTTCTCTCAGAGAATATAGCATCTTTAAAATTCAGCAGTTCCCTTGATGTCTGTCAATGTGTCTGTTTGTTTTGTGGAAGAAAAAGATGAAATGCTGCTTTTTGGTAAGGTCAAAACCTTTCCTTTTCAAGCATACCTGGAATGTTTTGATTGTTTGGAGATTCACTTTCTTACTTCACATGAAATAATAAAAGTGTAGGTCTCTATGCTCTAAAGTAGAAAGAATGTTGACATTTATCTCCTACCTTAGCAGACCAATCAAAAGAAAATTATATAGGTTTGTGAAAACCCTTAATATTTAGTTGATGCTGTTGTCCCTATAGCTAAAAATAAAAATTAAAAACTGAAACTTTTGTTTCTCTTTACTATTTGAGTATCATTTTTATGGCATGGCAATTGCCATGTTTGATCAGATACCGAGTTACATTTGAAACACTGAAAGTAATGTGCAATGTCAACATAACAAAAGGCTAGGTTAGATCATGCACAAAAGCAAGGACACAATCGCAGATACCAGTACTAATGTACAAACTGGGCTCACCTCTTTTATTTCAAACACTAGTTCAAATAATTCAGCCTAATGGGGACATGTTTTATAGTAAGCTTATTCTAAACCATCCCCCTTCTTTGCAATCTTCCTGCAGAACTAGTAGCATAAGTAAAATCAAAGCTTCACTGAAGCCTATGACTTTACCCTATGTCTTTGTCAGTACCCTGTACAAGACCAAATGCGTCAGCAACCTCCTGTTCTCAGTGGGAAGGTTCTAATACAGGTTTTTTCAAGAATATTCCTCTAAGGAGGTTCATTTTTGTCTAATGAGAACATATGGCTTTGGCAGCACCAATCTTTAAGCAATGCAGTCAGCCTTTTTTAATTTATATTTTTTCTCCTTTAGAAAGGAGAAAGTACCAAGCTCGCTTCACCAAGTAGAATGAAGTATTCCAAATGTAACCGTAACTGTCCTCACTTGAAGAAGGCTTGGACTGATGTGAATCATAACTGCACTTCATAACAAAGATAATATTGTGTAAATGTTTCTATCCAGAAGCAATGAGTCATGCTACAATGACCGTCACTTAATCATTCTGACTAAACAGAGGATCAACATTTACAACTGAACGTGTTAATTTTCGAAATATTTTGGAGAGAGAGAAACATGGTGAAGTGTAAGAACTTATAAAAGCAACCACTGCCTATTAATTCAAATTACCTAACAGCTACTAGTTTTACTTGTGAAATATATAGTCAGTGAGGTATGAAAGGTAGTTATGAGTTCAATGAACAGCCTTCCAAAAAGTAAAGCGGGTAACACTTTTATTTCGTACCAGGAAGAACAATCTACTTGACCCTTTAACATGCTGTCTATGTTCCTTTCACAGGAGATGAATGTAATGATAAACGCTGAGCATGGTTGGGAATAAAACCAGCACAGACAATCACAAATGGGAGATCTTGCTTTCCTCCTCAGTGAAACTGGCTTTCTATACTTTAACTGTTGATGAAAACCTTTTATGAAGTGGCAGTTTGCTATGAAATGGCCCTTTAAAGGACTGGTTTATAATCCCATAACTAATGACCTTGGATTCCTCTTGGTCTGGTACAGATTTAATAACTTTCCTTTATGAACTCCTTAAGAAAATAAAGCCTTTTCTAAAATAAAATCAAGTTTAAAAGTAAAATTCTTAAACGTTCTTATTTTTTTCCCCCCATACTGCCAAACATTGAGCATGACCCAGCAATGTGCCTTTGCAGCAAAGAAGGCTGGTGATGTCAGACATGGACATACTTTAAAGGGTCCGGTGCACCACCACTAAGATGGTTAATGGTCTGAAACTGGAGCATCTCTCATGTGAGGAAAGGCTGAGAGACAATGGGCTGTTCAGCCTGGAGAAGAGAAGGCTCAGGGGGATTTTGTCAAAGTATGTAAGTACCTGAAAGGAGGGTGTACAGAAGATGGAGCCAGGCTCTTGTCAGTGGTGCCCAGTAACAGGACAAGAGGCAGTGTGCACAAAGTGAAACACAGGAGGTTCCCTCTGAACATGGGCAAACACTTTTCTACTGTGAGGATGACAGAGCATTAACACAGGTTGGCTGGGGAGGTGGTAAAGTTTCCATCCCTGGCAATATTCAAAAGCCATCTGGAGATGGTCTTGGGCAACTGGCTTTTGTTGGCCCTGCTTGAGCAGGGTTGTTGGATCAGATGACCTTCAGAGGTCCCTTCAAACCTCACCCATTCTGTGATTCTGTCATCTCCTGTAAATGAGTATCCCAGTACTGATGATGATCCAAAATGTCAACATTTGAGTAAAACAAGAAGAGCTGAATTCCATTCTAAATTTATATTGGATGTCTACTAAGCTTCATGAGCTTTGGAGAGTATCTTTGTTCCATCTTCTCTCTCGACTCTGCTTTCCGTGTTCATCTGCACAACTTCTACACATGCCACACTTTCAAACACCTGGCTTATCCCATGTATTCCCCCTTCCACTTTGGAGATGTTCTGCATAGACATTTCTAATTTACTGTCCTCCTCAAAGTTCTTGTACTGATATGACATCCGTCTGGTGCTGTTGTCCTGATAAGGTCATGTCTCCTGTGAATGATATTTTCTTGTTTCTTTGTAGTGCCCTGCCTGCATTCATCCTTTGAAGCAGGGAACATCTGCTTTTTATGCACTGATTAACCTGGAATGGAGACTCCTGGGCTCTCAGGTAATACAATTGGATGATGAAGATAGCAATATGATGTGAGGCTCCACTCTAGTATATGATTTTACCTACAAAAATTGTCTAGTTTTGAAATAAAATCTGATTCCTCAAAGACAGTTTGAAAATTCCAAAGGATTTCCTTCAAACCAGAACATCATCTGTGCTTACCTATCTAATCCAAAATTGAGACTTTGAATAATTACGTGTTCACCTAGCACTGTAAGTTCTATCTACTGAATTCAATTATAGAATACCCTCTACAAGGAAAGGAAGCACAGAAATATTTTTATTTTGTAAACAGCTAGATGATTTACCAATTGGAGTACAGAAAGCCTGGAGCATTTTTTTTTCTTCTTTCTGAAAGAAAAAAGAACAAAGTTTTTTAAATTTTTGTTTTATTACATACAGATGCCATCAAAACTGTTCTAAAGAATTGTGCAGCCCTCTTTCCTTGAACAAAATAAGGTGGAGTTCAGCCAGTAGAGAATCAAAGTCGAGAAAATAGTCAGGCTTTTTAAGAATAAAGGAAGTCATATACTTTTAGCAAAACATAGTTCTGAATATGAAGGATACAACATATTCTTAAATGCTTGTCATAATCATTATCTTTGTCGATGATGGTGGGCCTTTCCTGCTCTGGATGTAACAAACTTTGTATCTCTTGTGAAAATAAATGAAATAACTAGAATGATGTTAAAAGTGAACTTGGAGAAAAAGATCACAGTTATATAAATACCCTTCTTTCATGTTAATTCATCTAAACAGTAGGCATTACCTTTTTAGAGATGTTTTAAGCACAGCATGGCACATCCCCTTTCTAGAAGGAGAACTAGATCATTGTCTGTGTCATAGGACTGTAATAGGTAGGAAAGTCCATTTCCTAACTGTAATCTTAATGAAACCATCTATCCAAACTTAACATTTGCATGATCAAATGCTATCAGGGAAAAATGAGTAGGGGAGAGAAGTGTGTTCATAAATAATGTTTAAGACCTAGTTAGAAGGCATGACTATTGGCTGCTATTTTTGCACTGTACAAGAAAACGGGTACTGTTCATGTCCTCCCACAAAAGCCTTTCTGCTTGAGATCACAGCCGGGCCGTGAAGCTAACGCACTGTTATGCATTATAGAAGTACATTTGGCTCTGTGGCCACCTACTCCCACCCATCTCCAGGTGCTATTAGTGGAGCTTTGATTTTAGCAGGGTGACGTGCTAAAGGTGTAAAGGTGGGCTCCCCAACATACAGAAAAGCTGGAGCTCCTTTCTGAAAACACCAGGTTGGAGACCAGCTTCTCTTGGTTCTCCACTGCAACAGATGCAGGACTTGCTAAGGTAGCTTGGCTGGATAGAAGCAAAACACTAGGTCTCTGTGAGAGGTTTGTAAATGTGACAGCAGGAGGTCGGCCTTGGTGTCATGGCAGCTAATGGTAGAGGGAATCTGCATCCAAGGAGGTTTCTGTATCAGTGGTGTGTAAGAGCTCTTGTGATTAATACAAGTGTGGCACGGCTGCCTGCCCCAGCTGGATCCTCCAGGCATCGTGGGGCAGGTCTCTCCCAAAGCTGAGGAGACCTGAATGTCTCGCACCCCTCCTGACAGACTGAATTTTGGAGCAGTGGAGCCAGCGTCAGTCTGGGAGGAGTGTGGGAACACTGTGAGTAACTGTGATAGCAAGGTTAGATGATGACAACTGGCACTCAAAGCAAACTGAAAATAGATGCAAACCAGCCCAGTCAAATCAGCAGGTGCTTAATTCCATGTTCCCTGCACTCCTTGACTGGTGGCTGGGGCTCCAACATTAGCTGCCACCTCCAAAGTGTTTTCCTTCATGCACAAGATCAGTAAGAGTAAATTCAAACATCTCTATAGGAAGTAAAAAATTGAGAGTGATAAGTCAGCAAGACAGGTGATATTTTCCAAAAGTAACATAGTGATCTACTTTATTTACAGCCAGTCGTAATAGCAAAAGAGCAGCATGCAAATCTTGAAGGAGTCAAAGGCAGAAAGATGACTGTAGAAGCAAGTACATACCAAGAAAAGGAGAGCACCAGGGACTCCCTAATTATTTTTAGTGTAGTTTATTTATGCATACATATTTGAGATATATCATTAATTAAAATGATATATATGATGGTAAGTCTTTTGTTCTGCAGTTGAGTTGTGAGGAAATGGAAAGTCTGAACCTCCTTGGTGTAGATAAACTGTAGCAAAATTTAAATTAAAAAATAAGTATTCTACAGAAAGGTGTCAAGAAGGATCACAAAGTTCAGTGAATCGTGGCCTAAAGTCAAACTAATTTTAAGTGTTTGTATCACTGCCTTTGTTCTGGATCTCTGCCAGCTATAATCCGGTTGTACAAGATCTAAATACATAGAGATGGAAATCCCCCTCAAAAGTCAGGCAGGCTCTTCAGTACATAGGAGTTACATATCAAAAAAAGATTTAATAAAATCAAATGTCCGTGAACACACCCTATCTCTTCTTCACCAGAAGCAATGACTCATTTTTATGACACAGAAGATACTGATATGTCAATAAACTCTCATGTCTTAATTCTGGTTCTTAAACCAATAATTTCAGTTAAAAAAAAAAAAGTTATACATCCTATTCATGGTTACCATGGGGAATGAAAGTACACAGTGTAACCTCAGCTCTGGCTCTATTAATCTGAAATTATTGGTTTGGTTATGTTTCAGCCACTTAACCAAGAGTAATCATAGCAAATGAAAGTGAAGAGAACCAGGGTGTTTATATTACCAAGATGTGCTATTTAGCCATGTAATTTCTTAGCATTTATTAGGATAATCTGTCACTCTCATGGAGAATTAATAATCTAAAAATGCAGAAAACTTATCTGCATTCAGAACACTCTCATCCACTGTGATAAGTCTTGGGTTTTTTTTACTTGTTTGTACCACATCTTTGCTCTGAAAAGAGACTGTAGGAGTGCAAAAGAAGTCTTCTTCATAGATAAGTGGATCCAAACTTTTCAGGCTTCATAGTGCTCATACACTTCTATTACTTGAAATGAGAGGATCCCTCCTATTTACATTACATCAAGGAAGTTTGTCAAGTTGTGTCAGGTGACTTGAGTCTGAATTTCCCATTTTGTAAAGACCAAATAGCTGCTGATTTGCACTTGTAATTCTGAGCTATTGCTGTGGGAGAACTCTTAACATGTTTTTAGACACTAAGCAGAATACCTACAGGCAAAGACATTTTTTGTTTGGTTGGGTTTTTTTAGTCTTGAAAAGTATATATTTATATTCCATCAGGATAATTCAAAGTTTGCTGAAGTGATTGTCTTCTGCTTCTCCAAATCCGTTTTTAAGAGGGTAAGCTTTGAAAGTTTGGAAATACAAGCAATTAAATGAGTAAAGGAAATTAAACTCTTGCAAAGAGGAAATGGAAAAGCTTATCAAGTACCTGTCAAATTTTGAATACCAGACTTTTTATGAACAGTCATGAAAAAGTTACAAGAAACTGAGAGACTCACTGATAGCTATTTATGTTTATATAGTACAGAATACATTCTGAACTGGACCTTTTCATTCTGCAAGCTAATGCAACTTCATACTGGAAAAGACGACTCATCCATAGGGAAAAACAGAATACCTTCATAATGTAAAGTTGCAGTCATGGTGCATCAGTGGTTTCCTCCCTTTCCCTTTTAGGCAGCAATACCTAAGGCAAGGCTGATGTGATTTCACATGGGGAATTATTTCACATGATTGGCAAGGTAACAATTGCTACCATTCGTGAGTGAGGTCAGAGGACTCAGAGGATGTCTTGCAATCTGTTTTGATATCTTTTTCCTCTGTTTTTCTTTTTAACTTACTATTGTGCTATTTTAAAATAAAAGTTTGAGTCAAGTAATATTTCTTTTTATTCTTTTATGTGGAAAAGAAGTATCTACAATAACATTATTTCTACATCTCTGGCTTAATTTTTAACATCATATTCTTTTTACGTTAACTTGAATACAGACATGTGTTCTGACCTTCACAGTTTTTAGATGACAAAATCACTTTGCATTTTCTGTGATAGAATTAAGACTCATCCTCTTAAGCATCAGGAATGAGAATGTTCAAACCAAAAGGAGTTGAATCTTGCTAAATTAGTACTCATGAGAACTGATTATATAATATATTGAAAAATTACATGATCTTCTAAGTCATTGCGGGCCACCTAAGTATTTTAGACAGACAGATAGGGCAGAAACAGCTGTTGAGTGGAAGGATTCAGTAAAATATGAAAGGGCAACTGTTTAGATTTACACATCTGTGTTCACAAGAAGAGAGGAGATGTGTCAAATCACACAGTACCTTATTTCTTTATAGACTTTGGAGTGATGTATTCTTTTCTAAAGAAGAACCAAAGCCACCAAAAATCAGATGTTTTAAATAGTGGAACAGTATTTGGTGAGCAGCATTGCACATAACTCCACTTGTTTTGAGGATGGAATGTGTGACTCTAAATTAATTGATATCCATAGTATTCTGCTAATTTGAATGGGCATTATATGAAATCCAGAAAATAGATCATATTCATCAAAACTCAAATAACAGTCTGAATAACTTCCAGCTCTGGGAGAACAAACAAACAAATGTGGGCAAAAACCCATGTGTTTTATTAATTCCCACATATAAAAGTAAAGGTCAGCTTGAGGGCACTTTAAGACTATTTCTGGAATTCTCTTCTCCATCCCAATACTCATGTGTTGGTAGAATGGTTTGATTCTGTCAAGTTAAAAAACAAAACACCAAAATCCCAGGTAAAGAAGAAAAAAAATCTCCAAACTAGTGAATGACAAAGAGGAAAAAACTAGTTGTTGCTTCTTGTTCCATATTTACCTTGCAGTACTAGCAGCTTCAAAATATTTCTGTAATGTTATGTGAGCAACTTTCATATGAAATTAGTGATAGGAAGCATTTGTGAAAGGCACTGCATAACTGAATTTCTGTCTCTGTATGGGTTTCAAAATCAAATATGCATATCTTTCTGTCATCCTAAGGTGGAAGAAGCACTCTAATACTCTCAGTTCTTGACCAACCTTGAAAATCAAAGGCAATATTTGCACTTAAATATAAACAAGGGCAAGCCACATAGCTATGCATAAAACTACTTTGGTGTTTCTCAGCTTTGGAATTTTGACTCAAATATCACCTGGGCTTTAACTGTTCACAAATAGATATTTTTTAATGTAAAATCAAAATCTGAGTCATACATAGTTCATCTTAGTTTATAGACTAACTATTGCCTTTGTAGCCTTGATCAGTCAATGTTACCAATCTTTTTGCTGTAGTGCTTAAAGGAGCGAAAATTGTAGGCTAGCTAAACACACATTGTTTTACACCGTTTTATTTATGTTTCCATATGCTTCCATACAGCTTCATAGCATTCATCCATTTCCCATCTGCTTATCTGAGAAGCAGAAGGATCGAAAAATACCAATACGTACCAGACATACAAATCATTATTACTGGCTTTGTCTGGCAATCTTAAAAACGGTAACATTCAGGTGCATACAAATCACCTATGGCTTGCACGGAGACGTAAACTCTTGCTAAACAAGAATTTTCAAGCTTTCCTCAGAACCAAGGCTTCAAGAAGTTTCACTAGACCTTTTGATATGAGTGCTGGATTGGGTTATGGCTGCTGGACATTGAGAAGTCCCAGTTCTACATCTGATAAAATACAAAAGATTACTTTCTACACACACACACACAAATTAAAAGAGCAACTTAAACCACAAGTTTTTTTCACTTAAAGCTTAACAGTCCAAATAACTTAAAATGTCTGGCACCTAGTAACAATTAGAAAAACTTCCAAGCCACAGAGAATTGGTAGAATGCACATACACAGGCTGAATTCCACCATGAGCCTTCAGTGCTGTGGGTTTTATTTCATAGGTTCCTCTTAGGCACCAAAGGAACCTCAAAGCCAAAAAAAAAAAGTCATATTACTCATAGCTAGGGGAGTTTAATTACTCTTTGTTGATTTTAGAAAAGGTTATTGAAAAATATCTCACAACTTACATAGTCTGTAGAAATCCAAATGTTTTTGAGAATTGATGGCTAATGCTAACTCCATCTGATAGTGCTTAGAGTTGACAGAAGGGAGATATATTAAAACAAATCAAAACATGTTTATGCTTATCTTAATTATGGGCTGCTTCCTCATTTTTTTTTTCTTTTGGAGTCAGGAGTAACTCTGAAAACTGAGTTCAAATAGGGATATATTTCCACCAAAAAAATATGCCACTGAATTGACATAGGGAAAAAAATAATCAGTCTGAGTCCTTACCTTGCTGAGGCGCTGGTTGAAGATTCATTCATTCTTCAATCATGGGATTATATGGAAAACCGCTATCTAAAAATTGAGTAGGTATTTGAAAGCACCTGAATCTCCTAAATCTATCTAGCTTCCTTGGGAGTCCAATAATTTCACCCTTAGGCAAGAAAAAAGGCGATATTTTTTCCTCTCTCTGAATTTAGATTTACATAAGGCCAAAGAACACTTTAAAATTATACTTCTTCTGGGTTCATCCTTATTTGGTCCTGCCTTCTCTACACTGAAACCGAGTGTCTCATATTGACTGAATTAAAGACTCTGCAAAGGTACAGGGGAAAGTCTGCCGAGATTCAAAATGTTTGCTTGGAATGTTATTTCAGAAATTACAGCACATCGCAGGCTGGAAGAAAAGATCATATTTGTGAGTGTCTTTGAAGAAAAGCAATACAAAACAAAACAAAAACCAGCTTATTGCCTTCTCTCTCCTCCCCTTCCCCCCACAAATACACACACACACACACACACACACAAGTTTGACAAGGAAATATCAACACAGAGAATAGATAGCAGACTTATTTATATAGGTAGACTGACAGGTCTGTCGCTCTATTCCCTCTCTTTGTGTCTTGTTATCAAATCAGCCACCCTTGGAAAGCATTTTAGATTGTCTCTTGATGCAGAGAACTTCAAAATGTTTCAACTTCAGGTTTATTTGAGAAGAGCGTGCTGGAATCAGACCTATCTTTCTCTCTGTTCTTTAGTTAAGCACAGCCCGGTTTTCCCACCTTCACAAACAAAAAATTTCAGTTTTGACCCAGAAGGCTCGAGGTGTTTAATGCTTTAATTTTACTTTTAATCCTGCACAGGGGTGCACATCTGTGAAATGATGTACTGAGAGTAGTGCCATTCTTTCAATATTTTTTTTTCCTGAAAAACCCCATACAAGATCACTTTAGAAAACAGAATGTTTCTGATTTAATGAAAAAAAATATACATGCCTAAGCAGTAAGTTTGACTCTTATTTTGTTCCAATACTTTTCAGAGTGCTCTCAGAATGAAAGAAAAGCAAAGTCTGAAATTAGCATGGGTGCATTTAGCTCAGCTTTATCTCTGGACTGGCAGCTAACTGCCTGTCAAAAGGTTTTAAGTAAAGTTCTTGATTGTAGGTCAGTCCTTAGTGGATAAATCACAGAAACAGCCACAGATAAAGCACATGATTGGCTATTCTCCTGCTGAGGAGAGACTGCATTAAGGTAGACTAATGAATACTGAATCATTTTCTCACCCTCAGGGTGGACGCCCCTGTCAGGGCTGAGTCACTGTGAAAGCAGTATGGTGAAATGATTTAAAATGCAGCAGCCTTTAGTGCTGGTGACAGATGGATATAACTTGGGCATCGTATATGCTCATTTTTAGGCCTTCACAAGCCACGAGTACAAATATACAAGAAAACGAAAGATAAACTGTGATACCAGTCTCCTGTTCATGCATTCTTTAGGAAAGTGCAAAGTGGAGATGGCTTTATACCCATTTAAAATGACCACAGGGGACTGTCGTCTAGGGCAGTCAAAGATGGATATTTTAATCCAAGATTTCTTCATTGCTTTTCTTTTTTTTTTTTTTCCAGAAGACTGCAGAATTGCCTGGAAAAAGCAGTGTGTTACCTCTGCATAATGAAACTGCATCTTTTACATTTTCTGCTGAAAATTTCTTCTGATGCAATCATCAGTTTACCTAGTCAGCTGGAGGTGTTACAGCATCAGAACTGCAGATATGAAAAGTTTGAGGGACATTTTGATTTTGCCAGTTGCATTTTAAATAGAAATCTGTGGTTTTGTTTGAGAGAGAAGATAAAAGGGTAACTTTAGAAGTATCTACCACCCTGAAGGAAAGGATTGTTTAAACAAATGCTGTTAGATTCTGGGTGAGAAATTACACAATAGTTTCTAACTTGGTTGAAAGATACATCTTACCTGCTGGACTCTGCCCTGGATAATGATTTCTGTTTGTATAAAGCTGGTGACTGGCATCAGCAGCTACTCCCAAGCATTGCAAGTAGGGGCTTGTGCTGGGTTTCCAGGGGCCTCATGTGGCAGTCGGTGACCAGCTTGGGAGACATGTTAGTTCTCACTCTGTACAGCCACTGATGCTGCCAGGAGGAGGTTCATAAAAGTCCAACTGCTTGCTGTCAAAAGTTGCCGTTTCCTGAGCCTTTGTAACTTTGATGTAACTTTGCACAACCCTGTGATCTCTCAGTGGTGAAACCTCATTAGTCAAGAAGCGCAAACGATGCCGCCTGGGCGAGGTGCAGCTACAGAACGTACCCTGTAAGGAATCCTATTAATAAAAAAAAGGATAATGAAACTTGTAACGTGCATGCATGAATTCTTCTAGCTACTCAGTCAAACCGTAGTCTATGGAAACCTAAATTGGAAAGCTGCTTGGGAAAGGAGTCACGTGCTGAGGGGTGGCTATGAATAGTCACTAGCTGAATAGCTTTATGAAAACAATATTTCTAATGCGTGCATGCTGTTCTATGTCGTTTAAAGCATTGCTGTTCATTGTAGAAAATGGGACTTTTAAGCTGACCTTCTGTTTTACCTTTGGGGAAGCTAATGCTTGGGTTGCAAGGAGGAAGCTGGTTGGCTGTTTTTCATTATGGTATGTGCCACAAATGAGAATGTCAGGAAGGTCTGAAATCTCATCTCATCCAAATCTATTAGTGTTAATGTTCTTTTCATTATGATTTCATCAGGATTAATTAACGGAATCTGTGAATAATATGCTGCACATATTTGATATGCAAAACCAAATCAACTGTACAATTTATGTTTCCTTACAGCTGGTGCTTCACATATTGACAGTCAGGAGTATAGACTACATGCATTAGTCTACACCAGCTGTCTGTGACTAGAAGCTCGCCTTCCTGAACCATGAGGTGCCCTGGATGACAGTGAAGCCTGGTGACAGTGCCCAACCCTGCTGGAGATGGAGCTTCTACAATGGACAACTAGCCCAGAAAGCAATAGTCTTATTTTCTCACAAGCTACGAAGATCAATGCATGTATAGATTATGTTGGTATAAGTGGGTCTTCACTATTGCATTTAAAAGTATTTTGGGATAAACTTATGGAATGTCTAATATTTGTTTCAATGACTTGTGCAGCGGTCACTCTGAGAGCCCTATAAATTGCCTTACTGATATGATTCATCAGTAAGTAGACAGCAGATACAGGAGTGGGCTGCTTATAATTCCCAGAAAAGCACTCATTTTCAGCAGAAAGAAAGTTCTGTTGATAGCGATGATAGTGTCCAATTAACCCCTCTCTACATAAGTATCTGATTTTTTTACAGAAGCCATTTTCTGTATCATTTTTCCCTATTTTCTTGGCAGACCACAGGATAAAGATTTGAGGTCATTTGTATCTCTTTTTAAGCACAACAAACCATCTTTATAAGCAACAAGAGCTTGATGTGTTGTTATCTTTTGAGACACAGAACCAAAACAGTGCAAATCTCTTTTCTGATTTCACTAGGCTTGGCCCTGGCTCCTGGATATTTACATCTTAATTTCTTCCACTCAGATGCGGTATTTGAGTGTTTGTGAAAACTACCAATCTGACAGTGCTGCAGACCAAAGCCTTCCATTTATTCACCCACTAAGTACAAAGTTCAAGTTTCCCTTTCCAATTAAAGCTCCTCTACCCATGCTGTCCAGACCACCTCGAGGGAGGGATCATTTAGATTCCAACCACACACATTCCCCTCCCTTGCTCTTGTGAACACCAGCAAGAAGCTGATTTGTGCCAGCTGTTGTGTATTTCTAATGGGAACACTTGTCTATGGGGAATAAAGTGATCAGATAACATCTAGAAGGTAACAATTTCAGGTTGGGCTGGGTTTGAACTAATACTCTGGAAGGAAATTATTCTCTCCCGTTTCCAGTCCAGATACACTTCAGAGTTTCTGTGGGGCACTAAGAAGTATCTTAGTAGAAGTGGAACTATCTTTAAAACCTATTCATTAACAATTAAGTAAATGATCTGAATTTCAGGCTGTATTAACTGCACTGAGAAGTGATTTGCAATTAATAGGGGACGAAAGTAGCTCATTTTATAAATGCAATACAAGTATATTATACCTGGTGCACATTTATTGAAACAGTGTCAGATTTTGAAACAGCTTACATTAACTGTGCATCTGTGCTGTGAATCCAGAAAGAAGTTGAGGTTTGCTCAGCTAAATCCTTTTTCATGGTGTTGGCAGCTGAGAAGGAGTTTGTCGTTGATATGCTTATTTTTTTCCCCATCTCATATTTCTGAAAAGGACATAAATGAGAATAAATTGATTCTAAAGTAGCAGAAGGAGCAACGCAGAGACAATAATGATGAGCATGTTCTAGTTGGATGGATTATGGGAGAAGTCCAAAACCTCCGGGTTCTCATTTTCCCACAAGACATCCAATTCTGACACTTTAATATATAGGCATGGGTATGCCAGAGATGGAGCAAGGAGGCGTTTCGTTCCTATCCGTGGCTGCAGCTTGATGGCTTTGGTATCACACACGCTACTGGCACTATGCTGTCACAGCTGGAGGAAGAACCTCTCCATTTCAAGCAGAAGGTAGGGAGAGATGTGCTGCCTTCTCCAGAAGCTGTGTTGAGCCTCCTCCCGTCTGTACTGTTGCTGCTGGTTTGGGGTGAAAGGGAGCTTGGCTAGGACTGTATATGGCACACTTGGTCCTTGGTATGTGACCCATAGAGGGAGCTGAGTCTCACCTTTCTTGTTACAGAGGTATAGGTTTCTGAATTAGAGTATTGATTTCTCTAGTGTTTTGCACTACTTTGAGTGCCCTGAAAAGCCACTATAAACTTCTTTTGCTTGTAGAGAAAGTACGAGTGCTGCCAGTGTGAGCTTTGGAAAAGGTTAGAGAAGGCAACTGGGGTAAATGCTCTCAGGCACGATGTGGATGCATGAGCTGTATAGCTGAAGCCTTGGCAACAGCTGGCAATTGCTGCCAGTGGCATCATATATATTGACTAGTCTGCAAGTTCAATCCAGAGGGCCATGTTGAACAAGAAACCTTATCCTATTGAATCTGAACTGTGAACCTGGAGAAGAACTCACAGTAGATGAGACAGAAAAGCAAAATATCTATACGTGTTCCACTGCTCCAGTTTCCTATCTTCGTCAGTTGTTTGGGGTGGATTTTATTTGCTTCTTATGGTGTGTTTTTAAAGGACTGGTAAAAATATTCCAAGTTTTACTTCTGTGGGGTTTTTTTCTTCCACATCTTGCTCCTTTTCTGTCATTTCTCCTGTCAAAAACAACCAGTCATAAGTCCTCAAAAAAAAAAAAATTCAAGCTCCTCTTGACAAACAACCCTCTGTCCTGCTCTGCTGGGTGACTGATTGATTAGTTATTGGTACCCTTGGCCAGGCTGTCTCTTCTGCAGAGCTGCCAGTTACTTCATCCAGTGGTGCTTCCATGAGAATGAGTGATCACCAGGGACTCGCAGACTTCTCCTGTTAGCCCTGCATCACTTTCTACTTCTACACAGATGAAGATACCCAGATAGACAAAACCTTCAATCAATTTACTGTTTGGAGTCTGACACATACAATGAGAGTCTGCAGTATTAAAAAGAACTCAATGGAATTGAAACAGATTTCTCAGATCATTACAGGACTAGGTATTTGCACTTGGCTAGCATGTACTAGGTTGTTCTTATACCCAAGTCTCTCACCTGGAATCCATCTGGTTTTTTCTTATGTTAAGGCCCACAGCTTTATTGTAGTGGTATTTTAGCCTACTGGTGGACTGAAAGCAGTATGAGACATATATATCACATGCAGGAGGGAAATTCTGTACACTCTAAGGATGCCACCAGCTTTTTTCTTCCTATCAGGAAGGAAGAACTAAACTCACCTCTACCCTGATCTGCAGTGCTTTTCTGAGAATTTTGAATTTTAAACTTCAAACTTTAGACTAAGAGCTCAGAACCCGACTGATTTTCAGCTGTATCCCAAGACTGATCTTTGATCTGTGGGAGGGAAATTTTCACTGTGGAAATCTTTTTTTTCCCTCTGTTTTGTTAGGCAGTTGCACTATGGGGTAGCTAAACAGAGAAAAATGAGTGCCTTTTGCTCCTTGCCCAATCCTGGGAGGTGCATTGGGGAGTTCAGGCAACTATTTAAACCAAGTGATTTTTGCTTCAAAGCCTTGTCCCAGCTGACTTCCTCCCACACAAGAAGGGAAAGAGACAAGAGAACCTGGCTTTGCAGAATTTCTCAGTCCTTACCCCACTTTCGTAGAAAGAGTTTGCCAGGAAGGCAACATACAAGATGAAGCCTAGACAAGAACTTGGCTACACCTTGCACCAGTGATTGTACCTCTGAGTGGTGCTTTGACACTCTTTCCCTTTTTAACCCAGGAGAACCCTACAGACCAAGACAAATACCTTGGAGGAACAGAACAACATGTAACATACAGATACATAGGAAAAATCCCAGAAAACATTATGAGGTTATGTTTAGGATATTTGCAGCTACACTGGACAAGCTGTTAATGTATGCTAGGAGGGTGTTTGGGGCAGGCATTTCCAACCATGCTTAGAAGATTGAGAAACTTTGGGTGATCATCTCAAATAATTTTGTGGATAATTACATCCCATTGACCAGTTTAGCATTCCTGGCTTCTGTTACAGCGCATATGTTCACTTATAGCCACCTACATCCACCATGACCCTCAAAGCAGGTGGCAACTCACTAAAAATATCAGCAGGCAGTACGGGACCCTTTGGTTTATGATTTATGTATTTCCAGCTCTGCTTGTAATTTTGCAAAAGAAGGCTTCTCAGCATGCAGTAATAAGAGATTAATCTTGTACCCCTCTTAAAAATAGCTGTTCATAGTTTTCCTTGTTTGTCAGGAGCTATCCTTTTATTCTCAGCAAGTAGCATCCTGTTATGCGAATGATGTGCAGATGGCCATATTCTTTCTCCTTTAGATCCTATGGTGGACAGAATTGGCAAGCAGTGATCTTTCTTAACCTGCAAAGCACTCTGCAAAAGGCATTCATTTCTTGAAAGAAATTAATAACACAGTGGATCTATTTACAGAGATCCTTTTTTTGTTTTGTTTTGTTTTTTGTCCCCAGACATCTTGAGGTTACAACACAGAAGCCTAATGGAAAGTTACAGCTGTGCAGTCATTAGAAAAGCCATCTTAAATCTTGATTTCTGCCAGGCATATGCAACTAAAGGTGCTGCAATTTTTAATTTTGCAACTATAAACACTGAGTCTGGAAAAGGATAATGCCTTTTTTTGTTAAAGCATGGGTAAATATATTCATGACACTAAGACATTTGCATTATTAAAGCATTTGAATGAACTTGAATAAATTGTTAATCTGAGAAGACTATAATGGTTTTTTGCCCAGACATGAATAAATAACTTCTTTGCAGCATCTGTAAGCTTAGGTTGCCCATTTGCCCTTGCGTGCTTGTAAACTCGTCTACCAATTAAGTCACCTGGATCAAAGCCACCTTTTAATAAGACATAAAAGAAACAAAGTGTATTTGCTGTCAGTTTTCTCTACTGGCAGTACAAAAATAATTGTAACCGATTTTTCTCATTTGGAGACAAAAAAAAAAAGATCTAGCCCTTCATTTGCTTGAACAAACTAAAATGGTTGTTAACCATCTTCAGTGACCTTTCTCTTAGCTGACAGTTGGTTTGTGACAGATGAAGCTGAGTAATCAGCTGACTGTGGTAAACACCAAAGCCATGTACCTAATGAAGTCTGGGTTTGAAGCATCCTTTCTGATACATGTGGATTTGTTATGAAAGATTCAGCATTTTGAGTATTTTTGTTCTTCTGTCTAGACATTGAAAATTTGTTCAAGTCTGTTTCTTCACAGGAAATGTATATTTCGTTTCTGAATATACAATGCCAGATTTAATAGCATTCTTTTCCTTGAAACTGTTCTTTTCCTGGGTAGCTTTGGGAATTCCAACTATCTCCAGTGTTAAACATTTCTTTTAGAATGAGTAGTAGCAGACTAACATTTGAAGGAATTGACATGAAAAAAAGTCTGACTTGCATTTGAGATGGTGCCTTTGTTGCCGAAACAGAGAGAGACAAGAAACACTAGTTGAAACATGGGAAATTATGATGAGATGCTAGGAACAAAAAATTCACAGAGAGCATGTTCAAACACTGGAACAGTTTGTCCAGAGATGTTGCATGATTTCCAACCTTGGAGATATTCAAAACTCAACAAGACAAGGCCCTGAGCAAGTAGATGTAAGCTGTCTCTGTTTCTCGACCAGCAGCAGGAGCTGAACTAGATGACCTCTAGTAGTCCCACCTGACCTCTATAATTCAGAGCCTGGCATATGAAAGATGACAGCAAAGTATTGTCTGCAATCATTGTCCGTTCTCAGATTTTAAATTGTGACTACTTTTGCTGGTGTATAGATTGCTTTGAATTCTACAGCAAAAAGATTCCGAAGCATGCACTCACTCCTATGTCACAGACCTACAACCATTGTTCCCTGGAAAAATATTCTTCATCTAGCAGGTACTTCTTCTAGCAGGAGTAATCATGACTAAGTTTGTGAGTTTTATCTTAGTGAAATATTAGGATTAGACTGTGCCTGCAACCAGGAGAAGTTAAATATTCTCCCTTAAGATTCTTCTGAATGTTTAATCAGAAGTATATTTAATGTATATGTGCATATATATATAATGTATGAAATTCAAATACTGTTAGTTAGTTAATTAAAAGAATTGTGGGCTTTGGAAATAATAATAGAATTATCATGCCTTCTTGTGACATACAGTGAAAGAATCAAGAATGGTTTGGGGGAGTCCAGATGCACTGTCCTAGTGGGTGATGCCTGCTGCAGGCAATAGTGAAAATGCCTCAGCAACTGAACAAGCAAACATAGACAAATATCTCGTTTGAAGCATATGTTTTTTTCTTTTTCATTTTTTCCTTCTCTCTTTTCTTTTAAAGTTGTTGAGCTTAGCATGTTGGAAATATTAATTTGGTTTTACCTTCCTTAGATAAGGAAATCTTTAAGAATGGTTTGGGATGGAGGAATGAGAAAGATAACCATTGAGATTTAGCTGGTCTCCAAGTTTTAGTTTGTTAATGAAGTTCCCTTTAGAGTATACAGAATGAAGAAAAAGCATGAACTGTATTGGCTGTGTTGGCAAGCAGTTCTTTTTTGCTGTATTCTGCCTTACTTTCTGACCATACATTCTATCAAGCAAAAATTTATAGGTAATACAGTAGCTGGAGGCCTCATGATCCATGTTTTAATAGTACTGAAGACTTCCCACCTACCCACACATTTCTTTAAAGAAGACATGGAGCTGCTTGATCTGAGAAGAGAAGAAATTAAAGAATTTCAGATTGTGGGCAGCAGCACCACACGTATTGTTACTAGCTTAACTAGTTTCAGGAATGCCTAGGGAATGTGAATTAGTAGATCAAATATACATGGTAACTAATGACTGCTATTATTCTTTCATGAGAGTCAGCACTATCACAGACAAATCAAAGAGAACTAGACCTAATGCATGGAGCTCTTTCACAGGAAGAAGAGATCCAGACTGCTAAAACTGCCATTATTTCCAAGAAGCAAAAGTGGTAGAGTGGAAAATATGGGCCATGGTAATTCTGTGCACTGGCAGGCTATGATCCTTGTCTCCTATTTATGATTGCTGAGATGTTTCCTATTCAAGGATGAGATGCAGAAGCCTGCTGTAGGAAAAACACTTGTCCTGACCTTATCCATACAGAATAACATGGAAGAAAAAGAGAATTTCAAGCAGCCTGGATCATCTGAAAACCATGCCTTAAACTCCTTAAAACCATCTGAAAACCCCCTACCATTGTGGTAAGCCAATAAACTGAGAGTTCTCTCTGCATCCAAACTCAAGTGTTACTGAGAAAAAGCTGTGGCAGAATAAAATTTTCTACGCCACTGATCACATAAATCAAATTCTCCCAGTGCTCGTCTAAACCCATGACTGACATTGGCCATCACACAATGGTTGATTGTAGAAGAGTAGTATTGTATTACAGCTTATTGTCTTGAGTTTCTTGCCTTACTTCTTTTCTAACTCAAGACTGCTACTTCTCTGCTCTTTCCCATGGTACAAACGCAGATCAGGATTTGCTTCTTAGCTAAGACTTGCACCTCTTTTCATCTGACTTGTTCCTTATCAGTGAGAACAGTACCTAGCTATTTCCACTCATATTTCTTCTTAGCAATGGAAAGACAATGCAAAAGTACTGCTGAGACATGATGATGCAAAATGAGGCACAGAGCAACTATCCCATGTATCACAATAATGCCAGTATATAGCCCATTGCTAGTCTACTTTGAAAACGACTCCTGGCTTTTTTCATATGATAGGCTTAGCACACTTCCTAGTTTAAGAAATCTGCTTTATCGTATCCTACTCTGTCCTATTCTATCCTATCCAAAACGTCACTTAGGGACAAAATCAAGAGATGAGCTAGCAGGCTCCTGCAGCTCCTGGGCTAACAGTTCCAGTTCTGTCCTCAGTTTTGATAGCAGGACAAAATACCCTGGATTTGTGAAACTTGTTATTCAAAATTGAACATAAATACTTTTCCCAGTTTTGTTACCTCTTAGTTTTTTAAAATTATATACATGATCAAGATTAAATTTCCTTTGCACTGTTTAATACCAGCAATAGTTCACTCTTTCTAGTTTATAAAAAATGCAATTCCCTGTTTATTTTTTCTGACTCTGAACTACCTTCTGATGGAGCTCCTGTGTTTCTTGCTTTTCATTATATGACTCAGTCCTCCAAAGGCAATTGTTCCACTAGGAAGATAAGGTGAAAAGGCAACTGAAATAATACAATGTGTCATCAAAATAAAATGTGGTACAATTTTAGTTTATTGTTACTGAGGGAATTCCATTTCAGTATCTTTCCCTCTGTGCCCAAAAGTAAGATAAACTAGTGAGCATTGATACTTCAGGTCAGAAATTTTCAGTTATATAACATGCTGGCCTATACGTGTTGTTTATACAAGACAGAAGGAAAATTTGCTCCCCATGGACAAAAGACCATTAGCCTTAAAACTTTCATTATCTCTAGTTTCATGATATCCTGAAGACAAAAACTTGTATTCTTTTACAAGAAAAAAAGCCTTGAGTGTCGAGCCAAAGATGCACAGCTTCCTCAAGGTATTGAAATTTAAAAAATTGCTTCGGTCAAGGTTTTAAAATGCTTTTGGTGCTGCTGTGTAGCACTGTATTTCTGAAAGCTCTGCAATGGTCAATTAACTTCCTTGATAAACTTAGAAAATACCAGCTTTTTGTGGAAGTGGCACTCAGTAGTAGTTACTTGCCTTACTACAGATTTATTCTGCATACCTGCCAGGGACCACAATCAGAGGTTAAGGGTCTGTTGATTTTTGGCTGTAAAGTTGCAGGGCGGGTGAGCCGTCTTTCTGCCAAGAACTCAATACCTGAGCTGAGATAAGCCGAATTAGTAAGTGTGAGAAATCATAGGAAATAGAAGCAGATGAGCATGAGGCAAACTAAGTTGCTTTCTTCTTTCACCTCTTCAGCAACTTCTCTCAGACTTTCCACAAAATGTCTACAAAGCCGAAAGATAAAAGCAAATTAATTGGACTTGAATCCAGAAAGCATACGAGGCTTTGTGCAATGAGGGATGTTTTTTAAAAGAATCAGTAATGGCTGCCCAGCTTTCTGGAGTCAAAAAGCAACAATTCCTCACTTTTTTTCCTTTTTTTTTCTTTTTTAAAACTGATGATTCTTTAAACTATTGTATGTAAGCATACAAACTGATGGAAAAACATAATTTCCTGAAACACCGCCCGCTGGACAAAGAGCTGGATCTCAAAAGACTGAACAGATGTTGCAGTAGATAAGAGTGGAGAGAAAGAACTGTCGTGTAAGCAAAATCGTCAAAAGGCAAAGTAAAAATTAAGTAGCTGCCAAAGAAGAAATACTTTATTGTTCATTATTTTCACAGAGACCATTTCAACCAGTTATCATAAAGCTTTTCCAGTGTTGAATGCTATGTGCTATGTTGGCAGCTTAAAGCACTGCCAACCTTGGACAAATCCCTGTGCAGCACTAACTTCTGTGTTCACTATGCACTCAACTGTCATGACAGAGATAAGAGCCAGCTGATTCCTCTCTGACCGTGGGCCCATTTCTGTCACATTCAGATCAGCATAAATTTGGAATAGTTCAGCTGAAGGTAAAGAAGCTATTTTAAATTGATACTGAAGTAATTCAGAGCAAGCCCAGATCCAAAATGGGCAGATCAGATAATGTCATGTATTGAATACAGACCTAAATACAGGGCTTGACTCACTGAGCAGTGAATAAAAATAAGTACTTAATGTATCAGTTAACTAACAATTAATTAGATTTGTTTAATGTTCTATCCATTGATAAATTAAATAACACTTGCGTTGACAGCAATTGTACTCCTTAATGTCTTGCTCTGTGCTGCTGTGATAATTATTATTTCAAAGCAAAAGTCAGCCTTTTTCCCTCATTCAAGAGATGCCATCCACTACATGAACTGTGGATTTTATCTAAACCATACTGAAGTCCATTGGAAAACTCCTGTGGCCTTCAGAGAGCTTTAGATCAGTTTCTGAACAAGTCTGGGTTCTTGTGGAAAATAATAGCCTTGTAATTATGTCTGAATACATAATGCCTGTGCATAGGGGGTATATTTGAAGGAATCACATCACCTCAGAGTGGCTGAAGTTGGAAGAGACCTCTGGAGATCAACTAGTCAGTCCAACGACCCTGCTCAGAGAAGGGTCAATTAGAGCATGTTTCCTCTGGGCCATGCTGGAACATAACTCTAACTTTATTTCCTTAATTTTAAATGACTGACTGTTGCAATTTAATGTTCTCTTACATAAAACTCTGTACTACATTTTACTCTGTAATTATGGGATCATTTGCCAATCTTTTGTGGTCTCTTATCAAGAGAGTGGAATCATGTTGTGCATTTTACATTTAGTATTATAATTTTTTTTCACTGAACAGGGCATCAGGATTTAGAGTTTTGCAATCCTGGAAATTATTGTAATGTGAAAAACTAATTTTGACCTTTTTAAGGTTCCATATTTTGATTGCAAAACACTCCACTCCTTTAGCATGAGTCAGTGAGACTGCAATCAATGGAGAAAGGAATTAAACAGAACTAATGTAAAATGTGCATCTTTTGGAAGGGTGGGTAGAGAGACACATTCCAAAGTTGCCAAAAGACCTACCAGAACCATTGCGCTCTGAGCCACTTTGCTTTCAGGAATACTATTGAACCTCAATGAAAGTGGCACATTGAGTACCCACCCAGGTCTCAAAACAGCTAAAGTCTTGTCCCACTGATTTTAATGGAATTGTTCCCACAAATTGTTGTGTCCAGAAGCATTTGCAGAACAGCTCCACTGAATCTTTTCACCATTCCCCTGGATGTTTATTAGTTGATATCCTGCAACAACCAGGTTCTTATGAATTTGCTTGTTTTTTCAGATTGAGAGCTATACGGCAATTAGCTGAGAATAAGACCAATTACAAATGATTGATTGATGTTGCCTATGTGTGCCTGATACTGATTGTTGATGAGAGTTATATTTTAATTAAAATTACAGCTTTTCTTACTACATATTACTAGTTGAATATAAATTACAGCCTTCATGCTGCCACTTCTTCAGGCCATTGCAAAGCCAGAAATACATGGAGCATGGGGCTGGAAATATCTGAAGAGTTACTGCCAGTTTAATGAGGGTGTTTTCCTTTGATCAGAGAAATAGGGAGTAAAAATCAAGCTAGGATTTTGAGGGTAGTCCTAATTTTTATCCTCATGTCCAATATCTTTGTGACATTTCGTCCATGGGCATTATTTTCTTTGTTCAACTTTGGATGAGGTCCCTAATTTCAGTACATTGTCAATTTTCACAGACATTGAAATGACTTCAATGTTTTCTATGAATAAAGTATATTCTCATATGCTAGAATTAAAAATTTAAATTTATATTACTTTTTAGTGTCTGCTAACTATTTTACTGAATGAAAATTTAATGTATGTTTTCAAAAAGTAAAATCCGATTTAAATTATAAAGACCCATCTGAACCGTGTAAAGTGAAAAAGCATCTACTTTTTAGCAAGAGAGGTCATGAAATGAAATTGTTTTCTAGTTCTGGATGATTTGGGTCTCACAAATTACAGAAACATTTCTGAATCTCATATCACTGAAATTTTTGTGGTGGGAAGAATAAATACAACACCAAAGAATAGTGACTGGCAGTGACCTGAAAGTAGTGAGGGACAAAGTCTGTCTGATCTTACTTGAAATGATGCTTCAGACTTCACAGCTTACACTGGGAAGGTTCTGTTATCAATCAGTGACCTTGTTAGCAGTCTCAGTGGGAAGACTAATTAATGATGCTGCTTTGCATAGAGTTGGGGGATGAGTAGGAAATGGATACAACGTCATTAAACTATTGTAAAGTCTCAGTTTTGAACTATTACTTCTAAAAGAGTTGGTGGATATATGAGTTTAATCAAAGCTAATAAATATGCACGGATTTACCTCGCACCAGTTAATTTTTTGGAACACAATCCCAAGCACATCCCTCTCTTAGATGCTGCTTTTGGATACACTCACTGTGAATTAAGCAGTGAGCAGCATTTCCTATGGCCTTTAACTCTCAGGGCAGAATGGGAACAAACGTGCCTAGCTATTGTTTCCCAGCCTGTGTTTCGCTGGGTGCCTCCGCAGTGGCTTCAGCCCTCAGCACCCATGCAAGTGTGAAGTATGGGGCTGCAGGCCACCCTCTTGACAGCAGCTGGGGCTCAGGGATACCTGTTACTGTTGTGAGGAGTGTCATAATGACTGGGGACATTGCTGCTTAGAAGCAATTCGTGCAGCAGGTCAATATTCTTACCTTAGCAGACGGGACGGTGCATTTAGCTGACTCGCTCTGGCTGGCTCTTTTCAGGTGTTCACTTGTATGCTGGGCTGCAGGATTAAACTAATTGTATTGAGTAGGAGATTACAATATTCCTTGCACATTTTGAAAGTGTGCCAGCTTTCTGGTTTGCACATCTGCAAGAGGAAATCTATATGTTTCTAGGAAGAATAATGTGCATTGAAAAGAAATACTGTCTCCAAATACATGTATTAAAACCACACCCACCCAAGGTGAAGCAAGGAGTACAACACAGACCATGCTGGTGTTGCTGGTCCAAATGACTGGCTTCGGGGGCTTCATTATGTTACGTCAAACATTGAGTTTATCAGTGTGGTTGTATCTTGCCTGATGGCATAGGGATAATTAAATGAGGAATTTTAGGGAGAAGAGTAAGGAGGAAATGAAAAAAGAAAAAAATAAATGAAAAGATTAAGCTCCTTAGCAAGGAATGGAGGCACTGTTAACTTGCCAGTATCCCTACCTGGCTCCTTCTCAGCCAAAGAGGTTTAATCTTTGAAGTCCTAAGGCTGGGATCAAGGATTCTAAACCACTGGCCTAGAAAACACTGTGAAAGCCGAAGCAGTTTTTTTACAGTTGCTTGAAGGAGATCTCAGACATACAAATAGCCAGAAAGTGCTGCAAGAAGGCCACTCTTACCCCCTGAGTCCCTGGGATGAATGAAACTCATCAAAGCTTCCAAAGAAGGATGAAAATTCAGTCAAAAGATGATAAATCTGGCCTGTGGCTCCTGCATGGAAAAATAATATGTGTTTTTATCTAAATAAATGAGAGACTCACAAATTGTGTCCACCAAAGAACAAAATAGAGATAACACCTGAAATAAACATTCTATGTCTTTGCATTTTTTCCAAGCTAAAACATGTGCATGTGTGTAAAAAATAAAACTGTTGTTTAGTATTGACCACTACTGCTGTATATATTGACCAATACTGCTGTATATTCTTATCTTTCTGTGTCATAGTTTGAAATTGGAAGTGTTCACGTACAGGCTGGATCGAGCTTCAAGCAACCTAATCTAGCTGGAGGTTTCCCTGCTCATGGCGGGGTGGGGGGAGGTTGGAACTAGATGATCTTTAAGGCCCCTTCCAACCAAACCAGTATGTGACTCTGTGACTCCAGGAAATGAAACTTTCAATTTTGGCTATGTGCAGACGTCATGGTTCTTTGTTTGTCCATGAGGATGAAGTAAGTAATTAGAGCCTTTATGGGTTTAAGGCTCTACTACAACTTTTTGGCGTTCAGAAATATCCAAAATCACAATGCTGGCATCCAAGGCAGAGCAAGTAAATTCTGGAAAGCATTGAACTCATGAGTGATGCCTCACTCCCATACAGTAATATCCATCTCCTGGGCAGTAATATTCTTATATTTTTAGTGGTTACCCTTCACTCTGGTACTGTGGATAACTCAAACACCATTCACCTGGTAAGCAGTACAGTCCTAGAGTTCAGAGACAGGCCTAGGCTCATATATCAATACACTGTTTAGTATGTCAGCCTTGCCTTTAGACCTTAGCAAGCTTTTGTGCTTCTGATGCATGCATAGGTTAGGCTCAGTGCATGATGCAATGGAAATTTCTACACTCTTAGTTAAACTCAGGTCTGAGCCCATTCTGAATCCAAGATATTTTTCTGCCTCCTGACAAGGTTTCCTTCAGGGCTGCCATGTCTGTAAGGTGAGAAGTCAGGTGTGCTGGGTGAGTTGGCACAGCTTTTGAGCAGGACTCGACTGCTTGCTAGATGAAAAGAGCATCTCAGGACATAGCTACTCCTTTTGTCTCCATCTCTCACTAACATGCCGTTCTGTTGCTTTTCAGTTTCTGCTTTGTTTAACACTCTGTGACATATGTAAATAAATGTCTTCAAAAGTGGACACTCAAATTTCTCAGTTTTGCCACTTGAAATATTATTATGGTGTGTTTTTCCTCCTCTGCCACATGCAGGCTTTGCCTAATCATAGTCCAGTATTTACTGTGCAAGATGCACTTTGTACTTCCTCAACTATGGTTTTAGCTAAAGCTAAGCAAGAAACGGCAAACACAAAGTACTTCCCTAAACTGCCAAGCAGAACAGAAGCAACCTTTTCATTATTGTTACTTTCATTTTTGTGCAGTAAATGAGAAGTGAGTTTGGCCATTTTGGGGTTTTTTCATATCTACAGCACAAAAGGAAAGGGTAAGATTACAGACAATTTGGGACAAAAAGAGCATTTATGAGCCTGCGGTTTCATTTCTAATCCACTGACAGATCCTGCCCACTTGAATGGAGCATCTTATAACCCATCCAGTAGAAGATGGCCTGTTATTATGAACCAATCTATGATACCATGTCGACAGCCTCTGGTTTCTCAAGTCTCTATCTAGAAACAGAAAGTGAGATGTTTCCAAAAGGCAATTGGGCTCTTAAATTGGTCTTTTAGATTCCCAGATCATGGAGGCCAAGTGAATTAAACTTAGGCCTTTGAGCTTAGGTTGATTACAGAAAATGACCAAACTCTTAGGATGCCACAGGAGCTCTCCCTTCACCTCCAGAGAGAGAAAATGTCCTTCCCAGCATGGATTTGTAAATTTGAGGGATTTTTATTTTCATTATTTTTTCAAGAAAGAAAAGATTGAGTGACCAAAAAAGGTGCTGGCCAGTGGTGTGAATGCACAAAGAAAATGAGACAGAAATTGGCATTTCATATAGGACCTCAAGGACTTATCATATTATGAAAGGCCATCCAGCATCGCTGGGCACATTGCAAGTCACCTGAACCATCAACCTCTTTTGTCCTTCAGATCTGGATGGTGATTTTTAAAAAGTTGGTAGATTGCTGATTTTTGTTGTGAAAAATTAAGTTTGTCACTTGTGAAGACAAGTTGCTGGAGAAACAAACCCAGGCTATGAGGCATTTTCCTTTCCTTCACCTTTCCTCTAAGCCCTTTACTCCACTGCAGGGATGTGGACACTTGTCTTGAGCATTGCTGGAGTCTGAGAAAATGCACTCCAGTGAATTCTTGAGACTATGATGTTTCTCTGCTTCAAATGCAAGCTATGAACCCTGTGGGTTTTTTTCTTTCTGCTGCCCACTGCCACTAAAATACAGTGACTAAATCTGAAGGTCCATGACACAAAGGTGGGAATAGAATTTGTAGTGCCCAGAGAGCTGTTTTTTCTATCTCTAGAGCAACTGTTTTCTGCCTCCAAGGTTTTTATATTCTAGTTATCAGGGACTGAGGCATCTGCATCTGTATCTCCTTTCCTCCCTCTTTGTGTTAGTTCTCTGTTGAAGAAAACACAGAGATTTATTTATGCTGGTTTAGCAAGAATATCCTTTCAAATTTAAAAGAAAGAAATCCAAGATCTGCATGAGCTTTAGCTGAGAGCTAACATAGAATAGAATATGGCCTTAATATTTCTCTGTCAAAGTAAACACAGACATTTTCAAATAAAGGGAAAAAGCCAGTAATTCTGACTCATCTTTCTTAAACTGATGTAATTTCAGTTGACCTCACATGGAGGAAAGAATAAAGTAAAGTAAGTGGGATAAACATAGATGCAGCAACACAAATTCATAATTTAATTTACCATAAATATTCTTTATCATTTTTTTAAAGATCTTTGTTTCAGGGTTCATGTGGCCATGACTAATATTTGACATCCCTCATTTCAAAGAGGGATTTTTTCCTAAGATATGGTAGCATTTTTCTATATGCTATTAAACATACGTTGTTTAATACTTACTAGAATATTTTTGGACCAGCTAAGCATCAGTCAAATCCTTTTGTCATAAAAGACTGTTCTGGAAAGATCACCTTATTCTAAGGTTACCAAAATGAAAGGGGCCCTTTTTTTTCCCCCTAAGATTTCCATTTTCTTCTCCAGACCTGCCACTTTACTTGCTAGTTGTATTATGAAAAGCTGTGCTTATAGCAGACCTATTGTAGAGTGAAAAGAGAAAATGCTTTGCTACAAGGCAGTAGCTAATTCACTATTCTTCAGGGACTGATATTCATCTATCCTTCAATAAAAGCTAATGGTTAAATAGACCCAATGCACTCAGCTAATCTAGGAAGAAGCTGATGGCTGGGGGATGGGATTCAAAGTTCATGCTGAAGTGCTATTCCTGAAGACAAAGATATTCTTACATTTGCCTTAGAAAAAGGTGACAATGCTACCAAAAAAAAAATCAGATAGCTTTCATTCTCAAATACATGGTTTTATGAAAAAGTACCTACTGCACCTGAAAAAGTTATATTTTATTAATTTTTAAACATACATTACTTTTATAAATTTTTCTTTTTAAGGGATGTGAATATTTAAACAACGGTATTACATTTTAAATAACCTTCTGTCTAGTCTTTTGCTACTTGAATTCCAACACCCTTAAGAAGATACAATGATTTTTTTTCATGGAAAGCAATTTTTGCAAAGCACTCCCAGAAGGAGGGGAGACGGCAACGCCACGTTTCCCTCTGTATAACTACCATTCCAGTTAAAGGCACTGCTGTGCTGTGCATATCAAACAGCCCAGTGCAAGAAAGAAAGCTCGCTTGAGGAATCAACAGCAAAAAAAACCCCACCAAAAGCCCACAACCAACGCAACAGACTACACAAGGGCTGAGCAAATTTTTATAAGCAAGATTATGACTTAAAATGCAATATACAGAAAATCCCGTGGCTTCTGGACAGTTGCTGGAGCTTGGATGAGTGCAAATACCTCACTGATTCTTTTAATAGACAACCTAAAACTATGTAGTCTGTGCTGCAGGACGTTTGACTTAGCCACACTGTGAATGAGCCTGAAAACAAAATGACCTGAGCATATGGGTGTATTATTTAACAGCAGGACTTCTGGTCACGAAAGGGCTAATTCTGGGCTCCCCTGAAAACAGTGACAGAGCTCTCCCTGACTACACTAGAAACAGGAGGGAATAGTAATTAGAAGCACAGCTGAAACTGGTGGCTTGTGTCCCGATTTCAGCACCTCCTCATAGAGCAGGTGATGAAACGACACATACTGTAACAAAATGTCCTGCCGCTGCACGCTGGCTGATGCCTGGCTGAACAGCTGTGTTTTCGCAGGGCCAAGGTTGGATACATGCCTTGTGAGAGGGCTGGAAGATTGGTGTCTTTCCACAAACTGCCAATATTTTTTCTCTTCCTGCATCTTTCTCCGTGTTTATCAGTCAGAGAGATACACATACATATGCATATCTTCTACGTCAGAGGGTTTTGTGCACTTTTTCAGTGCTGATATGTTAACCCTTTTAAAATATACTTGCTGATGGGACATCATCTCCCTATTTGAAGGCAGACTGTATCCCTCTCGGGCCAGAGAGAAGTACTACAGTGCTATGGCAGTAGCTCTTCTTTCCCTCCAGCGTGCCTCAGTGGGTAAGTTTTGGGACAAATGCAGTCTTGCAATAATCTGAAAAGCATACGTTAGCCTCAAAATGCTCAGGAAAGGGGAATCTTTGTGAACTGCACATTAGCACCAAGTGGATTGAGCCATTCATGGGTTTAGGGGTGGGAAAGAGGCACTCAACAAATTTCCTGCATGAATATTGTACATGCCTCTCAGTCCTTGTTTGTAGGTGGGTCAGCAATGCGAAGTGATCTGGAGCCCAAGGAGTCAGTGTTGGAGACACATCTGAGATAAAGCATCAAAGCAATGGAGGCCTTAGAGATGGTTCAAAGACAGCAGTTCTAATGATCTGTCCTACACTTTTCAGATCATCAGCAGGTAAATTCATGGCAGCTGCATCACATATGAAAAGAGAAGAGTGTTTTGATATCCAAAATACATTTGCTATGTATTACTGCTTTTATTTGAAAGGTATCTCTTCAAAAAAAGGGTCAAAATCTGTTAACACAGTATTTTCAGAGATATTTATTTATACATTTTTTTTTATATTGAACTCATAAATAAGGTCAAACATAGTGTTGGACATAATAAAATTGGTCCAGAAATAAAATTGCCCATCATATTTTTGTAGTGTGGTAGCTACTGAAATTCATAGCTACTGAAATTTGATGAAAGGAGCCTTGGTTGAGCTGCTCTCAGAGAGCAGGGTATCTCAGGGTATGGTAACAGCATGGATGGGACCTAAATGTTTCTACCACCATCTCTAGAAAAATAAGTCACAGCAGGTGTAGTAACTCAGTGGTGGTGGTACCAAATCAATGCTGGTTGTGTAAGATGGAGACTTGTTGTTTGGTGGGATGATAAAGCAGGAAATGAAGACTGAATTCATTACCTCTCCTGTCTCTTGACACACGTTGCCAACCCTACCACTGAAAAGCTCATTCACTTATTTCTTTCTCACTATGCTACTTTCCAATTAGCTGTTTATTACATGATAATTTTCCATTCTGTTACAGCTTTCTTAGTGAGTGTTGTTCTGACAAAGACTGTAGAAGAAGGTACTGTCACACCCAGCATGGGCAATATGGAGAACTTAAATTTCTGTTTCAACCTGCTAAAAAAGACGTGTCTTTCAATCTTTCCATCAAGAGAGTTTTCAAAGTTGTTAGAAGCGAAAGATCTTCCCCTTCTGTTTGTTAACATTCAGCAAGTCAATTCCTTTGAATCTGCTTGTGAGACAGACTTGTTTAAAGAGTAATCACGGAGGGCTGTGATTGATCTGTATCACACAGTTAGCAATTTATGAGTACGTGCCATTTCATTTTCTCAGGGTGTCATTTTTTGCTAAATTTAAGCAACTCTGAAGAATTAAAATATTTGGAGGGTTCTCTGACTCTGTCTTCTCAATCAATTATATTGAGTGATTACAAGTGGAAAGGCCTAGGCCATTCAAATGTACTGTTTTTCACTAAAGAAACACTACAAAATGCAGATGAGGCATTTGATATAAGACAAAGGGGTCATAGTCATCTTGAAAAACAGAACCTAGAGTACAAAATAGTCAATATATGAGGAGAATACATGGTGGGGAAACTATTTCTCTCTGTAAATACATATTACATTTCTTTTTGCCTCTGCTGCTTTTGTAGAAACTGCCTCCTCTGCTTTTTAAATGTCATCCATATTTATCAGACTGCATGGTTCTTGACATTTAGGAATATTTTTTCATCAAACTGTAACTGAAGCTTTGACAAAGGGTACTAATTATCAAGGGACTGGATTTTTTTCCCTTTTCCCCCCCTTTTTTTAAGGAGCAGCAGGCTACAGAGAAAGTGTGAATTATCAGCTACTTCTAATGTTCCTCTAGCAGTCTTTCTTTCCTTATTGTTGTAACATAGCTAGAAATAAGAATTTAAATGTTAGCTGAACCCTGTGCAAAATGTAGTCAGAGTTGAATAACTGGATTTTAAATGACAGAGAAGTCATTAGGTTACTTACTCAAGTAAAAAGAGTTACCGCCTGTTAGAGCTACATGCAATCCCTATTGATGGAAATTTTATGAATATTTTTAAATTGAAATGCTGATTACTCACCAATCATTATTCATTGACTATGGGATGCATAGTTTGTACAATGTCATGATATGGCAACTAAAGATTTACAGCATGAAAATTAGAGAAAATGCCCTGTTACTAAAAAGAAGGCTGCAGTTTTTAAAAACCCATGTACACCGTGGTGTTTATCAACAAAAGATGTTCCTGTTGGAAATAATCTATTTTCTTGTCCTCATTGGCAATACAGACATATTGGACCTTGATCAGAAACGCAATGATTGTTTTTCACAAATCCTGTTCATGATCTTCCAAATGAAGCCTAATGTAAGTGTATAGATATACATCTGAAATCTATTATTCATCCATTTTCAGTTGCCTAGCAATGGCACAACTGCAAAGGAAAGAACAGTATGTGGTGTGTAATACATTTATTTTTTTATTGTTATCAATACTCTTGTGTCCATGTAGTTTTACACTATGATCTTGCCTGCCATCACATAAAAATGATTTGATTTCCTTGACTTCTCAAACCCAAGCCACTTAGCTTGAACTGAGATTTTTAACTAAGGAAGAAATACTAGATATTCCCATTACAAAATCAATTTTAATTTAGTTACGATATCAAAGCCTGCGTTGGATACATGCTTCATGAATTCAGCTGTGCTAATAGTAATGCTTAGGTCAGACTATCTGAACAAATTTTACAAAAATTCAAGGCTAAACACAACTTTCATGTCTGCCTCAGCCTTATTTTAATGTCATTAATTGCAAATTGACACGCTGTCTTTACCTACTGTTTATCTAATCATAGTTTCTAAGTAAAGAATGAGGCCAGTCCTACTAATCTCTCAGGGGAGACCACTGCCAAGTAGTTAGTTACCTATGACAGCAGAAAAGAAATATAGACTTAGGTATTCTTAAGACTCAGCACTTTCTATACACTGAGCGTTACTCCTTGTCACTCCCTTTTATCCTACACATAAACCTTATTAATGTTTTCATGTTACAGTTTTTACATACTCATATATTTATGAAACAGAAAGGAAAGGAAATTAAGTATAGCGCTGCCCCTGCAAATTCATACCAGACCACCCCAGCCTGACCCTGCATATGAATTTACAACTTTTTTTTTCCACCCTGAGAAACAATGCATCATACTGACCTAAAGCAAATAAGCAAAAAAACCCTCCCCCCTTCTCTTTTTTCATAGGCTACTGAAAACAAAAGTGTCCTTGGCTATGCCATGCCTCTTACAGTTTAGTGTCTCCAAAAAAGCATTGAAACATTGATTTATGTCTTACAGCTCTACATAAAGTTGGTCCTCATTTCCTCTTCCTAGTTTATTCCCCTCAGCACCAACTCATAGAAACTCTCTGGATTTCAGTTGATCAAGGCGAAACAAAATCCTTAAAGAATGAAGAAAGTGTAGTACTTTGAGGACATGCTTCTTTCCAGGTTATAGGGTTCAAGTTTTGTGCAAGGTGTGGCAAAATAGATGCCACATGGATCAGTACAGAATGAGCTTGTAGGGTGGTGGAAAGGATGATCTGATCCTTATTCCTTCCTAGAAAATGTCATTGTCCATCTGCAAGTTGTCTAATAACTATAAAACTAAGAAATTGCTCTTTTTTCTTTTTAGTTTTTAGTACTCCAGTATATAACTTTAGAGATCGGTTCATGTCAGTCATGAGATTTAAAGAACTACTGAAGTTTTGCACTGTTGTGTCAAGTTCTGAAGACACAAATTTCAACAGGATCTGGCTCACTTGTGTTTTTCATATGTGTACACGTAGTTAAATCACTAACAGACCAAAATGGAATGGGGACTATTGAAGCTACATAGATGAAATAATTTACCCACTTCCCTGTATGGAGGACAGTTCTTGAGGTTTTCAAGAGGAAAGTTCTTAATGTATCATGTTCCATAGGGTCTTTCCACTTACGTTTGTGTCTCCAGCTTCTTCCAGTCATGGCTTAAGTGGTTGTTAAAATTTCACTATTTCAGTAGTACCCTATTTTATTCAGAATAGGTTTTGAGGGTAAAATATTTCCTGTGAGCTGAGACAATATTTATCCTGATCATTAAACTATGAAACTGAGACAACTATGTACTCTGATTATGAAAAATCTATATTGTACTTGTTCTGTGGTAGAGCTCACACATAAGGTCAATTTACCTGACCTGTGATAAATGTAGTAGCCATCAGGTGTGACAGCTACTGCAGGCATCAGTTTTAGCTTCTATATTCCCCTACTTTTGAGTATTTCTGTCTGGTAGGCACAGCACAGAAATTTCATGATGGAGGATAAACAGCCTTAAGCAAATAGAACATTTGAAGGGTGGTAGAAATAGGAGAAAAGAGAGAAGTAGCATTAAAAAATAGCATACCCCCTGAGAGAAATTATTGCCTGGCAATTTAGAGTCATTTCCATTTTTAAGCAGTCCTTGTGAGGAAAAGCAAGAGTCATTTTCAATCTAGCACTTGAATATTGAACTAATGAAGAAATGGCAAACTTTACAGTGGCTTCGGCAGAGATCCAAGTATTTTTTCCAGAGAGACCTTTTTCTGCTCCATATTTAAACTATATTTGTCTTAGAACTACTTGAGTCTATTTTAAGGTAAACTAAGATCTCATTTAGCCTTGTGATATTTCCAAGCTTCACCAAGGAGCAGTGACAGTATGTAGAGATCAAAATTATTACACTCTAGTGAACCACAGCTTTGGGGAAAAGGACTTAGGTAAATAGATGCCTAATATTAAATCCAGTGCTTTAGTAACGCATATACAACTGGCACTTTGGCCAACCTGTCATTTTAAAGTGCTCCTAAATCTCTCACATAAAGCACTTGAGTGTGCCCAAGGAGGGTATGGAGGTACTGAGGGAATCATCTGTTGTAAACTGGCTGTCTGGCAAAAGTGAGGAGTCATTTGTGTCCCTGTGCCTCCAAGTAACCTCCCCTAGAGTCAGCTGGTTGCTCCCACACTGCAGACAACTTGGCCCAGGCCTCTTCTACTACCCTGATTGCAATCCCAAGGCATATGTCTGTAGCTATATATATTCATGTCTTTCGCTTCAAAGTATCTGAAAAGAAGTGGCCCACAGAGCAGTGTATTTATAGACTGGTGGTGGGAGTGTAAGTTACACGCACTGAGGCCTGCCATGAGGTTAAGGGAAGGACTGTACTTGTCAGAGCAAGGTGGTTTAAAGATCTCTGGAGGGTGAACATGCCACATCTGGCAAAGTGTCATCCCCATTGCTTTTGAGGAATAAGGCTGGTAACAAGCTATCTGTACCACACTCGGGCTTTGTGTCTTGTATCCACTCCAAGGAGGACCCAGGAGGCCAGAGGCCCCTTCTTTAGCAATGTGGACAATCAGGATCCAGCAACAAACAAGGTGACTAGGTTACCTGACAGCATGAAGTATATTCCAAAATAGGTCAGGCAAAGCCCTTGCTGAAGGCACTGTCCTCTTCTGGTTTAGCAGAATAGTTTGGATCTCTCAGATGTTGAAATATTTTACCTCTGAAACTGAGTGACAGGAAGCTACATTGGGTTGTCCGCACTTCAGGGTGATACATGTGCCACTGCAGACACAGAATGTTGACTTAGGGAATAGCAAGGTAAGTTTAAAATATTATTTGAGGGCTTTAATCCTATGGAATTTTGCTAGAAAATTCTGTGATCTGAGTAGCCATGCTCACAGTCACACAGGAGTCGGTGGCAGAGGAGGGGAAGAATTTGTGGCTTTTGAATGCCAAGATAGCAGCCCATCTAGCACAGTTGTAAAAGCTGTAACAGAACCAGGTCACCAATACAGTTGATCCAGAATGGAGTTGCAGCACCTGGCTAATCAAATGAGTCAATATTCAGCTCATTTCTCTCCTTCTTCAGAACTCTTTAGGTTAACAAATTGGTTTAATAAATCTAGCGTGTCCCTTCCTACTTGAAGGACACAGAAATTGCTTGCATTTTTAGAGGCATCAGTTTTTAAGGAACGCTGAGAAACTGAAAGGACCTTGTTACTTTTGTATTTGAAAGACAGCTTGAGAATTTGGATTTTATTTGGAAGTTATATTTTAAAACGCGATTTAAACCAGGCAATCACAATGAACAAGCTGCTATGTGGGGGGTCAATGCATGGTTCAGCATTAATTTTGTGAAGTTTGGCACAAAAGGAGGTACAAAGCAGCTTTTCTGGAGATTTCCAGCACCTCCAAAGCCATTTTAAAAGCATAATGAAATCGCTTCCTTTTCTATTCCTATTCTTTCAGTTAAAAGGGAAAAACTTTTCCTTTTTTTCATACAATGGGATCTACTGTACCTATTTTGATCAAAATGGATGGGAATGTAGGGCAGTCTTACTGTTGCAGTCAGTGGATCTAAAAATCACGCTTCCGTCACAGGATTACCCCCCCCCCCAAAAAAAAAACAGGGCAGGGATGCCCAACCCAGCACAAGCTGATCACTTTAGCCTAGCAGTGCATGTTTATTGAGCTGGTAAGAAGCTACAGAAGATCTAGAGAAGGGCAACCAAAATTATTAAAGACATACAACAGATGCCTACAGAAAGAGACAAAAAAAGACCGTAACTCCTCACTTTGGAGAGGAAAAGACTTAAAGGGGGTTATTATGAAAACACGAGAGCACTGCTGAGTAAGATGAATGTGTACTATCATTCTACAAATCCTGCAGAACAAGAACTAGATGGTATTCAATGAAACTAGTACAAAAGCAGTAGAAACATATAGAAACATCAGGTTCGTGAATGGATTTGATAAATTCATGGCAAAAAATCCATAAACAGGTACTAAAGAGGGATAGTCATGAATTTATGCTCTAGCAACACCCATCCAGTGATTATGTATGTTGGGAGACAACCATGTGAAGAGGTACACACTCTTCCTAAATACCTTTTACCAGTCCCAGCCAGGATAGAATGCTACACAGACCACTTACCTGATGCACTGAGTGTTTCTTATGCTCATATGTGATGGACATATGTGCTCAGGTGTAAGTGAAGTGCAACCTACACGGTGTTCTGTAACATGTTAGAAGTCTAGCAACAGAAAATACAAATAGGAACTAGATTTAAAAGATGTTTGTAAGGGAGCTGTGTGTGCCACTTAAAGAGCAGAATTAAAGCACTGACATTTTACAGACTGCAAGCCAAAATATGTCTTGGTGGACTTTCCCCTTGTCTAGGTAAGTCTCAATTAACCTGGCTTAAAGAGGCTGACCATTCGTAATAAGTCACAGTAAGACTGATTTTTGCCCTAAAGAAATGAAATTGAAACTATAAATTGATCTAGTCTTTATATATACAAAGGGCACATTACCAATTCCACTGTTTGCTAACTGCTGAATCATTGCTGTGTGTAAATCCTGAGCTAAAAATTTAAGTAGAGTAGTAGAGTTTTCTAGTGCCATTCCTGTTGCCTATGTGTGACTGTGAGCAAGACAGTTAATTTTTAAAGGTGCATCTTCAGGAGATCTGGATCTGGCTCCATTAGTACTGAATTATTCATCTCTTCTGTACATTTATTGGATATTTTGGCTATTCTGAAATACCATAAATTAAGCGGTGCTTTCTAAGATTGATGTGAATGGCACTGCTGAGATTTTAGACCATAAGTTTTTCTATTTCTCACTTTCTTCTATCTGTGAAATGGAGACTACAAGGCTTGCAGAACTTTTAATGTTATTAATGTTTGTGCAGTGCTCAGACAAAAGTCACCATACGAAGGCAAGATCTTATTGCTTTAATAAAAGTTCAGGGCCTTGTCTTTTTTTTGTCTTTTTTTTTATTTATTTATTCCCATTTGACCTTTGAAAGGGGTGAAACCTGAACTTTCTACTTCTCCTAAATATCACTTCAGGTCTTGTGATATGAAACCTTTAGTCTCTTTGTTTTACTGTTAGTCATCATTAATGGTAAAAGCAAATACATCCCATCTGATCCTTTGGAATTGAGAATTATACATTTTAAAAATAATAATGGCTAAGAAATAGCCATACTTCAGTATTAACATTATTGGATCACAGACCTTATGATAACTGGATTTTAAAATGGTAATCACTTTCCTCCTACCTTGCCATTTCTTGTACGCACCCTCTCTTTCCTTGAGTACCCAGGAGAATCACATTACAAAAGCAATGGATTCAGGTAGGAAGTCTTGGATATGGATGTAGGTCCATGCAGTACTTGTCCACTCTCATAACCCAATGACACTGCAGTTGCCAATCAAGAAAATACCTTTCCAGAAGACACAGTTTTATAGCCTTTGTGCTGCCACTTCAGCATTTGCAATTATTAATAACCACAACCTGTTAAATTTTTGAATACTACGTTGCTTGAAGATAAGTGGTTATCTGGCAGTGCAGAAGTTTGGGTCTCAATCAGGAGCTAGATAAGCAGAATGTTTAGGCCTCTCAGATCTCTTTTTAAAAGTAATGGGATGATGACAGGAAGAACTTGTCTTTTGGCTGTAAAAAGACTAAAAAAACCAGTTCTGACATCATAAGACAACTCAAATAAAGTTGGATACATCAGCACAACCATTTTAACAGGACCATTTTTAATGTGAGCAAAATGTGGATTTCAGGAGTGCATCGCTGGCTGTGTAAATCTTTAATGGTCTGTAAAATCATATTCAGCCACATAAAATATGTATATATTTGTATAAAAAGAACTACATTTGGAAAACTTTTACATAATATAAATGTTGATAGCATTTTCTGATGGCAAAACGTGGATACTATTTTTAGAAGAGTCGATGGGTCTCATTATATTGCCCTTTGTAGGAAAAATGCAAGGTGACATTGTACTTTGAAAGAATCTTTAACATAAAGGAAATTATTCAAACCTATAGTCAATACATAGGAGAAGTTGCTTCTTTGGTAGACTTCACCAGCATAAAAGTCACTGTATATTGCCATTATAACTCATTGAAAAATGTGTTTAATTTATGTTCAGTGTAATTTAACTACTCAGTCATTCCTTCATGTTTTGACAGTTATGGCCACTTAGGAGTTTTACATCACTTTCAACCTTGGATGATACTGATTTTTCCTTTTGATGGTTTCTGGACCAAGAAACTGTAACTTGGTTGTGCTCTCAGCAGTTTTGCCTTTAGTGTCTGTCTTCTTGGTTCATTTATATATTTCCCAGTGTTTATTTGATATAAGCTCTTTAAATAAAGAACATGGAAAAGCTCCATGCCCTTAATTGCTTCCCTCCTAAATTTAAAACATATTTTTACATTTCCCTATCATTTTTTCCATGCTGACACCTTAATTTGTCAATGCTAACTAGCACACTACATATTTGGCCATATGTTGTCATATTTGGCCCCAATCTTTTCTTATCCATTGAGAATATTCATTTAGCATTAAGTTTCTATCTGTTATAGTATATAATCTATTTTATATGTAACCTTTTAGGCTTTTCCAGTTGTTGGCATCTTAGAGTCTTCTTTTTCCTGCAGACTGATAGCATCTTTCTGAGGGAGGCAAACATATACAAGGAAAACAGTCCTGTAAGGACAACCTTAGGCACCACCTCTAGTAAGACTCAAGGAGGTTAACTAATGGTGCTGGGCTCTCATCAGGTCTTAGAGGTGGTGGGATAAAGCCAATAATAAACCAGACTGGACCTTACAGAAAGGAGAAATATGTGTATGTGTGTAAATACTTAGAAAATTATTAATTATATTATTTCCTCATTCTTCACCTCAATTCCATACAAGAGAAACTAGAGAATGCTTCTGAATTTCTGCTGCTGCTTCTAAAAGAAATCAATTAAGAGGTAATTTAATGAAAAGACTGACCATAAAGAGGAATTTCTGTGCTAATAGTTCGGTTTGGGGTTTTTTTTGTATTTAACTAGCAAAAAAGAAATGAGGAAAAAAAAAAAGAAAAAAGAGAAAAAAGAAAAATAAAATAAAGAAAAGGAGGAAAGCCACGTACAAAAGAAGAAGCTTTTGTGATGAAAATAAAATTGCTAGCTATTGTTTGGCAGACACAGCCTGGGGAAGATGACTACTCACCAGCATTCTAACACTGCTGTTTAGTCATATGTCCAAGACTGCTGATTAGCATTCCCAAGCATGCATCAATTTGAAAATGTCTTTCTTTTAACTCTTCAATATGGAAGCCCCAAAGTGCACTTTATTTGCGTAATAGGTTCCTTCAAGATGCTCAAAATCAGTTGTGGCTCTTCTGGTTATATTCGAGTGACATCCACTCAGAGGGGGGGGAAAAAAGTTTCTTTTAGCTAAATAATAAAAGCAGAGACTGCAAAGTAATAATGTGTTCTGGACTGATTGCTTTAAACAGTGACAAGAAACACAGGGTAGTCACAGATGATATACAGAGCAGTATTGTCATCTTAAGAGAACAACATGCTCATTCTTATTGATTCTGATTCCCACATTCACCAGATATTCCCCAGACAAGCACACCTGTAAATAACATTATTTTGATTGTTAAAAATATATTTTTAAATTTTCAGTAAGTTTATCAGCTAAATCTAATCATTCCAGAGACTGATTAGTCCAGTTTTAGTTGGAGCACAAAAAATTTCCTCCATGCTTCTCATTTTCTTGATTTTTTTAAAAATGTTCTGCTTTACTAGGAGCTGTAAAAAGCCTCCTTCCTTCTCCTACCCCCAGTAAACATGACCAGTGCAAAAGAATGGAACTTTGGAAGGAGAAAATTCAATATATGTTTTGATACACCTATATTTATACCTTACTTGTTCTGTTGTGCTATATTCAGATGCTGTATGTTTTCTTTCATCTTGCATCATATGCTGCTCAGGAGTTAGGAGAGATTGGATACCTATTTACCAGCAACTCAGAGACTTTCTTATAAGAGGATAAATCTCATCCCTTTGGAATAAGAATTGATAGCATCCCAACCTTTAGCAGATTTCCAGAATCTATCTCATCACGTGTTCCATGATAAAACAGTTCACGGCCATGAAATTTAACAAAATTGTAAAAAATTGGCTAAAACAGTAAATATAAGTATCCTTCTGTAGCAGGTAAACTAGAATTGCAATCAACAGGGGCATAAGTTGTACTTTATAAGGCACACTCACAATGCATTACTGCTTAATTTCCCTTCACTCAACTGGTTACAGGCTTTTATTCTTTTCTTTTCTTTTTTTCTCCTATCTTAATAGCAGCAGCAGAATTCAATCCCTTCTATCCCAGATTCCTGTAAACCAGAGCAGCAATATTTATATACCTTCCAGGGATGTAGCAAGGATTCACTAATCAGATGCAGATTGCTTTTCTTTTGGTGACTCAACCACTTCTCAGTCTCTCCACACCTCCTAGCAGGGTCAGGATGCTGGGATCCTCCTTCCCCAGCTTCTCTCTTCAGGGCTTTGGTGAAATCATGAAGTAGGACTTTCAGAGAATTTGATTTGCTGTATGTTGTGAAGTATTTCAGGTGAATTCGGTATTTCACTGGAACAGGCTGCCCAGGGAGGGTTGTGGAATCTCCTTCTCTGGAGATATTGAAGACCTGTCTGGACACCTACCTGTGTGACCTGTCCTAGGGAGCTGCTTTGGCAGGGGGGTTGGACCTGATAATCTCTGGAGGTCCCTTCCAACCCCTACAGTTCTGTAATTCTGTGATTCTGTGAATTACTAGAGTATTTAACAGTAGTATAGCAATATAGAAAAGCAGGGAACATGTTTAGAGATGGCATCATAGTTGTCTGTACAACTCATGTTTCATGAGGCCAAAGATCTGAAAAGGTTTATAGATAGAGGAGTTTCCTTGTAGCCTTCTCAGTTTCTTTTTTGGGAGTTCAGGATGTGCTTTTCATCCAACTCAGCATTTCCATGCTGTCCTTTAGCATCTTGGAGCGTTCTCCTGATTCCTTCGGATGCATATTGCAACAGCTTTTCAAGGGGAATGTGTAGCTACACGGAAGACCCCCTATACTTGTAGAGCAGAAGAAGAAGAAGAAAAGAAAGGCCTCTGGAACCTCCATTGCTTGGAAGAGAGCATGGGAAATCTCAGAGAGGGAACCCTTTGTGGGAAGGTTTAAAATGCATGGACTGATCTATTTCCAGCACATCTATTTTTATGTATCTCAGTTATTCATTGCAAAGTAAGTTTAATTGAACATGGAGTAATGCTTTCCTATCTTAGGCTAAAAACCTAGTTTTTTCCACACTTTAACCATATGCAAAGATATTTCTTTTCAAAGGTTGACACAAGAGGAAATAATTCCTATAGTTTCAGAATTGCACATTTGTACAGTTGTGAATCATTCCTGCCTTTAACGCTTGACAGCATGTAAAGTAGATGGACTGTTTTTTGCCCATATTCACTACATATCTGCTTCCTCCTGACAATACAATTTTGGCTTCATAATAAATCCCTGCTGCAAATCATCTTAAGAATTCTTGTCCCATAATTCACCCAAAGCTTTTTGACCTTGTTAACTGCAGATTTTGGAGTAGGAGTTTGAAATAAATGTCAGTCTTGCTGATTGTGGCCTTATTGTTTTCTCCCAAGAAGATAGCTTAATATCTTTAGACCGCTGAAAGTGACAATCCTTCACAATTTTCAAGAACCGTCATTGATTCATTTTAATAATGAAAAGCAAAACAGAGTGTGACAACTTTTGTCCTATATGCTAATGAAGCTCTGAGATCTGTAATGAAACGCTGTTAAGTGTGGAAGGAGGAACCAGGAGAAATATATGTTACCAGTAATCTGGTAGCCATTAGACTGTCATTGCTGAGGTTGGTCTTAAAACAACCCCAGTGCACCAACTGACCTGCTCACAGTGAAGTATGCTTGTTACTTCATTGCTGCCAAACTCTAAAAGATGCAGTGTGCACCTAGAGGAGTAGTTACTCCATCGAAGCCCTGCTTTTCTTCTGATGAAGCCAGGAGGCAAATTGCTATTACCAGTAAGAGTGAGAAGGTGCCACAGTAAACACTTTGTGGCACTTGGACTCAAATGACCATAGGTAAGGGACCAAATATGAACTCAGCCCTTTTGACACTTTTCTTTCCTGTATGCACAAACAAACCAAAATATTATCTCTATAATATAGAGATATTTTTCTTGTTTCTACACTTTTTTTTTTCCTAGAGGAAGTAGAGGGTGCGAGGAGAAAAGCTGGGGTCTTGGGAGGACCGTAGGTACCTCGTGCCATCAGTACTGAAACATCCTACAGGTATTGCCAGCTATACTGCCCTACCTGTAGACCACACTTGCAGAACAGTCACAGCCACAAGTGAATGCTGTATAGGATTTTGCTGATGATAAATGAGACAGGGTCATAAGCACTAGGGATGTTTGTAGAAGCATAGTGCTAATTATTTTTTTTAAAAATCTAACTATGTAATCATGGTACAAACTGTCTGACTCTACAAAATAAATCTCTAAGGCTGTGGCTGCATGTTGTGGATGTGTCAGATTATGGATAAAAAGTCTTATTTCTAGGAGTTTGTAGGTGGTTTTGATACACAGCAAATGCTAGAGGCAGTACACCTGAAGTAAAGAAAGTAAGAAGTCTTCCCCTTCGTGCTGCATGAGATCAGAGCTGCCAAGGATGCTCTTTGGTCTTCTCACACTCATACTGATCTCTGGGCATGACACTGAGCAGAGCATCTGAGATTTCAGTGTTTCTTCTGAAGAATTTAAACCATTGTAAATGAGCTAATACCTGCCAAGGTGTCTCACTCCTTTTTGGAAGCAATTTCATGTGATTCTAAGCTGTGTCACTTGTTAAGTGAAAGTGATTCACGAGGCATTGCAATGGAAATTTAAAAGAAATTGTTTCTGAATGCAATGCTCATGAGAGCAAATGACCTTAAACCAGGCATGATGCAAACAGGAGCAGAACTGAGCAAACTGTCCCAGTAAGTTCAGTTATCCTCCCTCTCCTTGAAAAACCAACTTTTTTAGAGTTAGCCTTAGATTTCTTTTGAATAAATCCAGAGTATCTGCACTTGCCCAGGCTAAAGAGAAAATGGTTATATTCAGTCTTTATGTTCAGTCTCTTTAATCAGCTTAAACCTGGTTTTTTCCTGTTAGATTTGCGTCAGTGAATTCAGAGGCACTGAGTTAACAGAATTGATTTTAAAACAGATTTCAATTAAACCATGTAATTTATGACTTTAGAAAAGGCCTACTTGGCTCTACACATAAAAGCAGGCGCAGGAAGTGCATTGACACACAGCTTCCCTTTTTTTTGAGGCATATGACAGGCATCTTAAACATCTAACCTGAAGGTGCGAACGCTCACTCTGCTTTTCTGACAGTAACGTTCCAGAGATAGAGCTGCAGTAGCAACATCTGATCCTGTATAATTCTTGAAGTTCGCTTTACCCTTCATGGTGGTTTTGGGTAGGTTTGTGATGCTTGAACGGACTCTTTCATTATGCCATGAAGAACTGTATTCTGTATCCCAGGTCCTGTGCAAGGGGAGGCACGTTCTGTGTCTCATCTAGGTAGGATCACTCAGGTGGTCACAAGTAAATAAAGGATCATGACGGTGGTTCAGCATTTTGAATTTTTCCTTGAAGCTTAGAATGTAGCTTTATTTTATTTGGAATTATACAGTGTTTATATGTGGCGCTCTTTGAATTTGCTGCTACATTGAGCATGGAAAAACACAACTTTCCTCCTGTGTAAAATAAATGGTGACAACATGTAATTTTCTTCTTTGCAGCCCTTGCTATAATTTCCTTCCTTTCACGCAGTAGAGTAGTCATTTTGATAAAATCTTCTCCATTAGTCTTGTCACTATCTTGTTACTTGTGTGTAACTGTTGTATGACTAAACATCCTAATTATTTGGAGAGGTACAGTTCACAGGTGTTTTGTACATAAAATAAATATTTCCCAAGAACATGTTATGGAAATAATTCGCCAAAGCGCTTCAGTTTCAGTGATCCAAACGAATATCCCTGCTGAAAATGCTCAGTGTTTAATTCAAACATTACTACACACTTGGATTCCTTTTGGCAAATGAAGTCTCCTTTTCTAATTAACAGTGCTAATAAGAATATATAGTTTTCTTCCACATATTACTGCTTCTGTTATAATGGTAAAATACGACCTACTTCTCAGGGATAACTATGGTTTCAGGACAGGCTATTTCAGTTACAAAGCTGAAAGAAGTAAAGAATTAACATCTTCAGGCAGGCAGCTGCATTGCCAGAAAGGTAATGGTCAGCAATGGAGACAGCAGAAGAACAGGACACAAAGACAGGTTGTGTGGGGAAGGTAATTTGGGAGCTTTCCTGGAGACCAAGTGATGCCAGGAAAACATCTCCAGACTTTAGCTTGGGACCTACCTGGAGCCCTAGTCCTTTCTTCCATACTTAATGAAACCACACTTGACCTTTCAAAGTAAGCCCAAGCTTTCTGCTCCCTTCAAGTCTTTGACCCCCACACCATGCTTTTTTGTGCCCCCTCCCCAACCCCTTCTTTAGCTCTGTGTTGTTTGTGACACTTTTGGCCAGCAAACTACTATTACTGCTGGTTTCCAGAAGTCTCCAAATGGTATTGCTTCTCCTGATCCCAGCAGCCAAATCAGGAAGTAGCAGGTTCAAATTTTAGCAGGGTTCACAGAGAACTCTGCTCTGCTGCACATGAAGTTGAATTAGGCAGGGGTTTTTTTGTTGCTATGGTGTTTTTTCATCACTCTCTCTTATCTTCTCTCTGGTGCCTCCCTCTCTTCTTGTTTTCCTTTTTCTTAGTGTCTTCATCTTTCCTTGTTTTTATCAAACCACTTGATATCATTTAACCACACTTGTCATTCCTAATAGGCTGCTATACAGCATCATATCTTCATGATGTAAAAGTGAGACACTGCAGCGGCCAATAAAAATACACTAGAGTAAATGACCCTTGTTGAGATAATATTCCTTTGTTGTTGAGAGAAGCAGGCAAGCACTATTGCTTCCTTCAAGTGAAAGGATAGGAGTCTTCAGCCTAAAGAAAATAGATTGATAGAAGGAAATTGGGCTGATTTATTCCTGCTTAGTCATAGGCTGTCTTGCTTTCAGTGCGCCTGCAATAACAAAAACAGCCTTACAGTTTGGAAAGGTGCACAACAAATGATTCTCTAACCAGAAGAGCAAACCATTCGGTTTAAAAACATATAACAATACTTAAATACCCAATTAAAAATGTCAAGTAATTTCCCCAAGTTGTTTACTAATTTAAAAATAATTATATGGATGGTTACTGATTATGCCCTTTGAAAAATGAGAGGGGTTTTTGTGAGATTTTTTTTTTTCCTTCTTGAAATTTGAGTGGCACCTGAAAGAAGTAGATTTTTTCCCCTCTTCGCTTACTGGAACCCATGTGATTCAAGTGCACTGCAGATAAATTTTCTCCCTGGACTTCCATTCTAGCCCTCATGTGGAAGGGTACAAAAATATTTAATTTCATGCTGCTTCTACATGAACATTTGCTAACTTTGGCAAGCCTGTAATTATCAGTGGGAGATGTTAATTTAGAGCCCTACAGGCATTTCCCAAAGCATTAAGGTTCTTTTCAAAATATGGCTTGCACTTCACTGCATTGAGAGCGTATCTTCAAGACTGCATACCACAGAGGTTTTTCTCTTAAAAGCCCACATCTAATTAAAGAGTATTGGTTGTTATAGAGATACATATAGTCACTGTTGCTTTTAAAAATAAAGCACACCAGGTCGTATCACATTTTGGGACAAGGAGGGGGAGATACCTCTAGCCTTCAGAGGCTCTACACACTGTTCACTTACATGAACTCTGAAAAGAAACAGAAATTAAACTGGAAATTGTTAAATGCAAAACCAGTCAATAGCAAGATAATGACATAAGTCAGTGAAGAAAGATTGATTTTTTGTCATTCTCTCCCCCCTCCCTCCATGCTGAGACTTAAATTTACAATTTTCCAACATAGCAGCTAGACAACAGGTGGAATCCAACAAGCATGATTCACACTAAGGCAGTGTTTTGATAGAAAAACACTATATTATTTAGATTATGGTGTAAACGCCCAGTCTTTCTGCATGAATCCACCCATGGATTCAGCCACAACAGAAATTATGACTGCAAATAAAGAACTCTGTCCCAGCCATAATCAGTCCCTTAGAAAATGCACAAAATCCCCTCCTTTCTAATATCCCAATTGGAAAATGCTATGAACTATATCAAATTGAGAACAGAGGTGGTAATCCTCAAAGTTCAATTACTGAGTTCCCACTCTAGTAGTCTTGCTGGAACAATAGAGTAGTTTGAATGCAAGCTTCTTCACTCAAGTCAAGCTTGCCTCACATCCTGAGATATCTGTGATTGTTAATAGTTCTTCCCCCAAAAAAATGAGTGAGGGCTCTGGTTAGAAATCACCAAGAGAGAAGCTTATGATCAGCAGCCAGACATTTTGAGACCAATAATTTGTTGTTTTCAAATTACTTACTTTATTGCATTAGGGTCTATAAATAAATGAGGTTGAATTTGGTAGAGAGATTATAAACGAGATGAAACTACAGTTGTGCCTGTCTCTTCTACAGCAACAAACAGACAGCTCCACCTTCACTCCAAAATACTCCACTGCTTTGGAAACTGACCACATTCAGAAGAGGTAAAACCCATTATATTTGCAAGGTCCAGCTGGTAGCCAGAGGGCTGGGTGTGATGTCAGAACGGAGGTGACCACCTCTTCTTTTGGTTCATTTGTCACTGGAGTAAAAGCAAGCTGAAATTTGTCAAACAATCCAACAAACCTTTGCAAAGCAACGTCAAGGAATGCAATTGTTGAGACAACTTCCTTCCCAGTATAGAACTAATCCTGAGCAAACCAACGCATTTAGAAAAGCAAACCACAAAAACTTAAAAATTATTATTCTTTTGTGTTGCCCTAAGACTGAACTAAATTCATAACCTGGATCACAAAGCATTCCTGTAGCTTCATTTTGAAGAGTTTGATTCTTGCTTGCATTCCCAGGGGAATTAGTACTTCTTCATGGCTGTGCACTATATGAAAGTGTGAGCTTTCACAAACAGTAATAAGCTATTTTCTTCTGGCAGACCCTGGAAATTCTTAAGTGGGGATCATACCAGAACTCTTTGTGAATTTTAATCCAGTTTGCATCCTATAAAAATAGCGCTACTTCATCCCTTATGAGACTTTGCTGTATTATACTGCTGATATAGACTGAGCTGTTGAGGAGGGTGTTCAAGGAAAATTACCTAATGCAACTGGAAAGAGAAATGTTTTCTCTGAATTGTGAAGATGAACAACTTGCAGACAGAAGAACATAACTAGAAAAGGCAAAGAACTGAGAGTGACTAAGGCAATTATGAATATTCACTCCCCAAAGGGACTGCAAAAACCAGCAGTATCTTTACATATTGTTATTTTTACATTATTGTGGTATTTACTATTAAAGGACCTAGTTTCTCTTATAAACTGCGAACAAAAATTACTTTGCCTGCCACTGAAAAGACATATTCAGTTGAAAGCATTGTCTACCAGATAATTTTTAAGACAGAAAAAAGTTGTATAGCTAATACTAAAAATGTGAGAAAATTTAACTCTGACAGCACAGTTGCTGGTGCTGATTAACACTGAAGGCAGCTAAGTTTACAAATTAATGAAAAATAAATACTTACAGCTGAACATACAGCAAAATATGCTGTAAATATCATGGTTTGTAGTATCTTTCTTACATAATATTCAAAATTATAACACTTCTTAATCATTTTTCTTTTTAAGTTGAAGGATCCCAGGAGGCAAATACCAGCCTTGAAATCTCAAGGCAAGTCCCCAGGAGAGTTCTCTACCTCCGTGGTGGTTCAGCCCTAACCAGTGGCTGAGCACCACACCGCTTGCTCACTCCCACAGGAGAAACAGATGGAGCCTCTGTGGGTTGGGAGAAGGGCAGTTTCCTGACAAAAGCACCATGAAAGGGGAACAATAATAGCCCAGGGCAAATTTCACTCACACCCAGTGATAATACAGGCGTTACCAAAACAATGCTAACAGAGAGCCAGGCCACACTCAGACTGCCCTGAAGACACTCCAGAACATCCCTCCCTGACCAGCTCCTTTTATGGGGCAGCGATGCCTGGTGGTGTGGAAACAGCCCGGGGTTACTCTGCTCACCTGTGCTGGCTGCCTGGGGAGGGTAACTCTGGCCTGGCCAGAGCCAGGACAACCTGGCAGCTGGAAATGCATTTCTGCCCTTAGAATTTTACAACTAGGTAGGTGTGTGTCCATATGCAACTCTGTGCTTTCCAGGGGTGACATAAGCCAGAAAAGAGAAGAACTCTTCCAGTCAACAAGTGTGACTTTGCCATTTTCACAATCTGCTTCTTATTACATGGTCTTCTAAAGGTCATTGTTATTTATGACACTGTGCAATCAGTGAAATAACAAATTAATGGCAAAGCACTGAACTAATGAGAATTTCTAGCTATGTAAGCACTATGATAAAGCATTCCAGTAAGTAGAGTGCCATAAAGATAGTCAGGGGGCTGGAGAACATGATGTACAAGGAGAGGTTGTGAATGCTGGGTCTTTTCATCCTGGAGAAGGTGACTATGATGAGACATTGTGACTGTGTCCAACTGCCTAATGGAAGGGTGTAGGGAAGACTGAGGCAGACTTTTTTGGAGCTACATGGTGAAAGGGAAAGAAGAAAATGGATACAAATTGCAGCAAGTGAAATTGTGGTTAGATGCAAGGAAAAAAACTTTTCACAGTAAGAGCACTCAAACACTGAGAGATGTTGCCTAGAGATATTATAGTATCTGCATCCTTGGAGATGATAAAACTTAGGTGGGACAAGGGCTAATTTAATTTTAAAGTTGCCCTCCTTTAAGTGGGAATTTGGAGGAGATGAGAGTTTCCATACATCCTTTCCACCCTAAACTATTTTAGAATTTTAAGACTCCATGAATTACTTGTTTTGAAACTTCAGAAGTCATGAGATGCAAATATTTTTGTCTGAAAAACACTACATGCTAAAAGATTCAACCACAGAGGTAAATATGGTTCATATTTGTATAATTTTCAATCTTCAAAGCATATCTTCAAATTCAAAAGCTTGTTGACTATGCATATTCTTTTTTTCAAATTTGCTTCTTTTTTGTGGAAAAATACTTGAACATACAATAAAAGGTGGTAAATATTGAGTCATTTATAGGCAGGTAACAAACTGCAAGTAATTTCAGCTGCGCATGCACATGAGCTTTATGGACTGAGGTAGAAAAATAAAGATGCAGTGAATTGCGTTGAAATTGATAATTGCAGTTTCCAACACACACACAAAAATAATTAAGCTTTTGACAATCAAATTACAGTAGAAATACACAGCTGAGAGAGAGCTGCGTAATATGCTAATTGAAATGTTATTTTTTCCTAAAATTCCCCTTAAACACTGCTTCATTCTTCTCATGCAACTTGCCTGTGACTAATAAAAAACCAGTCGTTCAGGTTTGACATCATCGTGGTCACTCACTTTTTTACCAAAGCTGTTTAATACATTATGGAACTTCTTAACTCAGAGTAAATGATGAATATATATACCAGCCAGGAAATCCAATTTAAAGGCATAATGGGACTGCCAAATGCCAACCAAGAGTGGTAGTGTGCTATCTTGGCTAATGCAGTTCAGAGCTGCAGTAGGTCAAAATTAATTCTTTTGGTCAGTACAAGGACTGAAAATTAAATATTTTAATTTAGGGATACCAAGAAGTTTACTTCAACTGTAAATATCTTTTTCAGCTACTGTGCATTTATTCTAAGATACAGTTCAGGATTTTAGGTTGTAACAGAAGCAGTTCACTCTGACGATCTGCACTCAGTCAAACAAGCAGCATTTTATCCTGGACTAGAAAAAAATGACATATTAAAATCCTGATTCAGAACAAGGGCTCTTCTATACTGAAATAATGTAAGTACAGTGTAGGAGGACTGGCACCCTCCAAAAGACAAGTCTCTATATAAAAATAAAGGTATTTTAGGGGTGGAGGGTTTTTTTCTGCTACTGCCATCTAAAAAAAGTTAAAGTAACATAATAATGAGTCCATTTCTATGGAAATAGTCTTGTTATTATTTAATCAGGCCAGCATCTAAGTGATTCATGAACTGCAGGTTGAAATTCAATAAGCAGTCCATGAATCTCTGAGTTGAGAAAATTTGAAGGAAAGAAAAAGAAGAAAGAAATCCCTTCCCCAAAGGACTTAGTAAACACTCTGTCAATGACGAACGCTACCTAATTTACTTTAAAGCAGTTAAAAGCTACTCAGTTCCTTAGCTTATTCCGTGTTCACTGATAGAAAAAGCAAGCACCGGTGATGAATTATGCTAAAAACTGTATAAATCCATATCAAAAGTAGAGATAACCAGTAGCTTAGAGAAATTAACTGCACAAAGCAATTGTGAAGGGAGTTAATTGAAATTTGGGAGTATTGTAAACAAGCCAGAAATTTTCTTCCACAAACGGACTGGGATCAATGCACTGGAATAAAGCTGCCTCATGCTCCAGGAGGCTTTATACTGATGCCAAAGATGTTTATTTTTGTCATCCTTAAGCTCCTGACCCCAAGACCAGGCAAAGTGCCTTATATTGCTTTCCTTGTGAGACGTCCTTCAGCTTGCATAGTTAGGTATGCATCCATACATATGCACACGCACACGAACATATGCTCGTGTGCGCATTACAGAGACTTGCACAGCATTTGAGATTCCGCATTCACCTTAAAAATACTTTGTAGTCTCGATTCTAAGAAAAAGACTATTACTTTAATGTTTCCGCAGAGCAATCTTAGTAAGACTATTTAACAGTTGTAATTAGCTGGAGCTTAAAATAAGCAAATGGAGGAAGAAATTTTGCACTGCAGTTTAGCTTGACGTGCAGAATGAGAGCAGACAGCTACAGAGTCCTGATTTGTAGAAGAGTGATACTGATTTCCCAGGGAACACAAATGCTGCACCCACCTTACTTCACTGGCTTTTATTGCCTATTCTCCTACCTGGTCAAGTTAAAAGGAAAAAGAAGACAGATGAAGAGGGTAGGTGGAGAGAATACTGCTGGAGCAAATGGTGCAGCTCAAATTCTCCTCATTTTCCTGCCTTTTGACTGGAGATGTGTATGGCTTTCTTAAATAAATAAATAAAAGTAATATTTTTAGAGCACCTGATTGCTTTGCTCTTAAGTTGCATCTTTTTTTTTCTGCCTGCTTTCATCTACCTTTCTTATATCAAACATAAATGTGATTCTATCACTTTATCAGGCACAGAGCGCTCCTAGTGATACTTTATCAAGACAAAAAAAACCCTATAAAGGCCAAAACACATTTTCCATATTATTACTGTAACCTCAATAACTGCAAAAGTACAATATTTTTAGACAGGATTTCAAGAAAAATGAGATTTTTTTCCAGATCATTCTATAACTATTCTTGCTGCAGGGGCATCTGAAACTTAAGAACATATGTATTTTGCTGAATAAGGATGCTAATGGTGCTGCTAGTACTGATGTGATTCTAAAAGGTGGTGACATAGTGTTGCAAGTGAATAAAAAAATAGAGAGGATAAAAGAGGCCATGTAAAAGGGACCTTGTATGAAAAATAAAATATTATGTGGAAAATAATTTTCCACATAATGGGTTTCCTTCGGTTTCTGCCACCTTTAAGATAAAATCATGTTGACAAATGACAGAAGTCAGTAAATGCTCACTCTTTACTTGTGGTTTAATAGAAGATAGACATGATCCAATATGATCTTCCCCTACGTTTTAAAAACATTGGTTCACCTTACTGATCATCAGTATATGTAAGTGCATTAGCTACTAAGAATTACAAGCAAGCACTCCAACGGGTATCTGATCATTTGTTTGGAAAGGGGTCATTTTCCATACCAGTGCGACCTCATCTCGATGGTTTCAGGTTATCTGCAAAGCAAGAGAGTTTCAGATGAGGTATAAACTCAGCTGCTCATCAAGAAAGTAAGAAAGGCTCTCTCTTATGTCTCCAAGACCCTGTAGGTAGCTTGTCATCAACAGGGAGGCTGATAAAAGGCCAGTAGAGTACAGCCTGCAGCCATAACTTTGGGGAATGGCCGCGTTATTCTAAGGGAACGTGGGTATTACAGGTATCTTCTGCCATGGGTCAGACATACCCACTAACCAGCTGGGAAATGGAGGAGTGGTCCATCTAGAAAGGCCCAGGACTGGAAATGTGAAGGATCTCATTGACGGAAGTTCTGACTCAGCCCTTTGGTATGAAGGTATAAGTAAATTACAGTAGAGCAAAAAAATGTGAAAAAACAGAGGGATTTTTTTTTCTACCAAGGATTTCTTTACTGCTGAAAGCAAAGATCAGATATCTTCATGAGCGGACTGAGAACTGCACTTAGAGGCTCTGACAGAGCCCTTTTAGAGCAGAAGATGGAAGTGCCCTGCCAATATGGTTGTGTCACATCCTCATCAACAAGTCAGTGCTGGTGACCTTTCCTGAAAGAAACATCTAGAAGAAAACAGTTTCATAAGGACATGCTTTTGCAGAGTTGCCAAAGTTTTTTATATACTCTTTTTGTCTTTATACATCCTTAGTTGATCAATTTCCAGTTGTAGCAAATGGAATGTATTAGGCTGTTATATATATTCAGCTGTGCCTTTTATGACATTGTACTGAGAATACAACCAAGTGTGCAAAGATATTAACTAAACCAAAGTACAAGCTGTAGTTGCTATATATTTGACTATAACAACAGGCAGCTTTGTTGAGAAAAGAATAAACTTGTTTAAGGCCAGAGAAAAGGATATTGCAGTGAGGTGTGTGATTTGCTTCTGTGGTAGTTTAACAAATACAAGCTTGACAGATTCTTGCTCAAAAGAGCTAGCCAGGTAAAGGTTTATTTTTTTTTGTGGGTGGACCTGTGTGCCTGTTTTACAGGTCCACTGAATTAATTGGTTTGCCTGGAGGATCAGGATATGAACTTTTTTAAATCCAGAAAAAAAGAGGTATAACTGGAAAACTAGAAAATTCAATAAATCATTTCAGTAGTAATTATTAGTCTGAGATTATTAGGAATGTGACCACCATGGTAGAAGGTAGTAAATTATAAAGAAGGATTCACTGGGGTTCAAGAGATGGGAAGCTCTGCCTGAGCACTGTTGGCTGAGACCATGGGGAAACAAGATGTGTGCATGAGCAGTGCTGTTCAGAACCTTAAAAGTGATGACGGAGTGAATGTCAATCACTTACATGAAAAACTATAACCCATTTTCCTTATCATAGTCACCAAAAAAAACCATGGAAACTTCGTATTTGCAATCTCCAAGTACAACCTTATTATACAGGGACTGTCGCACTGAATAAATCAGAGCTGTTTAAAACCCTGTAGGCTGTTCGCACAACTCAAGGCCACCTGTTCTTGGTTCTGGTTCCTTTCTGTGACTTGCTGTAAACACAGCATTCCCAAGGTCAGCAGCTGTAAGACTTAGTGGCATGACTGCCCTCAGTTACATGTAGTCGCAGTCAGATCCCATTACTGCTCACATGGCGGCCTTGCAGGCCCTCAATGAGTAAATGTTCTCTGCAGATAACAGCTCTACATTCTGGGGCACCGCACTTATAAAGCAGTCAGTTATTCCGTGCTTACTGTTATGTATGAATATATAATCAAGGAGAAAAAGAAGAGCAGTGAAACAGTTTAAAAGCTACAGTAAGACAATCTGTGCTGCAGGCAGCGGCAAAGCAGGATTTCCATCTAGGTTTCTGGAGGCCTCGTTGTAAACTCATAACTCAGGAGAGTCTGTTCAATGCACTGGCCACAAGTAGGGCAGAAGCCACTTCGTTCTTAACAAGTGAACTCCTAGCACTGAAATTAATTCTGCAGGAAAGACAGACTTCTAGGTTATGTTTTCACTGAAGAGCTGATGCAATCGTGGTCACACCACTAACTACCCCTCCAGCAGAACAGAACAATTGTGTAGTATTTTCCTGAAGTGCAAACAACACAAGTTAAAAACACCATCACACTTGAAGAAAATGATTTTATTTGTAATTCTACTCAGACTTGAGTTCAGTTATAGCCTAAGTCTCAAACTTGAGTAAGAAAGAAGCAAAGACCAACCTAAATTAACCTTTTTATTTGCAGAACATCAGATTTCACTCACTTGTGCCAGCTGATATAGTGTGAAGTGAATATGGACCTCACCAACAGTTTGTGCAGCTCCCAAGTCAGAGAGAACCAGATAGAAGAACTTCGTGGCATCTGCAAGACCCCTTCTTACTTTTTTGATCAGCATCCAAGCTTATATCTCACCTGAAACCGTTGAAACTCATTGTGCAGATAGTCGGAAGCTATCAAAAAGAGTTTTCAGAAGTGTGCTAATGAAAATGGCCTTTTCCAGCTGAACAGTTTAGCATCTAGGAGACCTAAAGAGGAGGGTTCTATTAGTAAAATAGTTAGAACGTGTAAAGTTTGTTAATATGGAAGTAAAAACAGGAAGCACATTTATACTTAGCCTAAGAATTTCATAGCAAACATTGAAGATTAAGTACCGTTGGCATATGCTCCATCAATGCCCTTATTGCCTTGCCAAAATATCTAACCAATCTTTATCTTGTTCAGTCTGATTTGGTATGAGCACTGGGTCCCAGTGCATATGTTATGGGCTTTATTGGCACTATAAAGCTGGCAATTGGATCCAGTCAGATTCATAAGCGCTATCTTCCTAACTCCAGAGCATCTGTATACTGTGGGCAGACTGTTCAAAGAACATGTAAACTACTTATGCATCCAAACGGGAAGTAAGATCCATGCCAGTTTAGCATGTGGTTTGTGAAATGCAAATTAAAACAAAAGGTTGAAGATGGGCTTTTGGTTCTGAAGCATCCTGGTGAACACAAAGATATCTGAAAGGGACTTCTTTTTCATTAGATCCAAACACTCCCATTATAGCAACCATTTTATCTAGTCCATAGATCTCTGTCTTCCTGGGAAGGCTGTTCTAGATCCTTGCCAGTCTATTCCTCATCTGTTTAGATTTTTATCACCAGAAAATGTTAACCTATTGCTGTTATATTAATGAAGTTAATTTAATCTATTGCTGGTGCATTAATGAAATTATCAGATAAAAACAGACCCTTGGAAATACTGTTAATAAACTTCTTCCAGCCTACTGCAGTTCTTCATCACAACTCATGTCTATCTACCTTGGGTAGGTCTTTTTCATGTGCTTTGAGTTTACCCTTCAATGGCTGTCCTCTCCGACTCCATTGACAATTTTACATTTGCCTCGGTTATCCAGTGCTTCACAAGTTGAAATAGTTAAGATCTACCATTTTGACTTTGTCTAGAAAATGCATTATTGGACTACTCCTGCAAAATCTACTTTTGGTCATTTATTGTTATACTTTAGTTTTCTCTTGCCCCTACTCTCTAACGAGTTTTCCTTCACCATTTGTTGTAACACCTTATATGCAGACAAAATAACATGTATGGACTTGCTGGAATCCCACTTATCCTCTATTGAAAACATCACTACTACATTTTTTCTATTCTCTAACAATATAGTAACAGTTCTTACTGAAAAGATTTGTTAAAAATACGTGCTAATGAATTTGTAAGCTTGTATGGCATTTCTATCGAAATTGGTGGAAGGTTATCTGTACCCATTTTCTTTGCATTACCCTCTAGCTTTGCCAAGATACTTTATATCACAGTCCTGTTTTGAAAAGTAAAAAATTCTTTGTGCTACCAAAGGCATCATGCCAAAGCTCTTACTTTCTTCCTACTGTATGGAACCCCAGGTATTTCTGTTCTCTTTTTACTTGTATTGCTGGAGAACCTTTTATTATTTTAATATATTTCTCAAGTCCTTTCTCATCCCTCCATTTTTTGACCTCTTAAACAAGTATTTCTTTGCTAATCAGTCCTTCTTCCTTTCTGAATATGCTTTCTGCTTGTTCTGAAGTGCCCTTTGTGAAGTAGTCAGACAGACGGGAGATCTGTAGCCTGCAGGTTTTTAACCCCTATGTTGTTTGGAATATAAATTCTGGTCAGTTTTTCATCCATTGACTGGAAGGAATGTAAATCTTCCTTCACATGTGAGTGCCAGTGTCCTCAGCCTGACTGTTAATACTGAATGATTTCTTCACGTTATCAAAATTTATCCAGGTTTGTCCTTCTGAAAAAGAATACTTTTAAAATAAATTTTTCTTTATCTTTCCATGCCTTTTCTTCATCTTTGAATACAAAATGAATCACCTCTTTATCATCCAACCAAAGATTATTTTCCCTGGTCAATTTTTCTATGACAGCCTTGCTGCTTGCCAGTGCCAGCTCTCATAACACCTCTTGATTTGTGGACAGTTTGACCAACAAATTTAAGGAATTTTTAATAAGCAATCATCTTTGTTCTGAAAGGTTTGGCACTGCAAATCATTGGCTTGCAGGTAGCACAGCAGTGTGCTTTAATGTTGAGGGGAACCATGAAATAAGAGGAATGACTCAGCTGTCAGACTTAGGAGCTCCTATTTTCTAGGCCATTTACTAGAGCTCTTTATACCTAACACTGTATCACAGATTAGGCATTTTGTTGTCAGAAAGAGAATGCATAAGGTGATGGGTTTTTCTATTTGCACTGATTTCAAAGCTAAAAATGAGTGGTTTGAACTATAAAGTTATAGCTTTATAACTATTTCAGCTTTTCAACACCCAAAATGGAATCTTTCCCCTCTTTGTGAGAGATATATGTAATTAAAACTTATTCATTTATTTTTATCATTATTTGAGACTTTGGTGGATAAAATCTTTCTAAAATACTGCTGAAATATTTACTTGACAAGAAAGCACCCTGTTAGTTATAGATGGATAAATGGTTCAAAGTGGGGGATACAAAATATTGACAAAAACTTTATTCTACATTGGTGTTTGCAAACTTTTATGAGAATATCACAAATCTACAAAATTTCAATTAACCTTACTTCATATACATTTATCCATAAGTCTGTTTCTAAAACCATGAATGCATGTGATAAACAAGGGATCAGGAAACACCAAGTATTTCCTCAGAGGTTAGTTTAAATTAAAAATAAAATTACCTCCTCAGACAGTCATCTCAGAGAATCTCAGTGAGACAAATTTAAAATATCATTTAACTCTTCAGTGATATTTAACTCTTGAATGGCATTTAACTTTACCAGCTGGTACTCACTAAAACACTATCTACCTACTCTTCCCTCTATAATCCTGGCTGTTTAGGTAAGTTATGAATTAACAGTATGAGATAATTTTATGGAAATTAAACCAAATTTCTTTTCCCTACTGAAAACAGCCTTCTATAAACTGCATGTAAAACGATACTGAACATTCACTGCTTTCCTTGGTGTAGCTGTTCAAAACTGGCGTAAAGCGTGAAACTGGCATGATAACATTTAGTATTCCCTTTGCACTCTGCACAGTTGATCCCCCAAGATACAAGTGGTTGGGTAATTTGGGTTGTAGGAAATAGGGATGAGTTGAAAAGGTATCTTGTTCTCTGAGGAGAGAGAACATAAAAGAGAGCCTGTAAGTTAAAAAACAATGACTTCTTTAGAGAGGTTGGTGGTCAATAGCTGCCAAATAACATCGTATATTCCATATGCATTTTTGGCCACTGGGTTGTAACTGATTCCATACAGCAAAATGAAAATCGAAAGTTTTTAAAAAGAAGTCTTTGTCAACATCAGATAATCTGCTGCTTAAAGGGAAAGTCTGTTCATACGAACATCAACGGTGCTTTCTCCCTGCAGTTTGCATCAGGAAAAATTCCCAGTCACTGTTGGGCTAACTATGATGCATCTACCATCACAGTCCTCCTCCCAGTCCCTTATGACCATCCATGCTGTTGCAGTACTGGGACTGAAGGTAATCAGTTTAGCACATGAATAAGATTTGATTATTTTTGTTTTACATAGGCTATAAAACTGTCCAATCTGTTTTAAAAAACCTTTCAGTGTTCAATTCACTTAGATTTCACTGAATTGAATTCCCTGCCTGAAATATATTAAGTGACTGAGGTTACACAGGGGGAGTAATTTTTATTTTTCCTTTTAAATGCAAAGTTCTCTTACTTTCTTGGAATAATTCTTCTTTAGAAAGATGAGGATTTGGTACAGAGTTTCCTCTCAGCATTGTCCCTGGAATTTTTAATCACATACCAACCTAACATTATTTCAGTGGATTGTGTATGATACTATCCTTTGTGGTTCAGTCATGGTCTATTGCTGGCTAGCACTGGTGAACAGGTGACACGCAGCAGCTGCTGGTTTGTCAGCCAGTTCGTTCAAGGATATGGTAGCAGTAAGGCAATGCATGCCCAATAAAACAAGCTAAAATCATCAGGCCTAGACAAGAAGGTGTTATATTGAAAAAGAGGCTTTCTCTAAATAAACTCTAAAAGGTTTCTAGCAGCCAGGATGCAAGTGGAAGCTGTCTTCCTTTGGAAGTTTACATAATCATTTAATTTAATCCTTCCTGCAGTGTTTCCCAGCCACTACTTTAGTTCTTTGATCATAATATGCTAGGACAAATGTCAGGAAATATGAGTCTACAAAGTGATGTAAATCTTATTCCCTATCGGAGATGTGACTATGAGCATTATCTTCATTGTATTTTCTTTCTCATGTATTTATTTCTGCTCAGTTTTTTTTCCACTTCTGTGATGATAGAGGAAAGAAATGGCTTTTGAGCTAAAAACAAGTTATCTAGTATTCCAACTTTGGTTAAGAGAGTACTTTAGCTTGCATTTCAAGGTGCAGAAAAGCCCTATTAGCCTGGATGTAATGTGTCAGGTATGCTATAGTGTGGTATTTGTAATAGGCCATGGTTTTTGGCTTTCATATTTTTCTGCACTCGCTTCAGCTCCATCATCAGCTTGTGTGATGAGACCTACATGTAAGTTTCTGTCCCATAGCAGTCAAACACCATCTTCTTGTGTTTCAGTAGCTTTGTGGACTTTTAGGCTTTATGAATTAAACTGAAGGGGAAAAAAAAAAGTCTTGACAATTATTTTTATCTTGACAACTGACATATGTTCATGTCAACAAATAACAGAAATTAGCACCAAATAAAACTTGGACATACAGACTCTTTTTTGTTCTTTTAAACTTTGAGCTTACAAAGTTTAAAATAAAAATAAGAAAGAGAAAGAAACTAAGAAGCATTCTATCACTCTGGTAATGTATATTTTACATCCATTTGGCATTTCATGTGATTACATAGCACAGCTGAGGTCGTTACACTAAAGGGAAAATAACGGAGGAATGTAGAAGGCAGTGAACCAAAGAAGAAAATGTTTTGTTACTGCTAATATTTTGGTGTCTATTAGACAAGTTTTTCTTTTGTCAGGGAAGTTCTAGCTTGCTTTTAATTAATGTCGCATTACTCTTTTTAATACCAGCATCTATTTAAGATATTGTTAATAACAACATCTTTTTAAGACATTAAGTGTCTAGCATTAATTTAGTGGAAGCATTCCAACAGCATCTATTATATGTTCCCAGCTAAATTAGCATGATGGTCTTTTAATGGATGTTTTAATAGACATTATTAACCAGAATATTATAAAATTAAAACTGAACTCAATGGGTTATTTGAGTTCCTGTTGCAATGTTCTGTGAAGTCACTGATTCTGAAAAATAACAGCCTATATATTTTTAGTTTAATTCAATGGCATTTGGCAAGAGCTGAAACATTAACATGCATTTATATGGCAGGAGTAAAGACAAATATTTACTTAATATAGATGATGTTGATTTAAAAACTATCTTACATTTTGATCCTGTAGGTCGAACACTTTAGGAAGGGGTTCTTTATAAACATTTCTGTTCCAACAGCCATGGTCATGCTTTTTCTTTCCCACTGATGCATGTGATGTGTTGAATTTCCTGCTGAAATCAGCTCTGAAAATAATTGGGAGCCCATTTCTTCAAAGAAAGAAGCATTCTTTTTATAAACTACCATTTCCCATATTTTTCAAAAAACTCATTTTCTCTTGTTAGTTTGTGAAACTACACAGTGGGTGTGCATAGTAAGTCTCAATTCCAGCTGGGCTACTTCTACACCAGATTCAAACTGAGAGGTATTGTAAAACTCAATAGATCACAAATCTGCCTATTAAGCTCTTATTTTGGTCAGCAAACATTTAGTACACAGGCAGCAGAATTTGACCTTTCTCCTTATTGATTTTTTCATTTGTGAGCCACATTCCTGAAAGTACATATTTTATCCATGGAAAATGTTATTGCTCTCATCAATGAAGAATGCCCTTGGTCATCATCTTTTAATTTCAGCAACAATTATGATTAGTTCCCATTTTCTCTTCTGATATTCCTCATTCTGATGTGGGAATGTGGGAGAGAAGACACCTGTCATACATTTAAAAACCTCAGATAAAAGTGGCTTGTATAACCAGTTAGCTGACATTTTGAATATGTCATTATCTCTTACATTTGGGTGGACCTTTTTCTGGAACTCTCAGAGTTTCTGAGTGCTACATAACCAACCCTCCACGAAGCATTGTATAACATCTCAGGGTTAGCTGAAAAACTTTACTTTTAACTAGATGTGTCTCATCACCAGCATTTTCTCTGAAATCCTAATGGTCTTATTTGCATACAAATCTGTCGTTTTGCGCAGCAGAGAAAGCTGGCAGACCTAATATGAATTTCCCATTGGATTTGCTTGAGACTATGAATCCAGCCTTCACCGAAGAAGGGCTAAGCAAATCCCTTCCCATCTCCCAGAAAGACTTGTCCAAAAGTGCTAATGAAAAATCCTGACTTTTCACATCGCTCTCTTGCTACCTGCCCCGTATCCATCTGGTGTTTCGCGAAAAGGTCGTGCCCATACGTGAACAAATGGTGTTTGTGGGTTGATCTGTCTGCTTTTAGAAAATACATGCAATAAATAAACAAGCAACAAAACGACGACGTTGTAGCCTGGAAGTCACAAAACAAATATGTACATCGAGAAGACAAAGGGTTTTGTTGAGCTTTTTAAACAGCCAACCTTTAAAAGGTATGTCTTAAACTAATGTGCTTAAAATAACTCTTTGATAAGTGGGAGGAACATTTTTCCAATAACAGTGAACTTTATGCTGCATTCTCTAATGTTGAGCAGAGAAGCTTTTGTTGAAAGAACCTGCCAGGAGGTTCTTTCAAGAAAAGAAGATGCTTTTATTTATAATCTCCAGAATTCCCAAAATGCATTGGGGTACAAACACACTTGAAAGCAGACTTTATAATAATATAAGAAGAAGATGCGAAGGCCTGCTGTGCTGAGCTGGTTTGATTATAGTGTAAAGCCCTTAAAAACGGAGTTTAATGTGTCTTTTGGGAGAAAAAGTGGAGTCAAAATAGGCCTTCATAATAGGCCTATATGAGATAGGAAGTCACTGGTTACCACACGTGCCAGTTTTCCTGTGCTTTTTATTTTAGTTTGGATGAAAATAGCTCACACTTGTAAATCTAGGGAGAGAATGAAGTAAAAGCAAGAGTTCAATATTTCAAATAGATGACGAACTTCTAAATTTCTGCTTACAAGCCTTTCCCCTCAAGAAAATAAAAACTGCTTCAGGCAAGTTCTGCCACTCCTGCACGCAGGGAACACACCCCTCCTCTATTTTCCATCCTTGGACATGGGAATGTAGAGCTGTGATCGGGGTAGTCATCAAGGGGGAGTGGGGAGCCTGCACCTCCCCAGTTCCCTATCCACGTTTCCTGGCTCTATCTCTGGGACCAGACAGAACATCTCTGCAGTGCCAGGGTGAGCGATGGCCCAGAGCTTCGCAGAAGTGCCAGCTGGAGTATAAAATCCTGTTTAGCAAGGCTTTTCATGTTGCTCACTTACTAGAAAGGAATGGGTCTATTGAAACAGAGACTGTTCCTGTGACTGCCACATGGCTTTGGAGAGACAAAGTAACATGGGGGGCCGGGTACAGGTGCCTCCTCTGCATAGTACGGAAGAAGCCGAATCCCTCCTATTCAGGATTTGTTTAAATGAAACATGCTTGTGGAAAAGGGATGCTGACTTCTTGGCTTGCTGAGCAGCACACTTGCCCAAAATGCAGATGACCCAGATCCAATTTCCAGTTCCAACTGTAGCTCCAAATTAGATGGAACAAGGACTTGAACTCGCAGCCTCAATTCCCAAGCGAGCACCACTAACTTAAAAACTAGTAGCTAGAAGAGCTCCCGGGATTTTTTTAATTTTAATTTTGTTACAGGGATTCCAAATTGGAGCTCATAATTGCTTTCAGCTGTAGTTTCATTGAAGCAAATATATTCCTATAGAATTTGATTTTAAAAAGATTGGCATTTTCTGCCAACATCAATGAATCAAGAATATTTTGGGGAGCTGCGCTAGAGAAAGATTAGTTAAAAGAAGACAAATGGGAAGGGAAAAAGAAGACAATCGCAGGAGATCAGAGAAAAAGGTAGATAAGCCAAAGTCCTATTTGGAAGGGAAACAAAAACTTGTCTTCCCTTTCAAAAATATCTCCAAAGCTTTCCTGGTTGGATGTCTGTCCTGCTTACAATTACAAGGCCAATAGACTTTCTGCTCACCAGTGAGCATCAGATCAGAGAAGGAGCTGTTTATTAATTCACCGAGTTATCAAAGTCAATTTTGAATCCAGAAAGCTGCATTTATAGCTGGAAAACCATCAGAGCCCAGTTTAGGATCAAGACCCTTGATGCCTTCCGTAGCCATCAAAGCTTTCTCCCTGCCTTTTTCCTCACCTTTTTGCTTTTACACTTTCTGAAGCAAAGTTTATTTATGTAAGCGCACTTTTGTTTTCTATACTGCCCTCAGGCAGAGCAGGATTCTTTTTTATTGCACTGACATTGTTTTGTCCAGAAGTTTTAAAATCATTCATCAAGGAGACAAGCCTCCTGCATTGTTCTTTTGAGCAGATGTGCTGATGCATTTGTTTATCTGAGAATAACAGATTTACTCATTTGAGCAAATCACCTGATCTGGGAGAAGGAATCTGCATGCCAGTAACCTCCAAACTAAAGAGGATGAATTTGTTAACCATGAGGTAATATAATTTGGTTAGAGAGAAGGAGGACAATGCCGGAAGATATTAGAGTTTTGTTGTTTTTTTCACCTCTTCCACTTTATTCAGATACAAAATAGTCTAGATGTCTAATCTTGCCTGTCTTCTGGCTCTGAAATCTCACAGGTTTGATGTCAAATGGGCTTCTTGCAAAGTCTGCAGGACTGGAGCCATGTCCTGCTTCAACTGCAAATAGTGACATGATCTAAAGAACCATCATAGAACAAACATGAGGGTTCCTTGTGTCACTAGGAGATGGGCAGGGTCCATTTCAACTCCCAGATCACTTGTGGCAAAGTGAAATGATTATACAGGAATTGCAAAGGCTGAGAGATTAAGAGCCATTATGGATATGAGCAAACCCAAGGCCTTGGTCAATGTTTTCTTTCCAGGGTCTGTGCAGACTCCTTAGGTGCCTATGAGTTCTAGACCCAATCAGCATGAAAACAACCCAAAGAGTTAAAGGCTTGAGAACACATCATTAGACTGGCAAAGAAAACCTTAAACCAGGAAAAGCTCTGGAGTTCTAAACCACCAGAAAGCAGATGCATTTCCTGAGATGTAACAGGAAAAGTATAGAAGAAAAATCTTAGGTGAAAGCAGCTGACAGAAGCATAAAAATGGGCCTTCAAGCGTGCAACTGAGTTAAAAAATTTATCTTTTCATATAAACCAATCCCACCAGCTCAGCATATGCCAAAATGTGAGGCACGTTCATGCCAAACTACACAATCACACAAAGAAGCTGCTGCACCTAAATTAATCCAGTGCATGTTAGTGAGACGATGATGCTACCATAGAGGATAAGGTGTCTCATAGGAAGGCCTCCTGGGAAACTTCCAGAATATACATAGTCATCTGGATGATTATCAGCTTAAATTCTCTTGGTTGGTTTTAGACAGGGATTCATTCTGATGTACTTGTTCTGTACTATTAGTTTCATCTGCACAGGGTAGTATTTTGGGAAGCATAAAACAGTTTTCTGGCTGTTTAAAGAAGATGCTACTATTGCTACTTTCCACTAGTCCTCCATTTTGTTTAAAAGCTGCTATAGCTTTCACTAAGGGTCTTAGAATACTGGTAGTATTTACTGTGTTTACTGAACTTAAGAGGTTGGAAAAGGTATTTTATGTATTTGGAGGAATCATATAACGTCAGATGAATTTTTTTACTTGTCTTTCATTTCTAATAATGATTTGTTAATAGTTAATTAAATGTAAATTCCTGTGTATTGGCATTGAGACTGACTTGCAGAGATTTGAGGATCTTTAGTTTTGCCAACCCCAACTATTCAAACACAAGATATAAAGCCCTAAATCCCAAAAGACTGGCTTTAAACTGAAATTAAAAAAAAAAAAAAGAATTTTTTGATCATACTTGTTCCTGTGTTACTTGATGCTTGAGTGCTGCTTTTTTGGGCTTGACTGCATAAAGTTTTTAGCTAGCCACAACTGTAAAACAAGTAAAAAATAAACCTGAAATCCTGAGGCTCAGAGTGGAGCTAGGGGGAGTGCTCAATGTCAAGAGAAACTGAGTTGACTGAGTCAATTTTTGGTTTTTTTCTCCATCTTCTGTTTCATTATGGGTAAATTACAATACTGATGTATACCACTTTCTTTAAAACTGTGCATTTGAAATACAAAAAATAAATTAAAAGCAAGTATATTAATTTTAGTTTGGAATGTAGTTGAGACTGCATGACTCATCATTCCACATAACTTGTTTACAAAACAGCTCTTTTCCTGCAATGATAGTAAGGATGTTTGGGGGACAGCCATTATTAAACTGCCTTGTGAATTATGACTGTGAAAAAGAAAGCATCCAAATTCTGTAAATATATATCCAATTACTTAAATCCCAGCTACATTACACTGATTCTGGCTTTTCTTATTCTGATTTGAAAGAGAAAGATCTGCTTTAAGAGATAAGCGGACTGACTTTCAAACTACAAGCTATGAATTATTGAAAAACAAAAATGGTAGAAGACTGAAATCGCGGTGGAATCAGAGAGAAAGGGACATGCAGAACAAACATCAGAAACATATGGATGCCAATGCACAATAGTTATGCTAAACATGTACTAGTGATATGATATGACTGGCATTTTAATAACAGAAAACATCTGAGCTTGTATATGAGCAGGATGTTATGTGGTTCCAGCCCAACCTAGGAGCTACTGGCAGCTGCTGGGAGAGGCTTCACGCAAATAGGTTTTTAAAACGGAATCTTTTCTGATTGGTATTCATGTTATATCTGCTTCAGCAGATACTGTGTCAGGCAGGCACGGCCCTGATGTGAAAGTGATCTCTGAGCTTCTTACCCAAGACGCTGGGTGATGTGGCTTATTCTCCCAAGCCCAGAAGCAGCAGGACAGGACGGTGTTATCACCTGGAGCCTTGCCTACGCCCCACAATGCCAACCTCAACAAAACTCTGCTAGTCAGGGCATCCCAGCACAGACATATCTATGGCAGAGAAACCTGAATTTACTGGGTCTTCAGCACTCCAGACCCCTACCACCTTGTATTTCCAGCACAGTTCAACTGGGAACCAGCTGTTTTCTTGTTGGCTATCTGTCTTCAATTAGTTAGAGACTGAATACCAGTAAGAGCACTGTGGATCTCGATTTGTAGGTCAATCTCACCCTGTGTCAAACTGGGGCTTGGTTTCCCATTGCATGATGACCTTTCTCTAAGGATATGTCTCTGTGCTTGGAACACATGTTCTAACTCTTCATCAAGTTTTAACAGCAAACTGGTGCTGCCAAGACAGCAGCCACTCTGAGTCCTTGAGATGTGAAAACAAGTTAAACCATTTTTAGAAACAAAGAGCTTTTTGCTGCTACAAGCAGTGGTTTTGTGCCTGTCAATGTATCAGCTGGTTTGTATTTTAACAAAAAGCAGTAAATTTGTTTGAAAGCATATTATAGTAATGCAGATGTAAAATTTATTCTGTTTTTAATACACACACTGTTTTAAAGCTGAACGGCGTGTTAACAGGTATCTGCCAAGGGGATACCAAAAAATATAAAGGTGATTTCTGGAAAGGAACCTGAGATTCAGCAGTTGCTGAGTAGCCATGTAGGCTGACATTAAATTAGGCTGCTAGAACAGCACATTCAAGTGAAAGGCCAGTATTCTTGGGGTCAATGCCATCAAGTGAATATATAAAGAACCAGAAGACAATTAAGGCATTTAACTAAAAGGGTTGAATTTGAGAAGTTAGGATAGTCAAAGATCAAACTAGCTCCTCACTCCTAAATTACTTCTAATTGGCGAAATGTAGGTTCTATATAAGCCCGTCTTGAGGCCATTAAAATGTCCAAATGGAAAACAATAAGGACATGTCCCAAAACTGTCAATCATCTTGTAAGCAGTGGATTTTTGAGTAGTTTAGTAATAGAAAATTTAGGCTAAATAATACACCTGGTATAGAGTAAGTCACATAGAGGAAGTCTAGTTCAAAAGCAATTTAAATATTACACGTGGTGTTTGGGAAGTAAAAATGGAGGAAGATGTTAAGAGAACTGGGAGTAAAATGATAGTTAAATACAAACAAGACATGGAAATGAAACAACAAACCCCCTGCACTCTCACAATAAAACATCTCTCCCACATTATGAAGAACAAAAGCCAGAAAATATCTGAAGTACCATTATTTAAATGATAACACCCATATTTACATACCCATTAAAAGTAGATAGGGGTTCAGTTATGAAGAAGTATAAGGAGAACTTGTCATAAACATCCTCAGACTTCAGATTACCAGGGTTCTTTTGCCAAGAGCTCAATTTTATAAATTCTAAGTCACAAAGGACCCAGATTCCTGTGATATCTGCAGAGAGATCTTGGTACATCATTATCAGCATAGTTGTATGTCAGCGCAATTGATTACATGATTCAAACCTGAATGTACTTCTGGAAACTTTCCCAGAAGCTTACATTAGTAGACGCTCACTCTTCAACCTCAGGACTATAACACTGTACAGTGCATTAGAAGCTGAAGGCAGAGAGCAAAGAAAAGGTTTAAGTACAGTTCCTGTGTGGAACACTATAAATATGGCAAGGATAAAGAAGTCAGGATAAGAAACCTAAACTGAAAAAAAACCCAAAATACCGTTGAGAAAATCACCTTAGAAATGACATTCTGAGGCAGAGGATATTGATGATGAATAGTAATAATGTTCAATCTCAGATAGTGCTGATGGTTCCAGCATGAGCTCCAGAGATTATGTTTATCACGATATTAGTCACTTCTCTCTGCCTTATTGGGGGAATTCTAATTCTGATGACTCTCAAACTCTGGCTCAAGTGGTATGATGTGAAGGCAAAGATTACTCTGCTGTACTTTCCATTGTGGAAGAACACCTTTGATATATTTTTTAACTAGAAGAATAAATATATGCAATTTTCTGGAGGAAAAGTACTATAGAAGGAACTGTTACTGAAATTGTATTAAAAACATAGTTCTAGAAAGTGAAAGACTCTTGCATATTTTAAGGTTGCCCCAGGGTTTTCCAGCAGCCCCTTGAAGTTAGAAAGAATAATATCAGAAAGAGCCTTTTTCATCTTTTTCCAGACAGCACAAACCCCAATTCCAAAACAAACCTTAAACTCACAGTATGTTCTTCATGCCAAGAGAACAGTCTCCTAATTGCTATACTAGCTTTACTATTAGCTTTACTACTGCTATACAACCCTTACTATTTTATTTACCTTATAGCATACTGCTATAGTATATACACTTTATTCTTTACTATTACTGCTATACTAGCTTTCCTACTTTGCTTACTATTTTATTTTACTTTACACACTATTTTTGTTTTACTTTACGAAAATATACTATTTTATTTTACTTTTATATTAATTTACTATTTTATTCTTACTACTGCTATACTAGCTGTACTCTACTAGCTTTATTGCTACTCCACTAGCTTTCCTACTGCTGTAGCAGAGGTAAGCATATCACACAGCACAGAGATCATAACACCTCATTGTACAAAATATAGGTACCATCCTTCCATCTCAGTAGGAACCTGTTCATGACAGCTTGGAAAGGAAGTTTTTCAATAGATGAGGAGAAGGTAGAAAGAGTAAGCAAAGAAAACATGCTGAGATATCTATTCCAAGGTTGGATTATATGAATGAACATGAAAAGCATAAGTATAAATCTAGATCTACAAGAAGAGCTCTCTCTGTGTGTATGTATACATATAATATATATATTTTTATATGTACACACTATATATATTTTACAAAAGTAACTCACGGGCCACATCAAGAATTGTATGTATATGTAAACTACATACACTTCGCAAAGGTCACTCATGGATTAAGTCTGTACTGTGTTTGGAAGCAGCACCTTGCCACACAATGAAGTTTCCATCCAGGGGGTGTGCACCAGCATTACCCACACTGCTGCACTCCAGGAAGCGCAGTGTGTCCGAATGGGTTTCCCCTGAACAGAGAAGCTTCACCATTACAGATCCTTACAGACTGTTATTTCACATTTACTGCCACTCAATACCTGTTTCAAACACATGCTGCAACTGTCCCAAATACAGGGTGCTCCCCTCTTCTCAAAGTGCATAGCACATCACAGGCACTCTAAGTCTGCTCTGCAGGTACCCGGCCTGTGAGTGGTCCCTCATTTCAAGTCCCCCACCAAGAGAACCAGGACAGAATCTGTTAAGCGAGTCCTGACATCCTACCGGGGTAGGCTGGGTCACAGGTACATCTGAATGCAGTCTACTCTTTGCTGGCTGGCAACTTTGAACAAATGAAATTAATTCCAGACAGTGCAGCAACATCCCTCCCCAGGCCTGGAACAAATGAAAGCAGGTTTTCAGGATGACAGTGAATTTCAGGATCAGAATAATCACATTTGCACAGCGTATGGCATACTCCTCTGCAGCTCCTAGTCTAAGAATGAAGTCATTACCCCTTCAAGCTTAGTCATTCTTGGTCATTTGGGCTAAGAGAATATCCTGTCAAGATCACAGAGATGCACGCAGACCTCCAATACATTATCCAAGATGGTACGGTTTTAGAGGCACCCCTATACTCCTCCAGTGCCAAGCATTACACAGCTTCCCCAACTTTTCAGAGCTATAAATGGTGTTTCATATCATCAGGTATGGTGAGATGGGGCAGAGTGGCTGGAGAGCTCCCTAAAGAAGGACCTGGGTGTGTTAGTTGACAGCCGACTGATGAGCCGGCAGTGTGCCCAGGTGGCCAAGGTCAACGACATCCTGACCTGTATCAGGAAAAGTGTGACCAGAAGGAGTAGGGAAGTGATAGTTCTGTTGTACTCACTTGGTGAGGCCGCACCTTGAGTAATGTGTTCAGTTTTGTGCCCCTTACTACAGGAAGGATGTTGAGATGCTTACTACAGGAAAGATGTTGAGTGTGTCCAGAGGAGGGCGACGAAGCTGGTGAAGGGTCTGGAGCACAAGTCCTGTGAGGAGCAGCTGAGGGAGCTGGGGCTTTTTAGTCTTGAGAAAAGGAGGCTGAGGTGAGACCTTATCGCTCTCTACAACTACCTGCAAGGTGGTTACAGAGATGTCGGGTTTGGTCTCTTCTCTTGGGTGACAAGTGATAGGATGAGAGGAAATGGCTTAAAATTGCACCAGGTGAGATGTAGGTTAGATATCTGGAAGAATTTCTTTACTGAAAGGGCTGTCAGTCACGGGAACAGGCTGCCCAGAGAGGTGGTAGAGTCACCATCCCTGGAGGTATTTAAAAGGTGTGTGGATGAAGTGCTTAAGGACATGATCTAGAGGTGAGCTAGTCAGGGTTAGGCTGTGGTTGGACTCGATGATCTAAAGGGTCTCTTCCAACCCAGGTGATTCTATGATTCTAGGTGATTGCCATCCCAGCAGATACTGTTCTGTAACAGAAGAGATGGTTGTGGCTCCTGAGAGGTTAGCTCATAGCCTCCCTGACAATGATTCCATTAAGCAGGTGTGTGAAGCTGCCCATTTTTGGCTGCTTCCAATCCAGAGTGAGCATGCACATGCACAGCCTTTTGGTTCTTCAACTAATAGTTGTGATTCTGAACCATGAACATGAATCAAAGGTGTGTCCTTGCAGCAAAGAAGACTAACTAAATCATTGGTTGTATCAGCAAGCAAGAGAAAAGCCAGCAGGGCAAGGGAAGAATTCTGTCCCTTCTTTCTATTCATTACTTGTAACTACTGAATAACCATATAGTTAGACCTTATGATCTTAACAGTCTTTTCCAACCTAAATGATTCTATGATATGATTCTACAACTATGTCTGGACTGCTGTGTCAGTTTTGGGCATTTGCAGTACAAGGAAGACACCGACACCGTGAAGTGAGGCTAGGGGAGGGCCACATAGGTTGTTATGGAACCTTCATCCTGCCAGACACTCACAACTTGATTGAGCAGAGCCATGAGAAACCTTCTCTATCTGGATCTGCCCTAAGCACGTGGTTGGAGCAGATCACAGAATCACAGAATCGTAGGGGTTGGAAGGGACCACGAGAGATCATCGGGTCCAACCCCCCTGCCAAAGCAGCTCCCTAGCACATATTGCACAGATGGGCATCCAGACGGGTCTTGGATATCTCCAGAGAAGGAGACTCCACCACCCCCCTTGGCAGCCTGTCCCAGGGCTCTGTCACCCTCACTGTGTAAAAGTTCTTCCACATGTTGGTGCGGAACTTCCTGTGCTCCAGTTTACAGCCATTGCCCCTTGTCCTGTCCCCACAGATGACTGAAAAGGGGTTGGCCAATTCCCCCTGCATCCCATACTTAAGATATTTATAAACATTAATTAGGTCCCCCCTCAGTCTTCTTTTCTCCAGGCTGAACAGCCCCAGCTCACTCAGCCTTTCCTCATACGGGAGCTGTTCCAGGCCCTTAATCATCTTCGTAGCCCTTCTCTGGACTGTCTCAAGGAGATCCCTGTCTTTTTTATACCAGGGAGCCCAGAACCCCTCAAGGTCCCTCCCAATCTAAGTTACTTATCAATCCATGACTACAGGTTATTATTAGCAGTAAACACTCTTGCCTATGAAGTTTAGCACAAATACAACAAAGCTGGGTTCTCACATAGCTCTCTAATCAGCACCAGAAATGGGAACAGAACCCCGAATGGATCCTCTGTATACCACAAATACTACTCTTTGTAGTACAGCAGCGAGGGTAAGAGATCCTTGCATATGAGTACATATGTTGCTGGGATCCTCTCGGAGGAGTACAAACTAGCCAGCTGTGGTACGACAGCATCCGTAGTGAAGACAGCTGAAACATGCCGAAAGCATCAGCTAGTCTCTGAAAGCACAGTATGAAAACACCCAAAACACGTTTCTTCACATTATGATCATCACTAGAGGGTCCGAGCTGTTTTTCAGGGCTTCTTTGCTAACAGGGTGAGGCTGACCAACTCCAGACAAAGGTGAATCTGTGCCATTGTGACTCCCATAATCTATTGCAGCTCAGCCTGCAGAGTACAGTGTGTCACGGTAAACGAGACATTAGATTGTAATTAAACTGGCAATTAAACTGTAAATAACTTCAGCAAATAACCTTTTATTCCTCGAAGAAAGCTGTCAAGTTGGGGTTTTTTTTAGGAGAAGCGACAACAGGAAAACATACAAGTTCCACTTAAATTAGAGTAGAAGGGAAGGCAAACTAATATAAACCTTTCAGAAAAAGTCCAACGTGGACATTATTATGAACCCCTGTAAGACAAAAATGGTATGACCGCAGTTTCCTTAAATAAAAATCAATTTGATCATATATAAAGCTTAATAACTTTCCAAGGAAAAGGCAAAGTGAAGAGTTAGTTAATAAAAAACCTGAGCATTGAACAGGCCTTTTTAAACTTAGGAGGAATGACTGTTGCTCTAATAAATCCCTGAGGTTATTCTGCAGATACCTTCATATTTATGAAGGAATAGTGATTATAATGCCTTTCTGTCATTATGGTGGGGAAAGTGTGGGTCATAGATTCCAGCAGAAAGAAGAAAGTTAAGGCATGAAGGAGTCCACTGTAAGTCTCAGAATAACTTAATCTAGGCTCTCATCTTTAGAAAGAACATTTTAATTTAGAGTTCCAACATCAAAGACTACATGAAATCACCATTTCTTTGAAAATCCACACTAAGGACAAGAAGATAGTGGCCAAAATCCTTAAACTAATTAGTACCAAACACTCCTCTGGGCTGAACTTCTCCCTGGGATCAAATTACTGAGCTTAAGCTAGCAAGCTTTTAGTCCAGTTTTGGTGTGGGCAAGGATGAAGTTCTAGTGATGAGAATCTTTATGCTTTATTATCTCCACCCTAAATTGCTTTTTTTGGTCTGGTTTTATTCTTCTTGCTTTTTATATTTTTTTTCTCCTATCCATTAAATAACATCCCCAACTAGTTATTTTTGTTCGCATACAAACAAGAATTAAAAGCAAACCAATGACTTAGTTTCCCGGTCCTCAGCAGGGAACAATCCATTACTGTACTTCATCATCAGTCATAATTCTGACTGCAGCCTTTACCTGCTGCCCTAGGAGAAAAGGAACGAAACAGGTCTGATGTCAAGGGTGAAGGGGATGATTGTGATGGTTCAGATCATTTCTCACTTAGGATTGGCAAAGTTATCATAAAATCTATTCTCAGATGAACAGGAAGGAGAGAGAAGCAGCAAGGTATGAGGAGTGGTAGCGAAAGAGGTCAAAAAAAAAGTCTAAGAAGGTGATAGGGGATTCTCATTCATGGATTTATGAGCAGCTGGGGAAGATCATCTTGACCCAGACTATGTAAGAACTATTGAGTAAGGAAGAAACTATGTCCCCAGTGTGCAACTGGAATCTTTGTTCCCTTAAACCTTCATATTTAAACTTCAGGACTTGAATTAGAATTATTCATTGCTACATTAACTTCTTTAGGTCTCTTAAGATAGCTTGAGTTATAGAAGACAGCAGCTGTGGAAATGGTGCTTTTAAGACAGCATGGCTTATTGCTGATTTATACTTGTTTAACTATGAGAAGAATTAGGATCTGTGGGCAGGATTTATTTTTTCTTTGCCTACATTAAAAAAAAAAAGACTTTTTAAAAAACTTTTTTTTAATATACTGCAATGATTAAACATTCAGTTCTGACTTGGATAAATATCTATCAAGGTTTGCAGAAGAGACATTACCACTGACCTTATCATCCTAACAACATTGCTACAGTCAGAGAGCTCCATTCCCTTCACATACTCACGGAATTTGAAGGCTATGGCACATGCTATAGAAAAAGCAATACTGGAAACAAAACAAGCCTTTTTGTTCACAAAGTGGTGCTGCTGACAGACAGAACTGCCAGAGGTAACCAGTTTACCATGTTGCATACTGGCTAAACCACGGCGATGAAGGAACTGAAATTAAAATTCTCCTCTCCTAATTATACAAATGACATTTAATTCCCAGTTCATTTAGCTGTGTGTTTTGCAAACTTTTAAGCCCAACAGAAGTCTAAACATCGGAATTGTACTGTGACTGCATTTCTGTAAGAGAAGCAAATGCATTTTAGAAAAGAAGTCAGAATATATTATGAAATGGTGACTACTGTTAAAAAAAAAAAATCCTGACACATTTATAGTTTGGCATTTTAAATATAAATATAAATAGGGAAGTTTTACTGTGCCTTTGAATGAAATGATGGTGTGAGCTAAACAAACACAAACACCCTTCAAAATTATTTATCAGCCTGCTGATATTCAAAAATAATTGTTGAAATCCAAAATACATTAATGAGTTTTTTACCCTAGTCACTCTACCCTATATTTCTTGGCCTACTCTACATAGCTAGAAATTGCCATGCACCATGGCTGGGCTGGCGTTCTGGGGGATCTTCATTACGTCTCTGCTGGATGGTGAAGGTTTTGTGGAGATCTCAAACTAGAGACATAGAATTCAGGAAGCCTGAAGGCATAAGGTTTTACCTACATATTCTAATACATATATTATCCACCCTCACTCCACTCTCAGGCTGGTGTAAATGTAAGCACATTTTGCACTTAACAGGCAATTCATTTGAGTCTCTCCCAACAGAGTTATTCCTATTTTGAGTTGGAGACAACGAATGTCCTCTTCTGCACTGTGACAACCGTGCATACCCATTGAAAAGACCTTCTCTCCTCTGAGGTAACACTGACTGCCATTACACCACTCTTCCTCTGATTTATGAAGGTCAGCTCCACTTTTCTAACTTCCCATTCTTTTTATTACACAGTCATCCATGTGATGCATATGCTCACCAGTGACTGGCAGCTTTGCACGGGAGAAGCCATAATGCCTACTGCTGTAAGGTAAGATTGGAGATTGATAATATCTTGGCACTCTGGAAGCTAAGGGTTCTGTTGTTTGTCATTTGATATAGAAGATTCTGCCTGGAAAGAAAACCAGGACTTTTGTCCAGTCTGTCCTATCCGCGCTGAAAACACTGCTTTTCTGGAGTACCACCCTGAGCATCACTTTGGTGAAAACTGATGTTCAAAGTGGGAGGGAAGATTAGGGATGCAGAGTTGTCAACCCAAAAGAGAATCCCTGAACTAGGGGCACCATCTACAGGGGAACAGACTGACACTGACTCAGATCTCGCATTATGCAGCTGACATCCGTGCAAAGCGCATGCAGGTTGGACTGACTATGCTTGAACACTCCCTTGTAAAAATGTATTTCCATTTTCATTTATGCTGCCACAGTGTCCAGGAGCCCTGGGCAGAGAGCAGGGGCTCCCTGTCAGCTGCTATACAAATGCAGATTAAAAGAGACTGTCTCTGCCTAAACAACTTAGAAGAAGCAGCAGATGTGTACAGATCAAACACAAGAAAGCAATGAAAGCAAATGGCACACTGAGACAAACGTCAGTGGACTAACAAGTTCTTTGATTTCACCCTTTGATTTTTAGCTAGAATTAAAACCAAAACAAAACCTCAACACTTGTTCTCCATTCTCTCTATCCAACTCACAATCTCACGCATTGCTCCAAAAATCATCTTCAAAGACTTACTTCACATGAGGCTTTCGTTAGTTGCACACAGCTAAATAGTTACTCCAGTATTTATTCATTTTACTGAAGGTTAATGCTCACTTTTGAGACTTGGCTTTCTCACTTTGCTTTCATGTCTATCATGTTCTCCTGATGCAGGCTTGGCTTCCTGACTAAGAAGTTATCTTCTGAATACACCATCACCACCTGGTATATATGGTGGAAATTCCACTGAAATCAAGGGTAGGGTGACGGTGCCCTAAAATGGGATTCTGAGTTTTTAATTTTCAGTTGTACATACTAGCTACAGTCAACTGGGGGAAAAAAACCCTAATGGAGAGCATGCCTTCCTTTTGCTAAAAGATGTTTCAGAAATGTGCATACAGTTGGAACTTTATTTCTCCCATCTCCCTAAGTAAAGCCAACTCCTTTGTCTTAAGGCATACAAACTACTCTCGAAATAAAAGTCTTCATGACAGAAAAGACCAATAGAAACCAGGAAGAAAAATAACATGACAATGAAGAGTGAAGTAAAAGACTCCTTCTGTTAAAGGTAGATACCTGTGATCTTGTACAAGAGAAGGCTGGTGAATAACTTTGTGACAATCACAGCTCAGTCCTTTAAGTTTACAGTTCCAAACTCTGTCTGGTAAGTAAATTAACATGCCCCCAGTATCATTTACTCATTCACCTGCTGCTGATTTGCCTTCATCATTTGCCTGGCTTCCCATCTTGTGTATCTAATTGTGGCAGTCATGATAGTTGGTCACACAAAGGCTGAAGTATGAAGAAAACTGGTGGCAGCTTGGGCCCAAAGCCAGAGCTCTGACTGCTGGTATTAATGTGCTACAACTACTGTGGCTCCTGAATTTGCCTCAGTTCAGCGACTGTCATTCTAGTATCTGCTCTTTATATGCCATAAAACTTGCCAGGACAGGTCTGGAAATATTTTGGTTTCACTGGCTTTGGCCCAGGCTTTCTCTTCCTTTATGGAGCAAGCAGGAGTATTTTACCTTCAAAACCTAGGTTTTATGGCTCATATTGCATTCTAATCTTGAGGTCTTATCTTGAAGTGATAGTAGACAGAGAGGAAAAAATAAAAATGGAGAAGACAAATGTCGCATCATTTCCAGCCCTGCTTTTTTATTCAGATTCTTCCCAGATGCTCCTGTACCTCTGGCTCAAAGTCTAAATTAACAAGGATATGAAGGATCTAAGTTCTTCATTTCTACTTAGCAGGTTACTGATGGAAATTCTGAATGGTAGACACTATTTAAAATTCTCTTTTGGTGTAATAATGCCCATTAAAAACAAAAAACCCCAACAAAATAGGCCTTGGGTTTAGAACATCATTTCTTCTGGCTTCACCTAATTTCTTCTTTTTTCCTCACGATAGGATACCTTCTTCTTCTCTTAACACAACTGTGGAAGACATAAAAATAATAATAATAAATACAATAATCTGTGTTTTGTGAGTTTAGTGACTTGCAGTTGGGTACCACTCCGATCATTCATCAAACAGCTCCCTAGCTTTTCTAGGACATCCTTGTCCATTCAGGACATGTATGTCATCCCTCCGATTTCACAGCTTCCTTCAGTTTAATTACCCACCATGCCTAGACAGCAGCTACCTATTTCCTTGCAGATGTGGTAGAGAAATAAAACTTGCTCACAGGACTGGAGACCTCCTCCTGTATGAATAAACTTCTGGCCCTGAAAGTAACTGAAGGACCTATGTGTGCTAGTTGGAACAGGGCTTTTGCAGAAATTTCTCCACTGCAAATTACAAAGTAAAGAAAAGATATGGAGAAATCTGTCCTACTGCCCTCCCCACCCCCACCACACCTGCTCTTTTGGTTTTTTACTTATTTTTTTTAATCTAGCAGAAGAATCATGTACGGACTACTGCAGGAAGAGTTAGAAGGTGATGGTATACTCAGCAGGGCTGCTGCTGGACAGCGATTCTGCCCCTTACTGCTTATACACTAGGAGAGCCATCCGGCTTAAAGGACGTTTCTTGTCTTTGCTCAAATACTAAGACAGGGTATGATGTGTCATGCCTGGCAAATGCCAGACTCCCACAGACTTCTGGCTGTGTGGCTGTTAGGAACACAGCATCAGGTCCTCATAATTATTAGCATTGAAATGTGTGAGTTTTTTAAACTGACCAGATAAATGATCCTAGAGAAAGTAGTTCTTGAGATCTTTTGTAGCGAGAGCGAGAAAACAGCCACGTTTTTGAATCATACAGGGGGTAATCCGGGCACAGGTGAGCACTTCTGCATGTGCAGTTCAAATTACAGTGGCTCCTTCTTTCCTCTTGCAGCTCAGTTAGAGCTGCTCTTTGCTTTCCTTTCCCCTTTTCCCCTCTCTCATGACCTAATGTCTCCATACAAGAAAAACTCATATTGTGACTAAATGACCTAATAATACATGTCCAGCACTGACATGATCAGAAAATGTGTATTTAAACTGGGCTAGAAAATGGCTGTGAATTTTAGAGACAAATCCCATCATGGAAATACAAGCGGGGAAGAGCAGGACGAGGTTCTGCGGAAGGCATACTAAGTCACTTACAGGATGTGCCTGGGAGCTTTCTCAGTTACCTGCTAATGTTGGCATAGGGGCCCCTCTCTCAGCCAAGGTTTGCTATTTAGCATATTGAGCTAAAATTTTGGTAACTTTCACTCTCGTGTACCAAGCAAAACGAATGAAATGGTTGCAGAACACATCACTACCTAAGTTCTCCAACAACAACCCTAACACAGCAGCATCCTGTAGTACCGTGCATCAAGCCTGGGCTAGGATCTGCATGTCTGGTACCCTGTGCCAAATTAAGAGTTACAGGAGACTCTTACATAAATACCATTTTGAAAATTTTGCAGCTGAAATCACATTTCCCTCCTGTGCCTTTGAAGGTATAGATACAACAATAATATATGCTGAGGAACAAAGAAGTTTAGTCCACTGTGTTTTTAAAAGCTAAACTTACATCTAAATCTGTTTCCATTTCCCTCTGGAACCTGAGCAGCTTTTTATGTTATATTAAACATTAGACAAATAGGGTAGATCTAATTAAAAGTTGAAGAAATGTGCTTCCCTTAATTGAATTTGTTACAGTTACATTTTGCAGACCAATGTTAATCAAAGCTCCAGTTCAGAGTGGCTGGATCAAGGGAATTAAGTTAACCCTTGCACGTCCTTACCTGAACACGCCACACAGTCTGCTCTCGCCTAACAACGCCACTTACGAGGCACCTCTCAGTCGCGACCGCCCGGGCCGCCCCTGGGGGTCCGCTGCAGCGGGAGAGCCGCGTACCGCAGGCTCGCCCAAAGTACCGAGTACTGGGGAGGGGGCTGCAGCAGCGCCTGGCAGGGATCGCCACCGCCTCCGCGTCCCGCCGCACCACCGCCCTGACGGCCGGGGGCCGGCGCCGCGCCCTGCCCGGGGCACCCGGGTCACCCGACGGCCGCTCTGTCTGTGGCACAGCGCCTCGTGTCGCCCGACGTCGTCCCCACGGCTGCCCCGGGGGCCGCGGTGCCAGCCCTGGCCGCCATGCGCGGGGATGCCCTCCTCATCCTCATCCCCAGCCTCCTCATCATCATCCTCCCCCCCCGCCCGCCGCTGCCGTCCACGCCCGACGGGGCGGACAGGGACCGCGCGGCCGCGGGATGGGCGAGGCCGGCGCGGCGGCTCCACCCATGCTGGGCGCGGGGCGATTGGCTGGCGGAGCCCGTCTCCCCGCCCCCCAGCCAATGAGGGCGGCGGGCCGGGGGTGATGGGCTGCCTCTCGCGGGAGGGATTCCTGGAGACGCTGCAGTGTGGCGGCGCTCCCGGCGCCGCGCAGCCCCCGTGCCGCCTCCGCCTCCCCGCCCGCCTTGCCCTGCCTTGCTTTGCCCTGCCCGCCGGCGGCCGCCGCCGCTGAAACTTAACGCCCGGCGCCCCGCCAGTCCGCCGAGCGCAGGGGGGCTGGGGCATCCTGCCTGCCGTGCGTGGGGGCGGTCCGCCGCGCACCCCGCCGTGCACCGCAGCCTCGCCCCAGGAGGGGCCCGGGCGCGCCTGGTGCCGCCGCGGGGAGAGGCTGAAGGACGAGCCGGCTGCTCCCGCCCCGGTTGCCAGGTAAGGCAGCGCTCGGGGGCCGCCCGCCGCCGCGCCCGGGCGGTGTCGCCTCGGGCGGGGAGGCTTGCCGGGCGTGGGAGCGCCCGTTGCGCGGGCGGAGGGGGGAGAGCACATGCTCTGGGGGCGGCTGGCGGCACCGCCTGCCCAGCGGCTCTGCCCGCGGCTGCCGGCGGGCGGGGGCCCGCCCCCGGGGCGCTCCCGCCGGGGGGGGCGGTTACGGGGGGGAGGGGCTCAGACAAAGGGGGCGCCCGCGCCCCCCGCCGCCGCGCTCCGCCGTCGCCCCCCGGCTGCGGGAGCGGGGTGCCGTCCGCCCGCCTGCCCTGCATCCATCCATCCCTCATCCCGGTGCTGAGGCGGCAGCCGGGCCAACTTGTTTCTCCGGGGTTTCACCTGGCCGCCGCGGCGGCTGTGCCCCCGCCCTCGGCACTGGGGTCTGTCCCGGCGGGGGGCACGCCGGTGTGCATCCCCCGGCTCTGGTCCCTGAGCGCTGACCTCTCCTTCTGCCCGTAGGGCAACATCTAATAATTTCCGTATCAATTTACAAAGAGCCTTTCCTCCATTACTTAGAAGGCTGTCAAGCTAATGCGTTTTCTTTCCATGCGATTTCATTTTGTGTCCTCGGACGTTATTTCCTTCATCTTACTTAATGCCGTTTGCTTTGCTCTGATTTCGGGTGCCTTATGGTCTGGCTCGTATGCGCACACGCTATCGATGGAGGATCAGCGCTCCCTTTAAAAGTTAATTTCGCCTATCAAACTCTACTAGGTAGAGTAGTAAGAAAGTGGCAAAGAATGTTAATATTTTCTTTTGTTTCCAGTCTTCTGAAATAAAGATATCAAAGGATTCCCAGCTTCTGGTAGTCAGTATAGGAAGTAAATTAAATGTAGTCATTGGAATGAGCCTTTATGGCACTTTCAACAATCTGTAATTCAATCATCTCTGATACAAGCTGCCTTTTGCTATTATTCATCAGACCCAGCTGAGTGATTTCTGTCAGATGGGAAGTGGTAGAGGGAAATCTCTAGGTAAATGTAACTGAAAAGCTTTCCAAGTGGAGTCCTAAATGAGCATAGAAAAGCACTTGGCCACAATCTCGAGACAGATGTTAGCATCCAAATAAATCATTTCTTTTGATTGTCCGGGGGATGTCAAGTCTTATTTTCCTTATTTAATAGCCATTTGCTGGTGAAGAAGGAGCTTGGTGTTTATTACCTTGTGAACTCAATGCAAAATGCTGTAGCGCGGTAATGTTTCACTGTCTCCCAAATAATATTTTCGGTGCAAAGGTCGGTAGAGTAATTTTAGATACACATACATGTTGTAGACCACAACTAGACTGCTAATCAGCAACGGCATTATTGATCTTCTGAGTGGCTATGCAGCGTGCCATCCGTGTTGTGCCTTAATCTATTACGTGCTGTTTAAACTGCTTTATTGTCCGAGAGAGTTACTTCACCTTAAAGAAATGGGAGATGATAGTTGTGGACCCAAGGGGAGACTTCTTTCCCCGGTGGGTTGACATCTAGAGTTACAGATGAGCAATTGTTTAGGAGTCACCCTGAGAAGGGGAGGGGGAGCTTTTGGGTACAAGGACAAGTAGGCAGCAAACTAATTTGCTTTGTGAGGACAGGGAATTACATTTCCTACCATGCTTAAATAAACCTGCTCAGGAAAAGTGTAAGGAGATTCCACATGTGTCTAGAATAGTGTTTTCTTGTCTCTCTTGGAAACAAATGACCTGATTTTTATGTCTTGCGTGTCAAATATGCACCTCTTGCTTCCAAGCTTTTTTGGGATTGTAGTTCTATTAGTAGTGTCTGAGAGGAATGTAGTTTAATGTGGTCTAATACTTGACTGGTGGTATAGTTGCTCAAAATTTGCATGCATGCGATTCATAAATTGAAAACTATATAGCTTAAAAACATAGTGTAGGCAGCTCGAGTGAGAAAAGATAATTTAAAAAAGAACCACAGGGCAGAAGATAATGACATACTGTAGGAAATAATCATACTCCTGCACTTGCAAAAGCATGAAATGTTCCAGTGTAGCCATTTCATACAAGCCCAATTTTCCTTCACATTAAGAGTGCCTAAGTGAGCCTTATTAATGTTTGATGCAAAAGATGCTAAATCCATTTTAAGGATTGATACTGGAATTTAAAGAGGTAGTTCACAGAGTAACCATGCAGTTCTAACAGTTCCCCGGAATAAAGGTGAAAAATAATCATTCTCTGTGTATGCCAGAGCAGCGCAAGTGGGGTGTAGCTTTCCCCTAACACTGATGGACGAGAAGCCCTTTAAATCAAACGTTGGTTTGCATCTACAGTTTTAACAACCTGAAACATTCTCTTACCTTAATCATGACTTAAATCAGATGTACGAGCCTGGGAAGATGTTCAGTGTTGGTTAGCGTGGTAGTTGAGGAGGTGTGAGATAAGGGAAGGTTCTGTTTGTCAGAAACCTAAGGGGGGGGGAAAAAAAATCTATACTCTTCCAGCTAGCATGGAGAGACCGGAAACATAAAATCAATTTTTATGGTCTTTTGGCAGGGTTAGCTGTAATAAGTAAGAAGGAGCAGCAGCTTAGGGTCTTGGCAGAAGTTTTTAAGCCACTCAGCCGTACAGAACTCAGTTAATTGATGTTTCCTCACATGAAAATGAAGGCGTTATTTAGTATATTACACTCTCTTCTTGTCCATTCAGCAGTCTGATTACAATTTTGAAAATAATTACGGGTGAATGTGTGAGGTTTTATATTTATAGGCGCATTTAAACACGCAGATAAATTCTTACGGGGGTCTACGTTCCAAATACCGAGTGCACACAACCATGTATTACCTGCTCTGGAAGAGACATCAAAGTTTGCAGTATGATTGAAAAGGACAAGAAGATACTCCTGCATCTCCAGAAGGAAAGCATGGAGGAATTATTATGCATGGATACCATGATCTCCTTTTCTCTGCTGGTGATGCCCATATGAATGTGCAGTTTCACAATGAGAAATACTTCGTCGTTTGATTTACTTTGATTCTCCATAGAATGTTTGTTTTAAACATTACTCTGTATCTAGGAGGAAGCTTAATTAGAAATACACATAAGGGAGGCTTATTAGCCAACTATGAATTTGTGTTTACTGCTGACATTTACTAAAGATACTTGAGGTTAAAATAAAAGCATTTGCCGGACTGAATAAACAAAGCATTATGTTAACAAATATTTTCAGGATCGTTATGTACAAATGTCCTCTTTGCTGGAGTAGGTTTTACTCCTTCCTAATACACCCCAGTAAGAGGGGGGATTAGGAAATGCTGGTTATACTGTTATATCTCTTACAGAAACACCAGATACCAAAGCAGAATGCATTAGGAGGCGGACAACTGACAAGGGCTCTTCATGATTTCCTCTGGTGAGGGGATAAGAGCAGGCTACAGGCAATCTCTTTCAGGGACTGTGCGGGCTGGCAGAGTGATTTGTGCAAGCAGTGTGTGGAAAAAGTTGTCTGGTTTAAAAATTCTTTTTAAAATTTTTTTTCCTGAGGCAGGTAATGACCGAGAGCTAGATAGGACTTGTAATAAAAATACCTCCTTTAAGTATTACTGTCTAATCAGAATGTTTTAGAGGCTATCTTTGCTGCTGATTTTTTTCCCCCAGTGAGTTAACGAGTAGCAGCACATTGTGGGTCTTCCATTTGCTGTAAATGCTTATGAGAGTTGATTATTTTTCCTCACCTGTTTTCTTATTCCTGTTAACCTGGAGGTATTTCCCCAGAACAGTAGGCACTGAACACTTCTCCTTCTCCATCCTAGAGGGAGTGATGTTGCCATTTTTAAAATTCTCAGAGGTTTGCTGACTAGGGATGCTGCTGCTTTTCTAGCCATCACTAAAGATGCTGGGAGAAATGTGTTGAAACAAAGTAAGTCTGGAATGTCTCCTGTGCGGCATAGTTATCTGAGAAACTACTTGTGTTTATGTGGCTCCTCTAAATGGAAGAGCATACAAATTTAAAGGAGTGTCACCAGAAATTATCCAAACAGTTTGTTATTCATCAAGGCTGAATAATTATATTAATGTAATAGTTCAGCGATAGTTTTATGTAGAAGTAGCAAAAAACAAATTGTTTGCTTTAATGATGTTGTCTCTAAATTTCCCAGGCATTATTCAGGATTTATGGTAGTAGCCAAATGTGCTGTAGCCATGGCTGTAGTGATGACTTAGACAGTACAGTGCCTCAGATACATGATGCGATGTGCCTCGGAGCTGCTCAGTGAGGATTTAATGAAGTTGATTAAAAAAACATTTACAAGTGCTGTTTTGTACCTTTATCTTGAGGGTATTGTTTTTTCTATGCGTGGCTGAAAATCAGCGTAGTGGTTGTGATGTGGGAAAGCTGGTAACCATTACTGAGCTTGGCTCAGAGACATGCGATTGCCTGCAAACTCCCTCGTCTCCCTGTGTTTGAATAACCACATAGATATGGCATTTTAAAACAAGTGGAGTGCTTTTGTGGAAGGTGCTGTGGGAATAAAGATTCCTTGAAAAATAGTTCATCTGGTTCAGGACACTCTCTAACAGTAATACTTTTTCTAGACAATACGTACACATACATCATTGGCAGGTGAACATTAGACCTAACTCTCCTTATTTGGAACACTTAATGAGTGATTGTGACAGAGAGTTGTAATTAACTGTAATGGGTTTGGTTTTTTAACCTCTTTCCAAAACTATAGAGGGTATTTTGGTATAGTCATTGATTTCTATTTGCTTTCTATCATCAAATCTTAGAGTTGGGAGGATTTCTTAAAAGAACATGTGACAATTACAGCTAGATTAATTATTTTTTTTAAAAAAAGCTAGATGTGGTGACTTAAGGAAAACTTAATGGCATGATGGTGTTTGGCTAAAAGACACAATCTATTTAGTGAATAGTTGAAGGTTAGATTAGTAGTGTAATGCATCCCCATCAAAAGTTTTGAAAGTTTGTGGGTTTTTAATGAAAAAAGGACTGTTTCTTTTTCTTGTTGAAATCGTAATTTTTGTGTTTTGACTTCAGAAAAGCGTTTGATTTAGCTTAGGGTGATGTTCTGATAACAAATAGTACCTTTTAAGGGCACCATTGTCCATGTGAACAGATTAAAATTTTTGTACTTAATGGATTGCAGAAGAGACGGTGTGTGGGGAATCGCCACCTCCATTATTCCGACTCTATTCATTATCTTTAACAATGATCTGGAATAAAATACAAAATCCATATTCATGAGAATAGTTCTGGGTTGGGTTTTTTGTGCAAATTGTGATAAATAATGTTGGGAAAAGTGCTGTTGCAGACAGATTTCATTTGGTTTCTCATCCTACTGCGTCTGAATAGGTGTTTTAACAAGGTCAACTGTTAATACTTTTGCCTGCTTCCAGTGAAAACATTGTGACTTCCATCTAAAGAGTGGCTCAGAGAAAAGGCTTGGGGATTACATCTGGAGAACATCATCTTTTTGTCATCATTTTAAAGAGCAGAGCAGCCATATGAAGCTGTAAACATCGAAGTGTTGAGACTAGGAGAGGTGCCCAACTTAAAGGGTGCCGGAGGAGGACTAGGATTAGTTTAGAGAAGGGATGTGGGAGTTAAGTTGCTTGGGATGTGCCCAATCTGCTTCTTGATGAGACTCCTGACAGCTTTACCTTTCTTCTTGGGAAGCTGTGTATTCCGAGAGCTGCCTTGGTTTCCACACAGTGACAATACTGGCATTAAATTGTGCCGCAGTGTGTGACAGTTCACCCAGCACCCAGGGTGGACACATAAACTACAGGAACTCTGACTAGAAATAGGTATCCATTTTTAAGCTGTCAGAGTAGCGAATGTATGGGCCGCCTCACTGAGGAGGTGACACCTTTATTCTTGAAGTCTCTAGGTCAATGCTTCCTTTCCTTTTAACTGGACCAGATACAAGTTCTAGAGTTGGTGTTGAAATTGACAGATTTATGATTTGTGCTAATCCATGAGAACAGGGTAGATAATTAGCTGTCTTTCTGGTCTTAAAAATCACCAATATGTTGAACTTGCTGCCATGAAGTCTCATTGAGTCTCTTGGATTAAATTGGGTTTTTTTGTAAAAGGTGTTGTGACACGCTGTTCTTGTAGTGTGAAGAGGTTCTGTCTGAGCTTTTCTTAAGCTGCCCTTGTAATAATTCTATTTTTGTCTTACCATACTGACAAGCAATTTCTGTTTATTTATCTAACTGGTGTTAATCTTTGAGACCTGCTTTACAGCCCACTGAAACAACTGTTCCTTCAACTTACTTTGTTCCTCTGATGTGTCTTAAAACCATAAATTGTGCTTATTAGTAAGAATTCTGTTTAAAAAGAGAATGCCTGTTACTCTGTCAAATATATATTGGGAGGACCAATATCATTTGCCCATCAGTCTGGCCTGGCCTTATTTAGTTTGTGGATGTCTAGCGGTCAGATGCTACCTGAAGGACTGTGTTCTACCAAACCTGTGTTGGAGCTGGACTTGCAAGTGTTGATCCTTATTCCTGGGACTCCTGTTGTGCATCTGCATTGCCTCAGGATCAACTTGTCTTGGTGAGAATCTTCCATGTGCTCTTTCCAGGTGTGAAGCCATGGTTGGTGGTATTAGGAATGTGCGAAGTGTCTCTTATGAGGGGGGTGTAGCTCTGCTGAAGCGGCAAGTAAGGGTTACCTTTGAGAGGGTCCTCCCTCTGAATCACTAAAGGTATGTCCTTGAGCAAGCCCATGTGAGGGTGGAGGACAAATGCCTCTTTAAATGTAGTGGTGGTTTTGTTGCAGGCTTTCTGGATCCTGAAATTTACCTCTTCTCTAGCAGCCCAAGTATTTAAAGGTGTAATAGTTAAACTGTTGTGTCTGATAACTCCTCAGCTATGACGAAGTGAAAACTATGGAAAAGATAAAAAAGCATCTACTGTCAGACTGCTCCTGAGGAAATACTAATGTGTCCCAGATAGTTATCTTGCGCTTGCTCTTCAGCTTCAGCTTTCTTACTTCAGGTTTCCTTAGCTTACCCAGCTGCTAGTTAGAGCAGAGAAACACCAGAAAATATCCACGTGACCTTGACAGAGGTCGATTGCTTCTTCATTATATGCTGTAGCTGCATTACGGCCTTCACTGCTCTTATCTTGTATATTTATTTTATTTTTGTAAATCCTACATAATAGGATTGAAAGGTTGTTTTCTGTATTAATGTGTGTTGTATTTAGTGCTCTTCTAGCTTGCAGAGAAAATGTTAAAAGTGAAAACTTCAAGAAAAATCATCTGGGACAGCACCACCTGAATTTACACATTGTAGTTCCTTCCTGCATTTGTCATTTCCAAAATATATGTCTGCTTTTAATAATGACTTGGACCTACTTTAATATTTGATATGCAAATATTGGCTTTACAAATCGTACAGTGGCTAATAATTGTGAGATGTTTACTCTAGAATAAATTATTCTTTATAAATATTGATGGAAGTTCTGTGTTGTTATAGGTGAACAAGGCATAAAACTTGCTATGTAAATCAGTATTTTAGAAGAAGAATAGTAATAAATATTTTATCTCCATATCAGCTCAGACTTTTGAACTGAGCACATTTTGTCCATGTAGTGTCAACTGGCTTCCAACTCAACAAGCAGCCAGATGTCCATTAAAGGTGAAAAACTGGGCTCCTGCAGGCATTGTAGAGACTGTCTACACTGTTACCGAAGGATTCAGACCTATCCCTAAAGCCAAAACCTTATTCTGCCTTTTCAGATAGCTCATGGATAACTGTACCCATCAACAGGATTCCAAAATCTATGCATTGCGTAGAGGGAAAAATAATCGGCACAGTTTTAATGGAATTTGTCAGTATTACTCTAGTTACAGCTTTTTAAAGTTTCTTTTTAATATTAATGTGAAACTGGAAGCATTTAATTTGCTTTGGGTTGAAACTTGGCTCGTGGAATGTCTCTGCTTTTCAAATACTTTTATCTTGAAATGACCTAAGAATTCAGTGGTGTTAAATCGTTTCACAGAATAAAGCTATATGGTTTGCTGGAAGGGATTATCACCTGGCATCCCTTAGTCTGTGGGGTTACTGCCTTCTCCCCCTTATTTCTGTGTCTTTTTTTTGCAATGAAGAAAAGTAATTTGTTTTGGGAAGGTAAAGAGCCAACCTCTTAGCATAGTTTGCAGTGTTGGCTTTAGGTGCTTTACATGGTGAATGTGTGATTTTGAAAGGATGAACGTGAGTGGACAGTAGTCCATACGTGGTTGTAATGAGTATTGAGCCTGGTTGAAGACTAGTTAACAAGTGATTCAAGGTGGCTTTTTTTTTCTTGATTCCGTTGGGCCAGATACTGGCTGTTCCATGTGTCACTTTGGGATAAATGTATTTATTTTGAATAGTTTAGGAGTTAATCTGATGAGGCAATGTAAGTATTTATCCTTAAACCATGAAAAATACTAGCTCAGTCTGTCCTATTTACTGCTGTAGGGCTGGTAAGATACTGAAATGTAGTTGCTTCAGTCAGGTGTGGTGATAATTATGAATAGGCGCCAAGTACAAAGTTTGTAAATAATGTGGGGGAATGTACTGATTTTTCTCACCCTTATAGACTTGGGAATGGTCTTTATGTGATTAGTCAAGTTTGTTTTATTTTAAAGCTGTTGCCCCCTTATTATTTGGTGTGTAAGTTTTCTGAAAGCATCTGAAACCTTAATAGGACTGAGAAAGACTAAAAGACTAGTAAGTGAAGTGTGCAAGTGATGGGACTCGTTCAGTGATGGTCAAAAATTCTGTACACATTAGTGCTGAGATAAAGACGATGTCCTACATAACATCGGTTCCTTCAGTGCTATGAAGTGATTATCTGGTTAGTGCAGCAAGTTAGTCTCCAGGACTAACCTGCATTAAGCATATTCACCCTATGGGCCAATGTCCTTGCAAATGTAGTTATGTTCAAAGCAAGTACAATAGCTATCAGGGTTGCAACAGTAGTAAATATGTGTTTGGTTTTTTTCCTAGATAATGTGCACAGAGCCAGCCTGCAATGGGCACATGCTGAAATTTTGTTCCCTCTTACAAAGCAACTGCTTCAGGCCACGTCAGTTTTTCCATTGGACTTGGCCCAATACTGTGCATTCAATTCTGGCTTGCTTAGGCCAGAACTCTTGTTAACATATTCCTCAGTAAATCATATTTCCATTTATGAGTTGAGCTGAACTAGATCCCAGAAATTAAGAATTTTTTTTAATATTTTTTTTTCTTCAAAGAACTTGCAGGTGATTTGGAAGGCAAGATATAAAGTCCTTTATTGTCACCATTACTTAGAACAGCTAGCTAGGCTTTTAAACCTATCCTCTTTGTAGGCAGCTTTCTCACCTGGATACAGGGGACCAATCAAAAGTGGTATTTTTTTGACCAAAAGTCTTAATTCTATTAAGAATCTACTAGTTCTTAATAGAATAAAGGAAAGGATGTGGAGGCTGTGGCTCACATTTCCACACCCTCTGTTAACATGGTAAATCCCAAATGTGGGCTGTAACTGGTGACAGCTGTTTCATCAAGAGCTGCTCCGTGTTTGCGAGAAGCAATGTTTGCTCTGCAGTCTCTGTAGAGCGAGGCCTGACATATCTTGTAATGTGTTTATACTGGGCCTAACATAATAGGATCCAGATCTTTGACTGGGAATGTGGACTGTTGTGCAAAACAAATAGTAATTAGCCCAAATGTTGAAAAAGTGCCTTTATTTAAGGCCCCCAGAGATCAATAAACAATTCACTGCTGTAACCATATCGCCCTTCTCCTTCAAAGGGATTTTAATTGTATTGTGGAAACTTCAGACTTCAAAACTTGAATGCTTGTCTGTTGGGCACTCTGCTAGATGTAAGTATATTTTGCTGGTCATGAGCGCCGTACTGTTCACGCTAGGGAACTTGGACCCTTGGTTTAGAGCTCTAATTGGAAACTACGTTGAGTTACTCTTTGCAGCCTCTTTACCTGATACCCTGAATAACTCATGAATTTATCAGTTCTGAGTAAGTAAAAAATATGAAATTTGTTTTTCCCAGTAATCTGGCTTGCCACTTTCCAGTTGAAAACTGAGTAAACTGTTTGGCTTGCTAGTGAAGAAAGCTATTTAAAGCGTAATGTCATGCTCACAACTGGGATTTGAATTATTTGCAGGTGGGATGGTACAAAGGGGCTGGATTTTAGCGTTATGTGGCCAGGAGGGAATTTGTCTGGCATAAAGGAGATAAACTAGTTCCAGCTCCAGTAATACTTAAAGAGACTAGCTACTTCATGCCAGAATGCAATTTCTAAAGGTCTCTGTGATAGAGGAATTAAGAGTTCTGCTACATCAGCTTCCCCAGTACAAGAGCCAGTTTATCTGTCCAGAGGTTGATGTAATTACTGGAGATTTCTGTTCCCCCTTTCAGTAGGAAGTTGATACAGGAGAACATCTCGTCCTACTCTGGTACATGAGAGCGTAAATGAGTGAAACAAATCTAAAGCCAAAACCCAGAGTGTCCAGGCAGCCCGTCTTGAAGGTAGACTGAATATTTCAGATAAAGATTTTGGGTTTAGCTTTTTGTGAAGTGTATAAGTCTGTACACATCAGATGATCATTTATGTTATGTAGGAGCCAATCAAAGTAGCAATCCAAGTAGTGCCCTATTGATGTGGTGAAACATAAATCCCATATGACAGATGGGGATCAATGGCAGAAGGAGATTAAGGATGGGATTCAACTCATTTAACTTCACCCTCAGAAGGTGATTCATTTGACCTACCTTAGGCATCTGCCTTGGTGTGGGATGGACTGCTCACTGTGGAGGTGACTGCAGAAAATCTGGGATCACTAGATGGGACTTAATTGACTAGTTTTTATACACCTGTCATGGGACACTTGAATCTGAAGTGATGTGCCAGAGACCTTACTGGGGAGTCTGAGGCAAGGCTGAAAAGTGAACCCAGGTTATCTGAATCCAAATTAATGGTATTAATGACAATGCCATCTTTTCTTCGAAGATGAAAACTAGATCTGTGTCTAAAACTAGTGTGTGGGGTGATTGTTTAAAATAGCTTTTAATTGTTACAAATAAAAAAATAGTCTGAAGTGGGGTGGTGATGTATTTGGAGTATGCAATTAAAATTGAGCTTAAATTATTTATTTAAAAGCAATTAATATTACTGTTTGATTCACAGGAATGTGTTAAGCTCAGTAGTACAGTAACTTTGTGCAAGATACTAGAGTATTTGGAAATAAATCTTTTGCTGTATAGAATAGCAAGTTTGTCTGTCTGCAGAACCTGTGCAATACTCTTAGGAAAGAGTAAACTTTACGTCTTGGAGTTCTTAATAGTAATGAAAACTTTACTGTCAGCTCTGCAGAAAGATGGACATCTTGTCAGTAATAAATAAAGTTCCATTGTATTGGGGGTGACAATATTGTATTCGTTATTATGGGCAGCTTATTGATGTTGTCCAGTCTGTGCTGATGAAAGTGGGCTTGCATGAGGGGATGTCTTATGTTACTGTGAATCACAACAGTTGAGAGAGAATGTTTTCTGAAACCTGAGTATTAAAGTTGGCAGAGGCTTTGCCAGGCCTTGGCTCTTGCCTGAAGTGAGCCAGGCACCAAGCAGGTCAGCACAAATGGTAGTGACAGAAATAATCAGACTTGGCCAAGTATGGGAGGGCTTGTTGTACTGCCTTTTTTCTGGTCAGCGGAGTTCTTGGGGAGAGAAGAAAAGCAGCAGCTCGGGTGTTGTTGGAGTGTGTGCTTTCCCCCTCTGCACTGCCCTGAGTTTTGCATCTGAAGGGACACTGTGCTTTCCAGGGCTAGCTTGGCTCTCCCTTGCTTACCTGTCTGCACACACCTGCCCTTCACCCACCACTTCCACTGTGACATACTTTAAGTCTGTAGTTATGGTGTGTTTGTGGCTGAGGCGAAATCAGGTTTTTCTGAGCTGTAGTGCAGAATGCACTCACATGCATATTCCCCCTCCCTGGATTCATGGCATTGCATCTCTGTGTGGGAATATACTGTGATATTAAAGCTTCAGGGTGTACAATGGTGTTTTGTTGTGGGGGTTTTTTTGAAATGCTGTGGGAAAAATTCTGCTGTATTATGATAAAACAAGCTGCTAATATGGAGAATAAAATACGGATTATATTTTAAGTGTATGCAACTTCTTTTTCTAAAATATGAGAATTGGCTATTGGTTTCATAGTACTGTGTGTAGTAGGAATTTTGCTTTAGACCAAATATGACGATCCAATTAAATTAGAAAGGTCTAGAAATATTTTTTCCGGAGTATTGGATTTTTTTGTTACAGCAGAATGGTTGTCTTGTTGACATCTTTGGTCACGATAATTTCTTATTCCTTTGCTAACTCAAAGGATGATAGAGCTAAGTGTGGTGCTTTTATGCCTAAATGAAACTTTATAAGCTAGACATCAACTATATATAAATTCAGAACAGTACGTCTAAAATCTGTCATGCTGTCAGAGTACAACTATTTTCTCTACAAATATGGAAATTGTCACTTATCTGCATTCTCTCCCTGCCCTACTTTTCCCCCCATATGTTGGTATTCACCCATGTGAAAGAGGCTGATTATACTTTGGCTGTTGTATAAATAATGCAGAAGTTTTCCTCCGTTACTGACAACTTATGTTAGAACACTGAGGGAGTGAATAACGAAATAAAAGCACCTATTCATGAGAGCAGCAGTCTCTGGTTCTATATCACTTAATGTTAAAAAAGGTATTTTTTGAAAAAAGTCTTTTAGCAGTTACAATTATTCATCTGAGAACTAGTTTTAATAATAAAATCCTGGTTCAATCTTCCATCAGACTATTTTGCTCTGCAGTATTTTTCCTTTCTATTTTTTTATTTCCCCCTCTGGCCCAGCTGGGAGCAGGCACTGGGCCTTTCCCTGTGGTCAGGAGAGGTGCTGAGTAGTGCCTGAACTGGAGGGATGTCCTGGGTTGACTGCAAATCTCTAAGGGAGTGTACATCTCTTCCCCAGCGTTATGGAAGGCATTTGGAAAATACAGTACAATCTGGAGTCAGGCTACCTTGAAAGCAAATTAATTAAGCTCATTAAAGGTGGACTCCAGAACATCAAAGCAGCTGGGGATGGCTCTCAGTGGCTGTTGTTGGTAGAGCCAGGGCCTGGGTGCTTGCTGGGGACCGGGCTGGCTTGGAGTTGCTGTGAAGTTGGCCAACCTAAATAGCACCTTGTTAGTGCAGCTTGTCAGTGGCCAGCACTTCTGGGAGGTGGTCAAAACATGATCCCAGGTGACATAGAGAATTTGTTTAATTTCTTGTCTCCTTCCTCCATCTGCTGTTTCTCTTGAGTATCATTCTGAGAGACAGGAAGGATGCTGCAGCCTTAAATTACGTTTCATGTAAACAACCCCTCGGAGGGTCTTGCCGACCTGCCAGGGGTCTTCAGTGCAGCTTGCTGGGCTACACATCTCCTGGGTCTGTGATGCCTTTCACCAGAGCATCAAGAGGAGATTAACTCTGTACTAGCTCTTGCCTCTCATAACTGACTTGTTTTGCTCTTCATGTAGTTAAGAAGGATACATACAGAGGGAGGTAGAGAAAAGCCTACATCTTAGGTGAGGGTTAAAAATGGAGTAATAAGGAGATAAGCAGTTATCTCCTATGTTTTTGATTGGGGAGCTGAAATTTTCCTCGTTATCTTTCCTCTTTCGTGATAGAGCTGTTTGTTTCCAGATGGCTCCTATGCACGTGAGGACAGGGACACGCATGGTCCAATCTGTTCAGCTGCAGGGCTCTCATCAAACACAGCCCGAGGTGCTGGGCATGCTGGCCTGTTCAGAGCAGTTGGGTGGCCCATCCTGTAGCAATTATTCTGGTGCTTTCATTTCCAGATACAAAGGCTTTGAAGCTGCATCCTTTTGTGGGAGCAAGAGATTTCAAGGTTCAGAAACTGAAATGCAAAACTGCAGCCACCTATTACCTTTCTAACGAAACTTAATTTATCAGTGTTTCCAAATGTTTCTGCAGCACAGAAATATTTTGAACTTTTTTGTTCCAATTGTTGGCTTCAGTAAGCTATTTCCTTTTTCCACTCTGCTACAGCAGAGTTCTAAGCATAATAACATCAGGTATATCAGGTAAAATATGTAAACAATTATGTTTTTTTACTTGTGACAAAAGTCCTCACCAGAAAGAGATATGGTATGTGAAAATACAAGGTCCGTGCCTTATGTTTAAGGGTGCAACATCACTCTTGCAGAAACCTTATAATACCACTCACTTTTTTTCCTTTCTTTGCAATGCCCAAATATGATTCTTGGATTGGTTTTACCTATAGCTGTGTTAAGATCTGAAGTGACCAGATGTTTTTTCCCATGCTTCTTCCCTTATGTGTTCCCTTCTCTTCCATACCTCTTTAAAAACTGAGGGGAGCAGGATGGGAAATGTAATTAAACATAGGTATGTGCAATAAGCTCTAGTTAGAAGGCAAATAGCACTTAACATACTGGAAAGGCTAATGAGGTGTTCTGTATATAATAAAATAACTGTCGTTAATATAACAGACAAGGTGATTAGGTATCAGCCTATTGACCCTATGTTTATCACAGATTCAATTGCTGAAGAACAGTTGAATAACCCTTTAAAGTCTGGATTTCTGAATATTTGTTCCTGTTGTGTTCTCTTAGAAAGCATGGTGGTGGTTGGGTAAGGCACTCATCCTCTACAGCACTCTCTGCATCACAATCGGAGCACAGAATAGCCTGTGTAAGTGAAAGTGTCCTCCTGTTAAAGAAACCAAATGAAGAAAACCTCACAAACCCTCCAAAAATTATGAAACAAAAGCATGAGATCATTAAATAAAAGCTGCAAAATGGCTAGTGTGTGTAGACTTAATTTTGCTGGGAGGAGATCTTGGGAAACCTTTTACCATACCTGCTTATTTATGTAAGAGAAACATTCCATATCTCAGCTGAGACCCTCTTCTGGGCTACATGTTATTGATAGGCCTGCTTGTGAAGTTATATCAGACAGATTAAGAGAATTCTGTGAAATACTTCAAGTAAGACAGCTATGCCCCTTTCAGAAGCTTCTCTCTGCCCCAGGTAATGCTTTTAAACAGAGTTGAGGAGACACTGCTCTAGTCTAAGCAACGCTGTTGAACCCTGGCACTTCTCATTATGGTTTATCAGCAAACAGGAGGATTTCTGAAACCTTAGTCACCTGGTCAGCTGTGTCTTTGTCTCAAGGCTTTTACAGGGTTAAAACTTTCTGAAGTTTGTTTAGAAGCTTTCACTTGGAAATGAAAGCTGGTTTTACCTCTGCTGTGTTATAGTGGTGTTTAAAAATAACAAAGTGTGTAAACTCAGCTGGCTATCACATCCAATAGCTGCAAAAGCAAGTGGAAGTCCCATGAGGAAAACACTGCTACTGGTCACATGATCTAAACACTTTGGAGAATGCCAAGTTTTGTTTTGGACCCCTTAATACTGAATAAAGCATGTAGAAATAATTTGAAGCAGCTTTAGTTTCTGTTCCACAGCAGAAAGCCAGGTGTTGCTCAGATAACTTGGTGATGGCTGAACACATATGAATCATTAAAAGAGCAGTAATTTTTAATTCTGCATATTATTAAAAAGGGGTTAGAACCTTCCAAATCATTCTGGTCCACACTTTAGTTTGTACAAAGCTGTTCATCATGAGCTCACTAAAACTTGCAAATTCCAAGTGATTTGGCCTTAGGATTACTGCTCTTACTGTAGAGCAGAATGTCTGAATGCTTTGTTGACAATTGACCAGAAACTGGGTGTACTAAAAATGTAAGTAGTTGATACTTTCAGAAGGTCAAGGTAATTTGGGTTCCCCCTCCCCCCTGCCCCACCTCTTTCCTAATTTGCCTTTCCAAAATGATTTCATTGTAACACTGTTATAGAAAAAACGTGATTGGTAGGGTTGAGGGAGGAAGTTCAAGCTACAAGAGAAACTTGGTCCAATATAGAAACCTGACACAAAACATTATCTCGTCTTTACATGGGAACTTTTCAATACTGCTTCAGTGGATAAAAATTTTGGAAAAAAAAATCACTTATGCTGGCAACAGCAATTGCATTACATGTAAGGAGTTCAAAGGTTATTTTCCCACAAAGAATAGAAGAAGGAACTGCATGGGAGTTCCTTTCTATGGTAGAAGATAGTGACATATTATTCCACTCAGTTTTAGGCTGTGCTTCATTGCTTTAGAAATAGATCGGCTTGGGATGTATGCCCAAACTCAAGATGTGGTCAGTGTGCTCCTATGATTATTTTGTTGTTGAAGAGCTTTTTTTTGCCAGAGAAAGAATTATCTAAGACAGATGCTACTGTGACAAACAGCTTGACGCTTACTACTTTAGATGCTGAAAAGCTCAATATGATAAGAATATAAGAATGTCAAGGTAGTAAATACTTAAGATTCTTGTCTATTTGAAGCATATATGAGAGGCAATACTTGACAGAATATATCCCCAAGTTTTTGGGGTGAAGAGCAAAACCAAATAGCTAAATTATTGCTCTTTAAGCAGGTCAGGATTTTTAAATGACCAGTTCTATCAGCAGTGCCTAGTTTGAAACACATTTGGGAAGCGCCTTGTTTTCAGCATGTGCTGGGCACGTATCCTGCTAAATGAGGCTCTATCCACAGTTGACCCAAACACAAGTTTTATTCACGTACTAGAGAAACTACAAGATAGAGGCACTTTCAGCATAACTGATAGGACAATGGAGAAAGTTGCCTGATGGAAAGCCTGAACCTGTGTTATATACATCTGTTTTCCCCATCCAGGATGTCCTGGGTACTGCTCAGATGCATGCCATGCAAGGTCTTGGAGATAAGCGTAGCTGTACAGTGTAATGTGATTAATAGGTAAAATGTTCTTGGTTAGACCAGTACAGAGACCTTTAGGAGTTCCTTTAAGTTGGCACTAAGCTCTTAGTCCTCTCAGTACCCACTGAGTTGATGAATATAGTAATACTGCTATAAATTTTGGGTTGACCTCAGTGTCACCTGACTTGGCCATCTTAAAGGTAGCTGACTAGCCCAAGCTGTGAAGGGTTACTTTCTGTCCTTAAAAGAGAAGAAATAGTTTTTTTGTCTCTCTTTTAGGTATCCATTTTAGGATGAGGAATTGTTCTTTAATGCTGGAGCTCCACCACAGTAGGCAACAGTGGCAGACAAAGTAGCTACTGTTGGTCTAGGAGAATGTGATGCCTGCATCAAAAAGATTCAGTAGCTCTCACCATTTTAGGGGGAAAAAGTTAAATGGAATTGTTGAAGCTTTGATTTAGGTAATTATTTTTGAAGAATTTTTCTAATCTCTGACCCTTGAAAACAGGTATTGACTTCTCAAGTAACTCTTCTTACTAAAGAGGATAATTTTAATGATAAAATGCTTTGTGGAGAGCCATGCTGAAAGTATAAATGGGTGGAGAAATGAAGGCAGTAAGACTTTTTCTTTTTTTCCCAGTTAACATGTATGTTTTGATTCTGTGTTTTTTATCACATGAATATTGCTTTTTTTTTAATGCCTCTTGGACTTTGTGTATAGGGTATTAATGCAGGATACTGAAGATGGCTTTGAATAAGGGAAAAAAAATCAAACTAATCAGTACTAGTTGTAGTATGACTGTTCTGCTGTATCTTTTATTTTTTATAATCTGAGCAATCTTCCAAACTTTAGTGTGGTTTATTTTGCTCTGTACAATCATAGCTTGGACACTTCTTTATGTACAGTCTAAAAAAATGGACTAAGTAAGTTTCTACTTTTTCACTATCACAAAACACTCTTGAATAAAAATGAAGAACGTGTCTGTAATCATACTATGTGATCACAGTGTGTGTGTGCATTGTCTCTGTAGAATGTTGTCTATATTCATACTTGCAGCTGATACGTACTCCAGTTAGTGTTTGGGTGCAGATTCTCATATATGATATTTCAGTTCTGCAAACCTGAATGAATTTCTAAGTGTCCTAAGGAACAAATAAAATGCAAACAGCGTGGTGACATAAAATGTTACTAAGAGGTTTCTGTTGAGTACCTTTCAGTGTCCTGCTGTTTACATGATCACTTAATGGGATCCAGAGAGACCAGCCATTAAGCTTTTTTTTTCTTCAGGTCTCGGAGGCAGGATACCTACTAGTGCACCAAAACAGATTTCTGAAAATCGTATGAATTCTCAGCAGAAATCTCTTGGTCATGTGTCTTCTCTCTTTTTCTAGCTGCATATATGTTACTGTGAATCCCACGTATGTAAGCAGTAGAGTTACTGCCTTAGCTGAACGCGCACACCTGACGATACAGATCTATATACAGTATATGTTGGTACTGCACAGCTTTGTGCATGTCTGACAATAATAATGTTTTTAGCCTGTTTAGCTGAAACCAGGACAGCCTGGCATGGATGTGGTTTTATTTCTGACCCTGAGCATGTATTTACTATTCTTAGGAGCCCTTGCCTTCCCTCATATTCTCTGTCATGCCATGTTTGTAGGAGAGAACTTGGAGATGCTAAATAAGTGTCATTTAGCCAGGATGCTTCAGGAGCATCCTTGAAGACCTGTCTTGGATAGCCACACTTCGGAGTGTTTAAATATTATGCATGCAAACAACCTCTTCAGCTCTTCAGAGCTGAGTCTTTGTTTATAGAATTCTTATGGATGTACAGACTTGAGGGTGAATATGTAAATAATTGTGTGAATACTGGATGTTTTGTGTCCTTAAGGATAGCGTGAAGGTGTGTAACTTTTCTGTTCAAATTACCTGTGTTAGCTGTTCATCAGTTAAGTTAGAATAAAAACACTAGAATAACTAATGCTTTAAAGCAGCTAATTTTTTTCTTTTGTTCAAGAAAGATGCTCTTTTAATAAAACACAATAAAATGACATGTAAAGAAGCAACTACAAAGCCTAAAAATTGATGACTGTAATTCTAGTGTGTAGCGCAGGGGGGAAAAAAAATGCCTATAGTTATTCCCTGCCACTTGCTATTCTTTTCCCAGACACAGATTTCCAAGCTCTTCTTCACATCAAGTGCTGAAATTTTTTCTTTTTATATTATTGGTGGAGCTTTGAGGGAGGAGGATATGGTCTCGTATATGAGAATATTGTAAAATTCTGAGGAATAACTCTGTCACAACTTTTAGTTCCCCACACAATCCCTAAAGATAAATCCTTTTTAGTCTTTTGTTCCTAGTGGTAGGAAGCACAATTCAGAAAATTCCAAATTCCAATTCAGAAAGTTCCAAAAAATGTAAGCAATGGCTTCCATTAATAATGAAAGACTTTAATGCCTCGTAATAGTCTAAGAAAATATTGACACCCCCCCAAAAAAACCAAACCAAAATACTAAAAACAAACCAAAAGATAAATAATCAGCCAAATCTTAGGGGGTTTTTTTGACCTGTCTTTAACAGGACCCTGATCCGTAGCAACATAGTGATGCTAGTAAACAACATTGATTTTAAGCAATCAAATAGTAAAATGTTTAGACAATTGATGACTGGGGTGGCTGTTGTTCATTTAACCTTGTGCTCAGTTTACTTAGTCCTGTGTCCTCAAAGAATCCTAAACAGTGTGATGCTGAAAAAAAAAAAATCTTAATTGCATTGCCATTAGGCACTTTTCACCTAGAATGGAGTTTAGAAACTTAGCACAGGGACCTCAGCTCTGTTTATGATGAGTTGAACATCTAGGAACAAGTTTTTCCAAAAGCTGGAATGGTAATTCTTAATGCTGCAAAATGCTGGAAGGAGTCTTCTCTCTTGGTGCTACTGCCTAGCTCTGGTCTTTGGGCTGCCTGCAAGTGTTGTGGATGACTTGGGTTTCAGCAGCCCTGAGCCATCATCTGAAAATAAGTGGGCATGTATCATTTCCATAAAGATATCTTTGCCTGCTCTCCTTAAGGAAGGAAAAGGTACTGGTAAAATATTTCTCATGCAATCTGTTCCCTCAATTTAGTCCTCTCCCTGAAGTTCAGGATGAATATACTTAGCTTTCCAGTCTTGTTCTTATGATTGTTTCTTTATATTTTTACATTTTAAGGCACAAGATACATAAGTGGTCACTATTTTTTAGGTTATTAATTAAAATGATAGATACTTGTACTCTCTTACCTATGTATTTGGGTTAAAAATATTGCCTACAGGTGAGTGCTACAGATGCTCAATACCTACCCTGAGGAGGTGGGTAGGTCAGTGCATAGAACAGTTGTCCCAAGCAGGCTAACACTGCCACAAGCTGAATGTTGTTAAACAGAAGCAGCTCTGATGTATTCAGAAATTTGTACGCTTAACTGAAAGATACAGATGCTGAACCCTTTGGTAAAGGGATTGGGAATTGCGTTCCTGACCCATCATTCATTTCTGAAGTGGTCATAAATAGCATTAGAAGTTCTATTGTGCTGTTAAGGATATTTTTACTAAGAGACCAAAAGATGTTAGTCTAGAAGAGCAAGCGAGCAAAAAGGATCTGTTGGTGCATGTTTGCTCCTGTAGAGGAACAGGTCTTTGTAGAAGTAGAGTATCTGTAAGACTTTCACAGTTTCTGCATGGAGACCAGAGAGGGAGAGCTGTCAGAAACTTACTGAAGAAGGCTGAAGTTAATTGAACTGGGATTTAAAATGAACTTTTGGAACTACAACGTGAGTAGGAAAGGCTTGAGTCAAAAATATTCCCTGTCTTCTCTTCAAAAAGAAGTGCTTTATAGGTCTACATTTATTTTAATAAAGCCTGGAAGCTTTAGCCAATGTAAGTCTATCAAATAATATGCAAAAAAAAGTGATTAAAACTATGGAATGTCATAATTTAGCAGTCAGTAGTTCTGGTGACATGTTGTTTCTTGTTGCGTTGCTCGTACTTGGAGACATTGACTATCTAGCCTTGCTATCTTGTTTTTATGAGCTACTTAAACCCTACAGACTTAATGAATCTCTCTAGACCGTTCACTAGAAAGAAGCCTTTTTAATGTGCCTGAGACTTATCTAATATGAAAAAGAGCTGAAAAAATGTTAGATCTGTCAGATTATAATGCAAGTTCACAAAATTAACTTCATAAAAGCAGAATATATTATTGGTGTATGACTATCACTTTCTAAAAGGTTCAGTTTAACAAATACATGATTTAGACTTCCTACCCCAATTTCTTACTATCATGAACTAAAAATGGTGGTTGGAGACAAACCTGGAACACTGTAATAGTTGAATGTAAGACATGTAAAACGCACCCTATAGGGTAGCACTGATTAAAAGAATGTCATAGTTTTCACATTAGGTAAAAAAACCCAGTATTACACTTGAACAGACAAATGAAGGACCCACAGACTCAAGGAGTACAAATTTAAAGTACAAGTATTCCAGTGTGGCATCTGAAGCTGCTCACAACTATGGGAATATGTGGAGCTGGAGAATGGTATTCAACAGGAGCACTATGTGCGTGATGAGCGAGGAAATGGGCATGTGATGTGACACCCAGGAGCATGATGTTCCCTAAGGGTGCCAGTCAGCAGGGATGCAAAAGCTGCAGTGCCATAAGCCTTATTATGCAGAAATGTAGGTGAGGTGATAAAGTTAATATTGAAATCTCTTTAAGAATATTTATCATAGGCTTTTAAAAAATCATGAGTTAGATCTAAAATATGAAACCGGCAGAAAGTTTTGTTTTAAAAATTACTTTAAATGTTTATGTAGTCTTTGAGGACTGGAAACCCTATTGCATGATTAAAAGTCATGTAGTTGTGACTCATGAAGTTTAAAGGCTTCAGGGGAAAAGACCCCAACCAAGTACTATAATTACCACACTGTACTTTAAACTTGAAACATTACTTTGAATGGGATCGTTCAGAACTGTAGGGATAGAGCTATTGTATATATTTTTGCTAATGCCAAATTTGAGTGCAAAGAATAAAACCCAATTGATTTTTCAGACTAGACAGCTGCCATTCCCGCCCTCTGCTCCGGCTGTGTACAGCTCCGAGGTACATAACTGAAATGTGTCACACGAGAGTTTCAACTAAACCAAGTTCAATTAATAGGAGTCCCTGTGTATGCTGCTCACTCCCACAATTGCATATTGATCTGTTTGCGATTCTAAAGCTCAGTAATGACTTCTTATGCTTCTGATGTTACCACCTACACCCTGGCAAACTCAGTGTTGCATCTAGACACAAAAAGAGGCTGCCACTTAATTTATTTTTCTTGATGTGGTAGGCTCAAAGTGAGTAATTCCTCCTAAAAGTTTGCTATATTACTAGTGGTAATTGCTTTTTTTAAGTAAAAGCTGTATCCAGTTGTTCTGGTGGGGTCATGTATAAAACTGACTCTGGGCTGTATCTAGTTCTTAACACTTATCGATTAGAAGTCTTTGCTGTGATCCGTCAATGAATAAAAGTTGAAATAGTTATTGTAAGTTATTGTGTAAGTTTATAGTGTAGTGTTAGACATAATTTTGATGTATTTCTAATGAACACGTCCAGCAAGGTTGGAATTCAGTTAGTTGTCTCCATGAACTCAACAGCAAACCCCCTGAAGGAAAATGAGAACGTGCCCAGAGCCTGGGAGCTATGTCCCATCAAAATAAGTAATAGCCACTCCATCTTGCTGTTCTTGTATTGGTTTTCTTGGGATGTGCTGTGAAGTTGTACGGAAACAACGTATCCGTTTCCGCTTGAGCTTTCCCAGCCAGTGTGTGGAGGGAGCCTGTTCCCATTGTTTGCCTTTAGGTGATGGCACCAATGTGGGGGCAGGTACTGTTCTGGGAGACGAGAGGTGGTAGGGCAAGAGGTGAAATGCTTGGTGAAAGGTGTTGCAGTGTGGTGGCAACGAATATATTTTTGGGGAATAAGAAGTAAAAAGGAATGAATCTGGGAGCGAGTGATGGAAAGGAAGGGGTGGAGGCACTCGTCTGCTTCATTTGCTACACAGTTTCCTATTACTGCAGCAAATGAAGCTGGAATTCTACTGACAGTCTCCTTCACTACATAACCCAAATTAATCCCCAGGGCATCCTGTGCACTAAATGAAGCAGGATCCTGTGGAGAAAAATAGTAAAGCCTTAAAGAAAAAATTAAAGACTGTTGCACTAGGGGGCTGAATTAACTTTGCACTAGCAATCTTGCTTCTGCCTTTTTGGAACTTTAGAGTACTTGTCTTAGCAACCGTTGCATTATTTTAGTCTGAGTTTGGGGGAGAGGAGAGTCGTGATAAATACGGACAAATGGTATGCACAACTGAAGAGTATGCAGGAGGCATTCAGCCTGCTGGATTCCTATGGAAGAAAGAGTCTTCCTGACCTCATTGTGTCACTGATTTGAGAAGGCAATTTGCCTACTACTTAATCACTTTTACTTTCAAAATACTACCGAAGAGAGGAGACTCACGGACAGAAATCTAAGAAGGGAGCTCTCTTAAAGAGGGAAATGTGGATGGGAGATACTTGCAAAATAGCTGTTGCAGTTACTGTGAAGACAATTTATAAATCCTAGCACATCTCTTCAACGGTTTCATCTGAATTATGTAAATAGCTATCGCTTCTAGGTGTGTTGACCCACCTAGCAGTCTGAAAGCGAGTGCTCTTTGTGAATTATTTAATAGTTGGATTACAAATATTAATCATGAGGAGGACTGAAGCATTTTCTTAGAACACTTTTTGAATCTGGAGCTTTGTTTGCAGGTCTCTTAATGCAGCCTGGGACTGTAACTAATGGGTACGCATGAAGAAAAACATTTCACTCTGCAGCCTTTTCCGCCCACATCTTTAGGGTTGCCAGAAATCCTATCTGTCAGCTAAAATGATGTTAAAGTTCTACACTGCTCTAATCCAAATATGACAGAGAATAGGATTAGCAGAAGCTGTTCAAATGTGATAAAATAAATGAGTTCAGGAGAAAAGCATAATATTAGGGGAACATGACCCAATTATATATGTAAAAATATACTCAAAATAGGTCAGAAATTCTTGACTAGATGTATTTACATGCTGTTTTGAATGTGGAATCTCTGTGTAGCCGTAATAGTGTTATGTAACATTTTGGTATCTGTGTATAGTTATCTATAATGAACTCCCATAAATACAAGTAGTTGAAGTAAGACACTGTGGTCTGTCTCTTTTTTAGAATATGAGGCTACATAAACCAGGACGTCGGGTTCCTGCATCAATACAGGCTTTACATCGCTTCCTCTTTCTCTTCTGTAACGCTGACAATAAAATTTCTGTAGGTAATTTTTATAAATTGAGAAAATAAATTTGTTCATCTCAGAAGATGCCATCGAAAGAAAAACTGAAGTTCTGATAATGAATTTCCAAATAAACAACCTTTACTAGTACTTCCAGATTAATAATACAATCTTAAAGGTAGGCATAGAATCCTAAGCAGAGGTTGAATGAAACTAATTCTTCAAATGTGCTGTGATTTTTAAATTTTTTATTAATCTTATTAATTTTTTAATACCAAAGAAATCAATCTGCTAATTGAAAGAGGCAACACACAGAGTTTACAGTTTGTTGTTATCCAGTTCTTCTAGCAATATTAAGATATGTTAAGATTGGCTGCTGTCTTTTTTAATGATAATAAAGGAAATATCTGATGTGGCCTGAAAGAGAGAAATGATGTTCAGATAAATATAACTATTTTTGAATTTTTTTTCTCATTGTGTGAATGATCCATGTCTATATGCTGATTAGGAAAGTCTAATTTTTGTCATCTTAAAATTATTTAAAGATCTTAAATCTTAGCCAGAGTTGCTAGCATTAATTGAACATGGTAAATTAGAAATTTATAGAGCATTTGCTGGGATTTGCCTAAAAATCTAGGCTTATTTTCTTTGGTCTATAAATAAAAGTAGTCTGAAGATCAGTGTCTTTAAAATAGCCATTGAACTTAGTCAGAATTAGTCGAACAAGCAAGTAACCTTTTAGTGTATTATGAAGCTAGTTGAAAATGGTCTTTAAATCCTGCTTTATCTTTCTTTAGCTAAAGAAAGCTCACAATTAGAGGCCTTGTTAACCCTTTCCTCAAGAAAGGGGGGAATAAACAAGACAGCAATGAACACAAAAGTACAGAAGTAAGAAGGAAATTTACACTGTCAACTGCTAAAGACTGAGCAACATGGGTTTCTTTTATAGAGAAGACTTCTAATATATGAGTAGGCTTTAAAAAATTAGTACTAGTAAATTCCTGTTTCCTATATTACAAGTTCTTTTTGAAACATTCAGAAGAAGAATATACTTCATGTTTTTATGGATGACTATTTAGATTAACTGGCTATACCAAAGAAACCAGATGTACAGTTAAAATATTTTTTTCATATCTTCATTCTGACTTTGTATCATTGGAAATACTTTACCAATTGGTAAAAATATGTAGGAATTCTTTATTATACTTACTGGAAATCCAGATACTAGTAATGAATGTTCTTTTCCTGGTGTGAATTTATTTGACTCTAAATAATTATATTAGGCAGAGGTCATATGGTTTTATTGCTAATAGACATCACATCAAACTTATGAAATGTATGTTTTAGAAGTGACTTCCTCCAGTCATACCAGGATTGGTATGTATTTGTCCAGTGGCAGAATTTTTAATAAACTCTATAGTATACCATGTAGTAAATAGGAGACATCTTCCACTGGAGTAGGGAGAGTGCCAATGGACAGTACCTCAGCTTGAAGGCCTGCAAAGGGAGGTGGCTGGGTGCAGATGGAAGAGTGGCTTCCATCAAACCTTCCCTCCTTCCTTTCTCCCCTGACTTCATGGTCCTGCCCTGTTTCATGCCATTCCTTGCTCTTCTGTGACCAGATGGTAAGTCAGTTTAAGGAACTGAGCCAACAGAAAGTGGATCCAAGAGAGGAAAAATAGTAATTATTTTGGCTGGTTCAGATCACTGGACTTGCTCATAACCTACTCATTCGAGCATGAGTGCCAGTGCAAAGGAAGAGGCATGACTGCATGGTTGAGGGCGGGGAGAAGACAGGAGGCTAGAAGCCTTCTTTTAGATGCTACTCTGGAACTGCACAGTAACTAGACAAGTTGAGAGGCTAATAAGCAGTCAGAATAGATTTTTTTTTTTTTTTTCCTTGTTATGTGGTGGGGCAGGGAAGGGAGATGATTGTTTCTCCTTGCAAATCTACATTTATCCATTTCTAATGGAGCAGAGTACATATAATCTTTTATTGCTAAATCCTGTCTTCTGGAAGAGTTGATTTGGCACTTATCTTGAAAGAAGTACCTTGCATTCAATTTGGGTTATCATGCTTTCCCAGTTGGTCATTCCCAAATGTCTTCCTGTGCATTACTGCATCTGTAAAGAATCTTTCTTTTTTGATAGTTGTTCCTCGCAGCCCAATACATAGAGAGACTAATAACTTATAATTGATTAGATCAGTACATTCACCCATAGGAATATATTGCAGAAGGGAATACCAGATTCACTTTATCCTGACCATGTTATCAATTCAGGGGTTAGGGTAGGGCACCTACTCAGTGCTAAACTAGAGTTTAGGACAAAAATTTCAAAGGGTACTCCAGATTTTATGCCTTGGTACAGTTCCTTATAAACCCAAACAGGCCTTTGGAAAGGTGGAGGAAAGTAGGAAGTTCTTGTCTGTAGGCTGTCAAATATCGCTTCTTAAAATTTCTGATTTCAGGTGACTGACAATGAGAGTGTTTTCACACAGTATAAATAGCCAAATTCACTCTTTCTGCAGGTGTTTCATTTGCTTTGGTAGGTAGCAGCTGAGAACTGGGATTCTTGGCTTTGGACTAGTGCACAGCAGAAGAAACAGGATGGATAAATACATTTTTAGTTATTTATCAACAAGTTTTCAGTCATTGTTCTCAGAAGGAACTTGTATGGGCCATTCCTTCATTTTACCTTGTGCAAATATGTTTACTCTGCTAGGAATATTGACAACTTCTAGTGACCTTCTTAGCAGAAGCTCTACCTTGTTTGTGTTTTAGCTGGACTTGAAGTCTGGCTCATGAATAATTTATAGTGGACAGGCTTAAAATCCATGGGAGTTGTCTGTCTTAAACTCTTGCATCAGAGCCTTAGAGCTAGCAGTTAATGCTTTCTTATCATTGCTTTCTGGTCGCATGTGCCCCTTACCATTATGTTCAGGACTTCCTTTGGAGTTAGACCTCTGTGTTTTGTGGTTGCTTTTATTTGGGTTTTTGGAAACTTTGCATTTCCCATGATCTTAATGAATGACCCCATCTTTCTCAGACTTGCCATTAAAGAGAAGAATCACAGAATCGTAGGGGTTGGAAGGGACCACGAGAGATCATCGGGTCCAACCCCCCTGCCAAAGCAGGCTCCCTAGCACATATTGCACAGATAGGCGTCCAGATGAGTCTTGAATATCTCCAGAGAAGGAGACTCCACCACCTCCCTGGGCAGCCTGTCCCAGTGCTCTGTCACCCTCACTGTGTAAAAGTTCCTCTGCATGTTGGTGCGGAACTTCCTGTGCTCCAGTTTACAGCCATTGCCCCTTGTCCTGTCTCCACAGACTACTGAAAAGGGGTTGGCCAATTCCCCCTGCATCCCATACTTAAGATATTTATAAACATTAATTAGGTCCCCCCTCAGTCTTCTTTTCTCCAGGCTGAACAGCCCCAGCTCACTCAGCCTTTCCTCATACGAGAGATGTTCCAGGCCCTTAATCATCTTTGTAGCCCTTCTCTGGACTCTCTCGAGGAGATCCCTGTCTCTTTTATACCAAGGAGCCCAGAACTGGACACAATACTCCAGGTGGGGCCTGACCAGGGCAGAGTAGAGGGGGAGGATCACCTCCTTAGACCTGCTGGCCACACTCTTCCTGATGCATCCCAGGATCCCATTGGCCCTCTTAGCCACCAGGGCACACTGCTGGCTCATAGCCAACCTGTCATCAACCAGGACCCCCAGGTCCTTCTCCACAGAGCTCTTCTCCAGCAGGTCATCCCCCAGCCTGTACTGATACAAACAGTTGTTCCTTCCCAGGTGCAAGACTTTACACTTGCTTTTATTAAACCTCATCTGGTTTCTCCCTGCCCAGCTTTCCAGCCTGTCCAGGTCTCGCTGGATGGCAGCGCAGTGTTCCTGCGTGTCAGCCACCCCTCCCAGCTTTGTATCATCGGCACTTGCTGAGGGTGGATGCTATTCCCTCATCAAGGTCGTCGATGAAGATATTAAACAGGACCGGACCCAACACCGAGCCCTGGGGAACACCGCTAGTCACAGCCCTCCAGTCAGATTCTGCTCCACTGATCACGACCCTCTGAGCCCGGTCCGACAGCCAGTTCTCAACCCACCTCACTGTCCACTCATCTATCCCATGATCTCTTAGCTTTTCTATCAGGATGTCATGGGAGACAGTATCGAAAGCCTTGCTGAAGTCAAGGTGGATGACATCCACTGCTCTCCCTCCATCCACCCAGCCGGTGATGAGATCATAGAAGGCTATGAGATTGGTCGAGCACGATCTCCCCTTGGTGAATCCATGCTGACTACTCCTCATGACCTTCTCTTCCAGTTGCTTGGTAATGGCATCCAGAACAAGCTGTTCCATCACCTTTCCAGGGACAGAAGTGAGGCTGACTGGCCTGTAATTGTTAGGGTCCTCCTTCTTGGCCTTTTTGAAGACTGGAGTGATATTGGCTATCCTCCAATCCTTAGGAACTTCTCCTGTTCTCCAAGAGCTGTTGAAGATGATAGCAAGCGGCAACTGAGAAGCAGAGGGCTCAGAAGGTGGACCTGAGCAGGGATATGTGGGAAGGAGTAATCCTAAATTACTCTGAGACCTTTTCTTTTCTCTCTTTCTCTCTCTCTTTTTTTTTTTTTTTTTTTTTAAACAGGGGGAATCCAGAAATTTTCTTTTAAGTTTAATGTGATGACATTAAACAGTCATTACTTTGAAACCACTGAACTGGATCATCATACCTGCTGTTGCTTCACCTGGGGAAAACTGTAATTTAGAGATCTCTTGTCACAGAGAACTCAAAATAACTGGGCAATCTTTAAAATAAGGCTCTGCACGTACAATTTTATTTATAAGTTTTATACGATATCTGAGAGCCTGACAAACACTGAATTCTAATGCCCCAACTTCAAGGTGTGATCTCTTTGCTCCATCCATGTTGTGAGACACCAACTCCTGTGAGAGTCAGATCCACTGGTGTATCTAGTTCTTCACTGAACGAGGCTCTCAAAATCTATTACTACTTATTTAATTCTAGTTTAACTGGCTCTTTGAAGGCCATCTGCTGAATTCCTTGCAGGGTTGGGAACAGACTCCTCATTTAAGTCCAATTTCAAAGACTTTTCCACTTAGACAGTATCTCAGCGTTGAAGTATTTAACAAATACAGTGCCATAAACCTCTCAAATACCTTTCAGAGCAAGCAAGCAAGCACTATTAGCCGTGGTTAACAGATGGTTCATATTAGAATATGTTCTTGTTTCCTCTTTCCTAGTACCACAGACAGTTTTGTCAGCATTGACTAACTTCTCTCTGGTAAAACTGAGGATGGGGCTCACATTTTCAGCTGCTGTTCTTCTGGACCCAAAGTTTAACAAAGTGTTGAATAATTTCTCTGTAGTATTCAGCTGCCTAACGTCTAAACAGAAACTAAAGTGAGATGCTTCACTATTCAACAAAACTGTAAAAGAAATAAAACCCCCCAAATTACTGGAAAAAAAAGCTAAACTTTTTTGCAGTGATTTATGTATTTTTATTTTTATTCTTAGATGTTCTTGAAACTTCTAAACCTGATAGACCTGAAGAAGATATCTGTGGCGTAAAGTATTATCTCCCAGTAATTTATTAAGCTAAGATTTAGCTATTTCATCTAGGCAAGCACCTTGTCCTTCTTATGATAAATTTTGATAATGTTACCTATCAAAAGCTCTGACATTGCTACTGGCTGCCTGGAAGTGAAAGCTAGATCTATTAAAATGTTTCTAACAGAAATAACAGGAGAATAGGAAAAAAGCACATCATCTAGGAGGAGCCATTTGACGTATGCTACAGACTCTCTTGTTTTCTGGTGCTAGTAAAGCTGTAGGTAGTGATTTAGGTTTGAAAAACTTAAAAAGGGGAAAGCAGGAATGTGCCTTGAGCACATGTAGTGTGGATTTTTTTGTGGACATTTATTTTTCTTCTAAGACTTAAGCCTCCCCCCCCCCCCCGAAGTATTTTGATGCTGACTGCTGCTTCTCTGTCTACAATGGAAATGCAGGGGGGAAAAAAAAGGTAATTGAGCTTTGCAAAGCTAAAAAGCAACTGTGATGTCATGTAGACCAGGGCATGAGAGGTGTTTGAAAACTGCTTGTGGTTTTGCTTTGTCTGTATAGCTTATGGTGTTTTGCTGTTATTATAGTGCCTTTTATCTCATAGACCATTTGACTGAGTGCTCGCATTGAGAGTGGTTCTTAATGGAAGACGGTGAACGTTTATCTTGCTCTGTTTGGACAGTGAGTCTCAGAAAACGGATGAGAACAATACACTGGTGGCAGTGATCGATTTAAGACTTGGGATCCTTTCTTATTCTTTATTTTTGGTAAATAAAAAATGTTGACATTATTGAAGCTTTCCTTCCTGAGACAAGGGAGGAAACAGACACTGTAAATCCAACCTGAAGCTTGGGTAGTGCTTGTGTGAGAACCAAGCTTTTCATGGAGCAGTGAAATGACTGAGGTGTGGGGCAGGACAGACCATTTGACCTGTTGGCGAGTTCCTCTCTGTGAAGCTGATACCTCTTCACCTTGAGGGTGAAATGTGCAGAGCCAGCAGAATTGTCATCCAAGTACTGCATAAATGGTATTCCAAGGACTTATACCTTGAGCTTAGTGATTTATTTAAAATACATTTAAAAAAAAGTCATTAATGTTTTAAAATGGATGATGGATGTTAAGAATAGGCTAGTATCGAAAACCTCCCTCCCTTTCTATAGCCTACTCTTCCTTTTACTCACTTTTGCAGCAGTACCAGGCTGACAGACTATGCTTTGAAATTTGAAAGTATACCTGGAGTTTGGAAAAAAAAAATTAAAAGAGGATATAATTCTTTTATATGCTTTTCTTTATTCCTTTCTTCTTTCCAGTATGTTGATTCTATCTTTTCATCAGTAAAAGGGGGTTGTTAAAGTATTGTTAATAAAGATGTTGTTAAAACATTTTGTACCAAGCTGAAACAGGTTCTAGGATGAGATAATAACTGGAAACATGTAATTACCATTGATACTTATGTCTTCTGTGGTGAGGAAGATGGAGGTCAAGCCAAGACATAATGATGTCTTCTCTGCCTCTCAAGTCCTTGGAGGTCTAGATGCAAGGTTCTGTGAAGACATGGGTGCTGTTATATCTGGGGTCAATTATTAGCTGTTATAATGCTTTCATTTATGGACCCTGAGAGTGGGTTTCACGTAGAGGATTTTAGCTCAAGGAATAATCCTTAAAATCTTAGGCCAGTGTTTTTAATGAGTTGGCTTGAGTGTGCCATTTACTCACAGCAAGTGTAACATACTAAGTGTTGCTTAAGTGTTTGTATATTTGTGGTTTGAATTAGAAAGAATCATCACTGTAGCTGCTGAGGTCTATCGCTCCACTGAAAGCTTTTGGGGCTTTTTATAAACTGGGTAAATCACTCAGCTCAGAAAAGGGGCATTCCTCAAGATTCAACTTATCTTTGAATGAAGAAAATACTACAGATTTTCATATTGCCATTAGCATACAAACGAGCCCTAGAGTATGTAGCACTAACCATGAAACCAAATGTCTAACAGAAGGAAAACAGACCCTACTCTTCAGACAACAGTTACCAAGCTCAGCACAGTGCTGTGAAAGTTGTTAAAATACACTGACTGCTGTTTGAAAGAGAGGATAGCTTGCAAAGAGGTTGTCAGTACTGTATCTACTTATAAGGCTGTAGTTCCGGTCTCAGGTTTATGGTACAGCCTTGAAGAACTAAATTATGGTTACAGTTTATTAGTTCATAAATCCTTATTTTAAGCTGCGTGGGCTTTTGAAATACACTTGAGACTGTTCTATTTATTTTAAGTTCATTTATTTCCATCACATCCACCTTTCATCCAAAGATCCTCTGACAACTTTATTTCAGTTAACGCTGCACGTTGTATTTTGGGCTGCTGGCTTGCTGGTGAGTGTTTGGATTTATAAAATAATACTTTTTTCTATATCTTAGTTCAGCCTGTTTAGAGTATATGTCTCAACCAAAACCCCACACCTTCTTTCCAATCAGTAAGTTCTCGCTCATATTGAGTCTGTTTTATCCTGTAGAAATCTTAAATTTCTTTGTAGGGAAGAAAAATAAGTATTTATCTTTTGTGTATATAGACATAAAACACGTATAAATAAGGATAGAAGTCCTTCCATGCTGAGAGGCAAGTTTTCATGTTGTAGCACTCGAGATACAGGTTTAACTCATCTTGAAGTCCTATGAGGCATAGCAGTTCTGGGATGTGTTTGAAGCACATTGTGTATCCTGCCCATGAAAGGACAGAGAGAGTTGTGTCATGGTACAGTGTCCTCTCAGGTAATCTCTGAAATGGTAATATGAGTGGCAAGAAGGGAGACAATTGTAAAACTTTATAAATGAATGCTTTTTAACTACAGTTGTCTATCAGGAAGGTCTTGCTGATGAATGCTCAAGCTTTGAATTAACAAAGCAAATTGCAAATAAAATACTTTTGTAATTGCACTTTTATGGAAGACTGATTTATCTGAGGAAAAGGAATGGTTTTTTTGTGGCAGCTTAAATTAGCTTTTCTTACTCAAATTTGAGTCCTTTGACATGTTTTAGAGAGACATTAAAGTAAGTGTGTGACTTACAGGTTAAGCATTATATCAACATTTAGCAATGTTGAATGTGAGTTTTGATACAAAACTTATATGCTGCTACTGCTAAATTGTAGTTAAGTAATTAAAATGATCAGGATAGGGATTAACGTAGGCCATGAGCAAAATCATCAAATGTGTTTTTTCTTTAGGAAAAGTAACACATGGGGAATTACTTTATTTGTTGGTGCCTTTGCAGAGCTTTTTCTCTTTAACCACAACAGCTGACATGTTTTTGAGATCCATCTACTTTTACAACTTGAATTTTCTATTTGAACTACTATGTTTTTAAATAAGTCATTGGGCAGAATAACTTTTTGACAATATTGATTCATCTTGGTTTTACTTCTAGGTAAGTCTTTGACAATGACGATCAACTAGTTTAAACAAAAAGCCAGACAAAAAAGCCACCAAAGCCTTCAAAAACCCAGGGATCAGCAGGATATTAATGTCTGTGAATGATTAGCAATCAACTTCTCCAAGTAACACATGCATCACAAAGCTCATTTAAAGGGAGGGAGCCCTGCAACAAAACACTTGATATGCACACCCCACAATGCTACCCAAAATGTCTGATGAGATATAAACATCTTTGCTAATCTTTCTGCCCAAGGCTGATACTCGTTTGGAAAGCATAATAAAGTAGCAGAATAATTAAAACTTACAGTACAAAAGATTAAGCAACGCAGGATTCTAGATTAGTTCCAGTTGTTCCAATTTCAACATCAATAACCCAAAGTAGTATCTAACTGTTCTAAAGATGAAGTATACCCTCTGAAAATCATAACAGAATTAGCCAACCAGAAAAACATTAAACTAGAGATAATTCTGGTTGCTATTTTTCACTAGGGTTCAGAATGCTGCTGCTTTGGCTTGTTATAGAATACCAGAGCAGGTACCATGCTGAGGGGGCTGTTAAGCTGTCAGGTTTTTTTTCTTGTTAGACAAAAACTTTTATTCATGTATTTATACTAATCAAGAAATGCATTTTAAAGCAATTATGCCATCCACAGAATTGTTTGTAATTATGAAGTGCATTAATCAACAGTTCTGATCTGTCTGATTAGTAAATTTTAATCATAAGCAAAGAAGAAAACACAGATGTATTGTAAATAAAAATAATTGAACACCATGTTCTGGGTTGGGTTCAGAGGTAGGCGAAGAAATAGTCGGTATGACCTAGACTGGTTGATGGAAGATGTAACAGCACATTTGAGTTGCTCAGGTTTTAAGTGAGCTAGGCTTGTAAGGGTGGCTTTCCACTAGCTACCTCTGTGTGCTGTTTTGTCATTGTCCAGTCTTCCACCTAGTGTGGTCAGCACTGAAATAATCACCTGTGGTGGTGCCTGGATGTGTGAGAGCAGGTTTCTTGCTTTGGTGGGTTTGTTGGTTTTGGTGGTTGGTTTGTTGGTGGGGGTTTTTTTTAAATAATACAATCTTAAAAAAAGAACAAAACCAAAACCCAGCCCTTGCCTTGTCCTTTTTAAGGACATAGTTGGAGTCACCTTGAAACCACCTTGCAGCTGATTTTTTTTCCCCTTTGCACTCAGGCTGCCTTCTCTGAGCTGGGGGTGAGGGGAAAAGAGCCTTTTTCAATATGGTGGTAGAGATAGTGGCCTTGGCCAAAAAAGTATATAGAAAGAATAATTTTATTTACTTGTTAAAATAATGAAGGGGTAACCCTGGCTGCACATACAGATTGGGGGATGAGATGCTGGAGGCCAGCCAAGCTGAGAGGGATTTGGGAGTCTCAGTCTAGAGCAAGTTAGACAAGAGCCAGCAGTGTGCCCAGGCAGCCAGGAGGGCCAACCATACCCTGGGGTGCATCAAGCATGGCACAGCCAGCCGGTCCAGGCAGGGGATTGTCCCGTTCCACACTGCTGGTGTGGCCTCACCTCAGGTATTGGGTACAGTTTTGGGCACCACAGTACAAGAGGGACACAAAACTATTGGAGAGTGTCCAGAGGAGGGCAACACGGATGGTGAGGGGTCTGTAGGGGAAGGCTTACAAGGAGAGGCTGAAGTCCCTTGGTTTGTTCAACTGGAGAGGCTGAGGGGAGACCTCATCATGGTCTATGACTTGGTGACCAGCAATAGAACCTGAGGGAATGGCATGAAGCTGCGACACAGGAGGTTTAGGTTGGATGTTAGGAAGAGGATCTTCCTGGAGAGGGTGGTTGGGCACTGGCACAGGCTCCCCGGGGGAGTGGTCACAGCACCGAGCTTGGCTGAGTTCAAGAAGCATCTGGACGATGCACTCAGTCCCATGCTCTGACTTGTCTGGCCCTGTGTAGAGCCAGGGGTTGGACTTGATGACCCTTATGGGTCCCTTCCAACTCAGGAGATTCTATGATTCTAACTACTCGTCTGTTTTCTCACTTCCTCAAATGTTCCCTCAGTCATGTACTGGGTGGGAGCTATAAGTAAAAGGTTAGCATCTTTTGCTTATAGCTATTTAATACTTCGCTACAGTACTGGTAAATATTTAGCTTTATATTGCAATTATTCCTTTTCTTACAAAGCCTCTGAACACAAAATTTACCCTAATCCAATGCATGTAATTTTTCTGACAGAGAATGACTTGGTAATGTCATCACATTAATAAACAGTGATCTAAAACATCCATTAGAATTCACATATCTAATGAAGATATATTTGTTTTATTTCTCTGATTATTTTAATGAATTTTGTGCTGCTTTCCTAACTGACAGTAAATATCTATTTATTTGGCTATTACTAAATGCTGTTGCAGAAGTTAAATGATGTTAAGATCCAGTCATGGCATTAATTATGAAGAAGTATGTTTGCTCAGAGTGAGCCTTTACTACCTTTGGGATATCATTCTTCAGTTTATAGTTCTAAGATTCTTTGCCACAGTCTGGAAGATTGTCAGTGAATTTTACTTGATGTTTGGGTGACATGGGAAAGATTTCTCCTGGAAAAAACCCATTGTTTTCTTCTGGAAGCATTGCTGCGTTTGCCAAGTACCTTGCTCCCAGGGATTGTTGGGTGCTGTGTTATGGTAGTGGTATGGTTTAACCTATTTTCACATCACTCTCGCTAGGTAAACCACTGTTCACAAACAGCACTTTGGTATGTGCAAACAGTCTAAATTAAATGCTCAGCTGCTTTTGAGATCCAGCCATGTAATTGTGTGGGCAGAGAAGGTTGCATCTCTCCCCCGGCAGCTCCTCCATGTTCCGTTGTGCCGTTTTCCCACTGTTGTAAAGCAACATAGTGATGGTATCTTCTAATCCTTTAGGAAGATGACGTCTTTCACCAAATTCAGCACAAGTAGGTAAACAGTATCCAGGTCTTGACTGAAATGAGAGTCATAATGTTCGTTAGTAAGAGAACATCAATATTTTTAACAAAGTTTGATTGCAATGTATCCGTACGGGGTTGGTTTTTGTGGGGTTTTTTTGGGTTTTTTTAATATTGAAGGACAATTTTGATTACTTCCTCAGAGCATCCCCTTGACTAACTTTAGCCAAAAGGGGGTGCGAATGGTCAGTAGTATGAAAATGCCTCAATATCAATGTCCTTAATAACTCAACGTATTTCACAGCAGGAAAACTTTCTCAGATGTATAGTTCTGATTTGGTATGAAAATGGAAGAAAGGGAAACCAAGGTATGTTTCTTTCTTAAACTGATGTATTGCTGTGTAACTTGAATCTTCTTTTCCCCTCAGTCTTTTAGATAAACACTATTTCCTTAGTACTTTATGTAGTGCTTTTCAGGTTCAAAGCCCTTTACACAAATTATTTTAATTAGCTTTCACATCTCCTCTGAGAGAGGTAAGTAAATATCATTATTCTCATTTTTACAGACAGGGACTCTCATCTGGAGAGGTTAAGTAACTTGCCCAAGGCCACGAGGGGGAATATTGTCGTAGCTAGTCCCGGAAACTCAAGAGCTGTTGTATACTCATTCCTTTACTTTGTCTGCTGGATGGCAACTTGGGTTGTTAATGGTTACTCCTGCATTACAGAAACATGTTCTGTGACTTTTATCTTTAGTCTGAGTGGTAGTTTAAGCAAGGAAGAAACAGTATTTTCTGTAGTTGGATTACAGCATAGTAACGCAGCTTCCCTCAACAGAAACGTCAGGTTACTTTCCTGCTATTAGTTAGTAGAACAGGGAGTAGGTAATGCCTGCTACTGTTTCTCCATGGGATACTGCCCAGTCCACCGTCACTTTGTGAGTTCAGGCCATGTTACACCTGCAGCTCTGGTTTATGGGAGATGCAGAAAACGCAACCTGTAGAGCTTTTTCCAAGCTGTGTTCATTGGACCTTGGAAAAATACAGGTAACTGATAGTGTGTGCTTCCTAAGAGAACTCTTTTCTTACATAAAGAAGATCAAACTCACTGGTCCTTGCTTCTGTATTTAAGCAATTCCAAATCCCACACTACTTTTGCTACTGTGGTTTAGAGGCTATTGTATTGCATGTCTGCAAAAAGACTTCTGGGCCTTGGTCTTGGCCTCAGCAAGAGAATGTTTAAGGAACTGAGTTTGCTGATAGAATTTTCTGTTTCTGGAACTTTAAGAGAAGGTTAGTCACAATGTAAAGAATCTAAGGGACTCAGACTAGTCAATATTGCCTTTTAAAAGGATACCGGATGAAAAGGAATGGGAAGGAGCCTTGATACTTTAGAACTGTATTACATGTCTCTTAACAGCTATACCATTAAAAAAAAAGGAAACAAAGCCAAATATGTATACAGTGTTCCTGCAGCTAGTGACCCTTATTCCCCACGGAGAGCCATTCACTTTTGGTGTGCCGACATTAGGGCAGTTAGAGTGCAGGATGCTGAGCCTCCAGTTAGCCATAAACGGAGAAATGAGTGAACATTTGTGGATGTCCAGTTGAAGTGATGAATGACAAATGGGAAGGGAAGCTTTTCTAAGAAGTATCTTTAATGATTAGGACAAGAGCTCAAACTTAATCTTGTCTGAATGAAGGTAGACCCTTTGTGAACTTGAGTTTGAGTTGCTCAAAGGTTATTTTTTTTTCTGTCATGTTTTGCTTGTTTCACAAGGAGAGATGTTCAACTTCAATGAGTTACCTGCACAGAGGCAGTTTTTGAGATGTTTTAGATGGTGAGAGATTTCTTTGTGGGGCCCCAGAGTAGGACACGAACCATCAAAAATCTGCACCCTGCTGCAATGGTGGGTGGGCTGCCAGGAGATGCTTGGCATGCCCAAGGGTATGGGTATGGCAGGCAGCACCCTGCGCCTTGCCAGGGCCTCTCTGACTGTTTTCTAAGCCTTGTAAAACACTTAACAGATCATAAACCTCTTTCTCAGTTACCTTGCAGAGACATTTATACCAGAGCAGAAAGATGAGAAAGTGGAAGGAGCCCAAGCAAGGTAGTGACATAACACGCTTTATGAAGCCAAGTGAAGGGAAAAATACTGTGTGTTTTGCCAGGCTTTCTGGAAGCTATGTGTTCAGCATATGTGCTGCAAGGATTTGATCAAGCACCAACGGGGCGGCAAAATTAGTCATCGGTGGAAGTGTTAGGTAATTCTTTGTGATAATGATTAAACTAACCAGAGTCTTTATGGATAGTTATTACGTAAAGCTTGAAAAGATAAGCTCTCATTGTCCAGCATGATATCCCCCTTTCTTCTGAACACACATACTCCCTTTTATGTGGAGCTACCGATTATTTTGTCTTTAAATTCAAACAAATGTGTCTGGGAAGAATCAAATAACTTATAACTACTCAGAATATATGTTATCAAAAGCATCTTCTCCTGAACAGCATCTCACTCTTTGGTTTTAAAACATGTATTTATTTAAATAGTAGTTACAGGTGTCTTATTACCTGTACTGGAAACATTGATCCTTTTTATTTTTCATAGTATGAATACAGTTAGTGAGCAAGAATTATCTTAAGCAATTTGTGGGATCCAAAAGCAGGTAGTCTATTGTTGGATTTTACTGATTATTGGAATTAACTATACAAAATATTAAAATTTCCCTATTACTTAACTGAAGTCCCCCAGGTTTCATTGCTTCTGAAGCATCATCTAGAAATTTTATTAGTAAAACTTTAAGGATAGATAATAAATTTTGTAAATAAGAACTAAGGGTATCTTTCACTTTCCTTTGCCGTGGTGGCTTCCATAGCTTTCTATGAGATCACTGCAAGCAGTTCAAGATTTTTCTTTACTTTTTTTTCTTTTACAAACTCTTTAGTTGGCATTATTTAGATGGTGAATATGCCTTGGTTAGCAAGAATCTGAAGATTTGTGTGTTGGTGGTGAAGAGGTTGAAGTGATATCATGTTCTGACTTCTGACCCTCTCTTTTCTGTCTCCATGTCGTCACTGGCAGTACAAACCAGTGTTAACCTCATGTGTCCTACGGTCATATTTTAACTATGCAGAAACCTAGGAAGCTGATTTTGTTTGGATTTGAAACTAAATCTGGCCACCTGTGTTACTCCTATGTGTTTGTACCACTGTGCAGTAGGACAAATACCTTTCCAGGTCTACTGGAAAGATGAAGGAGAAAATAAAACATGTAGGTGCATTAAAGGCAAAAAATGTTTTGAAAAATGTCAAAGGGAGTGTTTTAGAAACAGTGTAGTCTTATACTTTGTTTTAAACAGTTAAGAGGATTTAGATTGTGTATTCCTATTTTCTCTGTGCTTTGAGCTTCTTGCGGGTGGTTAGGAGGGTTGTCAGTTAGGGCAGGCAGCATCCCGCTGCCATGTTCACTGTCAGGATCAGAAAGAGAAACCAGGGAGCCAGAGCAAAAACCCCAATACAGATTATATCAAGATCAGGACTCCCTGATAAGGGATCAGTAGTTTAAATCAGAGCAAGATATAAGCTAAGATTTGAAGTCAGATACCTGCAGCAGGAGCAAGCACTGGAATCAAAGGAAAGATTAGGTGGTGAACTCATCCCGCTGGTCAGAGGTCTTTCACATGGTGGCCTGTTGACTCCTTGAGGTAGGTCTGCTTCTTGCAGAAATCACAACTATGATACCTGATTTGCCCCCAAACAGGCAGTGATTCTATATTGTCCACGTGTGATAGGGTCTTTAAAAGTCATGATATAAGAAGGAGTTATTTCAGGACTGCAGAAGAGAACAATTCCCATGCAAAACCTGCTTTGGGCTACTGCACTAAGATCTGAAAAAATGCTTAGAAACAAAAAAAATAATGTTTCCAGTGTTGTTCTTTCTAAAGCAAATGGTATCTTAGCACAAATAACCAGGGAGAGAAAAAGGACAAAGTAGCGAACAATAGTGTTGCCATTTCCAATGCTGTATTCACCTCTTGCTGAAGCAGTGTGTTCTTGTCATGTTCACTGCTGAAGTTTAACTAAAGACTTCTCAGGAAGTCCTGTCTCTTACTTAAATCTGCCATGCTGCTTGGTTATGCTAGCTGAGCAATAGCAAAAATCTGGCTTTGAAGTTTAATGTTTTGTAAGCTACAGAAAGGGTAATTTTATTTGTGTTTTAGGGTCTAGATATTTTTGGCATGGTAAAAGATGGTATCCTTCTAGGTGACACTTTCATTCACCTTGAATGAAAGGTAAATTAAATTAACCAAACTCTGTAGTTACTAGAATCATCTACCCTTTTTTAAGATTTCTTTGTTTTAGTGTAGCTGATACTGTTCACCTCGAATTAGGTGCAGGAAGACATACTGCTCCCACTGCTTTGCTTCAGAAGTAAAAATATCCAAAAATTTATTTTCATGTATAGGAATGATGGACCAGCCAGTCACCTCTTAGACATAAAGGAATGCTCCAAATATTCTTAAAGATGGCTTGACTTTTCCCCTTGTTTTTAGAGAAATGCATCAACCTTCAAATGAATCATTTTTGAGAGAAAAACAAGGCAACTGAAAAAACAGGCAAATATTATGCAATATATACTAAACTTAAGAAAATGAATCATGTAGCAACATAAGTGGGAGCTATGATTACTAGGTTTGGCAAGGAAATTGCTGTTGCTAGGAAGAGTCCAATTACTTGAACAGCTCTAGTACATAAGCATAAATCTTCCTTCCCCCTTTTTCTAATAGGATGGGGGAAAGTGAGGTTTCAACTCAATGCTAGAGCATAAGTAGTCTTTTTAAGTAATACTCTTCAATTTTCTCATATAAAAACTTAATTTGGTGTACATTGTGGATGAAGTCTTACCTGCCCCAGGAATGATATCCTATGGTATTATTGAATGATAATTACACTGCTAATGACTTAAAAGAGTTTACCGTTTGATAGAGCCCTGGCTGGTAAAAACGACATCTTGTAACGTGCACTAAATTAAGGTTTTATATGCAAGGGGAAAGAGGAGACAGAGCTTTTGCAGTGCCTTGTTTTATAGCCTCTTGCTTTGACATAACGATCTTAATTTTTACATGACAGTGAATTTTTTCAAACACGAAATACACAAGTTTAAATCAAGCTTCATTTATATAGCTAAATGGTGACAAAAAGCAATTTTGAAAGCCTGGTTATATGACATCTCTGCAAGCTAAACTCATGCTTTTTATTAAAATTGAGTTGTTTTTTTTTTTTTCTTTGCAGGTAAAATTTGAGGTTGGTTTATTTAGCAGAAAGGGTGAACATGGAGCAGCATACCGCTTTAGTTGAATCCAAGTGAAAATACAATCTTCAAACCCCTGGGCTTCAGGCTTTAGGTGTCATTCACCTATTACTGTGGTGGGTAAACTAGTTGTCACTTTGTAGAGTAGACACACAAGCCTATGTTGATCTCAGAATAAAAAGTTGTGTTTCTTGATCGATGTCTTTAATTTCCAAAGCTTGTGCTCAGTCTCCTTGTAGTCCTCAGCATCTCGTTGTCCAGCTGACACAGAAGATTGAAAGTGTAATATATAATTAAGGACCCACAAGAAGGTTAAATTAATGTTGTGTTTTGCTCTATATGGTGCCAGTAAAATGCAAAACATTATTGATATAAGTATTGGAGGAAATGGATGTGGCTTTCATGTTGTCTTTAGTTTTATACCAGCTTTCTCTAGTGAGAGAAACAAGTCAGCTTTAGGATCAGCCACAACTGGCCCTTTTTAATAGCTTCAGCGTCACCAAATTTGCATGTATTTTCATGGGTCAGTGCTTTTGACTCCTTTCCTATATCCCCTCCCAGTTTGAACAAAGCAGGTGGACTGGAAAGAGAAGGTGGAGGTAGGAGGTGAGAGAATGCTAGCACTTAGAAAATTGTGTATTTATTTCTCAGCTTAGTTCTTGAAACCCAGTGTTTTGATCTAAAAGCTTGTCATGTCTGTCCCACCCCCTCCCTGAAGACTGGCAGAGTAGGAGATGAAGTGTAGATTATTTTAGCCCCATTTTTCAGTCTGCCGAAGCTACAAGCGAGTAAACAGTGACTGTCCATTAAAAAACATAGCTAAATATAATGTGGGTGTTATGAGCTCTGTATTATCAATAATAAAATCATATTAACTATTTGTTAATATGATTAATCAACTAGATAGCAGTTGATGAACCTGTTTCTTTTAAGAATTATTTTCAAAAGGAGGAGGATAGCAGAGATTCATTTAAGCCAATCGTAAAATAATATTGCTTAAGGAGAAAAAGGAAATTAAATGCCAGGTATGATTATTTTGGAAGTCCTGGAAAATTGTTTATGTGACCTTACAAGCCATTTAATAATCAACAAGACTAGAGAACAGTAAATGTGTTTATTGATCGAACATTAGTAATTTAGTTTCAACACATTGTGTTTAGGCTCTGATTCATGGTGCACTAAAGTGGAAACTTTTCAATAACAGTTATGGAACCATCTGTAATAGTTGAGGAATAATTCATTTTGGTGTATCCATTGCTCCATTATATATCTTGTTCAGAAGGGGGGAATGGTTTTAGATAGCTGGTTCTTAGCCAGATGAACTTTATTACACCAGATTAGCAAAATGGCAAATGCCAAAGACTTGTGAAGAGACCATGCCACCATCATTAGCACTGGGAAATCCTGTCATCTTTTTTTCTGGCCAATCTGCTGAGGAAGAAAGGCAATAAACCACAAAAGGTCCAGAGCAGTCTTGCCAGGTTTAAAAAGTACACATGAAGGAAAGGCCAGATTGGATGGGATCCTGGACAATCTCTTCTAGATCCAGGCCTGGTGGTTGGTGTCCCTACCTGTGGCTGCAGGGGTGGAACTCTGTGACCCTTGGGGTCTTTTCCAACCCAGACCATTCTGTGAAAGAGAGGAGTTGGGAAGCGTTGAAGAAGCCAGGCCTTACTCTGCCATCTTAATTGCATGGAGAATACAGTTGAATGAAAATACAGAAATAAACTGTTAAAAAAAACCCAACAAAAAAGAAAAGAGCAAATCTACAGAGAAGAATTTTGTGAGTAAAGCTGTTTCTCCAGAGGAATGCTCTTGGTGATGACTTGAGAGGCAGGCTTTCAGACGGAGACTGGCTGAAGCTTTGGCTCCTCCTTACAGTAGTGGGAACATGCAGGTCACTCTGCCTAGATTATTTCTTAAGTTTGGAAAGCTGTAATAGCTTCTATTAATAACATGAGTCCAGAACTGTTAAGTTTATTGGAAACAAACAAACAAAAACCAATGGAAAAAAACACCTACGCCAAAGAATCCAGAAAACCCAAACCACTCAAAAACACTGGTGGGGGAAGCAATGCACGTCCTGCCATTATAATAATCCTCTACCATCCAAGGAGCTTGGACCAGCCTTTAAATAGGTATGGCCAGCTAGGCAAAATTAAGCTAACTTGATTGAATTCAGACTATAATGTCTAATCGCAAGGTATCTGAACTTCAGAAAAGCTGGTCTCCAGGTAAGAATTCACGCCTTAGTAGGGTTTTGGTTACATAAAAAGCAGATGAAATTTGTTATGGTATGTAGCTGGTGCTTCAAAGAGCTGTTCTCTAAAAATATTTCTAGACAACATAATCCACCTGACTATGAAATGCAATAGCAGCTGTGACTTCTAATAATAATACGTTTTTCTGTACACCAAAACGCGTTTGTGTTGACATTTAAGTATTGCTCAGTTAAGATGTTTCACAGCTTGAGGGAGAGAAAATTTTCCTCTCCCTCAACACATCATGATTCTTTTATTCTGAGTGACTAACCTTGACAACAGGGAAGAGGGAAAGGACTGAGCAGCTGCAGCAGAAGGGTCACTGAAGGATGGCTGTTCCCCTCACATGCCATTTTACATTTGAGTTCTGCGGCTGCTCTGTTCTTACTTAGTAATTGGCCCCAGTGCCCCATCAGGACCTGGCTGTCATAACCCTTCCCACTGTCCCATGTCATTGTTTGAAAGGCTGGTGCCAGCAATCAGAGTGATATATCCGAATACTGGATGCAATTGCCATGAGAGGCTGGTGATTCCAGGCAAGGAGAGAAAATGGTGGAAGGCTCAGAGTGCCTCATGACCTTTCTGCTTTCATGGGACCTCACAGAAATACTACTTGCAGAAATACCAAGAAAATCTTAGGGTTTCCCCCAATCTCTTTTGCTTGTGGTCAGTATTTGCCACAAAACTTTGACTTGGTAATTGACAGTGTTTGTCAATATTGGATTTTTCTCCAGGTGTCCAGTGGAACATAGTGCTTTCATGTTATTTGATAAAGAGATTTTTAACCTGGGCCTGTCATATACTTCACTCTGAGAATGCAACATTGAAATAACCTCACTTACTAGCTGGGGCATTTCAGGTTGACATCAGATATGATCAATAGGCTGTGTGTACTGGAAGGACGGCACCTCTCTGAACTACTCCTTGAGGAAAGAACAGTGGTAAAATGACTTTGTCATTTCTCTTACAGCTTGGAGTGAGTTACATAGGCTGATCATTACTGTGAGTTACTGCGTTTATAACCCCTTTTTAAGTTGAGCTCACAGTGGCATCTGTAGCTCCTGTTGATTTCCTCAGTGCACTTGTGAAATCTTTAGGGATTAACCTGTAGTACCATTCTGTTACATACACTGAGCTTGATCGGGTTTTTGTTCCAAGCTAACAGTTACAGTGTACTGGGAGCATCCCCGAGGCAGACTCTGTTGGAGTTAGTAAAATTACATCTTTATTTGTTTTTTTGGAATGGAGAGGATGTTTTTTGAACCTGTAGCAAGCGGGAGGGATAAGGAGTACTTGTTAGTCACTCTTGTGCGTATGGCTGGAAAGTTTTTGTCTCTTCCTTGTGTCAAAAGCTTCACAAAAGCCGATAAAAGGAACTGATATCATTGAGGCCTCATTCAGCTGAAATAACGGTCATCTGAGGTCTGATTAACTTGCACAGAATTTGTCACTGACCCTGACATAATTTATAGCGAGGCTATGCTTTCTGGAGAGCCATTGGCAGCTGTGTTTTCATACATGTAAATAACTGTGGGTTTGTTTTTTTTTAGCTGTGCTCGTTTGTTGTGCATGTGCCCCATGGACTCTTACGGGGTGTAAAACAAAATACTGGGACACAAATCTCAATCTGTCAGGGAGAGATTCAGTTCCTCCCCTCACTGCAGCAGAGCTGCGGTTCGTGCGTTCCCTGCTGAAAGGCAGAGGTTTCCTGTGGCCAGAAAGGCGTTTTGCAACGTGAGCAGCTGCAAGCCGTGGCTTCTGGCATGTGTCACCAACAGATACGTCACGCGATGCAGGCATCCTACGTACGTGTAGACAGCTTTCTCCCCCTCCTCCTCCTCCTTCCCCTGAGACAGGTGAGCCTTTTCCTGGAATCTCACATCACTGTGTAGGAAAGGGGAAGGTTCATGAAAGGATGCTTCTGCTTTTCCACTAGTGATTTCTGGAAATCACGGCTAGGTAGAGTTAGTGCAATAAAATCTATATTGGGGTTTTTGTTTAAATACCTCATTTCTAGCTCAAGTATTTTCATTGCCTTGTAACTCTTTAACTTCCTAGCAGGCAGCGACAGTAACAAATAGCAGTTGTCAGCCTATTCATTTTCAAACGGGTTCAAGTAAAATTTACAGGTCTGAATTAAGATGTCTTGTAAAGCTTTGAGGTTTTGACAGTTTAATGTTGAGAGGAATAAGTAGACAGTCTCAGAATACTTGAGGGTTTTGTTTGGGTTTTTTTTTTGGAAAATACCAGCTCTCTAGTTCTTAGGTAGATTCACCAAAGCTATTTAGTAAAATGTTGCTACATTTTAAGGAATAACATGATAAAATGCATGGATGAGATCTGTATTTCTAATCTTCTAATCTTACCATGTTCTCCCATTTGGAAGAAACTCTTATTTATTTATTTTAACTGTTTGAAAATATGGAATAAACAGGTGAAGCTTAACAGGATGATATTTGCCTTTATTAGATTCCCTACTGGTTTTGGCTAACCTCCCTGATTTTGTATTTCATTGTCTATCCCCTTGGATTTAGAAACACAAGTGAATAGTTTTCCTTAAAATTTTTCTTTAGGATTTTAAAGTTCTTAAATCATATATACGCTACCAGTGTACAGGGAGGCCATTTTAGATATGCTAAATTTTCAAATAATCTTTTTGGCAGTTAGCAAAGTAAAATCTGGAATAGGAAGAGCTTTAGGGGGAAAAAACCCTGTATTTTTTACTATGAGCTGGAACGTTAAACATAATTTCCTAATTAAGACAACAGTTAGGCAAAATTGAGCCTTTGCTATTCCTGCAAAGCAAACCCTATTACCACATTTTTCTTTCTTTGTACTGCTAATAGTTTATCTCATCTCTGGTTATCATGATCATCTGTATGATGGTTTTAAAAATTTGCCAAAGTTGTCATATGTGACTCTTGTTCAAACTGTATATCCAGTTTTCTGTTCGGGGGAAAACTGTAGGAGATTGAAGTTGAGGCTTAAGGAGATAAACCTCTCACCTATGGATTGTGAGGCCTTTGCCTGTTCCAGCTGGAAGCAAGGGTCATGGAAAGTTTAAGTGATTTATACCAAGCTACTTCAGAAGTGTGTTGCGGGGTAGAAAATTCTATGAATCTTACCCAGAAGTCTTGAATCCTCCAAGCTGTGGCAAGGGAATGGACTGGAGCTCCTCCTTCTAAGACCACGTAGCGCTGTGTTAAGAACCATGAGGAGTTAATAGGACAGAAAGGGACATGGCTTTAGGATTGTTTCCAGGCAGTTGGCTTGAGGTTTGTAAGAGTTAAGTGGGGAGGTAAGACTACCGTGTGTTCATAACTCACCCTGTTGTGTCTAGGTAATACAGCACATATGGCCTTCTCTCAGGAGCTGGGGGAACAGTGGGAGAGCGTACGTGCCATATGTTCTGCTACACCTAGTCACTCACAGGAAGTTAGGGACGATGTGGCAGCTTTAACTTATAATTTCCTTTTATTGGTGTGTGTCTCAACTTTAATGTCCTCATTTGCATAAGTTTAAATAACTATGTAAATTATAGCTTTAAAACTGACATATGGTCTTTTATGTGCACGTCTATCCTCTAATGTATACTTAAGGAATACAACACTTTGACTAATAGAGCCCAAATGCTGCACTAGAGACATGTTGCCTGCTTCTAGTGTTCCTACATTTTTTTATGCCTGAAAGAAAGAAAGAGGAAAAAAAAAGATGTCCTTTTATTCCAGGACAGTTACATTATGTAGGAGGCTGTTGAGTCTAGCTGGAATTCAAACTGAACACTGTATAACATAAACAGTATGTCATTCTGGAACCTAACAGTTTTAAGATGTCCAATTATTTAGATTTCTTCAAAGCCCAGGTGAAACTAAAATTTTCAACGCCTGAACCGAGGTTATTGATATAAAATGATTATCTTGGCACTCTTGACAAATCCTTACTCATCTCTTTTTCACACTTGTGTGAAATTACAGTAGAAACCAGTACTAATTCCTGCTGTAATGCTGTGTACAGTTTCTACTGTGCAAAGACAAGCTGTAGTAAGTTGGATTCTGTGAGGTTTAGGTGATGTAACCATCTTTACTCTTTTTAAATGGCAATTTACTATATTTAGGGTCCACAGGACAGTTTGTTCTTGTTGAATGGAACACATTAACATCATCCTGTTGCCTTTTTTTTTTGTTTGCTTTCTTTTTTTGTTATATGCAACCAATACCATGAATAACTTACAAATAGGAAGCAAGTGCATAGAAAAGTTGTATTTTATATTCTGGTGTTATAGCACTTTTTTTTTTTGGCTCATATTATGCCGTTATTCAGTTTGCTATTTCGTCTCCTAATAATGCTGCTGCTCAGTAGTTTCTTAAGCTGTCACAGGAATGATACAGGAGACTTCTACAACTGATGCCCTGGCTGGGACTTTACAAGGGCTTGGTCTGCACTCCTGCTCCTGATGCTATGCAGGCTGTGAGGCTCTTCATGCTGCCTCCCTTTACTGTGCTTCCAGCTGCTGGCAAAGCTGTAGCAGATTCCTTGGGACCTTCACAGGTCTGGCATGCTGGGGAGCCTTGCCATTTGTCACCGGCAGTGCACCAGCAGGTCTTCTGGACTGATTTGATAGTAATTCTCCACATACCCTTTGCAGCGTGTAGGTGGGCATGCTCCTTTATCCTTTGGCTACTTGGAGAATAGGAGCTGGACACCTAGGTATGAAATGCTTATAAGATGTTGATAAAATATTTAGGAAGGATATGAAAGAAGAATTGAAAGATAGGTGATGTTAGGTCTCTGTTACTAAATTTAAATTGGAAATCTCCCTCTCATTCCTCCTCCTCCTCCTCCTCCCCCTTCCACCTTCATCCAACAGACTTGCTGTGTGCTTCTGAGGTTTCACAGCTCGCCACCAATTCAGTATTTCTGTAACACCGATTGCATCCATCTTCCTGATTAATTTCCTTCTTGAAATCCTCGAGGAGATCAATGCAGATTGATATTTTCTTCCCAAACTTGTCTTTTTCTTTAATCAGCATATTTCTTAACTGCAATAAAGATCCTTCTGTTCCTTTGGAGACATAAATGCCTGTTTGTTAGACAAAGTGTTACTTTCAGTATTGATTAAACAGTTAACAATTCATCAACTCGATGAGAGGTAATAGTCTCCCCATATCTCTCCTCTTTGAGATGGAGGGCAGGATTCCAGATAAGTCATTGGAAGCTACAGGAGATGTTTCTGTTCATCTATGCTTTTTCTGTCCTTGCAGTTCCTGGTGTGTAACTTGGGATGGGTATGGTACTGGTCAAGAATGGCATCATCCCAATTAATAAGCTTACTTAGCGCAGTAATAAATGTCTATAGCTTTGCATTGGCAGAAAGCGTGATGGCAACTAACTGCTTTGGGGTGTTGCTGGGTTTAGAAAGACTGAAAGCCTACATCTTAATTCGCAGGAAGCCATGGCACTGGGATAAAGGCAAAGAAAAAGAGCAAGTGAAATATCTTATGTTCTTTCTTATACAGTAGTGTTGCTTGCTAAGTGGGTCCAGAACTTGCTGCTTAAAAATAAAGACTGGAAGAAATGCCAACTTGTGGCTTCTTCTGCGAATGAAAAATGGTGCTTTGCCCATAGGCGATGTGCTCTGAAATTCCATCACAGTCCCTACACAGGAAGGGGTACGCACCAACCAGTAAGTCACAGAAAGGACATATTAAACGTTGCACTTAATCTGCTTGTCAGATAAGAATTTTGTTTCAAGTGACTATGGTTATTTAATTTACTAAATATGACTGTGTTATCATTCAGCTACATAAAAAGCTGTAAATATAATTTCAATTTCCCAGAATATGGGTGGTAATATGGTATTTGCGTGTAACATTTAATCTGACCTGTATTTGTTGTAGTAGACAGTTTCTCCACGTCCTATACTATGCTTTGTATTGTAAGAAGGGGACTCAGAAAAGAGAGGATCAGTCATTAAATTTGACAAGAACAGCATTGACTTGTTGCTTCATGTCAGCAGAGCAACTTATGAGCATGGGCACCGAGAAGCACAGTGGTAGCATCTTCTTTAAATCCATGTGATCATAGTGGAAAATAGAAATTGGCCAGACTGGCTTTATTTTCAAAAGTCTGTCAAATAATATGAATGTATTTACTGAAAAATGATTGTGAATTCAAGCATCCCCCAAGGATCTTTAGCTGTGGGGTTTTTTTGCTTTGTTTTGGGTGGGTTTTTTTGTGAAAGATGGTGGCAGTCTAGTACTTTTAATTTCCGTGAAAGTGAGATGTCTTAGCTGATTTGAGAACTCTCATACCCAGAAAGTGCAATAAACTAGAGTAGCTCTTCCTAGAGACTCTTCTGTGGATTGTGTTTAAAGTAAGAATCCATATTTAAGTGTTTAAAATCCAGATTATAACAGTATCGAGTAAATAATAAATGATTGCTGTTCTGTTACATTCTTCAGGCATTGTAACATGATTCATCATGTGCATTCAATGTGCATATAACTTTCAGACGTTAATACAGTAAAGGAAAACATTTGTGCTTATTTTGATCTAGTTTTACTGTCTGTTAGTGTATGTGGCTGGTACTCATGAGACCTGAGTTGCAATCCCACCTCTGCCACTGGCGTGTGCTGACGCTGGGCAAATTATTCACCATCTCCATCTGTGCTGTTGAGAAAGTGGTGCTGCTGTCCCTGGCAAAAATGGTTTGAGACTTACCAGTAAGTGCCATGGGAAAGTGAGTTGCTGCTACATGTGAGCCAACACACAGGTGCTGGCCTTTAGTAGGTAGTATAGCAAAGGGGTTACCTCAAAACTCTACTGGTTTGGGTTTTTTCCCCCTCTCTGTCTTTACATTACAGAGTCAGTGACATGACACTGGTATTGAGATGGACAAAGAGGGATGGATAGGTTAAACCTATTAATCTAAATTATGATCAGAGTGGTTCATTGTTCTGTGTTATGCATCATCTGTATCATTCCTTCTCTCTTCTTGCCCGCCATCATTAAACAAGCATTTGTTTTGCTTGTCGTGTTAGTAAGAGGGGGGGACCAAAAAGGTTCAGATTTACTTTCATTCACATTAATAATGATGTTCCTTTGAGGAGTGAAATGATCCCTAGCCAGTTAGGTAAGGAAACACAGAGCAGTTTCCTCACCCTACCTTGTCGTGGGATTGCCTTTGGGCAGGAGTGCCAGCTGCCTTAGGTAGATGTACAAGTAGGGGTTTGCACATTCCTCTGAATCCCTGACCTACTTAAGCAGCCTCCCTGGGACATAAGTAGCTGGGCTGTTAATGAACAGATGCTTTTTCATCCTTCTGATACAGTGGATGTCCACGTGTTATATGGTGTACCTGGGCAGATTTTACACAAGCTGTAGCTACTACCTTGCAGTACAGCCTGTTCTTTATTAATTCCAGTAGTTTTTACCGTTATGTTTAAAATGAGCAGAATGCACTTTGATTAGGGCCAAGCTTGATTAGCTCTGCCCATTATGAAGCAATCAAATGCTTTTAATTACTTCCATGACTATATATTTGTTTGGTAATATTCTTTCAAACTGAGGCTTTTAATTGCTTCTTTAGTGGTTCATTTCTCTAGAAATGTCAGTTGTATGAATCTCTCTGCTTCCAACCTCCTTGTGCTTGTATATAAATTTCTGAAGTGTGACTTAGCTATAACTTGTATATGTGTGCCTAAGCCAATATTTTTTAATAGCACCAGCTTCTGCTGTCTATTATCTTTCCTTGACGATTATAGAAATATGGGCTGTAAAAACCATCTGCAAGACTGCAGCTAGCTTCTTTGTATCAGCTGTCCATTGAAAGTCCCTTGTCTAGCATATGCTGCTGCCAAAGCTCTATCTTATGTTTTTCTCTCTGTTCTCCAGGGAAAACTCCCCTATGGAGCAACCCTCCTTTCTACTTCGGAAGCCAATGATTTGCTTGTAAACATTACAGTCCTTACCAGTACTGCTATGAAAAAAAAACAACCCACAACATCATCTACCAAAAACCTCTGTAATTTATCAGATGGTGTGAGTCTGTGACCTTAGCTTCCTATTATTCCAGCCTTGGAGTCAACACAAAAGGTGCCATCAGGAAACGAGAACCTGACTGGCTGATTCCCACTGGTTTTTCACAGCACTCAGTAAAGATCGTTTATCATATCACCATTTTGAAGGGACTGAGGAAACAAATTTACCCAACCGAGAACCATGCAAAACAGATATGACTTCTCCAGTCTTTGGAGTAGCCTTTTGGTGAGGCAGGTGTGTAACGATGCAAAATTGCTTCAAGTCTTGGAGTTAGATAGGGAAATGGAAATCAATTGTCCCTGACAGAATTATTCTGTATCTTGAATGCTCAGCCATTTTTTATATTAAGAGGTATTAAATTTAATAGCCTGCTTGTTGGGTTTTTTCTAGGAGAAAAATGCCAAAAATACATGGGTGGGTTTTTTTCAGATTGCATTCTTTTTTCACACAGAAGACGGGTCTACTTGGAATAGACTCCCATTTTTTTAGCACCGGTACACTCTACTTTGCATACATCATCTGCTGCTTCCAAGTTTTAATGAAATGTGGCGTGTTCAAGGTTACTCCAACTTATTTGCAGTTTCTGTTATTTTCTGTACATACAGCAAGTTTCTACTGGCATTCCTCTTTGTGCTTGCTTTAGGCTACGGATGGAGGGGCAAGTAATACTCTAATTTATTTAAATAAGGACAATGACTACTGGTGTTTGCTTTAAATGGGTTCAGATTAGTTGTTGCAGTTTATTTTAACTTGCTCATTCTCACCTGGGACTAATTCTGACTATGATACAGGAATGTGTCTGCTGTCAGTTGGTTGCACACTGATCCCATTTTGGATGTAACAGTGCAAATGCCCGGAGAAGGACCATTAAGTGTTCCTTCCACTGCCATCAGGGACGTATAGAAAACCAACCATAGCTAATGTTAAGGAGGAAGGGGGAAATGAACACTTCATTCCTATAGTGAGACGCACCGTATAAAAAAAATCTGAATAGAAAGATACAGGCAAGACACACTACTGCTACAAAATTCGATTAATACAAGTGTTAAAAGGAAATCTGAGGTAGCTAATACATTCATTTTCTGCTTCTCTTGCAAAGGCACTCAAGCTATTTTAGAACTTGGAGAGTTTGAGGAGCCAGATTGAGTTATAGAATCAGACAGTACAAAAAAAAGATTATCTTGGCAGTGTGTGGCTGCCTTGTAGTGGTTCAATAACAGATGATATTTGTATGGTCTCGGTGTCCAGTCTAAATCATAAAAAGTGTATGTGGTCTGTCTGTAATCTATAAGGTATCACCATACTGTTGTGCTTAATAAAATTTCCCAAAAAGTGATTAGTTCCTCAATACTTTTAATGTTTTCTTATTGCCGTTTCTCATGGAGAGCTTCACTCACTAGCAGTGGTAGCAGTGTAAGAAATATGTGTGAAGATGCTGTCAAACACAAGTACTGGAAAAAGAAGGGAGTAAAAGTATAGCAGCAAGAAATACTCCTCTGTGGTGAAAGGGTGGAAAGAGAAAAGAGGAATTAAACAAGGATAGTTAAGGATGGGGTGCGTGGGATATTGCTTGGGGGTCTGCACCCATCTGACAGTGAAAGAGAACAGTCAGTTCTTCTAGACTGAGCAAAAATGGAAAGCAAAACTGCCCTGAAATGCATTAATGACAGACACCAAGGCTTGGATTTGTGCTGATTTTTGTGGGAAAACACTACTTTTGACAAAATTCCTCAGGTAAAACAGGAGGGGTTTGGAACTTGCAGAATTTTCCTGCTTTGATTTTTCCAGTTAGGCATGACGTTTTAGTAGAGGGGAAGAGGTATCGAATGTATTTGGTTTATGGAAATTTATTAGCACAGAGAAAATAAAGACAAAATAATGCCTCCTGTGACCATCAGTGAGGACTTCCAGTGCTCTTGGAGCTAATTGAGTGCAAACTCACTGATACAAGGAGACTTGATGGCTTCCTTGAGACTGAGAGACCTGGGCTGAGTATTAACGGTGGGTAAGTGCTCTCCAAACTGCACCTTGCCTGGGCTGTTTCATTGATGGGGTTGAGAGAGAGGGGAAAAAAAGGCAGGTAAAATGCTGGCAGCAGCAAAACTGGCAATGAGTGCAAGGTATTAAATCATTACTGGGACTTGGAATATGATTAGGGAAAGTTAATGGAAAACTAAGCCACTGTGCCAAATGACTGTTGCTGGGTTAAAGGAGGCTAATTTGCAACACCGTAATGAAATTAGGCTCGCTGCCTTCATTTCTGACACTGAACAGTGGGGGGTGCGGGTGGGGGGTGGTGGTGTATGTGCTGTGCATTTGTGGGCCCTCGACTTCTCAGCTGAATTAGAGCTGGAATGGTGCTGCCAGGTTGGAGTAACAGAGGTTTCTGGTGGGCTTTAGGAAGTAACTGGGGATGGACACTGGACCCATTAGCCAAAGACTACTCTTAAGATGGAGGGATTAGTTACATGTTTTCTTGGCTGTCCCCTAATTTTAAAACAGAAATAATTTCTAGGAGGTGTTAAGTCTTTTAGCAAAATCCAGAGGGGTAGAGATCTCACAGCCACCTTTAGCATCTATTTAGACCTAGACAGCGTTAGCAAGTTGGGCCAAACAGGACATCTAAATCTTTAGGGCTCTGTTTTAAACACGCTGCTGGATGGTCTGTCCTGAGTGAACTGGGAAGAATTTTCTCTCTCCTTTTTGGAGGAAGCAGGGCTTTCTTATTTCACCTGAGTCTTGCTCTCTGAACTAAGCAAGTGCTCCTTATCAGTAATACTGCTTGAAATTTCTCAGACAGGGGTGGTGGTGGTGTGTTTTGGGTTTGGGGTTGGTGGTTTTTAGCTGTCACCTGGAAATTGTGAGTGGAGTTCAACTTACCTTTTGGATATCTGCAATTACAACCATCAGGCTGTGATATAGCTTCTGTTTTTACAGTCAAAGGAGAGAATCTTTCACTTCTAAAGTCAGTTCCTCTTAACCTAAAGTAGATAGCTGAAATAAGCCAAAAGAACCAGCTCTGAGTTTGATTATTCCTTTCTGACCTGCCTGAAGTGCAGGTGTCTACAATGTTCATTTGTTGATTCCTGCTCTTTAGTACCCTTCAGTCCTACTTACAAAACTCCAGAGGAGTATTTTAGCTCTTTTTTTTTTAATAGCATTCATTAAATAAGTAATATTTTATATTGACTTTCCAATTTATATTGTATCCTTTGTGTAAATAGCAGAACAGCAAAACCCAGCCTTTTCAACATAAAGTCACTGGACTGTAAAGAATTTAATATTAATACATAATATGGTTTGTTGAAATACAGTATAAACACAGTATTATAATGCATTGTATGTATGTGTGTCTCTTAAGATGTGTTATAAGTAAAATTTAGATCATGTTCAGTGTATACAATTTTATTGCTAAGCCTGACCTAGTGTATAATCTTCCTCAGATTTAAAACTGCAGCTCTTAGCCATCATTTCCCATCTTAAATAATAGAGAGGCCTAAATGTTTTAAACAGTTTAAATATTTCAGTAAACATGCGTGATGATTTCAGAGGAGTAACAGAGGTAGATGTTAAAGGAGAATAACTCTTTTGCAGCTTCCCAAAAAGGTGAATCGCTTGTCCTATTGCACAGTTTCTCTAACAAGGGAGTAATGTTTGTCTGTAACACTTGATGTTGTTATATGTGGATGCTCTTGGCTCGTGCTATGTCAGATGAGTTATTTGCATGCTGGGTTATACAGCAAATGTGTGCTAGTCTCTTCACAGGCAGATTGAAGCTAGCCAACTTTTAGGATGGGAGTTATATGAGGGCTGAGGAAAAATTTTCAGCTAATCCTAGAAGGGTTTGGGTTGGAAGGGACCTTAAAGGCCATCTAGTCCCAACTAGTGGAGGGCAGTGACCCTCCACTAGACCAGGTTGCCCAAAGCCCCATCCAACCTGACCTTAAACACTGCCAGGGAGGGGGCAGCCACAGCTTCTCTGGGCACCCTGTGCCAGTGCCTCACAGGGAAGAACGCCTTCCTTATGTCTAATCTAAATCTACATGTTTCATTAATAAACTCCAGAAGGCAATCAGGAGTCTGGCATGGCAAAGAACTGTGGTTTTCAGAGAAATGCGGGTGAGATTTATGCGTGTGCCTGGTCCGAGGCACAGGGAACATCCTGCTGTTGTTTCAGTCTCTGTGCAAAATGGATATTGGAGCAAGAATGACAGCCAGACCAGATTATAGCTCAACAGAAACAGTGCCAGAAATTCAGTAAACTTCATGCAACTCTGTAATTTATTATACTTTTTTTTTTCCTTTTCCAGGGAGGCTTTTTAAATCCATGTCCTTACCCTACAGACTATTGCCTACGCAACATTCCCACTCAGAAATTACCACAAAAAATTACTTTGTGTCACGAGCATATACTTTACATAATTTTATTTATATTCTTACTCAAATAGAATGTGTTTTAGATTTTATGTATATCCCTCGCACTGAAGGTGGCATAGTATCATTTGCTTTAGGGGTCTGGTTCTCTTCTTCATTATATCAGCTTGTCTAAATGGGAAAAAAATGGTGATTTTAGTCTCATACAGAGACACTCAAGGCTCACTACACATAGATAAAAAATATATTTCCTGCCTAAAGATGAAGAACCTGTGTCCTTGTACCGATAAGGGGAAGGGAGTGTGGGGAGGAAAGGAGCAGAGCCACTAACATCTGGTGGGAGACCCTTCCCGCTGTCAGGGAGGTGGGAGCACAGCACACCCCAGCAGCTGTTCAAACTACCCTGCATTCCTTCCCAGTCCATCACCTGAGGCTTCCCTGGGGAGGCAGGATGACTTTCCAGGCAGAGGAGGAATATTCCAAGTAGAATGGGCTCTGGTAGTGTCACGCAGGGCATCTCGGATCATTGGCATGGTGAGTTCCCATTTTGGGGGGGGGGGGTGGGGGGGGTGGGGGGGTGGGGGGGGGGGGGTGGGCCCTACCAGTATGAGGAGCTGGGTTGCACGCCTCTCATGGTGGCACTTGGCTGAGGATGCCAGAAGAGACTGTCACCTGGGACATGGACTATGCCGTGCCAGACATGTGCAATTGCAGCCTTCTCCCATGTAATTACTCTAGAAATAGATAGTTAAGTACAGGTTTGCTATACATAACGTAACGCTGAATACGAGCAATTAGCATAACTGCTTTCTATTTATGATATCTGGGGATACAGAATTGTGTGGGTGACTGATTTTTGGTTTTGGGTACAAAATAATCCTTTTAACAATGTTAACTCTGTCTTGTCTCAGTGAAATGGGTTATTTTAATTTATAATCCACTGTAATTATCAATAGTAGCAATTATGTAGGTAACAATGTAAGTTTGCTTCATTAAATTCAAAATGCATGTGGATTTGAGTCCTACAGCAATTTTTTATTGTGCTTTAATTTGACATTTCAGACATTCCATTATTAAATATCTTGCTTTCTACTTATGTATATTTAATATATTAAACTTTGGGTATCTACTTCTATCAAATAAACTGAATTAGGAAAAGGCTACATGATGTTCAAATAAATTTACTTCATGACTAGGTTAAAACTTGCAGAAAATACCATGGAAATGCTTACACTGTCCTTAAAATATCTAATTTCTGGTTTACTTGGTTTTGCACATTAATACAAACTAAAGCCATTATTAGATAATTTCTTGGGCAGTTTTCACTTTAAGGATAGCTCACTGGGAGACATACTCTGGACAGCTTCTTTATAAAAAAAAAAAAGTCACAAGTACTGATTTTAAGCAGCACGACAACAACTTCCATTTAGAACTTGTATTTATAGGCATATATTTTTGAGAACTTTCATCTAAGCTTGATCCTCCCCTTCCCTTTCCCTTTTTGGTTAGAAAAGCGAAGAAATTGGATATAATAGATAGTGATTATTTAAAAACTGCTGAAGTGTTACAAGGTGTATTAAGATGGAGTATCAGCCTAGATGTTCCATTTTAGTTTTGAATTATCCTGTGTTTGTGTCTATTCTTTAACACACCCTGTACCTTTGATCTAGAGAACACTCTATTTTTGGTTCTGTTGGTGGACACATCTACCTTAGGTCATTTTGTTAATGACACTCCGTTACCAAATGTTTTGGTGATTATAATAGCAACTAGTAAAGTATAATACCAAACAGTAAAGTAACCTCTGATGTTTTATACTTTTTTTTTTTTAAAGCAAATCCTTGTGTCTTTAGATTATACTCTTAGTCACGTTTGGGGTTTCCATGAGGCTGACATGGGTAGTAAAGAAAACGCTAATAGGACTTGTGTTTAATCATGCCATAGGGTGAGAGTTATCCCAGAGGAGAAGCATTTAGTTTGGGGTGTGGGGCGGGGAGGGGGGTATTTTGGCGGCCGTTAGCAGCCGCTCCTGGGTAGCGCCTCAAACAGTGTTTGCCCAGGGAGCTGAACGCCTGCAACAGCAAAGGAACAGCTGCTCTCTTTGTGTGCTTTTGCAGTTCCCTTAACAAACGGCTGATTAGAAATTGAGCAAAACACAGTGTTCAGCACAAAACAGGAAGGTATCTTGTGTTTCTGAAGTGTGCACGTGACACGGTGAGAGGAACAGGAGATGCAATAGGAAGAAGCATTGTCTCACTAACGAGATTTGGCTCTTCAGAGCCACAGAGAAAGCAGTCTTGCTTCTGTCACGAAAAGTCAGGCACTGCAACCCAGCAGCAGCTTCTTGGGCTGGGGGACACAGGACAGGACGAAATCAAGATCTGTAATTGCTTGGCTGAGCCTATGTTTTAGGGCCCGCTGCTGTGAATTGCTATAATTAATATAAATGTTCTTTAAAATTTTTAATTCCTTCTGTTACATGGAGACCTTTTTCAAGATGAGCACCAGTAGTTCACCTTGCAGGCTTATTCTGAGTTCCAGTATGAACCACACGCATCAAATTATTTTACTAGAGAGCTAACCTTCATCTCCTGGGTTGTTTCCAAGCACTATCCTAGGTACTCGTGCGTTCCAGCTAAATTTTTGAGAAGTTGCAGTTGTAGATGCCTGCAGTCTGTAGGGAATGACAACAAGTTTGCCTTTACAAAGGGTAGTAGAGGATGGGGTCAACGGAACAGCTGCTTTTGGCAAAGGGGTCCTCCCCATTAATCCACCTGGGCAACCAGTCACACCTTTTGGCAACAGAAATAGCAGAAGATACATCCTGGTTTGACAGACAGGTTGAACAAAAGCATCCTTGCTTATAAATATTAGGGATTGCTATCATACGTTATCAGTTTACCTCCTTCCATCACCTTTCCCTGTCAATCTCCCATGGAAATGGCAACAATACTTGCCTTTATCATGGAGATGCTGTGGTAACTGCATTCAAAAGATAATTTAGATTTGTTTAAAAATCTTTGGTGACCCTCAGGCCATAGGTTTGCAATTAGTTGAAGAGGTTTTTTCATTGAAAACTGTTTTAATTATTGGCGCTTATGCTGTCACTCATAATCAGTGGGGTCCCATTTGTGTTTCAGCTGTAGCTGCCACTTGATATGCAAGTAAATGGCACTTTTTTATTGTGGAATAGATTGTTGGCACCCGATGCTAATTCAGAATTAGAATTATTTAAAAATAATGGCCTGTAGTCCTGGCCATGACTGCACAGACTACTTCTGTGGCACAAAAACTGTTGTAGAAAGTCAGTCAAGTGTGGAGAGCCCTTCGCTCATGCCATCCCCTTCTGTGTACAAAAAGTCCTTCCTCCGAAGCCAGACCTGGGTATGTACACAGCCCAGGCTGTGTACAATGAGAAAACACCTCGGTTCAACCAACTGTCAGGGAGCAGGTATTAATCATGCCAATATTCAGCCAGCCATGTCCGAGAGCTTTCTTGTTCCTTTGAGCTTAATATGGATAAAGCCAGTAGAGAAGGAGAAATTGGAAAAGGTGGCTTCACTGATAAGAAAACCTACCATAAACTTTGAATTAGTGACAGTATATACCAGATTTGCCTCTGGAGTGTTTCATTAGTATTGTGTACTGCCCCTACTGCATGTTAGCTTTCTGCTGACATGTCACCTGAGATAACAATATCATCTATTTAACAGGCCCAGGAAAGAAACAAATTAGTTTCCCACCATCCGAAGAAAAATGTGAATACTCAACACATTTGCAGTGTTGCCACACTCACTGGAAATCATTCTATGTGTATGATTTACACATCTTCCTTAAGCAAACAGACAAAAAAGAAATTTAACTTTTTTTTTCTAAAAAATTTGTATGACAGATTGGATCTGGGAGACAAATCTCATTCAGGAGGTGAAGCAACATAGAGTAACATCATGAGACCAGCTGTTCTCTTTGTGTAGTTTGCCATGTAGACTGCTTTTGCAAAGCCCAACAAGGACAAAACCAATTAGCTGATTAGAAAGTGCTAGAAATAAGACAGAATGCCTAAGTGGCAGTAGAAGTGAATGCAGTTCTCCATTCATTTTGCTCAGCAATACCAATCTGAGGATTTTTAGGGAAATCACTATACAGGCATATCGTGCCTAAAATTATATTTATTCAACACCTTTTTTCCTAAGCTTTTTTTAAGAGATCTTGATGAAACTGCAATACTAAACACGTTCAAATTTTTGCAGATGAAATGGCAGTTTTTTAGTAAATGGAACAGCTGAGCATTGATCAAAGTCAATACTCAAGAGCTACATAAAAGAAGGCAAGATCTAAAACTGAACATTTTAATAGTTTTAGAGTAACATGAGATATTACTTGAAAAAATAACTATCTCATTTAAATGTAAATTTGGGGTTCAGTTATCAAAGTGATTTTTGTAATCATTCTACACTTCTAGGGATCTAGGATCAAAGTCGTTTATTGCACTTGCAGTGCCAGCTATTCAAGATGGCTGGTGATGAGATGTGAATTACCTTGAAGGGAGTGTTCCCCACAAATGCTAAAATAATGAATGAACAGGAAGTGCATTCTGGAGGGCTCCATGTTTTAAAAATACAATTTGTACTTTTCAGCTCTCAAATGAGCTCACACCAAACTCTCATTCATCAGATTCTAGCTAGACTGGTGCAGAAAAGCCCAAGGGTGCAAGGGAAATTGGGAACGATAGTCACTTTTTCACTTAGGTGGTGCAAAAGCACAGCAGCACATCCATGACACTGCTTGTGTCAGTGGGCCCATATGGAATAGGCTGTATCTTGGGTAGGAGAAATTAAGCCAATTGAGTGTAAGCAGAAGCATTTATAGCGCTCCCTTCACAGGTAGCATGATGACCTCAGCATAGCTGTTAACGTGTATCCTTGAATCCTGCTAGAGCTGGATGTCTTTCACTGAACTGTGTGCTCACATCCTAGATCTCTGTGGAAGCTCTTCAGGATGGATGCATCTGTAAGCTAAGTCCAAATTGGGGGGTTTCGATAGTTTTTTGATAAAAGAGGGTGACCAATGTTTTATATGGAACAGGTTGAGCTGGAGGCACTGAACCACGGTCTTTTTGTCTCGTAATACATGTAAATCCTGTGTAACTTCACTGCAGTCAGGAAGTACTGGAAAAGAACTGTCATGCTAATAATAAAGGCACAAGGTAGAATACCTGTTGCAGGGCAGTATTGGAAACAGAGTATGCTTGTGTATAGTCAACCAGATAATAGTTTTCTGACTGAAGTTATTTATGCATAGTTGTTTATTCTTTCTTTTGCATTTGTGTACAAATAGTGGATCTGTGATGTTGTAATTAATGTTGCCTTTCCTCGTTTCCATTATGCTAGGGTTGAAATAAGCTCTAACTATCACTGCTGGTAATGGTATATTTTCTCACCATCTGTTTGGTTTTTGATATAGGTGGTTTATTATGGATTTATTTAAAATAAATTTTAAATAACAAATAAAAGAAGCAACCATTGCAACAGGCAATCGAACTAACACGTGTTTGTGCTGAGAAGTGTACAGTTGACTTATAACAATGATGTCTGATAATACATGAATTTGCAAACTAATTTGGGGAGCAGTTTACAGCTCTTTCAGTCAGGTGCCTGGAGCTGGGAGCAGCACAAACTGGTAAAGGCTCCAAAAATATGGCAATGCAAATGTGCAGAATGGAAAACACACTGTTCTGTAATGGCCCAGACATTGAGCTGGGGATAATTAACTGGGATGCAGTTCAGTCAATAGCTGTATTACTAACTTACCTTTGAAAATTCGCTATCAAGCATCTATTACGATGGCTTTCCCAGCCAGTTGTTGGCTCTTCATTTGGTCCAATAAAGAGTCCTGACCTTATCATAAAAGCAAGGACTGCCAAGGTCTTGCTGACACTTATTCCTCCTTGCTCCTCAGTCATTTATGTTCAGACAAATGAAAAGGTTACTGCTCTTTAAATATCCCTTCACAAGGGTCTATGATAATTGAACTGTCTAAATTCATGTATCTAGTTAGATTAGACTCTTTCTTTACAAAAAATAAATACTTGACTTTTGTCAGTTCTTACCTCCTTAGGAATAAATCACACGTGTGAGCCTGTTGTGGAAAGTGGCTGTTAATGAAAGAGCAGCACAGATATGCAGCGGCCTTATGAAAGCTCTTTTTCTCCTCTATTCATTCAGCCTGCAGCAGCTAAATATATCTCTTGTACCATGTCTGAGTAGTTATGTAAGAAACAAAGCAGAATTATTATGCCTGCGCTGGCTTATGTCTTTAACAAGTAGACACACATATATATTGAGAAGAAGGTAAGTTACAGGTTTGCGATCTGAGAAATGGGAGTTCCTTGTGGCTAGTACAAGGTGGTATTTTTGGTAGGTATTCTGCTTTCTTTATGGAAGAGTTGATATTCAAGTATATGAAAATGTCTTTTAGTTCAGTTACAAAATATACTTGAACTTGAAAGAACACAAATGGCTCTGGGGCATGCAATAGTGAATCCCTGAAAAAAGTTGAATAGATTGTTTTAATGAGCACATTTAGTGTAAGAAAAAACAGTTTACAATTCTGTAAACATATATAGCTGATCCTGAGGAACGCTGGCTGCTTTTTAAGGAATTTTGGAAACATAAGATGGGTAGGATCTCCTTGGATCTCCAGATCCTTTGTGTTTCTAGTACCACTTTATACGGGCCTGCCTTAGGAGGTTAGTCTGGGGAGGGGATGGGAACTGCCTGCATGTCTTCTGCTCCAAGGCTGTTCTAGATTCTCAGTGTTCTAATATTTAAACTTTCTTTGCTTTTTAATCTACAGCCTAACTTTGTTCGTGGCCATCTTAAATTCATTCTATCTTATACCAATTGTGGCCCCTAGACGGAATATTTTTCTCTTTCACTGTTCAGTTCCCTGGCATATTTTCTCTCAGCTTCCATTTCAACAGACCAGATCTGCTTAAGCACTTTTAGTCTCTTTTTGTCAGATAGATTTTCCATTTCTCTGATCACACTGGCACCTCTTTTCTGCACCTCTTCCAATTTAAGCTTATCACTTTTTAACATGAGTGAACAGGATTCTATGGCATTAGAGATGCCAATGGTGAGATATCCCCCACATTTTGGACAATAGCATCAGTATTTCCTTCTCTCCTGGAAAATCTTTTCTGATGCAGCTTAGAGTTGCATTGTCCATATAACACTAACAACTCGTACTTAAGAGTCCTATGATTGATCCTTTTCCACATCTAGTCAGTTTCAGCTGAGGAACTTTTGGCTTGTGGAGGAAATGTTTTTATTAGTCCGTTGTGGGGGTGGCCTTGCCATGTGTATGACAGATTTTTATTTGATTTTTATTATTAAGTGTTCTCGAGGTCATCATCATGTTCTTAAACGTCTTTTCCAACCTTGTGATTCTGTGATTCTTTGCATATGGATAATCTAATGCTTCTCAGTATTGATTATCTTCCCAAAAAATGAATTACTGTAAGATTTTGCCAGTAGAATACTGATACTTTAGCCAAGGTTATTATGAAAATAACAAGATTTCTCCCAAGACTGATCATTCATGACCTCTCTTTAATAGCTTCCCTCTAGCCCAAAACTTTTCAACACTAAGCATTTTCATTTTCCCTTTAGTTAGTTTCTTATTGACCTAATATTTCTGATATTAATCCTAATTTCCCCTAGACTTAGTAATGATTTCCCATGTGGCAACATATGAAAAATGCTTTTACAGATATATCTCTCACATTCCCAATGTTTTAAAAAAAAACCCAGCCTAGAACCTTGAAAAAAAAAATCTAATTCATACAGTGTGATCAACCTTTTCATCCTCCCTTGATCTGCATGTCTTTGTGTACACCTTCTCTGAAAAATTCCTCTAAAAACATACACATTACTGAAAAGTATATTGAAATAGGGCTGCTTACTGACCCTCTGATGCTCAGATTGCTTTCTCCTCTGGTGCTCTATGCCGGTCTACCCCCTCCTGTGCTTGTAGGACAGGATCAGGATCTTGCTACATGAAATATCCTGTTCCCTTTCAGAATTTGGGCTGGAGGCTGTTTTGTCACCTTCAGCTTGATCTTCTTGAGATTTTCTTCTACCTGTCTTATATCATTAACATAACCGATGTCTAATTTTTACTTCTGTTATCCATCTTCATCCTTGTATTAAATATTTTCACCATAATCCTAAATTCTGCACCATCTTTATGCCATTATCATTCCTTTCTCATTTTTCTTGTATTTTATGCAAATAGGTGAAAAATCTTTTACTATCTGTACTTGAATAGGGACTTTTTATCTTCGCTTTTTATCATCACCTACTTCAAGAATCATAGGAACAAAATAGTGTATTTGTTTATTGCAGATTCTGCCTCATGTATATGCATATATGTATATAGAAAGAACAAATACTTTGGAGTAATAAAATATATTTAAATTCAACACCAGGATCCTAAATTTTTTGTCCTCCTATCCATACACAAAGTTTGAAGTAACGTTTTACTTAAAATACACTGCATCCAGGTAGGGCTAGGCAGATACTCAGAGGAGCAGCATGATTTATTTGCTCAGGTTTTAGCCTATCCTAACTTTTGCAAACGAAGTAATAGATTTAAAACTTCACATAATGATCTTTGTTACAAGACAGCTTAGACAGCTTTGGCTTCTCTTTCATTGGTCAAGTCAGATTAGTGGTTCAGATTAAGTGAAGTTTAGGAAGACTGAAAGGAGGAAGTAGAAAATGCCAGTCTGGTGGGAGTTGGGAGACTGTTCCCCAAAGGTAAGTTGAATGTATGTAATCTATAAGGAAGAAACAAAGCAGTCTGGAATGAAAACTTGTAAGTTGAACACAGAGAGCGGAAATGAATGCAGGAAGAGAGGAAAGTAAAGAGCAACGATGGAGGCCGTTGTTAGTGACAAGGTGGGGAGGGCCAGGCACGTCCCAGGGTTTAGGTATTTCCGTGGATTGGAACTGAGTTCATCCCTGCTGATAGAAGAGCAACAACTGAAATTTCCCAGGTAAAGCAAGATGAAAAGGCAAGGTGAAAAAAGGAAGAGTAAAAAGATTTTTGAGCCTGGAGGAGAAAGATGTGTGCTCTCTGAAGGCAACCACAGCTTCAGGGATGCAGTGACATAGAAGAGTAATGTAAAGTAGTACAGTGTACAAATACACAGTAATAATTTGTTTGCCTGAGAGAAGAATGTAGCAGTGTAAGATTTTGGTCATGTTTGGGTTAAGTGAAAAAGTATGAAAGGGAGAAAAAAAGAGAGGTCAAAGTTTAATTTATATTTAGTTTTTTCATTTGTTTACTCACCAAAAGCATTAGGGTAGCTTTTGCTAACTTTCTTGACTTGTCTGTATAATGTGATTATTAGTGGGGGTCTATTTGGATTTTTGGAAGGAATACAGTACTTTTCAAGCTTATGAATAATTCAGGTACTCCATAATGTGTGTTGCATTACTTGTCAAATGCTGGGTCCCTAAAGTTATTCAACTTGCTGGTTAAAAAACAAACTAGTTTAATTGTTGATAGAATTCAGTACTAAGAAAAAATCATGTTCCTTTTGCATAGATTTTGATAATAGATGCTGTAATTGTACAGAATTAGACTCTTTAGTATGTTAATTTAGGAGTATGGAGCAAAGCCCAGAACTACGTATCTCAAGAGGTTATAGGGTTTCTTTTCAGGTTTCCTTTTAATTTAATTTTTTTTTTAAGCTCTGGATCACTTTTTTCTATTATTTTTTTGCTTGTATATAAAGAAGCATGGTCTTGATTTGTCTGCAACCCGGTATCTGAACCAAGGTATTGATGATACCAGTAACAGTATACCAAATTGTTCTATAAATATCAATAACTGGTCTATAAATAAAATTGCTTATAAATATAACAAATGGGTATAATGTTGGGGCCTACAGGACTACAAGAACCCTTTATCAGGGAGTGTAGTCATAGGATGAGTGGTTAAACCACGACACCAACTCTGGGGAATAATGTTTAATTACATCTGCATGGCCAAGCAAGTGATCATGAAAGTGTCACTTGGGTTGCTGAGGGCTTATGAGCATGTGTGTGTGCATGTGTATTTGCCAAATTTCTGTTGAATAATTACAATGAGAGGGTGGGATATGGGCGTCTGTTTTAGAACAGATTTTGCCGATCTTTGACAAAGGTCTGCTGGTTCCTTGTTGTGGCTGGAAATGTGGTGTAACTTTAAACAGTTCTTAACTTGCTCAGGACTGCATACCTTAAGCAGTCCATCGCAGTGCCACTCATCCCCTTTGAAGCACTAGCTCATTCCTCCAAGCTGTGATTGACATATAGCTACTGGGTAATTACTGAGGTGAGACACTCCCGTGTCTTCTTGAGTGGTAGAAAACAGTTCTCTAAGTTTTAATGAAACTGAGAGTCTCATCTTCCAGACAGTGCCAAACTTCTTGCATTTTGGGTAGTAAGTGGGTGGAAACTTTAAAACAGAAGCTTAACTCTTGTGCTAGTTGGAGTACCTGATGAAGCACCCACCAACTGCTACTGCTGGATTGCTCTGACACTGAGTCAAGAAACGTAGATCCCTCATGTGGGTGGTTCAGTGTATGTAATGATCAAGACACCATTGGCATACGAGTCCAGTTTAGGACATGAGGTAGCAGATGGATATAACGGTGAAAGGGGATGCAAGTCCCAGAAAGTGTATTTTAAAGAATGTGTAACTCTTAGGTCAGGTTTTATGATTGCCAGAGCTAAACAGCTCATTTTCTGCAGCCTTTGTGCTTATTATGTTTAGTCCAGTTAGTAGTACTGTGCTACTGGCTGCTTTAAGTACAGTTCCTTGCAGACACCATGGGTTGAGGCTCTAAAATTAAGAGTCAGGAGCCCCTCTTTTGATTTTTGAAATTTTGTGGCCTCTACACTGTTGAGAGATTTTTAGGATAATGTACTTTTGGTAAGCAATTTGTTGCTTTCGTGATTTTCAGTATTCAAAGAATTCTAAGGGCTGGTTAAGCTGGGGAGGGGTGGGGGAATATTGCACAACAAATAAGTTCCCAGAGGAACAATAACAGCAAGTAAGAAACCCTGACATGGTAATAGAAAGGTTTATGGCTATATGGGTCTATATGGGACTCTTAACACAAATTTGTTCCCTTAGAGATTAGGGGAGATACTAGATTTAGGTGAAAGGGATGAAGATGCTTGTCTGACTACATTTTCAGCTGTGCAAGTAGTTAAACCAGTGCTAAGGAATTATATAGATATTTAAGTGATTTAAAGGAACAGGATAAATTTTTTTATTTCTCACTGGCACACCAGTTTAATTACTAATACTGAGAGTGGTTATAAAGAAACAATATGTAATTAAATGCATTCTCTACACAGCTTTAACAGTGTAATTAAAACATAAACACTATTTATGGAAAAAAAAACTTGTTAAACCAATTACAATAGCTTTTTTATTGTGTTCTTTCATCTAAACACAAGATAGGCTAGTATTCCACTTTCCTATTTGCAACTAAAATGATACTGGATTTTCTTAGTGGTCATTTGCTCTTTATCTCCTCCCATCTATATATTTCACCTTTAAATTAAGAGAGTTTTGTTTGTGGGGGTTTTTTTGTGGGGAATTTTTTTTCCCCAGAAATAGTTGGGTCATTAACCACTGTCAGCAATTTTGTTTGTTGGAGTGAACCTTACTCTAGTTTCAGTCATGGCTCTATGAAAGGTTCCTGTATTATCTGGTGCAAACAGCTGTAGTGGCAGCACACCAGTGCCTTCTCCAGCACAGGTCCTTTGACATCTCTGTCCCCTGCTACGTAAATGAAGGTGGAAGATTCTGAACATCCTGGACACCCTGCCCTGAGATGTTCAAATTCTCATGATATAAGCTTTTTTCTCAGCATGGGTTTCAAAGAATACACAAACCCATTAAGAAACAGTGAAGGATAGAAGTATATCCAAGACAGCAAATGGATCTTAAGTTATAAATTCTTATTTTCATGAGCTGAATGGCATGTATAAGAATAGCCAGAATAGAAGGGTTCCATATTTTCAAATGGATACATTTAAAAATAAGCTCTGCACAAACATGACATTGTCACAAGTTAATATGTCACTGCCACGCTGTTTTGTTTGTTTTTCTACTGCCACGGTAATTGTGTTGGTGAGATGATCTTATTTACTGGCAATTCTGTAGGATCACGCCAGTAATTCACCTGAAATGATTGTCTACAGTCTTACAGGGGCTTGCTGCTGAGGTTGTTTGAATGCTAATGTAGGCCGTAATTAATCAATAGTGATTGTGCAAAACATAAAGCATTTATATGATGTCCATAATTGACACCTAAATTCTCCGCAAGAGGCAGCCTGAAATAGTAGCAAAACTTGGCCCCGCATCTCTTTGTTCTAGGCTCATCCCATTTGATGTGCTAGCGTGCGTGCATTAAAATAGCCACCGAGGTGACTTGTTCAGATGTGTCATTTGAACTGATTATAGTTTTGCATGCTCCCGTGGTATATAAAAGAATAGAACAGCAAAGGCAATTCTAAGTAGCATACAGCAAAAATTGAAATACTAGGCTTGGTCTGATAATCTTCCAGAAGATTAGAATTTTAATGTATCGATTACTGTTATTTCTTGAAATAACCATTTTGAGGAGTTAATAAAGAAAAAGCTGTATGTGCTTATTGAAAGACTCATGTTTTGCTTCCTTTCTGTGTATAAAATACAGGCTTTTTCTTAAGCTTCTCCCAGTGTTAAGAACGAGAGCATTTTTTTGCTCAGCTCTTCTTTGTTTTGACTTTACACCTTCGTTCAGATGAGAGTTTATAGCTTACATTCTCCCTTTTAACATTCTTACTGAGCTGTCTCTGCTGGATAGGAATTATAGTAGGTTTTCCAACAGAAATGGGACCTCTGCTTAAATGTGGCAATTTCTGAAAGAAACCAGGTACTGTGTCCTGACTCTTGCATACCAGTATGTCACCAGCATGTTTAAATTATTCGGTTTGTTCCTGTAATGGTTTTCTTTCTTTTGACTGCAAATTTGCACAGTTCCCAGGACACCGAGGTTCTGATCTTAACTGAACCTCGGGATTCAGCTGGAGAAGGAATGATTACCAATTATCTGGGGAAAATGTGGCAGAGAAGGATCCGCGATCCCATAAATACACATAAGATGGAGTAACGAATTCCCTCCTTCTCCCAAAGCACAACCCACCGGCAATTAGCGGAACGGTTAAAAAGATTCATTTAGGTTTCCGTTTCCTTAAATGAACATGTGAAAGCAGGTGGTTAGCAAGTTCATTAGTGTCGTTTTATGTCAGCAGTGACATAAATCTACAGTACTGCGACTACAAAAAAATGATCATCTATATGGTTCATTTGTAGCTCTTAATTAAGAGTGAACCAAAACCTGAAGATGAGGGAAAAACTTGGACCATCGTAACCATTGTCTAGTAATGTACTGTATGTAGGCCTGTGCTCCAGGCAGAGTAACCTTGCAATTAAAGAACATGATGGTGAAGCTGATTCCGTTACCTTAGATGTTGTTTTTGTCTAAAAGAAAAGAGCTAATAGCTTTTTAATACTCTGATTTTAAGGTTTGCCATATTGCTTTGAATGTTACATCTTGATGGTTTCCTTTTGGAAAAAGAGATTTCTGACCAATGTTTTTTAAGATACCTCGCACAAATATTTGGAGGTCCCCAAAGCCAAAGAGAAACTCAGAATGGGTTTTGCTGAAGTGCCCAAGCATAATAGGTGCCTGGCTTATGAAAAAAGTCCATAGAAGTAAGGTCTTTACTCATTTAGATGCTTTTATAAACTCCCATTAGGTGCTTTTGTGCATCTTTAGGCATGTAAATACCTCATCCATTGGTCTAAACAAAGACATGCATGCACTGGCAACATTTACAGTGATGGAAGTCGAATATGCTTTGACTTCAATCAATGGGCTCTGTTCATTTGTGTCTCTGTCTGAAAATATTCTAGCTGTAATCTGTTTGGTTGCCAGCTGACCAAAATATCCCCCAAAACCTCAACCAAAAAATTACATTTCCAGAGCACTAATAAATGTATTTGAAGATGGGGAGACAAAAAGTAAAATTACTTCCATATGACACAAAGCTATTAGAGGTCTGATAAATCTGGATTAGTTTCAGCTGTAACAATGGCTGATATTAAAGCCTTGGCCAAAAAATAGATAATTGGAATCACACAATACACAGCTCTTCAGTTTGGCATCAATTTCATAATACAATAAAACTTATCATTTGTAAGCTTGTCTGGTTTTCAGAAAAAGACTGAGAACAATATGATCTGTCCTGGTACATCAGACAATATGGTGCAGGTGGTTTAAAAACAAAACAGTTAATCAAGCAAAATTTTACTTAAACTACCTGATGATTCATCACCCAGTCTATGCATACTGTCAATTGTGCCTTTCTCTGAGCAATTATTTATAGAATATTTAAATAGCCTGGACAACATGTGCAACTGCTGGGAACGCTATTTTATTATGAATTACTTCTTGAATTTATTTCCGTTCAATATAGGCTGACAACAGTGGAGTGAGTCAACCTTCTGTTTTCCTGAATGCAATGCGATATACCATTTATACTGGAAGTTAAGTTGTGCCTCCAATATTATATTGGGTATGTTTTAATATTCCAAATATAAGCTTTGCAGTGGTATGAAAGTCAGAATTATTAATTGTCTTTCTGCTTCTTTTTATATATATATTATTGCAAACTCTAGATGTGTTTATGTTAGTAAGGACCACTTTTAAGCTCTTACTTGCTTGACTTCCATTCCAAATACAAGATTGCTCAGAAACACCAACAAAGAATATGACAGAATATGACCCTTAGTGGGCTGGGTAGTAGTTGGATTTTTTAGAGAAATTGAAGAAATATATGGAGTAGAAGGAAGCTGAGAGATGACAAATGTACCAAGAATGAGATCACCAAGAACTGGACAAGCTTTGACAGGCTGTAAATTAAGGGGAAGAAATTGGATAAAGTAGAAAGACAAAAAGAAAAGAAGAAAGGAAAGAGGGAGAAGGGAGGTGATACAGTTATTTAAGTTATGGATATGAGGTGTTTATAACATAACACCTGGAACAGAGACAGTTAAGCAGTTTTTCTTGTGCTGCAGATTGGAGAGTAGAACATCAAGGGGACAGAAATGAGACTGGTGGCAGTCGTGGTGTCACCTACTTTGAGGACTGTAACTTCAATCTAGGCTGCATAACTGGTGCATTTGGGGATCCTGGAGCATTCCTGGTTGCCTGTTCACCAGTGTGCCTGGAAAATAGTGTGGAAATGATAGGAGAAAGAATACATATTTATAAACGTTAATAAGGTCACCTCTCAGTCTCCTTCAAGCTAAAGAGGCCCAGCTCCCTCAACCTCTCCTCATAAGGAAGGTGTTCCACTCCCTTAATCATCTTGGTGGCCCTGCGCTGGACTCTCTCAAGGAGATCTATGTCCTTCTTGAACTGAGGGGCCCAGAACTGGACACAATATACCAGGTGCAGTCTCACCAGGGCAGAGTAGAGGGGGAGAAGGACCTCTCTTGACCCACTAACCACACCCCTTCTCATACACCCCAGGATGCCATTGGCCTCCTTAGCTATGAGGGCACATTGCTGGTTTATGGCCATCCTGCTGTCCACCAGGACCCCCAGGTCCCTCTCACCTACACTGCTCTCCAAACAGGCCAGTGCCTGACCTATACTGGTACCAGGGGTTGCTCTTTCCCAGATGCAAGATCCTACACTTGCCCTTGTTAAATCTCATTCAACTTCTCCCCACACAGCTCTCCAGCCTGTCTAAGCCTTGCTGAATGACAGCTGTGGTGTGTCAGCCACCCCTCCTAGTTTGGTATCATCAGTAAGCTTGCTGACTGTACACTCTATTCCCTCATCCAGGTCATCGGTGACTATATTGAATAGTACAGGTCCCAGTACCGACTGTTGAGGGACTCCACTAGATACAGGCCTCCAGCTAGACTCTGTCCCATTGATCAACACTCGCTGGCTTCTTCCTTTTACCCAGCTCTCAATCCACCTCATTACTCGACCTTCCAGACCACACTTCCTCAGTTTATCCATGAGGATGCTGTGGGAGACTGTCAGATGCTTTACTGAGGTCAGTGTAGGCTATATCCACTGCCCTACCTATCTATCCACCTGGTGAGATCCTCATAAAAGGCTATTAGATTAGTCAAGCATGACTTGCCCTTGGTAAAAACATGTTGACTGCCCTAACAACCCTCTTATCCTTGATGTGCTTAGAGACAGCTCCAAGGATAAGCCTTTCCATCACCTTTCCAGGGATGGAATTGAGGCTGACTGGTCTGTAGTTACCCAGATCCTCCTTCTTGCCCTTTTTGAAGACTAGAGTAACATTTGCTTTCCTCCAGTCCTTGGGCACCTCTCCTGTTTCCTAGGATTTAGCAAAGACAATGGATAGTGGCCTAAAATGACTTCCACCAGCTGCCTCAACAAACACCTTTCAAATTCTCTCCTTCAGGTGGTGAAGTAGAATAAGTCAGTGGCTGGCTGGTGCTTAGATTTTGGCCAGGGTCAACTCACCACAATATCTGAAACTTGAGAGTCTTTCTGAATCCTACTGTTAAGAGATAGCCAAAAAGCTGCCAACTGGAAATTAAGTGGTACTGTTGTTTTATCTGTAGTTAAAATAAAAATATTTAATTGCAAATTTGAAAACAAAAGAAAAAAGGATAATATGTCAATGGCCATTTGGTGGTTGTTTTTAAAGTTTTTGAGGCACTGTGTTCTTACTACTCTGATAAGATCTTCTGTGTCACTTAGTATTCTGTAGGAAGTTCTCAGAAAACACTTAGTATTATGACAAGGTTACTTGACACCTTTTAAGGCCATTCACCTAAAATTGACAAACCTCAGGAAATCTTTACAAAACAAAGTAGACCCTTCATGTGTTTTTAATGGACTGTTTGAGGGTATTTTTAAAGTAATTGCTTGAAGGTTTATGGAGCCATTGGTCATGATATTTTGCTCATCACATGGGGACTATATCAATGAGTGTGAATTTAGTTCAATGAGTATGAAGTTGCTTTTGGTACTCAAGTCATCAAGCAATAGTACATTTGTTACTTTCCTCACTTTGACTTTTTTGAGTCCTGAGAGAGATAAAAGTATCTACGGTAATGTCACGTTATCTTTCAGAATGTCTAGTCTTAACTAAAAACTTCAGTGAAATCTAAAGCACTATAAAGCTACATTTCACCTACACCCATGTGGACAATATGGACTAGGATCCTCTCTTTTTTACAGGAATTTCCTTAGAGTTAAGATAGTAGTACTTAAAAGGCAAATGAAAATAATTAAAAATGGTATTTTTACCACATCCAGGCTTGTCTGGAATTATGCTTTGGATATTAATACAGTAATCTGTATGGATATAGTATCTGCAAAAGTAAAAAATAAATAAAGGGTGCAGATTGAAAAAATATGTGTGCCTTGCACTCTTTCCTCTGCCAAGGCAGAGTTAACCATGCTGTGTATTTGACTGAACTAATTTAAAAATCTCCTATGTGTGTTGTAATTTGTGTCATTCCTGTTGAAAACCTGGGTTCAGTTTGTGGGTTGGCTGTGATGTTCCCATATGTTTTCCTATTTCCAAATAAGTGCAGCTGTAAAAACTAGTTACCGAAGGGATGTTGCCTCATTAGGCAGTAGGAACTCAAAGCTTGAAACGCAAAGCACTCTAATTCTTAACACAACTCCCTGTTTTGCCTTACCATGATTTAACTGCTTTGTGTGTGCTCCATTGCATGAGTTTAGAGTTTCAGTGCATATTCTGACAAGGAGGCTTCCTGGATAGCGGATGGAAAAGAAGTGATGATGAACTTTTCGTTCGTTCTAAATGCGAACACCAATTTTCAAGGGAGCTAATTAAAATCTTTATCTGATCCCTAGCTGTGAGAGAGCTTTGCCTGGATGCACGTGATAAGTTCATGCCTTTTGAGATTTCTAATTTGATTGTATATTTTTTTTCCTGGTTTTACGGCTACAGCATTTTTTTTATGCTCATAAATTTTTGCTAGAGGAAACAGCAGCATTCCCTTTAGATGTTGCAGTTGGGGAACAATGCTTTGCAAGTGGATTTTTTTTTTTTTCCCCTTTGTGTATTCGAGCAAAATGGTAACTCAACTCATCAAAGCTGTTTGTAGGGAAAATGCTTCTTTCCAACCTACTTGCCTGATAAACCATTGTTTTGAAGAGTGTCCAACCTGAAATAATGTACAGGATCTCAATAACCTGTGAGCTCCTATTACCAAAACTTTGTAAAGATTGGTTTGGGATCTTAAAAAGGACGTGCTCAGTTTTCTAGGTATAAAGTGGCACATTGTACGTCAGCTGGATGTCGACAAAGAACATTAAATTCTTAATTTGGCATTACAATTTGTCAGCTGGTCACATCAGTTGACTTTAATAATTGCTAATTGAGCAAATGCACAGATCTGGAAGACAGAACTGCAAAAACTTGCTCTTTCTTTGTCAGCTTGTTGGTTTTATGTGTTTGGGTTATTTTCACTTGTAGCATGAAAAAAAAAAAGTTAATTTTTGTTCTGCAGTGAGTTCTGTACCATTATATTGATCTTGTGTTTGATGTCTTTCTTAAATTGAAGATTAGACTCATAGTTTAAGCTTGAGATTATTCCTTGGTAGCAAGTAAATGAGTTCATCAGTTTGGAGTTGCGTTGGTAAGATCCGTCAGAATGAGAGTTTAAGGATAGGTCTTAGCACAATATAAGGAAATGATATAAAATTGATCTGATCACTCTGTAGTAAGCTATTAATTCTCAGTTTTATTGCCTGCTTCAGGATTCATGTGGAGGAAACAAGTTTATAGCAAACCAAAATGTCTGTCACAGTCTGATTTTGCTACAGTAGAAAAAAATAATGTAGCTAAAGCAAAATAATGTTACTAAGTAACATCTTCACATAAATGAAGTGGAAGTAGGAGGGTAGTAGTTCTATAGAAGTTCTTAAGGTGGCCAATAAGATTGGACAGTACTTGAAATACCTTTTTTTTTTTTTTCTTCTGTCAGTTGAGTGACAAGATCAAGAGCCAATACTTTTGCCAGTGCAAACAAAAGCATGCATTTGCTGCTTTTGTTTAGGAAGAAGAGAAAGGGATCTGAATTTCCTTCCATAAATATGTATAACTTTAATATGAACAAGAATTTAAATTCAGATTCTCCTGGGGTAAAACATACCCAAACAGAAAGTAAAAAAAAAAAAACCCAATCCTACTCATATCGTACAGCAAAATGAGAAAATACGTACAAACTGAAATACAACCTCATGTGAAGACAGGCACATTGTCCTGAAGGGTGACAATTCAAAGATGTTGGCCATATGTCACCAAGGTCATTTTTTATGAATATTTAGCAATGTCATACCATATGAATACCTAAAACAACGTACAGGGGAAGAACAAATTTGTCTCCATTGCGATTAACAGATAGGCAGTTATAAGTCTTTGTGTTCACACAACTGTATAGCTGTCACAGTATGTTCCATACATGCTTTACCAGATAAAATGCAGTACAGGTCTTCCTAGTTTTCAGACCATCCTGTTGGATTTTGTGTTTAGAGTTTTCTGCCTAACACAGACATACACCATGTAAGGATGTAAAATTGATATTGATATAATTATAGTTGCTGTTACCTTTTCCCTACACCATTCTGAGTAACAGGAAAGGTGGTCTTGTTGAAATTATTCTCTTGCAGATTTTAATCCCAAAGTGCTAGCTGTTTGGAAGGTTCAAATTTGTTTTGCACACAGGTAGTATAGTGTGAAACTTTCTCATACATGTTTTTTGAATCATGTCTTTTTCTAGATGACCAAGTACTTGCACTCTAGGTGTAGTTGCCCTGCTACTAATGGCATTATTATCATGGACATACCAAGTTTAAGCCATACAAATCTGCTCAGTAGAAACAGAGTGGGTTATGCAGATGTGTCATTCAGCCTTTTTGACTAATTCGTGGAATATGGAGACATCTGTTTCCTTGGCTTTGCTTAGGCAAAATTATATGTCAAATTTAGAGCTGCTCTTGTAATAGCAGAAGTATGGTCCCAAGAATTCAGACCAGAGATTCTTATAATCTGGGATTTAGAGTCCAGCATTCTGTCTCCAACAATTCATAACAGATTTCCAGAGAAGAGAGGAATAGTGTTCATACCTTTCTTGAAAATTCCCAGCCTCCAGCTGTTTTCAGCTCAGGGGATTTCCTGGATTTGGTGCAGCTCATCTCACTGCCAGTGAATCTCTTATCCCAGTACCCACTCAGTTTCCCCATGTAACTTTTAAACATTTTCTTGTACCCCCAATATGTTTCTTAGAGTTTCATAGGTCTTTCACATCTTGGACAAAGAACCACCATGCAAAACCTGTCTGTATTGCTCTTCATTCCTACCATGGCTTCCTACCATTGTTTCCTTTATGGCTGATCATTTCCTATATACAAGAATACACCGAAATCTAAAATGACATAAAAGTACAGTTTGAGCCCTATGTTTTGATACAAATTATTGCAGAATATCACAGAAACTCATCTTGACAACTGACTTACAAACAGCTTTGCAGAAAGAAAATGTAGTTTCTACAGCAGTGACAGGATAGAAATTGCCAGTTGATACTTTCCTTAAAAAACCCCTCTGTTTCATCTGTGGTCTGTATAGACATTTTATGATACCCCATGCCCAGATTGGTAGAGAAGGTTACCAGGATGTTTGGAGACCACATTTGATCGACCATAAAATGTCCTGAGATCACAGACCCCATGGTTTTATTAGTGCTGAGAGAGGTACAAGGTAGAAAGCTACAAGGATAGTGATATAAGCTGGCTTTTGCTAAGAGTTTGCGCCCAGGGTTTAAATGGAAGGTCAGAGTGAGACCCAATACATGTAACATGGGCTGAAGTGTCATCTGTGTTTTGCTGTTCTCATTTAAGGTCATTTATCATGTAGCAAACACTTTAGAAGATCTCTTGAGTTGAAGCTTAAAAATTACGCTGCAGTGTAATTAAGAATCATTTGCAGTAAAATAAAGAGATCATCCAAATCTCTACATATGTCACCTGATAAATTTAGGTCAAGACTGACTGAAAGATCTTGCTTGTCTACAAATGCCAGGTTTTTAGAGACTCTTGCCTTTTGTTGCAGATTGGAGATTACTTTAATATGCTTCAGACTGAAAGAAATGGTTTTTTCTTTAGTATAGGAGATAAAGTACGGTCAGAAGTCAGTGAAAATAGTGAAGTAATACCATTACTGTCTTCCAGGACCAGAAGGTTCTGGGTTTTATGAATTTTGGGTTTGGGTATTTTTTTCCTGAATAATGATGCTCCATGACATTATTCAGTATCTTTCTGTGATTCTAAAAATTCTGAACTTTAAAAAAGGGAAACCTGTCCACACAGTGTAGAGATACATTTTGAAAATTAACCGAAGGGATTCAATAATTTTTGGATCTTGAACCTTTACAGTTTGTGTTGGTAATAAAAATATTCTGCACTACTAAATCGCACTGTGAGCCATAAATAATAGGAACCTGTAATGTGGTAAGGCAGGCTACAGCTGAAGCATTAGCATCAACAGTGGAACAGGCTTATTATACTTACCAACAGGTGCAGATAAATTAGTTAAATAGTTTTCTTCTGAACGTTTGTTGAAATCACTTTGTTGACAGGATGTCCTTATATTGTAATCACAGGCAGCGCTTTTGCTTTCTTTCAGAAACATCAAATAAAGTTTTCTAGTGGAAAAAATAAAAAAGAATAAATCTCAGCTGTCAGAAAATAAGCATCCAAAGGCATTTTAGCCTAATCATTTGTGGTAGAGGAGGCCACAGGATGATGTAAAGTTGCTGTGACTGACACTTTTTCTTTCTGAATCTGCTTGTTCTTTATAACATAACTGCAAGCAATCCCATAAGTTTGCAGACATAAATAGCCAGTGTCAGTGTGTGTGGCATGCAGAGCAGAATTATACCTTCAACCAAGAAATACCTCTTGAGGAGAAGCTGCCTGGTAGCACTCACTTTAGCTCAAAGTAGAATGTTAATCTTTATTATCATTATATTTTTATTAACATTTATATTCATCTTTAGTGTTAGTCTTTTCTATGGACAGATATGTTTTTCCACAGAAAACAATGAAAGCAAACTGGTTTTACCTTGATCTTCCTGTGTTTCTGGTGGCGTCCTTTGGTACTTGGGTCATTGACCTTTCTTGATTAGAAAGCCTTTTCCCATCATCTTTTAATATCTGCCACCATTTTTTTTCCTCCTTCTGTGTTTACTCCCAAAACGTTCATACTACTGGGGAGATCTCTGAGAGCCAGGCTTTTGGTGGAGAAAGACTAGTTCATTAAAAATACACTACTAGCTTAAGTATCTTTATGTAATTAAAAAAGCAAGACACAAAGTGCAAAAAGAAAGTGTGGGGTGTGTCCCCTCCCCTATTTTGCTTGCATTTTGCATCTCTGTGAAAGACACACAAACATTTTCCAGGGGGACAATTAGCATTCTGGCAAGCTCTCACTTGTGATCCCTAGACCATCAAAGCCCTGACAGATGCAGTTTTATACAGAAATGCAAAGATTATATTTGTGTTTCTGCATCTATCCTGCAAAAACCCAAAGCATTCAGATCTCTCCTTGCTACTCTGTTCCAGCATGCTCAAGCCATCTGCTTGGTTTCCCTGCTGCATTTGGTCTCATTAGTCACGTTCACATGTATTTCAGGCTGCTTAATTTCATTACGCAAAGTATTATGCACTGTTCATCCAGTAAGTGAGAGAGGTTCATTCGGCTCCCTGAGAGACTTGTAAAAAGAAGTTTTAAATCTCGAAGAAAACCTGAAAATTCTTGTTGAAACATGGATCACGTTTCACTGTTACCTTTATTAGCATACCAAAACTTACGTTATTGATTGAGTTACTTGTCTTTTCCTGAGTCCCAAAGGCTAATTGCTGTTGCCTAAGAAATATTTGCTTCCAACTAGGATTTTTTTAACACAATTAGGATCTCGACACAAAACTAAGTGTCATACTGGAAAGCATTCTTTTTGCTGGAATTAGTTTTACTGCTGAGTAGCCAAGTTGCCTGAGCACAATGTGCTTGTGGCCATCCCTGTGAGTATCCAGTAAAGTTAGCAAAATCATAAGCCTTTTAGAAAGCATCAGTTCACAGAGGAAAGAGAGATCTGTTGCCACTGAAGATGTAAAATCTCCATTTGCAGTCATTGCTGAGTGTGCTCAAGCTTCTCTAAACTCCTAAGGATGACTATGATAAACTTGTGGCATTCCCATGGAGTGGCTCGATATAATTGCGTTGAAAGTTGAAAAAGACAGAGAAAGAGTTTCTGTGATGGCTCTTGATAGCTCCTCTGTATGATGGGAAAGAACCAGCCCCAGCAATGAGAGCTGGGAAGCTGCTGGGACCCCAGTGGGCAGAAGAGTACCAGTATGGGAGCAAAATGGTCAGCATTGGGCTGAGGCTTGGTGGGCAGAAGCAGTGGATTAATACTCAACCTGGAGAATGGGAAAGGACATAAAAACTGGACATGGAGTGAGAGCCTGGCACCAGCCAGACAAAAAGAGTGAGAACTGGCAGGGAGCTCTGCGGAAGACAGATTTAATAAGGAATTGGATACCCAGACGGCAGATGTAGAGCTGCCAACAGAGCACCATTAGCATCAGCCAGTAATCCTAGCTGGAGAGAACTGGGAGTGCTTGAGAAATGAGCCAGGAAGGCAGGAAAATGGGATGTGATGGGAGCTGTGGTTGGGTATATAGAAACATGCTGTATATATTAAGTGCTCTAAAGAAAAAAAAAATAGGGAAAAATGAGGATCCATTATTGAGTGTAAAAAATTAGTAGACTTTTTATCTTGAAAAAATTTCACCATGAAAATCATAATTTTATTTTAATCATGTACTCTATATGGTATATAAAGTATAGAGCACTCATACAATAGGAGATGTGGGGTCTTTAAATTCCTTAAAATATTCCATCCAAGGCACTGGATAAGCATGGCACCCCCCAGAAAATTTGTGACTTGGAGACTGTCCTAGTGGCTCAGAAAGAGGCTGAATTAAACTTTTGAGTGCTTGACATTGCAGCGATGTGCTTTTATTAATATTGGGGTTTGCATCTAATGAGTTTAATTTTACTTTGTTGTTTTGATAAATAAATATATTCTATCCAGACTGCCACAAGGTACAAAATAATTGTTGACTGTGAAAGCCGGAACATTTTTAACCAGCTTTTCCTGATTTTTGTTTCATTAAAACCCTGTCCTAAAGTCATTCAAAGGATTTTCCCTTTCTTTTCTTTTCTGATGGAAAAGGGACATTGTGTGGTGGGATAAATTCTTTTTGCCCTGTGACTTTGGTGACTGTAAATTGAATGCAGTGCACCTTGTTGTTATGGACTTTATTTCCCCAAAAATTGGAATGCAAATTAAAGGTATCCACATTTACAGAAAACTCCATTGTTTTTACTGTTGTGGTTAACAATATTGATGTCTTAGTACTAAAGCAGTGAAAAATGAGAGCTTCCAAACTATTCAAAATATTTTTAATGAACTTTTGAATTATGATATGAGTTTGTGTTTAAAAAAAATTATCTCTATTTCTAAGAATTTTTGCTGTTATAACTCTTGCCAAGAGTGGCACAAATGAATTAAAGACAATGTTTCATACAGAAAGTAATCAAAACCGCTTACATGTAAGATATGGGGACTGAGGACAGGTTTTACAGTGTACGACTAAGGTATCGGGCAAGGTGTCAAGATGTTTAAGGATGACAAGGTTCTCCAAACCAGCCTCCTTGTGTGACTTCCAGCATATTGTTTAATTTTGTGTATCTCAGCTTCCTTCTATAGAACAAATATGTTGATAAAGCTTTTCTGCTATCCTTTCTCTGTCTCTGGGATTTGATTTATAAAAATCTTAAAGATCTCTAACAGTCTTGTTCAAACAACTTCCAGCTTAGTAAGCATTCTGTCTTTACTGGGGCTTTTAGTCAGAGCTGTGGGGGAAAAAGTGACATGAATTTTTTCTTTTCTTTCTGCCAGAAGACTGTGCAAATATAAATCCACATCATCTTGGTATCAAAAGGCTTCCCCGAGCATTCTAAGTTAAGGCATGTTGTGGGATAGAGCTGTAGGAATATATGTTGTGTGTGAGATCCCTGCAATCCACCATACTTGGGGCACTGATGAAATTTACAGAAATATCTAATATTGGAGCACACTAAGAAAACAGTCCAAATGAGTCCTCGATGAAGGAAAGTTGTTCATGGGGTTTTTTCTGTGCATCTCAACAATCTGATTAACTCTGATGATAATCAACTTCTGCCAATCAGCAGCTGAGGGGCACTAAACAAACCAGGTATAATTAAAGGAGTTTTTAAGCAGCAGTTGTTTGTGGGCAAGGATAGAAAAAACAGCTGCATAGGCACAGGCAAGTGTTTACATGGAATGTCTTTCTCTTAAAGGGAGAAAAGGGATATTTTCTGAGCTGCGGAGAGATTAGAAACTGACTGATAGAACCTTCATTCAAGATTTCCCTGTGAAAAGAAAACTGCGTTGATGCCAGTCATATAAGGTATTTTAAACAAACAGATTCTGTTGCCTCCATACCCTGTTAAATGCTTTAATGCATGATGCTTTCTGAGAAATAAAATGAAGGTAGTAAATAATTTAAAGAAATAGCTTTTTCTGATGTAAAGTCTATTAGATTAGTTAACTTATGGTGTGGTAATCCATCATATTTCATGCTGACATTAAAGATGAACCACCCCCCCCCCCCCAGTTTATATACATTTGTTGGCTGTTCAGATAATAGTTGTATTCCTTGCCTTCTCTCACCATCAACTTGCGCTTTATCAAATCCCAGGCTGTCATGGTTCATTATCCATAGATGATCTTGAGCTGCCTTGCATCATAAAAAAATATGCTGTGGCATCTGCCATTGTGCACCACTATACAGATCACTTCGGAGTGAGGTTTGTCTTTGATTTATACATTCGGTAGTGCATTGTCTTAGATTTTTGCCTGTGAATATCTTGAGCAGTGGAAGCTGCATACAGCACTCTTCTGTGATTTTTCAGGCTGTAGACATAATGTCTACCCTGCTTTTTTTATGTAAGGAGTTCCATTTGAGTTAATGCTTGTACTACTTGATCTCCACCAGGCAGTCACATTGCTTATCTAGTCATTTTGTGTAAGCTCCTGTACCAGTGATGTTGACAGCACATTTAAATTAGCAGCTGTGATTATAGTATCAGTCTTGTGTTCTAGACCCTGTATTTTGACTTCTCTGAATTTAGGAGCCAGGAAAGACATTTATGTCACGACTGTATTAATAGAGAGCAATAATGTTCCAACAGAAATATATTTACTGAGGAAGTCTTTATTTCCTGAAAGGTAATTACATTGGTAAAGAGACTATTAGTCTTTTTTGAAAGACAATTAGTAAAAATGCTGAGTGCTCATAGATATTAGTAAATAAAAGTCCTCTTCGTTCCTCCAATTTACATCTCTGGTTAACTATTATTGCAAGGGGGAAAGGAACATACATCTCTTAGATATTCTAAGGTCATTTCACAAGATTTGGAAATTATTATATTCTATTGCTGCTGTTACTGCTTCATCTGAGAATATTTGTTTCAGCGATCAACAGTGAAAGTATATTACTACCCATTTTATCTTTGTTTCAGTACTTCTTGACTTGATAACTAATTGAAATTAATCAAAGAAGCTGTTTTGGGGGAATTGCAGGGATACTCTTCTGAATATGTTAAATCTAAGTAGCACTGCTTGCTATAGCCTAGATAGGCTTCACCCAGTCGCTTTGATGTTTTCTCCAGGGATGAGGAGAGTGAGGGAAACAATCTTGTTCTGTTAAGATTCCTTATAATTGCCAAGCTTGATGCAATTTCAGTGAACCATTACGCTAAACTCACTCCTTCTAAGGGAGGAAAAGAGTTTCTGGATAGTCTGAAGATATTTATAGGACTTCTGTTTGCGTGTCACGGTTCCCATACCAAGTAATTGTTTATACTTGCGAGGGTGTCAAGGCTTCATTTGGACTAGAGCTTTTCATGCTTTTTCTGTTTGTGCAGATGTTTCACAGAGAGCTTGTGGAAGTTGAGATCATTCATAGGTCAAATGAAAAGCAACAACATATAAAGACAATGAAATGTCAGGGCACTTTTCAATGAAAGTTCACCAAAACAGTGAAAAGCCATATGAAAATGCAAAGTTTTATGTCCTCAAAGTAAATTGTCCCCAAGGAAGATAACTCGCTTGGAAAGAATGATACTGTTCTTGGGTGTTGCAGAGCAGATTGTTGTGAGACTAACTCTCAATGTGTGACTTTAGCAGTGGCTGTTGTTCTGCCCAAAGCTTATCTTTCATTTTCAGTAATAAAACCCAGTACAGCTCTATGCTGAATGTGGAAAAAAGGGGGAAGAGAGCACAAGAGAGATTGAAAAAATATTTTATTTTCTAATTCGCCTGCATCTGTTCCTGTTCCACCAAAACTTGCAAATGAATTTTGATTGAAGTAGCAGTGTGTTCATCACAGTGATAAAATTAATTTCCATCTCTGTTCACTATCATGCGTGTCTCAGTTACAGACAGTTTCTTCTGAGAATATGAAATACTGCCTATGAATGTGTCTGGGAGTAAGTCACCAATGTTATAACTCAAACTAATTTAAATGAAGGCAAATGTTTTGGGATCTGAAAGTCAAATTTTCATTTGAACAATAGCTTCAAGGACTTGCATGCACATTTGACTGTCTCGTGCCCTGAGGTGGGTTGCTACTAAAGAGATTATCCACATATACCCATGAGCTAAAATAAGGCTCACAGGAATGTGAAATAGAATAAAGTTGTCTGTAAGGTAAATATGAAGTGGAAAAGCAAATCAAAGCAGAAATGGAATGAGAATGAATTCAGGAGTATTTCAAAAAATCTACACTGGGAACTTGAGCTTGCAACAAAACCTGAGGATGCACAAATCTGAACTAGAAATGCTTCTTAATTGTCATCCAAGTCATAGAATTTGTTTGCTAGGTCCTTCAATATTACTGATGTCTGTATGACAACATTCCAAATTGGGTACTGCAATAAACAGAGTCAGTAGGAAATATCCTCTGAGACTTTTTGAGTATTAGGAAGTGCTTACTGGAGCACAAAATTATGTTAAATGGTTAACAAGGAGGCTTCCTATTTTAAAGAAATCCATTCAATGGGTAAAAATATTCCTTTAAGTGTTTTAAATGCAATTTAATACTACTGTCCATTTAGAAATATTTATGGTGTGTTGATTTTGATGTGTTTTCTCCTATTTGATGGTAGTAACGAGGCTGAAATCACTTCTGTTGCAGGAACTATTGCTTCCACTGTAGTTTCTATGGACGTTCTAGAAATGCAGGGTGGTGCTCAGGGCAGCACTGTGAGAATCTCCACAGAGCATGGAGGAAGGCTGTAAACAATACTGGTCCAGAATCAGGAGGCCCCAGACCACCCTGCTGAAATGCCCTGACCTCAATTAGTTCAAAAAACCATGCCAGTTGATAGCAAGACTCTTAGGAGTTTTTTCTCCTTTTCTTGCCTTCACAGTATTTTGTTTCTCGCACATTTATTAAAAGAAAAAGAAATTGTGGAGTCTCCATTTCATTCTTATGCTTGTAAAACTCCATTAACCATGATGGAGCATGTAAGACTACCAATAAAATTCCATTTCAGCCAGTGAGTTTGGCTGGTGGAAAAAAATGGTGATTAATTTTAAGATTTATACTCAGCATTTCTCAGTAAAAGAAAATATCTTGTAAACTTCTGTTAGTATCTCCCCACAAGGAAGAGGATGTTACCAATGTGTTCTTTAAATTCTTTGAGAAAAATTAGGTTTTCACAATTCATTCCAGGGTTTGTTTGGGTTTTTTTGGTCTTTTAAATAATTTTAGTATGTTTCTATATTTTCTGGTTAGCAAAGTCTTGTCTGCTAGGAAAATGTTGACATGTTATCATGGGACTGTTCAATAATCAAAAACTAAGGCATTGTTGTAATGAACACCAAAATTACAGGTGAACAGTGTTGCCACAGTTTGCCAACTTGTCTCACAGGAAAGGTTCATAAATTTTAAACGTATCTCTGAAAATTTAACCTCCTTTTTTTCTGAACTAACGCTTCATTCTTGGTTTGTGAGCCAACATTCCACTGATGTATGAAAATTCCTAGGCTTTGGATGGATACATCTTGCCTCCTTTTTAACATTTCCTTCTTAAAGGTAAACCACTGAGCAACAGAGAAAATTGAATTTTACATAGATCTATAGTGCATGTATCCATTAAAAATAAGAATAATAAATGCAAAAATTACTTTAATTTGTTGAAATTTATTAAACTGTATGTAATAGGTTGTCCTGGTTGTGGACAGGCCAGAGGCAACCTCCCCAAGCAGCCAGACCAGGTGAGCTGAGTCAGCCCAGGCTGTTTCCACACAACCTGCCATCACTGCTCCATAAAAAGGGCTGGCTGGGAGTGGAGGGGGGCTCCTGGGTGCCTGGAGGGCAGTCTGAGTGCAGCTGAGGTCTAGGGCACTCAGAGTTATCACTGGGTGTGAGTGAAATTTGCTGTGGGCTATTATTGTTCCTCTTTTACGGTGCTTTTGTCAGGAAACTGTCATTATCCCAATCCATGGAGGCTCTGTTTCTCCTCTGGGAGTGAGCAAGCAGCGTGTGATGCTCAGCCGCAGGTTGGGGCTGAACAAGATTGGCCTGAAAGTAACTTCAGCTATCTTATCCTGGCAACATAGGCTGCAGTGAGATTTCTGGGGGTTGGCAACTGAGGGTGAATCAGATACACCAAAGGCTTTTTTGGGGAAAATAAAATTTCACGAAGTAATAGAGTTAAGCGTAGGTCTTACTCTCCCTCTAAGAAAGAGAATGAAATTGCTGGTGCAAAAAAGGCTTCTTTCCTCCCACGGTGCTGCATTTATTGTGCTACAGTCTAAACCAGCAGCAATTATACATAAGCTGTTAAACAAAATGAGAACAATCAAACAGTCGGCTCACTGTGCCAGAGGTGGTACTTGGAGTCCTTGCTGTTTCTCGCAGTCAATCTCAGCATCAGTGATGGTCAGAAAATAGATGCTCATTCTCCTGCATATGTTTATGTGGTGGGGGGGACATGACTTCCCATTTTGGCAGGCAAAAAAGTAACTAAAAATGCTTGGAAAAACCTAGATCTGCAGGGAAAATACCTGCAAGTACATGCTGTACCTGGGAAGATATTGCAGTCTGGATAAAAGGCCCACCAGATTACTACAGGATGAAGGCCGGAAGCTGGCAAAATTCAAAACAGTTTTGAATGACTATGGCAGTGAGAATTGTACTGGTAAATTCTTGCAAGATTTCAGGGGGGAGAAAGAAAAGATGTGCAGGGCAAAATAAATGGGTAAGTTGGTAGGATATTCTTACCTGGAATTATGTTCCAGATAACTACTGCAGGAGGTCATGCACATTTTTTTTAAATAATGGTTGCTATTACTTGTCAGGAAGAGGATACAAGTAAGCCATAAGTTTTGCTTGGTTCAGAAAGTCCTCTGATCCTATCACAGGTTTGGTCAAGTGATACAGATAAAATTCTGTGACAAATTGGCTCACAAAAACCCAGTAGGATATTTCTGACCATCTTTACATCTGAATAAATGGGGATGGACATTTTAAGGAACTCCAGTGTAAAGGGAGAGGAAGAGCTGTGATCCAAGTCTAATACGGATAGTTATTTTCTGAGCTACATTGGATTCATGAGCCTGAAACAGTGCAAGGGTGCAGTTTCATGATATCCTAAAACTACATTTTTGCTGGACATGATGATCTTACCCTCCCCTTTTGTTCCAGCACTAAAATAATATTTTTCAGTCGGATCAGCATTATTGCTGCCACACAAGGAGTAGTGCAGTGATGTGCATGTCAGAAGTGAGGTAGGATCTCTTCCCTTTCAGCAGCAGCAAAGCCTTAAATCAGTTTAAGCAGCTTCTGAAACCACAACTTCAAGCCTTTTGCAGGGGTAATGGGTGCTGACACCACCATTTACTTTCTATGTAGCAAATGCTACTCCCCTCACTAATGGCAAGCATGCTTAGCATTGTAATGAAGAATGAACTTTAGTCACTTTCCTGTAATTGGGCTACACAAATTAGTATAAATCGGTTCCTAAGTTTGATCCCCAAGTGTGGTGGGTTGACCTTGGCTGGCTGCCATGCCCCTTCTCTTACTTCTCAGCAGGACAGGGAAGAAAATAAGATGGAAAAGCTTGTGGATCATGACAGAGACAGGGAGATGGCTTACCAGTTACTGTCACAGGCAAAAACTTGGAGAAGATTAATTTATTGCCAGTTAAAACAATTTGGATGATGAATGACTCTCATCTTGTTCCCAGGCTCAAGTTCTCCCCTTCATTCCCGACTCTTCTGCCTCCCCACACTGAGGCGTGCAATGGGGTGGGAATGAGTGATGTCCATTCCTAACACTTCATCTCTGATTCTCCTTCCTCCTCATGCATTTTTCCTTCTCCAGCATAGGATCCGTGGACTGCAGTCCTCCAAGAACTGCTTTGGCATGACATCCCCATGGGCTGCAGCTCCTTCAGGGTCTATCCGCCTGCAGCAGCAAGGGGTCTTCCATAGGCTACAGGGGATAACCTGCTTCACCATGGTCGTCTTCATGGGCTGCTGCTGAGTCTCAGCTCTGGCTCCTGGAGCACCTGCTCCCTGCCTGTCTTCTCTCACCTTGGTACTTTCTCACACTTCTTTCCCTCACTCCTCATTGCCAGGCAGTGGTTTTACACTTTCTTACATACACTTTCCCAGGGGCACCCTGACCTTGGCTTTGAGGCTCAGCTCTGCCCTGGGGAGGTCGGTTGGAGCTGGCTGGAACTGGCTGTGTCCGGCATGGGGCAGCCCACCCTCTCCTCACAGGGACCACCCTGCAGACCCCTGTCTGCGCTTGGGTGCCTGTGCCAAGTACTTACACCAAGTTATCTCTCAGACAGTTAAAGCAGCCTGTGACAGCAAAGGTCATATTCTCAGAGTACTCTTGAAAAAGCTTGTGGGTTTTTTTTTTTCCCTAACCTATTCTCACAGACCCCTTTTTTCTCAAAATACAACAATACTGATTGCACGGGAGCTCTTCTTTCTAAATGTCTCTGTAAGTATAAACAGAATAAATACCATCATATATTTTAATGAATCTTTTTCAAATATTATTTTCAGCAGAGCTGTGCTTATGATACGTACAAAGTTATTTCTTATGTTATGGTTTTGTATTTATCTATTTCTGATATTAAATATGGCTGAAATGCAAACTAGAAGGGTGTTTTTTGCCACACTACAGTTTGGAGCCCATCTATTGAAGAGTAAGTTCATGGTGCATATCATGGTGTGACAGTATTTCTCCTGTAAGCTTTTATACATGTCATTGAAAAGAAATTACAGTTGTTTTCCTTCCTCTAAAATACTCAAAACTCTGTGCCTTCCGTATCACTTCGAATCCTAAATTTGTACCTCCCAAATGTGTAAAATGTTGAAAGAGAGAAATGTCGGCCAGAGAACAGCCCAGCCTTGAACTCTGGCAGGAGCTGGATGGCCCAGTCTCCAGTCAGACAGATCCGCCATGCCTGCCTCTGCTTTTGAGGCTGCCTGTTCTCTGGACTGCTGTTCTCCCACTATTTCTTTGGTAAACTGGGTGAATACCAATTCCTGCTTTATTATTTATAACTTCTGTGCCTCAGTGTCAGAAAGGTGGTAGCCCAACTAGAGAGATATGTTGTCCTTTACAGTGTTACATAATGGTTGGAACTGTTGACACAGCAAATGGTTTATTTTGTTCTCACATTAAAAAAAAAAAAGCGATACCAAACCTTGTATTTTTTAATACACGAATTCTTATCTGAGTCTGACAGATCACATCACTATGAGAGGTCCAAAATTTGTGGATCTCAAAAATTTAATTATCTGGCACTTTCCAACAGCAGCTTGTCTACTACTGACATGCAGAATTTAATTTTGTTCAAACATCTTTTGTGTGTTTGTCTCTTTGATATTGATAACAGTGGCTCGTGGTAATGCTTATCTCCTTTTGATTCTGGAAATGTAATAAAGAAGGAAAATACAAAGTAATAGCTACATGCATTAGTTAGGCAGACATCCATCAAGTCTTTGCATCACACTTAGCTTTTCAGGTATCTCAAGAAACAGAGATCATAAAAGCAGCTTTAGCATGGCAAACAAGCCCACAAAACCCAATAAATAATTTTCCAAACAAGGAATGAACCCAGACAGATCGATCTTGTTCACTCCTGAGTTTATTTGTTCCCTTTTGCAGATAGTTTTATGAACGAATTGTCAAATACTAATTTTCATGGTTATCTCTCTCTTCATAGCTACATTGGACTCTTCAAGGCATGTGAGGCTTGAGCCCATTCCCCAAATTCTCAGGCATGTGACAGGGATAGAAAGTCAATGCAAAGAGGGAAAATAATCCTAATAATCTGTTGTTTACAGATAAGAGGAGTCAGCTAAATCATCACTAAAAGAAATCTCATTGAAGAACCAGGGATATAAATACAAGCAAGTATAGACATAACTCTTGCTTTGTAGTTTCCAGTTTAAATGATAGAAAATACTGGGTATTTTTATGTAGAACATGTTTACATACATGACTGTGGTCTGTACTTGTGGGTAATGAAATGGACATCCATGGTGTACTTACATGTACATATCAGGAGTATTTGGGGTAAGATGTAAATTATCATAAAAAATAAGAAACTCTGATGTCATTTATGTTCCGATACATGAAGTTTTACTTGTACAAAGTTTGTTTGCAAGACACACTATCTTTTTCTTTAAAAAAAAAAAACCCAACTTATATTTGTTGATTGTACAGTGTTATATGTACAAGTTGATCATGTTACGGGGCGTTGACTTTGTAACTCTTGGTCTGAGCAGCAAGATTCAGTGCTGGCTGAAGATTTCATGGAGAAACCTGTATGTTTCACTGGCAGGAGATTTGATTTGAGGAGAAGTACAGTGGCAATCTGCTCTATATTGTGAGAAAGCTATAAGTATTTTTGGCTTTATGATAGGCTGTCAATAGGCTTTGATAGAAGCAGTAAACAAGTTTAAGCTATGCTGTGTGCCACAGAGTCTGCATGGTATGACATGCTTCTCCGGAGAATCAGAGAGGGAAACCAGGATTTCCTGAGCTCATCATATGATTTTTTTTTTTAACAGCTTGCATGAAAGAAAAAGCAAGGTGAGCACACCTTGTGTGGAAAGCACAGCCCTGGTGATCAGAGCACAGGTGAGGAAGATGTATACCCACTGATCAGGGATTACATATTTTTCTTAGGCAGAGGAAGCTCTTACTGAATAGCTGAGGCCATTTGCATTTCACTTCACAGACCAGGTCCTGCTTGTGTGGTGGCTCCCAAGTTGGTGGTTATGGAATTATCAACAGGGAACCTGCTGATCAAATCTCACACTTGAACTGAAAAAAAAACCAAACAAACCCAAAAACCCTACCCAAAACCCTCTGAAACGACTATCACTTCTGACCTACCTCAGACAGTGTCCAAGAGAGGACATGCCAGTATATGAGAGGATGGGCAGAAGGATCAGTTATAGCGAGTGTCAGTAAAGCCAACAGGTGTGACAGTCAAGGACATCTGGTATATTGGCTCCTGTAAGTAAGGTTTAAAGTCTACAGGAATAGTACTAAGGAAAGTTACAGAGGGAGCAGGTGGAGACAGGAGAGCAAGCTTCCATCTTGTCACGCTGTACCATATCCGTGTTAGGAACAGATGGCTGCAGTGAAACGGGATTCCTTTCCATCCTGTAACCCCTAAATGCCGTTTAGGAAAAAAAAAAGTACAGTTTCTGTGGAGAAATTACCAGCATAGAGGTAGACAATGCAGCTCTACTTCTCAGGGACAGAAGAGAGACATGAGAGCATATGGACACACTTAGAATATGTGATTAGTTTTGGCAGGGAAGATGCAAGCTAGCTTTACTGTATTTTGTGAAAGACAGCTGTTACTACTTTTATTTGACAGCAGAAGTCTAACCTGCATCAGTTAGAATTTCCTTATACTGCAGCAAATAATGGCAGTTAAATAAGATTGACAAATTGTTTCAGCACAAACTAGTTATTTGTGAAAGGTGTTGGCTGCAAAACTTCATTCCACTGCTGTAGGACTGTGTGTAATTCATATACGAGGGTAAGCCTGACATTAAGCCTGACATATTTTTAAGCTCAAACTCATTTTGCAAATAAACCATTGTTTACAACACAGTAATGTACAGATTTTTTTAAACAAAATCTCCTCAGTCTGTCTACTGCTGTGGATTCTGCAGCTTCTTTTTTGACTAGCAAACAAATGGTTATTTCTATATTAATTTATGTCCCCCGTATGTGCTGCTGAAAGAGAGACAGATTCGGATCATGCTACAGTGAACAGTGTTTTATAATGTTCCTTTTATTGCTATTTATAAACAGCAGGGATGGCAACCAACCTTGCAAGCCTGTCCTGTGTTCATGTGTGGAGAATGTTATATAATAAATGTGAGAAATGTCTATTCCCACATGCAGCTGTATGTGTATAATGCAGGCTCATGTTTATGGCCACTCAGATGTGCTTGTTCTCGAGCAGCATGAGAAAGCTGGATAGATAATGCTAACCTGCCAGCTCTTCAGTCAGTTTGGTGCCTGTGAGTCTGCTGCTTCCATTACAAATCAATACATGCCTCATAAATAGGAAGGACATTATTTTGAGTTTGGTACTTTCCACATTAACTTTGCTATCCTACTCTTTTGCGTGTCTGTCTAAGACTTCACTTACTATTGTGTACTAGCAACCTGCAATTTGATGGCACCATCTGAAAACCTCTTTTTACATTGTTTTGTCAACAATGACACAGGATGTGCTATTAATCCAGCTTTTGAGAAAAAAACTAAATTTGTTGAGATCAAAAGGTAACAGTGGCACTGTGAATAAACTGGTTTGACTAAAATGAAAGCTGAATCAAACTCATTTTCCATGGAAAGTTTGAAAAAGTGTTCAAGCATACAGGTTTGTAAGTGTAAAGGCCATGTTCTGCCACTTCTCAGAGGATCACTTCCTCATGGTTGGGTGGTGGCAACAAAACTTAGCAGCCCTTCCTGCCCTTTAATACCATGTTGTGAGAGGTACAGGTGCCTGGTGGGGGATCGTCTGCATAACTTGTGTCCTTTTGGATCTGGTAAATTCCCTGATTGGGTATTTCTTGGATTAAAAGCTCTTCAGAGGGAGGGAGGGATGGAGGATGTTTCACTCACATGTAAATAATTTGCAGTGAAATCTAGTTCTTTTCTCTTTTCAAATACAAATTAGCAGGGGTTGAATTGTTTCACATAGGTGTCACGGCCAGCATTTCTGATCTACCCTGAGGTTCACAGGCAGGATATGTGTTTACAAATTCGGAGCCTAAAAGCATCCAAAATGTTTTCGTAATCAAATTCAAGTGCTGCATACAGATCTTGTGAAAGGGTGACACCTTGAAATACACATTGTATCCCACTTGAGAATTGTTGAGCCAACTTTTGCATGTTTCGTTGTGTTGATTTTAGTGTGGATTAAGACGCTAACCAAACACACTAGTCACTGTCAGCAAGTAATGAACTCAGTGCCTGGCTTGGACTGGAGATAAATCTGAATCTAGTTAAAATTACAACATGATGTTCATTAGCTTCAGCAAGGGTAATTTCTGAGATGAAGTGTTGCTATCACCCAACGTGTTAAATAAGCAGTTGGACTAAGCAGGTGGTGGGCAGAGATCAATGACTTTCCATTAAACAATAGGTAATTTCTCAGTAGGACATTACTCACGTTCCCAAAAAGGGTTGCATACCAAATTTCTTATGCTGGTTTATAATTGTAAGAAATCTGCCGGTCAATATGTGTGCTCTAGAAACTTGAAGAGGCAGGAAACCTTCTAGACATTGTGAGGGGTGATCTTATTTATTCTGGTATACCTCAAGGCTTTATTGTGCTCGACACTGCATGGACATAAGATCTCAGCTTTACAGTGGAATTCACTACTAACTCATTCATATGCTGTTTTCTAGTACTGTAGTAAAGCTGTACTACGCTAAAATACCACCCTTACATATAATATTTAGTCTATAGAAGGTTGACTTCTTCACATACTTATGTCTGCTTACATAGGATTTTGAGGTGTAGTGGATAAGGCTGCAAATATGCATTATATTGCTCAGCCTTTTTGATTAAATCTTGACTAAAACTCTTTATATATGATCTGAGGAAAAAGAAATCCATTGTCTTTGCTTTTTGTTTAGCCACATCGTGGCCTATGGCTTTCAGAAGTATTCATGATGGGAGTTGTTTTCCAAAAATTCCCAATTTAGCTGTTTCAAGTTAATGTACTTTTTTTTTTTTGGTCTGTGTATCAAACTTAATTCAGCAGTTCCTGAAATTGTTCTTCCAGTAACGTGTAACCTAACAGTGGATTGATGTGACATGACTTGAGGAGAGATGGGTTTGTCTTGACCCTTCCAAATATGTGGTGTCTTCCTTGAGAACATTATGTCCAACCTGTTCATTTGATTTTGTCTTTGGTTTACTACAAGGTGTTGGTGGTGTTAACTTGTCAGCATTTCGGGAGCTGGCCAGTAAGCACATTGTTTGTCCTTGCCTGAAGAGAAGGGTGGAGGCCTGGAGGTGATTATGCTTTCTGCCCTCCATTTTTTCTATGTAGCCATCACAAGTAGGTGAAACTGAGTAAGACCTCCTGAATTTTTAAACATGAATGTTTGTTTATGCCTGTAAAGATTCCTGTCATGATTTGATAGTATCTGCTTCCTACCCAACAGGGTAATTTTCAGAAGATTGCAAAACCAGTCTGACATAATGGGATATGATTGAAGGATAAGAAAAAATAGATGATAGATAAATAATAGAACATTATTCTTTCCTGAGGGCTTTAAAGATACATACAGTAGATAGAGAAGCACCATTGAGATCCATCTATATGTTGACCGTGCTTCCTGTCAACCAATTTCTGGTCTGTTTCATGTGTAGCTACTAATGAAAAAAATAATATAATTCTAAATGGTTGTAGGTGTGGTTTTTAATATTGAAAAGGAGACAATTTCTGACCATGTTAAGATGACAACATAATTTTTTTTTTCTCATGGTGTGAAACTTAGCTTATCAATATTGTTCTTTTACTCATGCTTTAGTGTTTGTTTAAGACAAATACAGGGCTTGTTTTTGTGGGGAGACTTTTATTCCATTATTTAAAATGTAACAATATTTAATGTGCATAGGTTAAGATGAATGATAGGGTTAACCAACAGGTTTGCATTAGAGTAAGTCAAGGTGTTGTAATTTTCCTTTAAGCAAATGCACTTCTTTAGTGATACACATAAAAAAAAAGTTAATTGTTTAGGATTCAGGGCACAACAGAAAATTTTCAAATTAGTATTTTATAAATCTGGTATATATGGTATCTGCTATGCTACAAAAATGCTTAATTAAAATAACTTTGAAAATAGTTTCACTCTAGGTGCAAACAGTTTCATAAGGAAAGAAACATGTCAGAGCAGTGTCCTAATAGGTTAGTTGGAGTAGTAAATTAAAACTCTTCATGACATATGCTTTCTATTAATTCTTCACAATTTACTTTCCTGAATAACTTTGTCTTGTAGGTATGGTTTTGGAGAAGGAATAACAACATATTCATAGCTTCAGACTGAGTATGCTGCATCTAAGCCTCAAGGACTAATTTCTGTCTATGCCCGTTTGTGCAACTATGCTTAGAATATTTTTTTCCCAGTAACATCTTTGTTTGCTGATCTTGAAACTATGTGGCTCTTGAGCATCAACTTCAAAATTCAGGTGATTATACTGTAAACAATCTGATTCTCTATTTATTGAGTTGCCCTGAACTCTTGCCTCCAGCTGATTCAATTTGTATTCCATGTCAACATTAGCAGCGCATGTAGTATCTAGCCTCACTAAACACTATGTTTATGTGATGATTATATTGTCTTTGCTGCTAAAATCTTACGGGAGACTCAGAAGAATGTTGTTCTTTGCCCATTGATAGAAACCCGAGGAAAGGCATAACAGTAATTAAAGTCTTTTATAAATTATTAGTTTGTTGATCATGTTAGTGTTTCTGTGCATGTGTATTGAAGACTTCCTTAGTTGCTTTTTTGTGTGTGTTTGCAGAAAAGGGGTGTATGTGTATATATACAGAGGTGTTTCCATTTGTTCATGTCTGTACATGTTTACATAGTATAGGTAAGTGGCAATATTTAGCAGTCTGAAAATCACTCCTGAGATTGCATTAGAACTTTTCTATATTGCACCCACAGCCATAATGTATCTCCTGCCATATTTATAGAGTCAATAATACTGAAAACAGGTAGTTCTTAATTTTTGTGGTAAATTTCAAAACAAATTCAACAATGTGAACCTCATGAGGTTCAGCAAAGCCAAGTGCCGGGTCCTGCACCCGGGTCAGGACAATCTCCATTATCCATACAGTAGGAGATGATGTGCTGGAAGGTGGCTCTGAGGAAAAGGACTTGGGGGTACTAGCGGATGAGAAGCTGGACATGAGCCACCAATGTGCATCTGCAGCCCAGGTGGCCAACTGCATCCTGGGCTGCATCAAAAGAAGTGTGCCCAGCATATTGAGAGAGGTGTTTCTGTCCCTCTACTCCACTCTGGTGAGACCGCACCTTGGAGTGCTGTGTCCAGCTTTGGAGCCCTCAACACAAGACGGACACGGGCATGTTGGAGTGCGTCCAGGGAGGGCCATAAAAATGATCAAAGGTCTGGAGCACCTCTCCTGTGAAAATAAGCTGAGAGAGTTGGGCTTTTTCAGCTTGGAGAAGAGAAGGCTCTGGAGGACCTCATAGTGGCCTTCCAATACCTGAAAGGTACTTAGAAGAAAGCTGGAGAAGAGCTGTTCACGAGGGCATGTAGCACCAGGATGAGGGGTAATGGTTTTAAACTATAAAAGGGTAGATTTAGGTTGGAAATTAGGAAAAAGTTCTTCAGTATGAGGGTGGTAGATCCTGGAACAGGTTGCCCAGAGAGGCAGTGGAGGCCCCTCCCTGGAGATATTCAAGATCAGGCTTGATGGGGCTCTGAGCAACCTGATCTAGTGAAGATGTCCCTGCTTACTGCAAGGGAGTTGGACTAGATGACCGTAAAGGTCCTTTCCAGCTTTAAACATTCTGTGATTCTAATGGGAGTATCCACTTCAAGGAAGTGTGAAATAAAAGTCTATCATTTTATAGGAGTTCACCTTTCTCTTGGATAGGTTTCACAACATTAAATACGTAGTGATAAGCTATCTATTATGGTGCTAGCATTCAATGTACACGGAATTTTAGACTCTTTAAATGTTAAACATAGCTCTTTAAAGACTGAAGTAAAGAGGTGTCTACATCCAGTCTAACTATTAAGCAGCCACTCAGTTTAGACTTGACAAAAAAGTAAATCTGAAATATGAGTCCAGTAATGTGTAGCTAATTAAGATGTCTATAAAGTTTTAAAAGAAAATAATCTTTTTTAGCCGTGTTGTTTTGTTTGCAGTAGTCTGAGAAATATTCACATGTTTATGAACAGAAAGCTCAGTAATGTTTTCTGTCAGTGGGGAAAGAAAGATCCAATATTGTCTTGTATCTACTGAGAGTTACAGAATCTAAAGTAATTTACAGGTTGTGATAATTTTTATATACTGCATGGGGGCATTCACAATGTTCTGGCAAAAGACTAAACCCTTGTATGAAATAAGAATAGGAGATAAAATATATGAAAAGGTTTGTGGATACAGAATCATTAAAGTGTTAATTAATGCACAGATAACAGATCCCCAGTGGTATTGACTGTCACTGTTGTAAATACATCACTCACTTTTAGAAACATTTTCTTCATTCCTTTCTCTAGCAGATAATATTTCTTAATAGCAGTGCTTCTCATAGGAATGTATTTCTAATCTGATTTTGTTTTTCCTTCTCATTTATATTAATAATTTGACTTGATGATATGAACTTAAAACGGACTGGTTTTCTTCGCTCTTCCTCTTGTGTGTTCTTTTCCTTTCACTTTAACTGATTGTAATTAATTTTTAATTTGAGGTACCAACACCTCTGTTAATGTCTGTCAGCTTTTGTTTTGAGTGCTATTGGAGATAAGATGGTGTCTGAAGAGAAAGCTTTTCAAATCCCCTACATGCTTTTTCTCTGTAGAGACAAAACTTCCTTACTTCAGTGTATTAGGAAGTGCCAAATGTACTCCAAAACAAGCAGTTCTAAAAATGTTCATGAATTACTTCAGGCTAGTGTTAGAAGGTTGCTTGCTATTAGTATTGTTGCAGTAGTCTTCTAGTACAAGCAAAAATGCTTATGTTGGAGCACCATTAATCCATGAAATGGATTTTTTAAAAAATATGAATGTGGTTACGTTGGGAATAATTAAGATCACATTGTTTGGGAACAGCTTAAGAGAAGTTACAAAATGAAGCACAGAAAGAGAACAGATCAATTTAATACGACTGTTGGGTATGTAGGAAACAAGATCTGAGGAACGGATCAGGAGAGGCTTACGGCAGGTGAGCAAGAGGCGAGAAGGTGGTAAAAAACCATGATTACCAGGAACGGAAGAAGTTAGACTATGGACAGAGCTTTTCACTTCAAAGAGGAAAAAAAGTGCTGTTTGGTTGGTTGATTTCTGTAAAGAAGGAAGAATGTAAGTGAAGAGCGAGGTTTAATAAATAACCTGAGCCATAGCAGAAACTTTCCAGATAATGAATCTAAGCGCTGAAGAACAGATGAGCCAGAATATGGGTAAAGGATTTAGAGAAGTCAGTTGTTCTGGACTAGCTGTATGTTTGAGCTGCTAACAGGCTGCTTAGAGTAATGCATTGGAAAGGAAGTCAAACATGTAGAACAAGGAAATGTCTAGTTGTGAAAAGATGAGTCATTGACTTACAAATTATAGCTGAATCCACATAATATCCACCAGAGATAAGATTAAAAGGTAGGAGGGCACGGTAGAACAGAGAAAAACTATAAGGCAGAAGCTGGATGAGTGAAAACTAAACTACAGGACCACAGAAATAGATGTTAAGGAGTGTAAACAGTAATACGAAAGGCTGTGGAAGTCTTTGTATGGCAAGATTTAAGACTTGGCTAAGAATTGATCAGTGTAGTAGGAAACACTGCTAAGGAAAGTGCAGGACTCACACTTTAGGAGGCTGTAAACCTCAACTTAAAAATGCTTCTGAAAGGTAAGGGATGAAGATAGGGCTGTGAGATGAACAATAAAATGGCAGATGGAGTTGAAGATCGTTTAGAATGTGTATTCTAGTAGCAGAATCAGAGATTATTGGTAAACTGGATAGAGTAGGTGCAATGGATGGAGTCAGATAGTCTACGTATGGTAGTGTTATTGCTGTAAGAACAAGTAGTAAGGCAAGAGAAGATGCTTTTGTCACTAACACAGAAAGAAGTGAAAGAAAAGGCAAAGGAGAGAAGAAATGAGTCTAAGCCTGTTTTATTTTCTTTCAGTTAAAAGCCTGAGAACCTGAACAGGTTATAAGAAGAGATGGTGCAGTAATAAGTCCTGCTTTTCAGTGTTCAGCCATGAAAAGTTTTGAAATACCAAGCAACTATTGTGTGGTTAAAGTTTCAGGCATGTGATGGTCTGCTCAACCAACCAACAAACCCAAATCATTCTGACTATATTTTAACACGTACTTGAGTTGAAGAACGATACAGATTCACCAACTCTATCCAGTTGCCTTTGGACAGATGCAGCCAGTTTACCAGCTGGCAAACAGTGGTATTGAATATTCAAGCAGCTGTGAATCCTCGTAACAGACTTTTCACTATCTTCATGTGTTTCATTGCTTCTTGTGCAATACAGAGAAGTATCATTTACCTTACCGCTGGTATTTTAGTTTCCTTGTCCATTTTCCTATCCTTATTTTTCATTCTGTTGCATTTATAATCTGTAGAGTAGTATTTCGTGTTCACTGGTACCTCCTCTGACCATTTTATTCTTTCAAATACGGAGCAGGTTGATAACTCTTGAAGTCTTTCATCATAAAATAATGCCCTAACCTCCAGATAAGCTCTCCTCACTGTTGAAACATTTGTATGTTCTCCACTCTAGAACCCTAAACTGCTAACAACATTTCAAATTTGGTGTATAATCTATGTCTATAGCTTGCACTTTGGATTTTTTTAAAAAAGCTTTTTTTAAAAAATTACCAGCTCTGCTGTAAAAATACAAATTCTGCCATCTTAATTTAGATTCTAGTAACGGGCTATTTCTATTTTCTTTGCCCCAACACCAGTTTTTTCTGACTAACTCAAGTAGCAAAATCAACTCCTAGTCCAATCATTAATTTCTACAGACGGTTGGAACATTATGACAACTAACAGGGCAGAAGCTAGCAAAAACTAACTAGGCTGTGTTTACAGCATGAGCTTAAACATCAATTACTGACAATATTAATACTTTAATTTCTTATTGCCTGCTAAATGAATTTGCCTTCTGGAAAAGTTTGTCTTCAGAGGAAGAAATATTTTGAGCATGAAGAAAAGTAGCTTGTATGTTCAATTTGTTTCCTTTGCAATATGGGTATTTAATTTTTGAATTGGCCCATAACTTACATAAACTTTGGTTGTGAGTTCATCAGATTTCCTTTTAATAAATGCTTTTATGTCTTCCTCTCTTGAAATTATTTCATCTCACACATTCCTCCTCCTTGCAGACTAAGCAAGTTTCTTCCATTAAGATGGATCCTTTCTTGAATATTCTCTATTAGAAGATTGCCTTGGCCACACTTTTTTACCAATGAAAAGGTAAATGGCTAAGTCATTTTTATCTGCTTTTTGTTAGGGAAACTTCAAGCTCAGAGCCTAAGCCTTTAAAATCATACATACAGGTATTGCAAAGATTAAAACCCAGAGAAGTTAGATATAGCCCCTGACACGAGGATTTTGTTTAATGGAACCATTCTTTCTCTTGATTTCTAAATAATCCCCTTACTTATGCACCCTACGAGCATAGTAGCCTTTCAAGCAGCTGTTATGCATGACTTTCTGCAGATGACCACAACTGCTTTTTGTCATGTTACCTGCAATGTGACACACAGGTCTATGTTCACCTCGGTTTACTTTCACCAAGTGTGCAACACTTCCCATCTTAAATTCCATGCTGCTCTCATCTCTCCATATTCTCATTCTGCTTAGTCTTCCTCATTCTGGCAATGTTTTATTACAGTTTTTAAAATTTTGAAATCAATATTCACAAAGTTTGATTAATTTTGGCTAATTTATAATGTGTTAATATGAATGATAAATAAAAATGTTACATTACATTATAGTATTATAAACTCAAGGCTGTGCTAAGGAAGGTTGTTTTATCAGCTGATAACTTTGTGGTTTGTGGGAAATCGATTTGAACAGCAGATTTTGAATGACAGCAGTTTTTATGATTTTCTATTTTTTTCCTCTTTTTTGATACTTAGGATATTTTATTCAAAGCAGTAAATAATATCAGGAAATATTAAGTTCTTCCTTCAACATATTAGCTACTCTTCAAGTATTGTTACTGTTAACTGTGCAAGCTTGACTGATGGCAGTGTCAAACACATTTAGTGCATATCATCAAGCACCTCTGTATAAGCTCAGTGCTCATATCTGTGCTGATAAGCCTATACATTGTAGATACCAGGGAGAGTTGTGATGGGATTAAAAGTGTGGTGTTGGGTTTAGATTTGTTAGGGTTTTATTTGTTTTGTGCTTTCCTGTGGGTATTTTTTTCCACCAAAAAAAATACATCTGCCCTGTAAATAGCATTGTCCATATGTAAACAGCTGGGATCTTCAGCTGACTATCTTTTGTGCTGTTCATAATTACAATGCTGTGCAAAATGGCTGTTCTATTTAGTATGATTTGTGTTTTATGAGGGTAACTTTTAAAGTAAATGGCAGGCTTTTCAAAATCAGAATAAAGTTAAACAATAGCCAACAGCAGCAGTGACAGAAACATGGGCCTATGACTGAGTCACATACATAAAATAAAAAATACATTTCTAAAAACAGTGAGCATTGGAGTAGATGTGATGGTCTTTGCTAAAATGACTAGAATTTTAATTGGAAATACTGCTTACTGGAAAAAAAGAAATGTAAAACTTTGCAAAAATTAAGGATACAATCTTGTCTTTTACTTACTCAGTTATTTTCCTTGACAGCAGATTCTACGATGATTCTCAGGTTTTATATTTAGGCATGCACTTGGTGTTTTAAAGGCAGTAATCATAAGTGAAATCTGCTGGCCCTCTAACTCTATGGAGGTATAATCAGTAGCAGCCAAACTTCTTGCTAATAGCTTTCTTTTAATTTTGTTTGTAGTTCCACTGAGGAAAGCCAAAACCACTGAATGACTTTTTTCTCTCAGAAATATAAAAAGTAAAAAACTTCCTTTGCAACCTTAGTCTGTTCAGACAATTTCCTTCCCCTTTGTAATGTGACCCTACCTTTTGTCTTGTCTCTGTTCTCCTCTACAATTTAGTGTCATGTTTGTACTAACTTTTGAAGGGAAGAAGCCAGCGAGTTTTGATCAATGGGTCAGAATCTAGCTGCAGGCCTGTATCTAGTGGAGTCCCTCAGGGGTAGAGCACTGGGACAGGCTGCCCAGAGGGGTTGTGGAGTCTCCTTCCCTGGAGACATTCAAAGCCTGCCTGGATGCATTCCTTGTGTGATTTAGTCGAGGTGATCCTGCTCTGGCAGGGGGGTTGGAATAGATGATCTTTCGAGGTCCCTTCCAACTCCTAATGTTCTGTGATTCTGTGAACTTCTGAATTCCTGTTTCTTCCTCCTCCCCCAAATAGCTTTCACTTGTTCCCTTGTATTTTAACTTTTAGTATTTCTATTCAAAAGCTAATTTTAATGCCCTAGAGAAAAACTTTGTTTGTCCTTTGAAATGCTCCGCAAGTTTGATTGAAATAGTCTCCTAAAATTACCCTTTTGTTCCTTACTTCTGGTGAAAGAATTGGAAGCTCACCAAACTGGGTCAGTATTACCAGCCCGAATTTGACTGCATTGTGTTTGCTGTCAAGTGCCATAATAAGTACAGCAGTTTAAAGTGTTTGATGAATGTCAGATCTATAAAAAAAAGATCAGATGTAACATCAAAGACACTTTTTCCTGGTGTCCTGTATTTTAAGTACTGTTATTCTGCATTAGAATGAAAAAAGACCCAGCACAGGCAGAATGCTATGGCTGAAGTTAAAAGTCAAATGTCTTGAATTAGCAGTTTTCACTTAACTTTCAGTTAAAATATTTCATTCAAATATTTGTGATGTTCATGGAAGTCTTGGGATTCATTTGGTAGAATAAAACCATTCAAATTTACCCTAAAAATAAGATTTAATGTTGAGGCTGTAGATGTTTTGAATGCAAACTTTTGACTTTTCTGTCTGCTTAGAGTCTCACAATATATATTTAAACTTTAGAAAATATTTTGGGTATGCACAATAAAAATGCTTCTTTTGTAGCTCAAACTAAATTGAATTTCCATTCCTTCTACTTTGAAATATTTTTTCTTTCTGTTTTGCCAGAAATTTCCATGATGTTACTGTCGAATGTAAGAGCATTAGTGGTAGGCTTTTGTGATTTGACACGTCCACTCTGAAACAGAAGAGCTGCATAGAAACACAGTAAGAATACAGTGAGACTGCCCATGAGCTGTGAAGCCGTCCAGTCAAGTGGATTCCCCATGGTTTCTTTCCTAAGCCTATCTGCTTAGTGGCCACTGCATGACTTCTGTAAAACCGTGCTTTTCTCCTGCTCTCTCCCATCATCTAATGGGTCTTCCAGGTGGATGCAGAAGTCGGCCCCAGTTCCTCTCAGCTGGACTATAAGCTTTCATCTCTCAGCTGGGTAACTACAGCTCACAGCAGCAGTTCAAGTGTATAGGAAAAAGTCCCCCCCCCCGCAGGTTTTGAACAGTTTGAACTTTGTGATACATACTTATTTACCTGCCTTTAAAGAAAATGAGAATGACTTTTTATAAACTGCTTTAACCTCTCATATCATCCAAAACAGTCCTGTACTCCATTGTGCAGATGAAATTCTGCACATGAAATTCTGATCCCATCTTAATAATTTAGTGTGACAGATGGATTAGCTGGGGGGCAAAACATATCTAGGGGATCAACTAAGGGGTACAATATTTCTAAACTTCCAGCTGCTTGACTTTGCAGCTATGATGAAATAATTGCTGAATATTTGTTTAATATGTACATGTGAATTTAAACAATTCTTGCCATTGATTGAATAACCTATGTATAAGACTAAGAGCTTCCTTTTGCTTCTTTATAAAATGTAATCTTCTTAAGGTAACTAATAAATGACTGCAGTTGCTCAAGTAGCTAACTTTCATCCAGTATTAGATGGGTAGGTAAAAGAGTAACTGGAGTTGGTAGTAATATAACTTGTCAGCATGAATATTGCAAATCAAAGCATGTTACCAGTGTCTGATGGAAGTTTTTGTATCTGCATTAAACAACTTGAATAGAATGCTGTCGTGCTGTCTCCAAGTCTACCCCCAAAAGCATTGAACTTTTTTCACATATTGCTGCAGGGACAGAATGTGGGAAAGAATACAGAAAGGTTATTTGACTCTCTCTATTTGTATAACATATTTTCCCTTTTTTATACCTTATTTTACTAGCAGCTATTCCACATTGGCATTAATAGAATAATCTTTTCTACCAATAACCTTACAAATTGCTTTAGAATGCCACGCTTCACTGTGTAGTGACACTTGCACTCTGAGCTGCTGCAAAACCTCATTTTGTGAAACAAAACCCATGTCACTTTACATGGCAAGGAATGAATACTACATTCATAGCTCATATAGAATCTGACAGTTGAAAACTAAAACAAATTATTTGGAAGGTCAACTCTTTTCTTCATTGACCTTGATATTAATAATGTTTGTGCCCTGGAATGTAAATGAAACACGATACCAAGGTCTTTCTCCATCAAAATAAATTAACAGCTTTTTAATTTACCTACCTATGAACTCTGGTTATTTTCAAACATATAATTTTGATCTACCTAAATCAGTTTAACTAGGGACAAGGCTAGGATGTGACTCATTTACTTCATGCCAGTGGGTAGCATTATGCTGCTAAAGGAAGAAATTCTGACAGATATCTGTGCCTGAGAACCTGCTTGGCTATTTCCAGTTGACAAAATTTCCACAGCAGCTAATGTCCAAGCATGTGATCCAGTGTGTGAAAAAAGATCTCATCTGAGAGAGATGTACACATTATTCACACCCAGACTTACTGGGACAATTCATTCCAATAATTCTTCCCTTAATCCTGAGAGATTCTTTATTTCTTCCGTAGCTCTAGTTTGTAACAACACGAGGAAGCCAAATTATGAAATGTAGGCAATTGTAGAAATAAAAGATGGCAATATAAAGAACTGTTCCTCAGTTGCCAACAGATTAAGAAATGCAATTACATGAAGTCAGTATGGAGTCAAACTATGCCTACTTGGCTCTACAGAGAGGAAGTTGAAAGGGATTCAGTAATTCTGGGGTGGAAGGCAGTCAGCACTTCTTGTAAAGGGCTTTCAGGCTTTTAATTAGGAAAATTATTCTGGTCTTTGCCTTGTTCTGACCCTTCTTTCAGGGCTGTGAGCTGAAATCCTGGCCTGAAAAAAACATTAACATTTCTGTATTTGGCATGGTAAAAGAAGCTTTCCTTACGTACACTACAGGGTATAGATGACATAATATTAGTTACTGCCGGAAAAATAACTGTGTGATAAGGTGCAGAAATGCCTAGAACTTTTAGCACCTAATTCAGTGTGGCCAAAATCAGAGGTTATGCATTACAAGATGTGTGTTCTGAACTGTGTGCTGTAGTGAACAGTTTCTTCCTCTGTTCAGTAAAACTTGCATCACTTTTATAAGCTTGGAAATGGAAATCGGTCTGGTCATATCTGAAATGTATATTAGGAAAAGCTGTTTTAGTTATCTGTTTTCAGTGGATTTGTTTCATGTGCTTTTATCAATCAAATGTGGAGAAGGCTGAGGTACTGAATGAGTTCTCTGCCTTGCTCTTCACTGGCACCCAGGAATCTCATAATTCTCAAGTCCCTGAACCTTGCATCCCTGGACTTCTAGGTGGGAACTGGGGGAGTAAATCCCCACCCCGTAAGGGCAGAGCAAGTCCGAGACCACCTCATGAGTCTGAATGTCTACAAGTCTATAGGGCCGGATGACATGCATCCCAGGGTCCTGAAGGAGCTGGCTGACATGGTTACTGAGCCGCTCTCCATCATATCTGAAAAGTCGTGGCTGTCAGGAGAGGTCCCTGGGGACTGGAAAAAAGGTCACATCACTCCCATTTATAAGAAAGGGAGCAAGGAAGACCCAGGGAATTACAGGCCAGTGAGCCTCACCTCTGTGCCTGGGAAGATCATGGAACAGATCCTCCTGGATGACGTGTTAGAGCACATGAGGGATGAGTGTGGGATCAGGGACAGCCAGCACGGCTTCACCAAGGGAAGTTTGTACCTCACCAGTCTGGTGACTTTCTATGATGGAGTGACAGCATCAGAGGATAAAGAGAAGGCATCTGATGTCATCTACCTGGACTTGTGCAAGGCCTTTGACATGGTCCTCCACCACATCCTTATCTCAATTGGAGACATGTGGATTTGATGGGTGGACCATCCAGTGGATAAGCAACTGGGTGAAAGGGGACAGACAAATAGTGGTGCTCAATGGGTCTATGTCCATATAGAGGTTGGTAACAAGCGGTGTCCCCCAGGGGTCTGTCTTGGGACCAGTTCTCTTTAACTACTTTATCAGTGACATCGATGATGGAATTGAGTGCACCCTCAGCAGTTTATGGATGACACCAAGCTGAGTGGTGTGGTTGACACACTAGAAGGAAAGGAAGCCATCCAGAGTGACCTTGACAGGCTGGAAAGGTGGGCCCGGGTGAACCTAATGAGGTTCAACACTCTGAAGTGTAAGGTGTTCCACTTGGGCTGGAGGAATCCCAGACACATTTATAGACTGGAAGAAGAGCACCTTGAGAGTAGCCCTGCTGAGGAGGACTTGGGGATTCTCGTGGATGAGAAACTTAACATGAGCCAGCAGTGTGCTCTTGCAGCTCGCAAGGCCAATGGTATCCTGGGCTCCATCAGAAGAGGGGTGGCCAGCAGGGACAGGGAGGTGATTGTCCCTCTCTACTCTGCCCTCGTGAGGCCCCATCTGGAGTACTGTGTCCAGATCTGGGGCCCCAGTACAAGAAAGATGTGGAACTGTTGGAGAGGGTTCAGATTAGGGCCACGAAGATGATTAGAGGGCTGGAGCACCTGCCCTACAAAGAGAGGCTGAGGCACCTGGGCTTGTTCAGCCTAGAGAAGAAAAGAGAAAGAGAAAGAGAAGAGTGTGGGGGACCTCACTGTAGCCTTCCAATACCTGAAGGGAGCATATAAACAGGAGGGGAATTGACTTTTTAAAAGGGTAGATAATGGCAGGACAAGGGGGAATGGATTAAAGCTAAGGAAGGAAGGTTTAGATTAGATATTAGGGGGAAGTTTTTTACAGAGAGAGGTGAGGTGCTGGAACAGGCTGCCCAGAGAGGTGGTGGATGCCCCATCCCTGGAGGTGTTCAAGGCCAGGTTGGATGGGGCCCTGGGCAACCTTGTGTAGATCCAGGCCTGGAGGTTGGTGGCCCTGCCTGTGGCGGGGAGTTGGAACTCTGTTATCCTTCAGGTCCCTTCCAACCCAGACCATTCTATGATTCTATGATTAAGCAAATTCTTGAGAAAGAAGGCTCCTAGATGGGAAGCAAGAAAAAATATAAATGAAAGTGCTCTTGAACTCAAGTGAAGAAAATTGACGCTTTCAGGGTGGATTGAGAGTATGAATACGGGCTGTGATATTATGATCCCACCATGGTCCTCAATGAAAGACTGGTTAATATTCAGCCTGGGTTGGGTTGTTTACTTTTCATTTTGAAGGTTCAGCAGCAAAAATAGTTATATATCTTGGTGGGTTTGACTCTGTTCCCTATGACATATTACAGGTCTCAAAAAAATGTATTGTCACTGTTAGATGGGGTCAGTTTAACATGAACATGACCTCTAACTTGAGAAGTATGTTTGTAGACCCAAAAATGCTCCATATTGCTAGTTCTGCTTCCCTCATCCCTTTGTAGCATACTTCTACAGCCTGTTGCCCTGTCTGGTCATTCAGAGTTGCAGGTTGATTATAATTTTTACTTCCAAGGTAGGTAGTAGTTGCATGGAGCTATCAGTGTCAGTCTTCAAGTGCCATGTCTGCTGAAGGAATTTCATGCTTTCAGATGTTCTATTAGGGTAATAAATACTTTTTACCCTTACTAAAATCTATTGCTTGATTAAAAAAACAATCAGTACATTAGAAATAAACCAGCATCTTTTTCTGCTGGGGAAGGCTGTTTAATATTCTGAAGACGGGCCTTTTAAGATAATTTTGGAATATAAAATCAAACTGTGAGAAATGCACAATCATTTGTCTTGTCAGCAGTTGTGGTTAGAGAACTGAAACAATTGCAGGGATAACAGTAAGTAGGAACTACAAACACTTCTGATTTTGTAGATGGACGTCACTGACCAGAAGACCCGCAAGTATTAGCTAGGATGTTGAAGGATCCATACGTTTGCATTGCAGTAGCTGAGATATTTTCAGTAGTATAATCATAGGAAAAAGTACTGAAACTAGAAATTGCCTTATTCTTGCTTAATATTTGAAAACAATGAGTTGGAAAACTGGAAGAGATCAGGAGGTCAAAGAGAAGGGATGAAAATAACAGGAGAATTAAGCTGAATGATATGATTGGGGGAGGGGTTGGAAACTGGACAGAAGAGCCAAAAAGGACAATTGCATTTTACAGAGTTTTCAGGGGATGAAAATTAGAGACAAATTCATATGGAATAGACTAATGAAACATAGAATAAGAGTTTAAGAAGGATTTGACTTGGGAGCAGGAGAAAGGAAGGTAATCAGAAGAAAAAAAGTTAAGAGAAAGTAGGAAGGAGATAGAAAACACCCAAAGGGAAGGACAACTCCAGCTGAAAAAGTTGCTGTATCACATGATAGCAGAAGAGGCAGAGGTGAAGTGAAAACTATATATAAGTAGAAGGTATGATAGTCATTAGGCCCAGAAAATAATTGTTTCTTGGCCAGAACAGGAACTGAGCTGAAAGAGGACAGAAAGATTTGTAGTGAGAGAAATTGATTTGGTCCCACATCTTCACCCAAGGGCATTCAGACTGAACAGAAATAGGAAATGGAATTTGGAGGTTAGAGGTCAGAAGAAGAATGGAGAAGGAGGAGGGATTGCAAAATATATGTTCATTGAGCTGAAAATAGGTCTATATTGTTTTAAAAGGTATCTCGTATTTCATGAGATCCATCAGCTTTGTCCTGACCTCGAAACATAAATCTCTTGTAAAAACTGACCTAGCAGAGAACTAATGGGCGATTTACTTTTTGCGGTGTACAAGACGTCCTTTCAGTCCCTGAGCAGTGCTGTCAGTGCTATTAATACATTTATCTAAAAGCATTTATTATCAACAAAATCAAAATAGAAATCACCTTCCAAGCTTCCTTTAAACAACGTCAGCCAAATTAGCTTAATAAAAAGAAAACAATAATTTTCTTCTATCACAATGCATACAAACTTCCATTTCTTAAAAATCATGGAAATGAATAGCTTAAGGAAAGCATTCATTTTTCAGGCATGAAACTGTATGATGTTCAAGGCTAAGTATACAAAGAAAGTGGAAGGTCTCTGGACAATTGGCAGCAATGAGAAGAATGCTTATTGTCTTGTAGAATGTATTCCTACTGTGGCAGCAACGTAGACTGCATTATGAACCAGCCGTGTTCATACAAGGGCAATGTACAAGCCAAGCCAAAAAGACAGTCCTTACTTCCAACAGCTTTTCAGTTCATATGTGAGTGTGAAGCATTCCTCAGGCTTTAAGATTTATGGTTCTTCTTATACTGTAGGTAGCTAGAGAATAAAAGCATTCAAGGTTGTCTAAAGTGGTGTCTGCTTTCAAATAACAATAAGTTTTATAAAACTTCCATTTAAAAAAATTCTCATAGAATCAATGTCGCCATTACCAATGTAGTTTCATGATATAGGAAAGGGCATGCTGGAAAAACTTAGTGAAGGAGCCATTTTATATTAAGTACATTTTTTTTTAAACTTAATAAATGTTCCAGTTGTCAATGCAGTAATTTTTAAATTATTAAATATTTCTTTTTTCCATATCAGTTTGCACGGCTCACTGAAAGACCCCTTTGGATATCAAAAGTAGTTATTTGAAATACTTTCCATGTACTGAAATATTTACAGTTTTCATTACAGAATGTCCTTTTTTACTTAGAAAGGAATGAGTAAATGACCTGATAGCAAAGCCAGGCTAGCTGCTTTTTTTTTCCCTTAAAAGAACTGATCGGCCAAATCTGATCCTTCTAAGGTTTAAATGAGTTTTAATATTCTCATTGGTTTCTCTAGTATAATGTGGGTTTCGTTCACATTTGGAATCTCTGATGACTTTTGAAATTCTAGAATAGAGGAACCATTTTCACTTCTTTTTGTCTCTTCTCCAAATCAAGACAAGTATGAAGTGGTAGCATTTGGGAGATAAAAGTTTTTTACCAGCAATGCAGTTTTATAGGGTTTCTGTAAATCTGGTTACTACTATAGAGTTAGAGTTCATCTGTAGATGAAGAAAAGTTTGACAATTAGGCTTGCTTTCTTGAAGATTCAAATTTAAGTGTAAGAAGATAGAAGATATATATATCTTGTATAAGAAGATAAAAGTTAGACAAGTTTCTAACATAAGTGCATATACCTGTATTATTTCTTTGTGTTTTATAACTCGAATACATCCCTTTCCTATTAGTGGATCAAATACTTTTCTTTTGTCAATGTTAATTTTAATGACAAAGCAGTGTGGATAGTTCTCAACTAAGGTAATATAACACTACAGAAATAAATTAATGGTGATAATTCAGAAGTAAAGGACCACACAAAGCAATTGTTGGTATTGGAATTTGCTCTGTAATATTATTTTCTTTTGTAAAATACACTGAAATTTAATTATAAATGGCTTAAGGAAGTGAAAGACAGTCATTCTAAGAAAAACTCTGTTAAGCTTTTTACTTTCAAAAGATATAATTATTTCTTTGAAATAGCAAGAATAATAATAATAATAATAATAATAGCAAGAACATTATAAAAATTAACTTTTGACATTTTTAGTTTTGGAGTTAGATGCTCGTTGAGATAAGTGTCTGCTTACAATTTTAACATTTTGAAGAGATAAAAAGCAAATATTTAAAGTAATATAAAAGCATTTCTTTTTATCTATATAACCATTGTAAATCAATGGTAAGACATCTTTGACAACCTGAGTTATGAAAGAGTGTAGCCAAAAGTTAACAATGAAACTATAGGGTAAGCCTAAGAAGTACATACCCAGTACTGACAAGGTGAACAATAGGGTGTTCAGAGTCTCTCTAAGGAAGATCAAGGAGATGATTCAGCCTCTCTTGCATGGTAGTATTACAAGAATTTTGCCATTTGTTTGCCTTTTGCTCACATACTGGGAACGGAATCAATGTCAAGATGAGACAAGACTGAGAGGAGACCTCATCACAGTCTATGGCTTCCTGATGAGGGGGAGTGAGGGGGCAGGCACCGATCTCCTCGCTTTGGGGACCAGTGATAGAACCCCAGAGAATGGCATGAAGCTGTGATAGGGGAGGTTTTGGCTGGATGTTAGGAAGAGGCTCTTTCCTGAGAGGGTGGTCTGGCACTGGAACAGGCTCCCCAGGGAAGGGGTGACAGCACTGAGCTTGGCTGAGTTCAGTCCGGACTCAGATCTGGACGGTGCACTCAGTGCCATGCTCTGACTTGTCTGGCCCTGTGTGGAGCCAGGAGTTGGACTGGATGATCCTTATGGGTCCCTTGCAACTCAGGAGATTCTGTGATTCTATGAGACAAAAGCATGCAGAAACTTATGTGTGTGTCTCATGAAAGCGGTCGTATAGTGCAAGATACTTGAGATACATTACCTGTCTCAGGGCATGCTTGGTCCATGTATAGAATTAAATTAACATCCAGCCATCAAATATCAAAACTGTAAGCATCCCTGAGTAGCACGACAGAGCGTAATTAAAATGCTGTGATTTTATGGTTGATTTATTGTCAGAAAGCATCTGGGCCTTTTCTACCAAATTTTACCATTATGGCTCTCTTCTGGCCTGACTGTGAGTACTATTCATTGATTCAGTTATACAAACATATGTTTAACTTTCAAGGACAGAAGTAGTCTCAAAGGTTTTGAGAGTACGAAAAGTAGTTCAGTATGTGCTTAAGCATCTTGCTTAGTGTCTTTATCTCTCCACAAGCTATAGCTATTGTTTAGGGAATTCGGCATCTCACAGGAAAATGTCTTTTCTGATCACGTTAAACTGTCTAAATATAAAGCAAATAGCTGTTTCTTGATCTGGGAAGCATATAAATTTAGAACTGAGCAGTGAATTAAGTTGAAGTGCCAAGCAAAAAGTCAACCAACCGGTTTACTAACTCCTTAAAAAATGAGGGGGGATTTTACCTAGGCAAAAGAACAAAGATAGCCAGCACAAAGCACAAAGGAACCTTTGGGATGCAGTGTTATGCCATATGAAAACTGCACAACCAGTTCTACTGACCCACAGGACAATCTGGTGGAGCAGCTCAGGTCCTCTAATTTCCACTGAGCTGACTGAAAACTCACAAAAGCTACATGATCACTGTGGAAGGGCAAAGCTAACATGAGCAGGTCTGGTTTTCTCCTCCACCCCACAAATAGTAGAAGATGACAGCAGAAAAAGTAGAAGAGTCCCAACTCCACCCCATGCTACCCTCTGGGTATTTTCAACGAGCAAATTATTTTGTTATTGTGAAGCCTTATGGTGCTTGGGTATTCTTGAGCTCTCCTTCATCCTTTCAGTGTCTTAGAGGTTTATGTAGGTTTTGGCTCCTTGCATAAATAACAAGTTATTTCAGAGTTGTAGAGTGTGTTCTATAACTTGTCTTGGCAGAATGTTTGAGGCCATTCTGGCTTAAGGGTTTTTCTAGGGTTATCTGTGATTGTAGAGGGCTGTGCTGGGTGACATGGGTGATCCCTTCCATACTCTCAGGTAGTTGATTGCCACATTCTGAAACAGTTCCTTAATAAGGGTTAGAATTCTTGGGGCTTTCTTGTTTGGTTTTTTTTTCTTTGCCATTTCAAAGCAGCATTGGTATCTTAGGTTTTGTTATGTAGGAAATCATAAAGTTACACAGAATTGTCTGTCTTTGCTTTACACAAGGTAGGTTGAACTAAGGAGGAAGATGAATGAGGCACTCACTACCAGAAAATGTGCCTCCTCTGTGTTTTTTCAATAATTCTGCTACTTCGATTCTCAAGGAGAAGGTTTTTTCAATGCTTTACAAAAAATTTCAGAGCAGGTCAGTCTTCAGTACTAAGAACTAGCTAAGGCCAGCAGTTTGGCCAACTCAGTGCTGTCCTTGCAGCCCACAGAGGTTGAAATCCTTCCCTCAAGGTTCCTGACACAGCCAAACATGACTCCGTTTTCTCCTGCCTTTGTAATCTTAAGATGGTACATGCCTCCGGTCACCCTCCTTCAAGGGGAAATCCCAACATCCTTGATAGGTTTGCAGAACTGCTATCTCCAGTGCAGGGCTACCTGTTACCTTCAGGCAGAAAACCATGGTATGTGGTGCCCAAGGTTGAGTAGGTCTAACTCCTGTTTCTCTGCATAGAATTGCATCGTGGATATACTCTTGATGCACAGGCAGTAACCGGCAGCTGATAATTCAGTTTGTTTCTGGTTCCTTATTTGAAATGAGTTAGCCACTTCATTCAGGGTTCAGTAATGGAAAAAAATAGGAAGCTATTATTTGCATAGGTTATGTTAAATCAGAAAATTCAGATGAAGTTTGATGTTTGAAAGGCTAGTGTAAGTCAACTGCAGATTTTAATAATCAGGCTTGTGGTACAGAATATGCCAAATCAATATACTTAGCGGACTTCCAAAAGAGATGTTCCTGTACTCCTGCAGCACAACCTTTTGCCTCCTGCCAAGGTAATTATCGCTATCAATGACAATCTCTTTCCACTTCTATTTCAGTTGCACTGCTTAAGACTTCAGAGGGCATCCAGGCAGAATAAAGACCTAGAACCCTGTTAAAGAACGTCTCTCACTGAGTCTCTGTGTGCCATATCCAGGCTGGAGCACACCATCTTCCTTTGTTATTCTCATGCCATAAATTATAGAGTGTTTGTTACGGTTGTTATTTCAGAATGGTACACTGACCTAACTGAAGGGTTTTGCACAGCCTGGGTGTCAAAGGCCGCTCTGGTTTTGCCCAGAGTGCAAGGTGCCAATCTCTTAACTGCTACCGTGGAGGCATCTAAACTGGGGTCATCTCCCCTCTTCCGCTGTGTAATTCAGGACTCTGTAGCCCAGTATCTTAGACACAGGTGATTCTTTGTGGTGTAATGTTGTGTGACATTGTATTCTAAAGACTGTACCTTTCTATATATTTAGAAATGACAACAATTATATTTTTAATGTGTTGTTTATTCACACATTTAGTTTTATGCCCATACTGGTGTGACTGCAATGTGTTATCCAAAGTAAATATTTCTGCCTCAGTCTTCTAATCGTATAAAGATTATAATTTAAGTCTGTCATAAGCATATGTATGGACTTTATCCAATGCTTGTTTGGTGCACTGTACTTTGTAACCAACAATCCTCAAATAAATTCAGAACAGCTATATGCAACAGGGTAGGAGCTTTGTTTTCTGGGTGCACTGTGTAAGGAAAGGGAGGATAGATGTGTGAGTGGATGTGGTTTGACAAAGGCATACATGCCTGCAAATACAGATATATATACCTATGTATACCTATGTGTGATTTCATTTAGGGCTACGGAATATAAAAATTACTTATCTTAGTAGTTTAATTATGTAACATAGTAAGTGCAACTTACTATGTTACATAATTTAGAAAAAAACACCCCAAAAACAAAACAGCAAAAAAAATCTTTATAAGAGTGAAACAGAACATTAAAAATTTGGAATTGTTACTGAATTCACTTTATTATGTTTAAGCCATCCAGCAAATATTGCCAACTGACAGAACATACTATTAACCATCTTGCAGTCTTTTGGTCCTGTATTACTACTTCATCTTTGTTTAAACCACTCAGTGTAAGAGCACATTTACGTTTTGGTTGTATTAATTCCTATGCTGTTAAAGAGATACTATGTTGGGATTTAGGAGGATAAATGTGGTATTAACAATTATGGCAGGTGAACCATGTTAAATGTATTATCAAATATGTTGTTTCTTTGTAATACAGCCTTTCTCAAATGTGATGAGCTCTCTACAAAGGGCTAGTGAGAAGCATCTGTAGCATCAAAGAAGTTTGTGAAACAAGATGGTGCAAAAAAAAGTGAAGGAAAGGATAAAAATTTTCCTATTTATAATGCCCTATCTTAATGCAATCTTAAGGCATTAGGACTAAAGGAGAACTTACACTATCCTGTAATTTGATTCTAGAAAATAAAGAAGGTCCCAGAGGTGCAAACATTCAGTCCGTATGGCAAACAGTAATGCTCCTATGGCAAAGATGAAATTTTTTAAAACATACTTGGGGGTGGCCTTGATTCTCTCCTACTGAAGTCAGTATGTTTATAGACATAAGCTAAGACCCAGACTCATAGTCTGATCCTTACAAGTTCTGCAGGAAGCTTAAAAGTGGCAGTGTCTATTCAAAATACTAAAGACTTCAGTTAATCCTCTGAGCTCCTTCACTACTTTGAAATTTTTGTCCCTGCATTATTAGTAGGGAAACTGAACAGTGATGTAAACATGGTATCAGAGCAAGTCAGAGACCAATCCAGGATTACAGCTCTAAAGTTCTTGACTTCTAACCCCGTATTAGCTCTGGTAATTCCACTCACCTCCACAATAATGGCTTGGTATTCACTGAGGGGAAAGATGGAAACAAGAATTTAGATCAACTAGTCCTCAGTTCAACTAAAGTAAGATGATGATTTCAACTTTATCACACTTTTCCTAGTCCAGCTTTAAGTTTCACACATAGCTGAACTTTACTGTTTCCCTGAAAACATTTTAGGCCAAAAGAAGGGTTTGGTTTGCAGCTGAAGTTTGCTTTCTTTGTTCTGTGCTGTTCTGCTTGCTTACAGTGATGGTCACGTGCCCAAACTTCAGTCTTTCAGATACTTCCTATTCTCTTTTCGACCTTCTCCCCTGCCCCAGTACCTGGCTTTCTGCCTCATTTCTTCAGATTCCTCCTTTTAAAGGTCTCCTTTGCTTTCCTGAACACTTTCAGTGATCTGTTCAATTGCTTTACTACTTCAAATTGGCAAAGCAAAAACTGAAAACAGATGTATTTTTTCAACAGGCCAAGATAATGGTATTACCTGTAGTAGGCATGGAAGATAGCTAGCAGTTGAAAGACGAAGAATCACATTAGTCTTTTTTGTTACATCTCACTGCAAACATATATATAGGAGAAGGCACTGAGTAAATTACAAGACTGTAGATATGGATTTTGTATCAAGTGAGAATTTCTTTCCAGTTAGGGTAACTTAACCTCTTGGCTTCTTTTTCTATTCTTAGGGGTGATGCAAGGTTCGGTATAAAAGTACTTTAAAGAAAAGTACTCAAAGAAAGGCAAGTATCAACGCTGATGCCTATTTTAGTATATGGAGATGGTGGAGAAGAAGGAGAGAAAGCACATCCAGAAGGACCAAATGAAACCAGGGCCAGGGAGGCAGATATTTGATTTCTTTGGTATTTTATCTTCTGTCTGACTTACTAGCTTCTAATTTTATAAAGACTTTTTGTCTTGAATTTTCAGATGTATGGACTGAGCTTTCAAAAAATAGTTAGAAGGCCATGTGATTTATTCATATTTATATATATATGCATGTATCTAAATGCACCCCTAATGTTTCTGTTTTAAGCTGTCAGGTTGTTCTGTTCATAAGGCAACATTTCACATTGCATCCTGAAATATGTCCATGTATCACAGAGCTTTGCTGAATGAAGACCTGGCGCTGCTGTGGGTTGTGTTACTGTATTCTAGGGGAATTCATTTGCTTAAGAGCCCACACTTCAGTTATTCTTGAGACAGGACTGCAACCTTACAGGCAAAATGCAGATTTTTGTCAAAAGGAAAAGAAACTGACAGTCAGCTTTGCCAGAGTATGTTGAACATGCATATTTAACGTCACTGCAAAGCATAGATTAGAAAATTGTCTGCATACTTCATAAGTGATAGTAGAAATTGATTAAAGCAATTGATTGTACCCTGTGCAAGGAAGTATTTACGGTCATTACATTAATGCCAAAAAGCACCTGTCAACTTCAGAAAGGGCATCTGCTGATTTGTTGACAGGCAATTTCAAGTTCTCTTTTTACAGAAACTCATATTAAGGGCTTCCTTGAACTAGATGATCTTTAACAGATATTTCCTTTTTGCCAGATGCTGAAATGCAATTTTAGATACATCATGTGGTGTTTTCTTGATTTGTTTAAAATCCATGCTGAGAGGTGCTGAAACAATCATTTTGTGTAATGATGTCTCTTATGCTGTCCCTTCCTATCCACGAATGCAGTTAGGCTGTCACGTGCATTCACATGCACCTTCCTACTCACAATATATTCCCTTACCTCTGCTTTGTTTGAAAAAAATAACAATCTCATAATCTCTTTAGTGGGACCTGCTAAATTCTGCATTGGATCATTCAGCAGAGCACTTCAGCATTTCAGTGTTAAGCAGCTTCCCTCTTTCGGGGTTGCTGTGAGATCTGTGGCATTGTAACAGTTGGATATAGAAAGAAGAAAGGACAATAAATCCCCCTCCAAAGCTAGACTGACACCAGAATTGAGAATGGAATTGAAGGAAGTAGACAAAAGGTCTGGAAGAAGCCTCGTGACCTATCTGCAGCATTGCTGCTCTGAATTAGTGTAGCGTAAGTTTGCCTTCTCTAGGTCCCTCCTGGGTAAGTTTGCCTTCTCTAGGCCCCTCCTGGGTAAGTTTGCCTTCTCTAGGCCTCTCCTTGGATGTCTAATACAATGTGTTTTAAGAATACATTGTGGTAGTAGGTGTTCAGTGGCCAGGCTTGCTTTGTCAGTTAGAAAAATAGATGAGGCACGTTCTGGATAATGATGTTCTGTGTTGAGGTAGAGTGTGTCCCTGCCTCAAGATGATGCAGACATTTGTTATGTTTTCTAACTTCCTGCTTCTGCCTCTTCTGGGCCATGGGTAGTACAGATTGCTTTTGTTTTATAGTCTTAGCTAATGTGTTTGCAAATTGCAATGAAAGAATCTCAGAAAATTACGCTATACATCAGCTGAGACAGAACAAATGGTTTTTCTCTTCAGACTCCTCCAGTGTGCTGTTTGATTGCAAATCGGTTTTTATGAAGTGGCTAAAGTTTGGTCTGAAAAAGCTATATTTCAGATAATCTAATAATCAAAAGTTAAACAGGTTTCCTCAAGATGGATAGGAAGATAAAACTAAAGGATAGTTTATATTTTAGACTCTGCTTTACAGAGGGGGAGAAATACTGCGATGTAGAATATTTAGCTTCGTTACTAAAAGTAGCCCAATTAAAATATTTGCCATATGTTTTTTTTAGGGATTTCAAATAGACCTTTCTTGAGTTTTCCTTGATTCAGAGATGCTAACATTAAATGTGACACATGAGATGGTAGTTACAAGGTAATTATTTGATTTTCACTAAATAGACATTTCCATTAGATTCCTTCTGGCAACACATAGCTGGGGAAGTGAATTTTATAGCCAAATACAATACCAAGATGTCTTTTCTTTACTCAACAATGTAAGGAACAATAACGATAACTACCTCTTTTAATGTTCCTAGCCATCTGTACCTCGACACTCTGCAATGTCTGATGTGCTACTTTTTGATTAGGCCATCAGATCCGCTGAATGTGGACTTGATGCTTCCTTTTCTCCCTTCATGTAGACTTCCAAACCCACCACTTGCTTTTTATCCTGCTTTTTGTAATAATATCTTTGCATGTAATCTGCAAGGACTGCCTGTTAAGCTCTTCTGTCACAGCCCAGGGTGACACCTGTGATTAAAAGGTCTGCCTGAATTCCCCAGTCTCGAGGTTTTTGCTTGTAGTTTCAAGATGAAAAAAGCCACGATGCTTCGAAGTTTCATCTGCAGGGCTGCAAAATCAGACGCGTTTGTGAGACATGGGCGCATACTGGGTAAAGAAACGTTCAAAGATACTGAAATGAGCTTTCTAGATGATGTTGTACAATTAGGAATTTAGACCCGAATCCCAGCAGCAGTAGGCTAGTTACAACTTCTCCTGTGCTTCCCTAAGTGTGGAAATGAAATTTACTTTAGATGCTAGTCTGCCCATTTTGATGACCCAGAAAGGAAGCCAGGGTGGCCAGGGAGTATGCTACTATGTGCCACTAACTGTGGAAAGCAGCATGGCTTAGCCTCACAACACTAAGAACATCACCTGTGCTTGGTTAAGAGCTCTGATGACTACATTCTCTCCCTTGCTCAGCCAGCCAGGCTAAGGACCATCTATCTCAGGGGTATGTATGAGACGTTTCTGCTGAACTGTGCAGCTGCTGCTGAGCTATCTCTGCAGCTTCTGAGAATCGAGGTAGCATTTGCAACTGTGGCCACTTACATACCCACCCAGTACTTCTCACAGGCTGATGTCATTTGTCACTCAAGCTTCACTCTTGTCATTTAGGTTTTATGTTTCTTCAGCAAGTTGTAGCCTGACTGTAAACTCCAGTTTGCATTGCTCTTGGCATGCACATATTTTATACCCAGGCAATGCTTTGCTGTACTATTGGTTTTGTTTGATTTGGTTTATTTGTTGGTGTCTGTACGATTGCACCTCAGTGTCTAGGCAAAAGGGAAAACACTGAAGAACCAGAACGATTTGCTAACTGTTCTTCTCATTACCTGTGTTGGAGGACCCAGTGGTGCTGACGAGCGCATCTTGTTTTTACTTCTCTAATGGCACTATATGCTGCCCCTTCCAGGAGACACTGCTGTCTGCTACAGTGACAGTCACTGATAAAATTATGTTCCTTACAGTACTAAATAAGAAAGACACTTGACAGTGTCAGAAGTAGACTGTGACAAATGTGACAAATATGTGGGTTTTTTACTTACTGCAAGGAGGGCTAATATTCTAATATGCTGAGGAAGACAAAGAACATGGTACGAGATGAATTAGTATTTTCCAGAAGACTTTGCAATGTTTATGCAGCAGACTTACAATAGTAATCTGTTCTTGTGACAAATGTATCCAAGATAGAAGTAGCACAGTTAATTTTTTTATCATTAATAATTAGAAGGCTGCTAACAGTTTTAGATTTTTAACTAATTGCTTAAGATTTTGTCATCCTAATTGTCTAGCCATAAGGTTGTAAAGTATTTCAAATGATGATGGTATAGCTGTTTACTTGCTGTTCCCTTATGATAAAGTTAATTCAATGCCAAACCATGGGAGAGTGATTAAAAACTTTTCTCTTTTTTTTTTTGGTAAATGAATTAGCGAAGTATTATGTGTTGTAACTGGAAAGCCATCTTTAATATCTTCAAGCATGCTTACTTTATTTACCAGTCTTACTATTAATAAATTCTAGTACCAGTACAAAAGATCAGTGCTCTGCAGTTTGGGTTTTGAATCTGTGACTTTCATTCTTTGCTGCTGCTGTCAATAGAACAGTACAGTGCATCCTCTCTTCTTGTGAAGAAAAATCTTCACTGAAGTTGATGATATTTATTCTCTTATTACTTTAAAATATGGTTCTACAAAAAGGAAAAAACCACCTCTGACAATGAGAGCAGTGGAATTTCACACAAACAGTAAAACAGCAGTCTTGGGATACAAAACCCACAGGTACTTACAGAAAGGTGAAAGGAGAGAGCAGTTGGTGTAGAACAAAGAATGTTGCACGGTGCACGCAGAACAAGCGATGTTACAAAGTATGTGAGGGATCATGGATAGCAGCTTTGGAAATCGATGTATCTGCTTTTATAGGAATTGTTTTGCTGCTTACTAGAAATCTGAGCAGCATGTAGACTGTTACTTCTTGTATTAGTAAAGGAAGGGGTGCACAGTGACTTGGTTTTGTCTGTATTTTGACAGTAGATTTTCTTTTAAATAATTTTCTTTAGGAGAATTCAAACAGCAGCATGAATAAAACTTTCAGTATATGAGAGAAAATTTGGGCTAACATTATACCAGCGGTGATTTTTCATCTTTTAGTGTATGTATCCAGGTGAACCTCAGAATAAGTCTGCTTAGAACTTTCTCTTACTGTAAACAGTTACCTTTAAAGGGATGCATTTAAATGTCCAGCAAATACTGAAGCTGTGGCAATTGTAGGTCTCTTATGGGTAATACAGAAAGGTGATTGGAATAACTGATTCATAGATTACATTACTTAATCTGCTGAGGTGCTGCTACTCAGTATCAGGCTTTATGAGTGAACTGCTTGCCCATATGAGCGTGTGTTTATAAAGTTTAATTGAGAAAGAAATGAAAAACCCTTGCATCAGACTTCCAAAACAAAAAGATTGGCAGCATTATGCAACGTATAATCACTTCCTGCGGTGGATATTGCAGCAGGTTCTTTCGTCCCGTGATAAAAGCAATTAGATTTTGAATCTCCAAACACTGGAATGTAGCTGGGCGTGTATCAAAGGTACTGAAGTTCTTTGAAGTGTTTACAGTTAGGTGGCTTGTGTTAATTCCATAAAATGCCCCAGCTATTAATGTAGATCTGCGTTCTTTCAAGTAAGAATTTGGGAGACTGATTAAAAACCTTCACTGTATTTCTAAATAAATTTTGGTTTATAGCTGTAACAAGCAACTTAAATATGACTTCTGAAACCAATTTTGCTAGGAACAATTTCCTTATAATTTCACAGAATCCAAGAAATCTAGTCTAAATAGTGTTGCCAAGCAATTTATGGAGAACTGGAATTCTTTTTTCTAAAATGACACCAGAAATAATGGTAGGGTTTTTTCTCTTTATGTCTAGGAAAGCCTGAACATATTTGGAATTAAATGTGATAAAATACCATGTCAGGAGTGCTGGCTGTTTCAGCTGAAGCCTTGAAAACTTTCACTTAGGAAAATTACGTTATCCTGTGATGTATAAAGTGTTTAGGGCTTTTTGTTATTAATAAATGTTATTAATAATCTAATGTGTTCATATTTGCAAATAGAAAAATATAGGCTTCATGTGAAGCCTGAAAATTCTGTTCCCTAAGAAGGCGGCTTAGGCGTACCCAGCAGTCACAAAGCAGGGATGACAAGCTATGCACTGAAAAGATTCTTCCCAGAGCAGCTCTACAGTTACTACATGGCAGATGCAGCAAAGCGATTGAAGTGTCCCTATATAGTGTGAACACATCCAACTTGTCTACTTTAATGGTCTGTCATATGCAAAGATTTCCCGGGAGTCTGTGCTGCATTTGGTGTACATCCACATCTGTGGCACATCTGACATCCCATTTATACAGCAGGGAGAGTAGTTTCACTATGAAATGGGTGTTAGTAGAGGAAGAGATATATATTGTCCTAGATAGGTACTAGGGGGAATAGTAGAGCTGCCCATAATTCTGATAATCCTTTGGCATTCCTGTGTATGGCCAAGAGTTGTCATAAGAACATAAGGTCAAGTTGATTCAGATGCTGATTTGTGACTCTGTTGTCACTGGCCATTTTATCACCATTAATAGCTTTTCTTTCATGAAAAGAGAATCTTTTAGTGCCCACTGATTCATATGATTGTTATTGATCATGAAGTTATGGTACTGACCTAAGTGTGGTTGATTGAAATATCAGAGTGGATGGCTCTTTTAACAGCAAGCCAAGCATGAGGATAGAGCAGAAACTTGAGGTGTCTGTTGATCAGCAGGAGCAGATCTGAATCCTCCAGGACTGAGAACCAAGGTGGGCAGCAAGGCATGTTCTGGGCAGTGGTAGTAGTTGAAACAAGCTGAGATTGTGAGAGAACCATCACACTGCTGGGAGACAGATGCAGGAGCACTTGAGGAGCAACTAGCACTTAGTGAAGGTTAGTAGCTACTCTTTAGGCTGCGTATGAGTTGTGTGGAGCAGAAACACAGTATGTCAAGTGGAGGTATGAAGTATAAGCACGAAAAGACTCATCAGTTTGCTGTGGAAAATGGACTGCAGAGCCTCCATGGAGCTGAAACCCTTGGATCTTTAATCTGCTAAGAACTGAAATTTTGAGGAAACCACGGGTGAGCAGCATCTTTGAACATTAGGCAGCAGGTACCGAGTGAACAGAGGCCAAAAAAGGAGCTTCATTGCTCCCAGAGATAAATTCTGCAGTTTCTCGCTAAGTAGAGAAATCCCCAGAGCTGCAAACTGTTTGACTTTAACCACATGGGTAACAGGGTAAGGGTGGTGGAGCCACGCACTGAATGTGCGGAGGAAGTGGGGTCTAAATACTGCTTTTACTCCTGGCAGCTACAGTGACACTGCATGTGTATTCTGCTAAATTGTAGGCTGAAATATTTAAATATTGTATGTCAAGACATAAATAAAAGCTTGCATTGTAAACTTAAATGGCTGTCCAAATGGCAGCTCCCCTAAATAGCTACTCTGTCTTCACCTCTGTACTCATGTGTATGAATGAGGATGGGAGACTTTCTCCTGCCCCATCAGGAACTGTGTGGCACAACCAATATCTTTTTCAGTCTGTTGCCCTAAATCCCTCCCTTGTCTTTTCTCTTTCATTTCCTGTTTCAGTAGTTGTTTCCTTTCCCTTAGGAAAACCAGCTGCACAACTCCATACTTACCACTTCCACAAACTTACTCCCTCTCCTGGATTTTCCTCCTAGTTTGAGAGGGTGGATGGTCTGATATCAAGCTCTTAAAAGGCAGTTTTCAGTCTCTTGTCTCTGTATGCTGACACCTAATGGCAGGCATACATCTGAGAATTTACCTTTTTTTAAAGGCTTAGATTGTTTGAAAACCTTCTAGACTGTTGCAGTCCAAAATGTGAGGGCTCATGGGTATAGTTTTGTCACTCACTGCGTTAATCCTGTTCTCTATATAGTCTGAGATGCTTTCCAGAAAGGGGGGATCTGTAGAAGTGCCTAGCTTTCCAACCACTATTTATACCTTTAGTAAACTTTTAATGAAATATGTAATGACTAAAGATGGCAATAAATTGGGTTTTGTTTGGATTTGGTGGGGTTTGGTTTTTTTTTGTTTGCTTATTTGGTATAGAATTTTTCATGATAGATTTCAATTTACAGCATATCAAAGAGTACTGATTAATTGTTCTGAGACTCACCTGTTTGTGCCCCAAGCCTGATACATGAATCTCTCCATCAAATAATATATATATATATTGGTTTTTACTTTTCTGTACTGTTCTCCATCATTTCTTACTGGCAAGGAGGCAGAGTGATCGATGTGAAGGGAAGAATACTGCTGTCAACTAATACATGGTCACTTGGAGAAGTGCAGTGTAGGGTTTGGGTTTTTTTGTGGAGGTGGTTTCTGTTTTGTTATATTACAGGCCTGAATTCAGTCAGTAATGACCTCAATAGTGCCTGTTTTAGTGTAATCCCTGCTTGCTGACTGCTGTTCCAAGAATAAAAATTTAAGCCAAAAGATTTAATGAAATCCTTTGGGATTAGTGCTCACTAGGCTGGGGAAATTGCATATCAACCTTTTCTCTGTACTCTAACCATACGGGTTGGTATTTGAATAGGAGGGTGTCCAAGAGAGACAACTCTGAGTTCATCAATAATTTACATTTTTGTTAGTTACAAACCTGGTATTTGGGATTCTGTTGCCATAGCAATCCATCTGGGCCTGAACGGATACTGTTTTAAGTGGTGGTTGTATAGGGATTCACAGTGTGTGCTTTAAATCCCTTCTAAACTAATCCTCAGATCTGTTCTGTGACTTATTTGAGGTTTTGACAAAATCAATGTTACTCACAGTAAAAAATTTAGGCTGAGCAAATTGAGCCCAAAACTATTAGAATATGCATATGATTAAGGACTGTAAAGTTCATGATGTATGACAATTTCTGTTTCAATATGTGAAGCAATTAATAAATGCCCACAACTCAGTTTTTTTTCAAAATACATTTAATTTGTTGCACATTATGCAACTAGAAATTATCCAGACTCTGTACTGGTTATTAGCTAATTTAAACTTCATAATCGAATGCGAGCCTCATTTTCCCAGACGTCAGTTCTATGTTTTACAGGATGTCAGTCTATTCATAATACTGTATAACTTCCACTTTCAATTAATCTGATTTTCCCTCTTATAAATAATTCTAAAGCAAAGAATAAAATTGGAAATTCCCATTTTTGTTTCTAATAGTGCTGGAGTTGGGTTTTGAGGCTGTGCTGCTAAATTCAGTAGGCTAACCCCCAGCTGCTTTTTGTTTGCAGTTCAGTTTATATTTTCTCACTTTTGCCACCCAAAATTGTAACATGATTTATTCAGAACCTCCCAGGTATGCCACATGAAGGGATGTCCTCAGGTTTGAAAGACCATCAGTAAACTCCACTGGGCTAAGTTTAAGCTCTGTCAAAACCAAAACTCTTCTGAAACTGATTTCCAGAGGGTTTTTTTTAAAGCTCTTCGTAACAAAAGTGGTTTTGGTGTTGGATTTTTAAAAAATATTTTGGTTACTCCAGAGTATAGAGATTCAGTTCGCAAAAATTATTCCTCAGTGTTTGAGAGAAAAATACTCAAATAACAGCCATATGCTGTACTAATGAGCCTTTAGCCTCTAATCTAAACAGACAGAAATTGTTTCTTCATGGGGTTTATAAAAGATCTAACGGTCCTCCCTGGCTGCAAAAATAGTCATAAAATAGAGAAACTGCAGATGGGCTAAGAGATCTTGAGAAATCTTTAATTACCATGCAACTTCCCTTTCGTCTTTTATATTGCAGTTCACAATGAATACTGCAACATGTGATAGAAGGGGCATAATTAGTTTTGCCATGATACCGTGATGCTGAAACAGTTCCTTGTCACCTGTAAGAAATGTAAATCTACTCTGTGTCTGTATGAGTTAAACAAAAGTTTCCTGAGCAAAACTGCAAAGAATCCCTTCCTTGCAGTGCAGTAGGGTGTAATTACATGAGCAAAGATGATGTATGTATATTCTTAAATTCAGTTTGGCTGACTGAACTTGTTTATTTGAGAGGCCCAGTTTTTCTACCCCAGCTTAATGGGACTGTTTCCATAACTGGTTACCACTAAAGGTAACTGGGAACAGAGAGCTTAGAATTAACTAAAAAAGGCTTTGTTTTGATTGCTTTTGCATCTCTTTATGACTAATTAAAGTAAAAGTTGCAGATCATTTACATGATTGCTTACCCTAAAATTACATGCCCTGAAGTATCTTCTGTAGATTGTGCTTCAAAGGGATATTAGAAGATGTATTCAGGCATATCAAAATGCCTTTCTGTTGATATTTCCAATGGTTTCATTAGGAAAAAAGTCTTTCCTTGCAAATATTATTGAAATGAAAATGGAGCCTTGGAAGATACTCGCGGTATGACAGATGCTATTTGTAGCTCTGGAAATATAGTTGTCACTGCGGGGGATCTCCTGCACTGAAGACCCACAGGAGTCCATAACCAAGGGTGAATGAATTAATCTTCTAACACATCTCATAAAAAATAGCCTGTGTTTAATAGTAAGTGATAGAAACACAGTTCAATTTCTCTGGTAATTTTTTTGATCATTCTCAAGAAACACAGACCTTTCCCATTTATTTATTTTTTTAAATTCTTTTTTTTTAGCTCTGGAAATCCTTGCAGTGCATGCTGGTATTCAGTCGCCTTGATTACTGTTGATTTTTATTGATTGATTTTTACTTATTTATTCCAGATCCGCATTATGTTTTTCATATGTTTTGGAAACTCCGTCTGTCAACTTCAAGGGAGCAGGCGGGCTGTCTCTGTCTGCACTTAATGAAGCACCACACATGGTTTTGCTTAAATTTGCTTCTCTAATCTAGCCCATAACCTGTATTTTTGTTCAGCTATTTCCAATTAATACTCAAGTAAACATCTGTCCGTCCATTCCGTGTTCTGTCTTTGCAGCAGAAGGAAATAGGTAATCTTCTGAAAGGCTCAGTAATAGCGTGACACAGCTTGACACAGACAGCTTAGAGAAACAGGGGAAGATTGAGACAGTGTACCGCAGAGCAGGTGTGACTCTGTCTGTTAATTTCTCTAAGGCACTTGCAGCTACCTCTACTCAAATGCAAGATGTACACAGAGTACCTGAACCAAAACCCTGGCTCTGAACCCCAGGAGAAAGGTTGGGATTAGAGCTTTTAAGTGAAACCCATCTCTGAGTGTGTCTGAATTTCGAATCTCTCAGTTTGGGAGGGCTTGAATGGCAGGGAGGTGCAAAGTTTTGTTTGAATCCATGGGTTCAAGAGGTATCTGACTACAGTTGTTTTCATTAGGTCTATCTTGGCCTGGACCCCAGGACATTTTTGTATACCCCTGTGAAGAAGCACCAAGCTGTGTAAGGCTGCTAAGGTGATGGTCAGATGTATTACAGCCTCTAGGAAAGAAGCGAGGTGATCCCACAGCTGGGTCTTAACAGCAGCATCTGAGTTTCTCTCAACCCTTTTGATATAAAGGTTTCATATCATTGTCCAGCTAACTTTGCATTGTTCCGGTGTTCCACAAACTCTTGTCTAGGGCATAAGGAAGCAGACTGTTAGGTAGAAAAAGCTCATCCATACAGTTCAAAAAAGTTTAAAACTTAATAACTACATAACACTCTATGCTTCAGCCTCGTGGACTATATAGCCCTCAGCCCAAACAGCCTTTATTTGTTGCCTAGCAGGTTTCTTTAGTGGACTGGCATGTGAGCGATTTCTGGGTTATCATAGATATTGCCAGAAGTATATAGAAAGGAATATTAAATTTTTAATAAAAAAGAAGGGAAAATTATATCTTTAATCAGTTATGTGTTCTGAATTCTTTATTATTTGGGTCATGAGAGATGGTAGCCTGGTTAATTTAGAGTGAGATGCTGGACGGAATCATGATTTGTGGTTTTGTGACGACCAGACTAAGGGTTGATGTGATATAGTCTGACAATTTTGGGTAACAGCAGTTTCATTTTCTTCTGGCAAAGTTGACAGAAAATTAAAAATACATTTACCTATCTTGGTAACTGTGCATTTGTCTCCCTTTTTTTAACTGCATCAAAACCGGTCATCTTTGCATTTTAAGTGCTTTCACAGCTTGATCCTGCCTGCTCTTTCACATCAGCGTTGCCCTTCTTGCAACCCTTATCGCACATCAGTCCAAATTTCCTGCCTTCTCTCATGTAACCTTTATTCATGAAAATTGTTAATAGTAAAAATTTGCAAAGCCAGTGTACCGTGTTCCTTCAAATCCTGCCTTAAAACTCAGCTCTGTTGGGATGCCTTTAAACTGTCCAAGAAAGGCTAAGCCACTGGTGTGCTGTGATCAGTGCTAATTATGCTAATTGTCTGCATGGAAAAGGAGGAGTGAGGCACCAAAAGCCCTTCTGCAGCATGACCCACTCTCCTCCAGAAATGGTGGGCGAAGCTGTGGAGCCACACATTGTTTCTTCCTTAATTCCTTGCTCTAATGGGGGCATTCAGCCAAGATCTAACACAGCATGAGAATTTAATTTTGAGCAGAGGATTGCCAGCCTCACAGGTGTGAAAGCCCATCACCTTCCCCAAACTGGGGAGAGCTGCCAGTGCCCAGATGCTATTCAGGTGCCCAGACATTGGTCAAAAGAGATTTGTCCCCTTTCTGCTGCTATTGTAGTACCTAAGACTGGAAACTGCCTTTTAAGGGAAGGGACCAATGTGGATTTTCTCTTCAGGATGCTTTTATAAAAAGGCCAGGGCTTTAAATCTTGGAGTAGACCAAAAGTAAATGCAAAAATAGAAAACTTCTATGGCAGAAATGAGACTAGGTAATCTATTTTATGTGGATGATAAATGCATGTGTTTGTTTTTTCTTACAGAAACGTGGAGTCCTGAATAAACAAAGAGAAGACAGTTAAGCGTACCATCTCTTTTGAAAATAGTAAGTGACCAGATTATATACTGTGAAGCTGAACACTATTTGTTCTTCCATTTTTTTTTCTTTTTCCCAGTTCTTTTTAATAAGTGTAAGAAATTAGTGCGGTGAGCATTTCTGCCTTTTATCCAATTCAGTTTCATTTCACAGGGGTAGACTTTTATTAATCCTATAATCACTTTAGGTAAGAGGCACAGATAATCCACACAGTGTGTCTTCATCGCTGCCCATACTAAACGTAGTGCCTTTTTCTTCTCAGTAAAAGTGAATTTCAATACTAGGAGGTACCAAACTAAAAATGGTATTACACTAACATTTGCTCACAGTTGAAATTTTGCAGAAAAACACTTTAGTTTTGGGTCAGTGTAAGTGAGATCCTGTTGGGTCAGGACATGAGTGCAAGAATTTTAAGGTTTTATGTTAACCACTCAGTCACTGATTAATTGTTCTGAACTGCCCTGGTCAGAGCTGTGCTGTTCACTGTACCACATGACCAAGCACAACGCATAGCTGCACTGGCCTGTAGTAACTACAGCTTTATAAAACATCAAGAAATTAAGACTACTCACTGAGACAAGAAAATGAGCTGTGGTCATGTTGTGGGTGATATTACTGATGCTGTCCTTTGTAAAAAAAAATGTCAGGCTGCTGGTTAAAGTAGCAGATGTGATACAGTCAAGAACAGACACTGTTTTTATTGCCAATCCTAAGTAATATGCCCTGAGAAGCGTCGCAGGGTGTATGGGTAGAGTGCATTACTGGGTATTAAAAGGTGGTAATATCCTCTGAGAACCGAAGCAGGTCAATGTGTGGGAAGGCATTTCTATTAACAGTTCCAACAAAACAGTTTCTCTGTGGTAGGTGCTAATAGATCCTTCTATTTTATGGCAGAAGATTATGGGTGGTAAGTAACGTACAGAGAATATGTGCTCTTCAGCACCATTCTGCTTACAGAATATCCATTTAATGGTATTTCATGCAGTAAAATCAAAGGAATTCTATTGTCACATGAAGAATTCCTATTCATTTAAGCCAAACTGGTGTATGAAACAGTTTCATTTTGGAGAGAAATGAATCTTGAATTTTTTTTTTTTGGCAAGCAGTAAAAATAAAACTCTCTGGTTGAAAAGACTATGTATAAATCTCAAAAGGCAAAAAATGCTGGATAACTCTCTGGGCAACTGTGTTCAATGATGGGTTTTAACATTGCATTTAATCAGACAAGGAAATGTGTGAATTTTCACTGAAGCTGAGGGCAGCATAATGCTTGTTTTAAAATCTGTATGGTTATTTATGCAGTGTACTATACTGTGCTACCAGTAAGCATTTTTTTAGACATACAGCAAATCATACATATGTTCCAGAAGATCATTAGAAAAATTAAGCAGTTTTTAAAAAACTCCTGAAAACTCTTCGTTATCTCTTCCTCTTAAGTTTCCATTGCTTCCTCTGTCAATCAAACTTTCCTTCCATTTTCTCTTCCTTCCCTCCATGACTCTTGTGCCTTGTATTCCCTACATGTTATCACACTTCTTGTCACCCTTTATCTTTCCAGTCTTTCCACAGCTAATCTGCTCCAACTTCATAGTTTCTCCTCACATCTCCCACACGGGGCCATCTCCTCTTCCTCTTGGCAGAGCTGCATTTCAAAATGTTCCCAATCTTTGGCAAGCTTTGAGCTTGCTATTTCTAGTATCACATAGATAATTTGCAGACCAAGAGCATTATTGGTATTATCGGGTAATAGCACACAGACTAATGCCACTTACCTATATTTAAGGATTTTGCAAAGACTTGCAAGATATTTTTAGATGGATTAGCTTTTGTAAATTTTATTTGATGTGCAGAAAAACATGGTGGAACTTTGGGAAGTTGGTATTTAATGCATGGGAAGCCTTCAGCCAAATCAGTTCTGCTTTAATCTGGATCTTAAGTTGTGGCAGCAGATGACTGATAGTTACATGCATAAATATTAGCAATTCCAAGCAATTTGTATAATTCAACTGATATATGTATACAAGAAATCTAGGACTTGCTATAGACCTGTTGGTAGAAAGTAAATTTCACTACTGCAGTCACTCAAAGATTTTCTTCTTGCTTATACTCCTGTGCCAGGTGCCCAGAACTCACAGGCAGCTGTTTTAAAATAGCATGGATTTATTTGTGTATAGTGAGAAAAAATTGATTGACTATTATTGGTACTCTGTCACATAGAAATTCTGTCTCTCCTGCTGTCAGAATAGGTTGACAGAACCTTTTCACAGTATCCATCAGTTAATTTTATCAGTCACGGTATTATGATTATAAACTACAAATGATTTAACAGTGAATATATAGTTACAAAATGAAACTGTGTGGTAGTTATTTAATATTTGTAATGTGTAATTTATTTGGAATAATAAAGCAGAAATAAAGATACATCTGTCATCCATCATGAATGAGGAGCAATGTTACCAATTTGATCATGCATACATTCAGCTATGTAGGGGATTCGTGTATCCTATCTTTAGGCCTGCTCAGAACAGCCTTCTGAACTGTATGTTACTCATACACTAAGCAACAAGTCATTCTTCTGACATTGGGACTGAGAAATTGTGGATCTTTGTTTTAAAATAAGTCTTTTTCTCAACCTGAATTAAAAACTAAACTTTAAAATATCCAGTGATGAGAGGCAGAAATACTGGATTCCAGATATAGGAAGAAGATAAAATTAATATTGTTCTTATGAAGAAAATGATAAAATAAATGTTGTAATATATATTATATTTTTGGGTTGTAATTGGGCTAATCTCTGTTTAAAAGGCAATTTCATTTGGCTGTGATATTGCAGGAGATCACAGTCACCCTTTGAGGAGGAGAGAAAAAGTCTTGCAATATGTGTTCAAAAAAAAGGTGTCTGTTGTCCTCACGTTGTCAGCAGCAATGAAATTTCATCTGCCACATACTTTGGTTTATCAAATATTTGACATCTTTGGTGCCAGCTGGTTAATAACAGGGTTTTTTTTATTATTCTTGTTTAATAAAACAAGTTCAAGTAATGTGACATAAATTAGGAGACTGAACAAAGAAAGACTTACTACTGGAGAATGATGGCCAAACCACGCTCTGCTGCGAGCAGCTGAGAGGAGGCTTGGCCTGCTGAAAATGGTTTTACAGGCAGTTTGACTCGACTACATGTAAAGGAACTAAATTCATGTTAGACTTACCATTAGCTCACGAGCATGCAATATTACCACAGTTTGCCCTAACATCTATTTCAAAAGCTACCATGTTTTCTCTCCTATCTTTTTCCACATTATATCCAGAGGTATGTTATGTACCAGCGATGAAGTAGCTAAATGAAGGGTTCCTTGGCTTTGGAAGGGTCAGTTTTGTGAAAGTTGAATCTATGAGCCTTCAAAAAAGAAATGAGCCTGTGGTTTCTGAATGTTCTCTACTAATCACAGTAATCTTCCCTTGCATTACGATTTCAATCTTTTGTTGCAATATAGTAATCTAGAAACAGCGAGGCAGTGCCCTCATTCTCCATGCTCCCAGGTTTTTTTTCATTACCATTAAAATTCATGTGCATATACTGCAAGCTTGGGTAAAATAGTCTATTTGAGTGTCCGCACTACCTGAATTCTATAATGAGGTCTTCCCCTAAATTGGTTTCGCTTCCCCTCACCCCCCCAACACGCAGTGAAGGTATGAACCTCTGGTAAATTATATAGTAACATTTGCATAGTGTGAAGGGGTTTTATTTTGTCTGTTTTGGTTATCATGTTAAGACTATTCAGAGTAGTTTATTCTCTGTGACTCATACGCTTACAAAATTCTGTGCCTCAAAACCTCATTTTTCTTTTCTTTTCTTTTTTAACCGATCTTCTATTACAGACACAGCTTTGCATTTTTTAATGTGAGCTTTCTGACACAGATTTAGATTCTGTACTGCTTTGAGGTATGCTAGTTATGCAACCTAATTTTGCAAAATGGCTCTGTGTTTGTACTTCCCTGGGGCTTCAGTTTAGTTGTCATCTATCATTTTAGCACTGTGATTGATTACTCTCCACTATTTAATTTATCTGCTGCAGCTTCTCAGCTTTTACTTCAATTGGTAAACACATACTTTTCTAGACACATTTTCAAATGATGTGTTTTCCAAGTGCCCCAGACATCATGTAATCATATTTTTCTCAGCTAGGAATTTAACCATTTAAGCCATTTAAAGGTTTCAGTAAATTATTGGCTGGTATGTTGTCTATCACTTGGAAGTTTTGCACTGGAAATCTGTGTTGTATTTTCCAAAGTTATTGTATATATTTGTCCTGAAATAGAAGTCTATTTACTAGCTTCTTTGTTGTCCACCCAAAAAAAAGTAAAAGAATCTAGCACCTTTTCTAAGTGTAGGAGCCAAATGCACGGGCTGATGTTGCTGCAGTAAACTCTAACCACCTTTGCATGTTAGTTTTAAAAATCAAAATATCTATTGATTTCATTTCCTCATTGGAATTTCACAAGCCAGCTTCAGTCAGTAGGGTTAACATGTGCTTCTTTTCTTGTCTTGTATGCTGAGTTCTTGTACTGTAATTTGCTATTTTTAAACATTACATTTAATGTGTACTTGGCTATAATTTAAATCAGGCTCTTTCAGAGTAACATCAAGTTTCCATTTAAAAAAGGTGGGGTTTTTTTGCATTAAGTTGTACTGTGTGTACACACGGCCGCAGTTTTACACAATTACCAAGGCAGCTTCCAAGAAGCAACTGTAATGAACTGTTTCTATGATCCGACGATTCAAAGAAGTTTTAGTGTCAAATTTCCTTTTCTCCTGCCTTTTTTACTTTGGCTCTATGTTATATGTGGGTTTGAATTGGGAGGATGCTAATTGGTTTTGATTTTTTTTTCTTTGCTTTTCAGTTATTGACTGTATGTAATATTTGTGATTAAAATCTCTCAGTAAGAATTATAATGTGTCATCGTAATGCAGCTTTGCTGACGTTGGTAACTGCTATTGTAGTCCTGTCTCTAAATACAATCAAACAAAATGAACAGACATCTGCAGCGTGGCATGCATTTTGGGGGCAGCTTGGTGTTCTTTTTTGGTGAGAGCGAGCTTTAATCAGTGCTTACCTTTTGTTTGTAATTCTTAATCTCTTTGCACAATCCTCTTTTAAAGACTGCCAGGTTAGCTTTGGGTATATAATCTTAGTAATTCCTGGTAGATGAATTCCAGCCCACATTTCATTAGAGAATTGGAGGTGGCCCGTTCTGTCACTGGGCTGTCACTGTTCTTGTAGCGGGAACTGAGAGGATAGAGTTTCTTGTCAACTCCGCAACGTCACATTTATGGTACATGATGGTTAACTCAAAAAATAACTAACATGATACAAGTGATTGCTTACATACAGGTTAAGGTGAGTCCCCAGTGTGGAGTTGGTGATAGCTAAAAGGAGCTTTATAATGGCAATTTGGGATCCTCTCCAAGTAGGAATTTGTTCCTCAGTGATGATTTTCTTGTTTCCCTCTTTCAAAGTTTCGCACTGTAATTCTTACTATGAAGACATACAGCTATCATAAACCTCACCATTTGACAGTTTTTCTTATGTGAATGAAATTCATTTAAGTAAATTTACTCAGAAATGAGAAAAGATGCATCTTAGACCTGTTTACATTCATATCTTTAAGTTACTAGTTTATTGACAACATTTATCTCAGAAAATGCAAAGATAGGGAATTCACTCATATTCTCATGTAAATAAAAATGTTTTGTGAAGCAAATTAACAAAGCACCTAAAATGTATTATATTAACCCCTTGTGTTTATATTGATATCTGAAGTGCCTGAAAATGAACAGTGCAGAATTTTTCTTGCAATAAATAATTTTGAAAATACAAAATAAAAAATTCAGTATATTTAGAAAAACAGGATTCTGCTGGGATTAGGGTTTTTGGGCAGGGAGTATGTATTTTAGGATAACTAGAAATCAGGAGTCTTTAGGAGTATACTGGATATATTAAATGTGTTAGCAGTGTGTCTGCAGTGTGCTTCTGCTGCTGTACTGCAAGCTAAAGAGGCAAAGACATGGAGAAGAGCCTCTGCGCAAGGGCTCTTACAGTGGTGTTTATTGATGCATTTCATACTCCTGACTTTTGTAGCTATGCTAATAAATGGAGCAGCAGTGTTTTGAGGTGGACGCACAAGTTTTTGAAAATGGTGATCCTAAAGCATGTAATACAAAGACCGTGTTTCCTGTCTCACCAATTAAAAAGCTTCACTTGAGCCATTAAAGATGTTAAGATCCTGTGTTTTCCATGAGCTGTGAAGATTTTCTGATTACTGCCCGAGTTCCATGACTGCTTCGGTCTCTCCAAAATCTCAGGGTTTTGAAGTGTGTTTTTTATTGAATGGTGAGATTTTTCACACCATCATGCAGATCCAGGAGGTGGAGCTTCCAAGGATAACACCCAAACATTTATTGCAATGCCTGGCAATACTCATATAACATGTGATAGCCAGGATAGTCTCTGCCAGTACTGTACAGCGGTACACTTTGACCTTTCACATAATAGGTCTCCCAGTACCCTTTCATTTCTAACAGAAAGAGTGCCCAGGCTCCTCTTATCCCATAAGTCTATTTCCCTCATCCTTGTAAGTTGCGATGCCAAGTGAGAATATTTTTTAGGAAAAATGATGATGATAATAAAGGAATAAGATGCTATTTAGACTGTGCAACCTTAACCACTTTTGGTGGGATTTTGCTCTTAGAAGCATGTCTTAGTGTTTAGGTCTTTAGTTTAAATGAAATACCACCAACAGAGTTTATTTAAAGATCTAATTTTACTTCAGGGATAATAATTTTAAGACCCTTAAACTGCATTAAACCATTAGTTAATAAACCACTAGCTATTAAACTGTTAATAGTTTATCCGGCATATAACAATGATTCCTTTTTGGAGAGTTATGGTCTATTGGGCAAATACGCATTTAGGAAGGTTTTAAAAGGGCAATTACATCTAAACTTTACAATTACATATTTAGATATCTCTTAAGGAGAGCAGAATCAGTAGCTTTTTATAGATGAAATCATATGCTCCTCAGAAAGACGCCAACGTTTGTGGTATACAGCTATGCTTTTTACAAGGAATTGTTACATCTCAGTTGCTGTATTGTTACCATTTTTGTATTTTCTCTGAAATTTGACTATTAGAAGCTTCAGTGTCTGGTGCTATGACATGTCAGTGTAGACACTCCAGTTGCACTCTGGACAACCAATCCACATTCCCAATCCTCACGGACTGGTTCCATATCCACTTAAAAAGAATGAAAGAATTTGAAACATGACTTCCTTTCAAAAACATTCGTTCAAAAAAAGACAGGTTATATATCAAGCCCCAGTTAATGCACAAGAGTTTTACAAGCCCTCTCTGTTCTATTTTTACATGTATTTTAAAGACTGTTTCCTCCAGAAGTCATAATTGTAATTTATATTAATAATCTGCTGAGTAGGCTCATTATATTAAATCACAACTAGAATTCTACTTACACTAATTGCCTCTGAAGCGGAACCAGTGATTTTTAAGCATGGGGAAAGCTGTGCAATGCTATCCAACCCCACCATGGATCATATACAATGGCTTTCACAGCTTTCTGGCATCCACAAGAGTGTGACAGCTGTACATTCCCATTCATATGTGGGCTGTCCTTCATGACTGATTGATAGTGAGATTTCATTTCCTCCAGTCTCTTTGTGGCAGTACTAGTAGGGATCGCACTGTTAACTTCTATCCTGAATTAAAGGGAAGTGCTTGTAATTGTCAGGCATTTTTGGTGTGACTCTTGCAAGTTCTTTTGTCATTGAGGTGTATTTCTTGCGTCACATTTTCATTGTGCTATTCCAAAAAGGAACTTAACTAACTTTACCTTTAATTAATTTGGGCATCAGTTTTCCTGTTAAATTTTGCTTCACAGCTTGTGGAGTGTTTATGTAGACCCTTCCCCCCGCCCTGCCCTGAAAAAAAAAGAAGAAGAAAATAAAGGGGCAAAAAAAAGTCAAGATACAGAAAAAATTCAGATGCCTGACACTGAAATTTTCCAAGGATTTGTTAGTGGAGCAACTTGCTTAAACTCTCTTGGTAGTTTGCCTTTTAAAAACAGATATGGTGGCACATAACTTTCCAGGAGAGCTAGAATTCACGCCTGTGGTGAAATTGATAGTATTGTTACTGGCATGGACGAGCTGATACCATCCCAGTACTGCAAAGACCTTGAAGAACAGCAGAACTATGTACTGCTGTTAATTATCCTCATTCTTTCCCACTGAGTCTGTTCTGAGTATTGATTCGTCCAGCAGCACATGCTTCTTAGAAGGTGCCATTGTGTTGGTCTGTTTGATAAATGTGTTCATCAGTATCTAATTATTTTTGATATATGTTGAAGGAAATGGAGATGGTATCTGTTGTTCAGTAATTGTGACTTAAAAAAAAAAAAAAAGAATTGGCATGCTTGGCGTTTTCTAATCTTGAAAATACCTGTATAAGACTCTGAACAAATCCTACAAACATCAGACAGAATCTCATGACGCATTTTTAACCAATATAAACTCTCCCTGGTTCCCCTATTCATTCTCCTGGGAAAACCAGCAGACTTTAGAAACCTGAATAATGAGACGAGGCTAGGGAAGAGGAAAGCTCTGGCATAATTATCGTAATCTGCTACATATTACTATGACATCTAGCCCCGTATTGTTTCTGATTTTCCTTTCTCCTTTGATTTTTTGTTTATATTCCCGTATTTCTACTGTCTTATTGGCAGCTCTACTTAAATCGCAGTTTCCCTTCTAGAGGGAAACCTCTACCTCTTCTGGAACAGATCCCTCATTCCCCAGTGTCACTTAATTTGTTTTCTTGTAGTTTCCATAGTCCCTGATCGTCCTCAGAACAGTGCTTTGAGAAGGGTAACGGTGGGGATGCGGTAGGGTTCTTGCCCTTGCACCTGCGGGAGTGCTGTAACTGGGGTGTGACTGACCTTGCAAAGGGTTGCTCAGGATGGGGTGGTACCTCTTTGTGTGATGGGCAATGTACTTGTTCTGTTCCTTCCTCCCCGTGCCCAGGTATCTTGCTGTCAAGCTATAGAATGATGAGGGAACCTGGGGTTTGTACCTATTCTCTTTGTGTTTGTTTCTTGGCATAAGCTCAGAGCTCTTTGGGCATCCCTTTGCTCCTGTTGTCAGCCAGCTGTCTTTGTACCTTTGCTTCCAGGTCTTCCTTTTCTACCTGCTGTGGGCATGGGGCTGTAAGGTTCCATTGTTTCAGATGGAACACACTAAATTTGCTTATAGATGATACATGAATACATTATCTCTCTGCCTCTCTCTGTCGGTTGTTAAACCCTTAGCTTCAGTGTATAGTATTTTCTCCACATTATCTGCCTGTAGCACGCTATGTCTGATCTGTTTGAAGAGCTTCTGTTTTCTGCTGATTAGATATTTTACTAAGAGCTCTAAAAAAAGCCCACCCCATGTTTGTATTTCTTCCTTTTCTTCTTGCATGCATGTGTGTGTGCTCTCTCGCTTCTGCTCCCTCTGTCTCTCGTGCTTCTTTCTCTGTTTTGCTGGAACATTATGTCCTCAGTTGTCAAATAGCTTTCCCTCAGCTGAAGTTCCGCTGCCGAATTGAAAGAAATCAACCAGAAGCTCTGGGAGATTAGCCATTTTTGCAGTGAAAAGGAATTTTGCAAGTTTTCAATGAAAAAAAGAGTATTATTAAAAATACAGCATTAGCCTTATTAGAAGGAATCTCTAAGATGTAGCACATAAACCCACAAATGTTATGATAAGATTATGAAACCTTGAGGGGTTCTTTGAATGATCTGCTTGTTTCTAACAGACTAAATAAAGCCCTGTTTTATTAATCCTAAGTGCCCTTTTATTTGTTGCAATATATTAAATCAGGTTTACAGCATCTCTTCAACATTAGCTTCCCATGAACAACGCCACCAAAGTGCAGCTATCAGTCAGCTAAGTGATACAGATACAACACTGAAAATAAATATGATTAAGGGAGTCGTCATTTTCCAGAAACAGCACATCCATTGCTGAGCAGTATCAGTAGGAGATTTTTAAGAAATGTGTACAGGGTTTAATAAACTGTTGGGCAGTCTCTGTTTACTGACTAATAAACTGGTTTTGTGAGTTAAGCTACTGTTCAGTAAAGGAGAGATGGGTTATGAGTTATAGGGTATCATGAGCTCATGGTATGAGGAAAGCAGTTAACAGTAGAACGTATGACAGTTGTGAATCATTGCTGCTTAAAACCATCATGGCTACAAGGACACATTAAAGCCTTCTGTAAGGATTCTCTGTGGAGTTGACGGCTGAGATATGAATAAAGGCACTCAACAGTGCTGTGTTGCCAATGCATGGCCTCGAGTGAATCGGCACACAGCACCTGTCCCTGTTTAGCCTTCCCTGTTCCTACATGTACATTCTGAGTACCAAAATGTTGCTTCATCAGTTTCTTAGCTTAGAAATATGATGTAAGTGCTGTCACAACTCCTTTAGCAGAAAGCTGTGACGGGATAGTTGGACAATTCGTTTAACAACTTGAAACTTGCAGATTTAGAAGGACTGGAGCTGTGTCACTTGACTTTGTACTATGGTGCAACCTGCTGTATGGAAGTTACCTCAAACTGGGAATTTAGAAATACTTGTCCCGAGATTTAGATAATGTTTATATGTAAGGTTTTTATAAGTTAATTGAAGTATAGTTAGTACTTCTCATGGGTATAAGTCAGAGGAGTAGATAAACCCTGTGTTCCAGTCACAATTTTAGATGTCACAACCAAACATCCAGCCTGTACAAGAAACCCCACCGAAACTGGAGAACAAGAGATGTCAGAATGTTTCTAAATAGAAGCATTCATCAGCTGTCATCTTGCTGACTTCTTAAGTTCAGTTATCACGTTTGGACTTTGTTTGGTGCCAGTAGAAAGAAGGATTTGCTAATTTATTTTTCAGGGACCAGGACTTTTTTTACACCATGTATAGTAGTATGCTGTACTGGATATAAAGAAAGAATTAGGGACTTGTAGTGATGATACAGAAGAGGAAGGACGAAAGATCACAGTTATTTAGATTTAAGAGGGATCTCCATAGTAACTGCATTCATTTAAGATATTTAATACATGTATTGTTACCTCTTACTTCTCTGATTGGGTGAAATTTATTTGGTTGCTTGGACTTTGATGTGACTTGTACCATCGATTTCTCAGAAAGGGCAAAAGATTCAAATTAAAGAAATAAGGGTGAGCAGGATGAAATAAGGGTGATGTTCTTTGGGAAGTTAAGAGCTAATAGCAGTATGTGTAATAATAGAAGAGGCCCAAGAATTACATTCTGAAGGCAGAATACTTGTTTGCTTGTTTGTTTATTTGAGGCCAATATATATATATTTTTTTACATCTGAAAGATGTAAAAAAGTTGTAATGAAAAGGATGTTAGCTGTATTGGTAAACAAGAGCAATGAAAACTTGGAGCTAGAAAAATGAAGGTACAGTTTTTGTCAAAATACTAGCAAGCTCCAGTAGATACCCTGATGAAAAATTGCCCCTACTTGTTTTTCTCCTGTGGTTCCCTTGACCTCCAGTATATTTTCCTTAGAACTTTACTGTCATTTTCACCCAAAATATGAGTAGTCATTTAGAAAGCTTTACATTTTTCTTCTAGTGTGTCTGGTTAAAAAAAGCAGAAACATTTGGCAGTGACAAATGGTGTGTGATCTGTAGGCAACAGTTGCTGTACTCTGGAATGATGTAGAATGCTTTCTCAGATGTTTTCACAGCTAGGTGTCTGTGCTTTATATTGATGTTTGTTCACAGATTAAATGGTTTCAAGTGTGTTTTGGATGTGAAGTTTTCATGCACCATTAATGAACAATTATAATTCAATTGGGTTTTTTGGAAACTGATGACAGTACGTGCATATCACTCACTTTCAGTACCTTTATGGAGAGCATGTTGAAGCAGCTTGACTTCAGGACTTGACTGTCTATTTATTTTATATAAATATCTTTTCCTTGGTAAGCAAAATCTTCTATCATTTTTAAGGTTTTTTGACAGGAGCATGTCCACAGTTTGATTGCCTTGTCATTTTCTGATGCTGTAGGGGCAGTGATGCTTCTCTGCTGGGTGAAATTCCCTGGCACATCACTTTTTTTCCCCCTGGAGCAGTGAGTTCCAATACAAGACTCTCCTCAGAAGGAACCTGAAGTGAATTTTGCTGCTTTGCATTTGGATAGCATTTCGTACATCAATGCTGCTAATTACTTTACCACCTTCTGATAGGATCACCAGTAAAATACTGTGCAGTGCATAGAAAATTCAAAATAATTTACATAGTTACTGTAAACTTAATGTGTACTCCGCTTTGATTCTCTGACCTTCCTTGGTCAGGTATCCCAGTGCTTATTGACTTGTGAGAACAAGGTAGTCTTTACATGAGCAGCACTAAAAAATAACCTATTAAATCAAATACAATTTTATACTGTGGTGGCTCAGCCCCCGGCAGTGGCTGAGCACCACACGCCGCTTGCTCTAATGAAAGAGTGGGATATGTGGCAAGGAGTGATCCTGTGCAGGACATATCTTCTAGCTCAGCTCACGCTCTACAGAAATGTCCACTGAAAAAATGCTGGCTGGTACAGGGAAGTTTTGTCTATAAAAATTCCAATGCTATTCACTTTTGGCTTTTTCATAAAACTCTTATTTATTTTTTCAAGATAAGAAGTTTATCTCCTTTGCTGGAGAATAAAGCACATTTCTACTGCAGTTAATCAGTATTGCTAAGTAGGATGTGGCTTCTAGCTAATTTTGCTAACTTCTAGCTAGCCTTGCTAATAAAGAAGAAGATGAGTCAGTTCTGGAGGATCTTACTCTTTGTTATGTTACATGGGGTTTTTCCTCCTTGGTTGTTCTGTCATTTTTAAATTTTTCTTCTTTTTATTAATGCTTGCTGTTTTCTTGGCATTATGCATTTTAATATGTCTCTACTTTACATTTAATGTTTTACTCTGTGCGTATTTATCATATTTGGATGTGCAGGTGTCTAGTAAATATGTGTTAGTGTCTATATTGCCTAAACTTAAAAGCCTTGAAACTTGAGACCTTGAAAATAGCTTCAAGAATTTTTCATGATCATTGTACGTGCCAGGAGACCCTGTACTTTAAGAAAGTTTGTTTTCAATTTTTCTGTCACCTCTGTAAGTAAGATGGGGGATAGCCAAAGCTGTCACAACCAGAGCAGGAAGTCAAGATAACATGTTGCAGTCTACTTGTGTTTGCTCCTGCACTTTTCTACCACTTACGTGATTTGTCTTTGCCTGGTTTTGGAAACTCAGAGTTTTCTCTAGTGCTTACAGCGAATGACTCTTGTTATCAGGACAAGCAATCAATTCACCCCCAGGTTACAGTAATGCCACTTTTAAAACTAGCATCTGAGGGTTACTTAAGGAGAGCCCATCAGATGGCCCTTCCCCAGAGACCGAGTCTATCCCATTCAAAGCACTGTGTGATGCCTTTGAAATGCAATTACTAAAATGCCACCCATTTATTCCAGTAGAGTTGTCAAGATACACAGGTAAATTTTTTAGCTTTTTAATTAAAGATGCATATCTGAGGTAACGTAGCAAAAGGAGTTTGCATAATTAACTCCCTTTAGTTCTCCCTCTGTCAGTTGCTGGCAAGTAGTAAATATTTGGTTTCTGCCAGCCTGGTTTCTGTAGGTGGGTGATTTAGATATCTATAATTATGGAAGAAGAGATCAGTTAATTTCCATGTCTTTTACCATGATAGCTACCAGGACATTCCATGTGACAGTGAAGCTTAAATGAAAATGCTGAAGGAATACAGAGAGGTTCACATATGGATATATGAAACTTTTTCATTTTGTTCCGAGATTACGTTTTAGCTACAAACTATGAGAATCAAAAAAATTACCTTTCCATACAAGGTAGCTGAATTCTGTTATCCTGTAGTCATCTGCAAGTGACACTTGAAGAGGTGTGGTTTTAGTTTTTAAATATACGACTGTGTTTTTGAAAATCTATTTACTGTAGGGCATGTTCATGGTCTCTTGAAACTTCAGTAAATGAAAGGGAGTGAATAATAGTCTTTAATAGAACTGGGACTAGTATGTAATAGCCCTATATCAAAAGCCACTATATAGTGCAGTTGTTTTCTGGACTATGTATAATTATCCCAGTTTCAGTGGGGGTAACAGGCAGCTGTGAAAATGATCAATTCTTATTGCCCACACTGTTATTTTCTGTTCCAGAGTAAAAGTTAAATTCATTCTTTATACCTAAATTAATATTTTATGTCAGAGCTTGAGGAACAAAGGAAGGGCTTTGGTGGGGGAAGAGATGAAGCTTATATGTATAATTGAAAGCTGCACTGAAAAAGGACATTTTGGTTAATGCTAGTTCCCATGGTTACTTACAAATAATTATGCAGCTTTAAAAACACAAAACTTTTTTTGCAGTCTTACTTCCAGGCAGATAAGTGTCCAGCAGTTAGTTATAATTAGCTATGTAAGAAGTAAATTATAAGCCTTGATCTTCAAAATTCATCTTAGCCTACGTGCTTTACACCTGTATGTACCACATTTTTACTGCAGGTCACATTTCCAGGTTAGGCAATTCCGCCTGGCCTGAATAATCTTACCAGGTCACTATCATAGTTTATTTTTATGTCCATGAGTTTTATGGGAGGCTATGAAAGCCTTTAGAGAAACAGTTATTGTTTTCTAAAACAGCTTCTATTTTACATTAAAGAGTTTTGCTCTTTTCTCTTAGGGCCTTTTTTATTGTGTACCTAATTTTATTAAAACCATTCAGATCATGGAAACCACAATGATGAAAATACAGCCTGCCATAAGAGTTGGTCATAAGAGATCACTGTTCTTATGGGCTTCATTAATAATAATTAAAAAAAAGTTTATCTTAATAATAATGGTAGTAATACGATTATTAAATTTGTAATACCATATTAGCATGATGTGAAAAATAAACAGATTGGATTCAACTGCCCAGGTTTTCCTAAATTAAACAAAACTCTGCCAGTGTTTTGTTTGCGTAGCTGCCCTACATTGTCCGCCTCAGAACTGCACAGTACTCTCCTGCAGAATTAGGAGAGCAAAACAGAAAGCTTAAAACTTACATTGATCAGGATTCTGAACTCCTGTTCTGGAAAACTTTTGATGCTCGTGTATGAAGCATTTTCAGATAATTCTCTGTGTTTAGATGCATGTGGACTTTTTTCATGTTTGCAGCATTATTTTCCTGATTTGTTGGAAATATGTTTAACAAGATATGTCATTTCATATCAGCCCTGCTGGTTTCCATTTTCCCTTTCTTGTCATTTTTTCATCAAGGTATCTCAGTACTGGGACAGTAAATCACTATTTTTCTAAGTAATACCTATGATAAAATACTCTATTTAAACTTTTTATATCATTTTAATTTTGAAGTATGATAAGCCCTTACTTTATCATAAGCTTAACTGCTCTTCTTCAGCATAACCCAGAGGTCTGGAATACACTAATAATTCACATAGCACTTTGATTATTTTATTTCCTGATTCAAAATCTTAGTATCAAACTTCCTCATTACCATGAGTTGTGATGATAGTTTTAGGATAAGCATGGACCATAAAACCATGAAGATGAGGAAATTCTACTTAGTCACAATACTTGTCTATTTTGCTTACCGAGAGAGTAGCTGGTGGCATGGAATCATAGAATCATTAAGGTTGGAAAAGACCTCCAAGGTCATCCAGTCCAACTGTCCCCCTACCACCAATATTGCTGACTAAATTATGTCCCTAAGAATGTCATCCAACCTTTCCTTGAACACCCTGAGGGATGGGGACAGGATGGGGATGGTGACTCTACCACCTCCCTGTCAGCAAGTATCTCTGGCAAAGGAAGCAAGAGAAACAAATTGAAACTGTAGGATCACATAACCATTCAGGTTGTAAGGGACCTTGGGAGGTCTCGCAGCCCAACCTCCTTCTCAAAGCAGGAATAGCACTTGAGTTTAGACCATACTGCTCAGCACTTTTTCTATCCAAGTCTTGAAAACCTCCAAAAGTGGAGTTTCTGCAACTTCTCTGGGCAACCTGGATCAATGCTTAATTACCCTTTTGCGGAAATATTTTTCCTCACATTCAGTTAGACCTTCCAGGTTTCAATTTATGAGCATGATCTGTTGTTCTCCCATGGAGTGCCTCATGTATAAATAAAAATCATTGTGATCCATAAATACAACTTACTTAAATTAGTATTACTACGAACAGCAATAACAGAAGTCTGTCGGCATGTTATGACCTGAGCTGATACACAAAATTTACGAAGTGTATAAAGTGAAAATTAAAAACCAGCTTTTAAGACAAAATCCAGAAGTGTTCTTAATATAAAATTTTCAATAGTGATGTTAAATTTAAATTTTTCCTTATTTAATTTTCAAATCTCCATATTTTAGCACAGCTTTATCAAGGTCAGTATAATTTTGCAAACCTGCTTTTTCCCTCTCCAGTGTTCCTTGTCTAAAATGTGCACAAATTCACAGAAAGATGCTCCTCTTACCACTTCTCAGAGATGCTGCTTTATGAGAGCACAACATCTGGGCTGCGGTATGAAAAACATATTTGGAATTGCCATTCAAGCAAAAAAAAAGCTCTTTATCACCAATAGATTCTTTATCAATCTGGAAAGCTTCCATTCTGAAACACTGGAAAAAAACAGATGTAAAACATGTTTCTATTTTAGTCGTAGTAATGAACTTGAAAGGGGATTATAAGCTTTGCTATCTTCAAGTAGGGGATAATAAGAGTGACCACACAGCTATGTAAAGTCAGTTCTGGGGCTAATGGGTCCTTTCTCTGTCAAAAGTCATCAATCTTCTTACAGCTTTGGTACTAGAAGTAGCTAGATTCTTTATAAGTGTTAAATTCTAAGGCAGCTTCCTCTAAAAAAAATATTCACTTTTCCTATTCTGCCTCTGTTTTTCTACATCATTCTGCTCCTCTCCACAGCAAACTTCCACTGAGGAATCTTTTTATCCCCTTTTCACTCTTCACTTAATGGTTTCTCATTGTTTTTGGTTTTTTTTTTCTACTTTTACTTCTATGCTCAGTATTTTCTCCTCGCATCCTATCTTGACTCTAGTTTCTTATTAACACTTCTCCTTCCCCCGTCACATTTCAGCTGCAACATGAGCATAGGGGCTTACCCATTTTGCCCTTAAAACTGTTGTTAGATTGAGTTTTCCTGAGCATAAGAATTAGCTTGCAGAGTTCCACAGAAGCTGACTCAGAAAAATCTTCTTGTCTTGAAGGCTGGAACAAGCAAACACAGTTGGGGTATATGAAATCACATGAGCTACACTGAGCGACAGCAATATACTCCCAAATCCTCCATGCATTAATTGACATCTGCTTGTCAAACCTAAGGTTGGGAGTACTCGTGGATGAGAAGCTGGGCATTAGCCGCCAGTGTGCATCTGTCTGCAGCCCAGAAGGCCAACCGCATCCTGGGCTGCATCAAAAGAAGTGTGGCCAGCAGATTGAGAGAGGTGATTCTGTCCCTCTACTCTGCTCTGGCAATACCTCACCTGGAGTACTGTGTCCAGCTTTGGAGCCCTCAACACAAGAAGGACATGGCTGTTGGAACACATCCAGGGGAGGACCCCAAAAAATTATGAAAGGGCTGCAGCACCTCTCCTGTGAAGACAGGCTGAGAAAGTTGGGCTTGTTCAGCTTGGAGAAGTGGCCTTCCAATACCTGAAAGGTGCCTCTAAGAAAGCTGGGGAAGAACTGTTCATGAAGGCATGTATAATCAGAAAAGGGGTGATGGTTTTAAACTATAAAAAGGTAGATTTAAGTTGGATATTAGGAAAAAATTCTTTAGTATGAGGGTGGTAGATCCTGCGACAGTTTGCCCAGGGAGGCAGTGGAGGCCCCACCCCAGAGATATTCAAGGTCAGGCTTGGTGGAGCTCTGAGTGAACTGATCTAGTGAAGATGTCCCTGCTCACTGCAGGGGGGTTGGACTAGACGTTTAAAGGCCCTTTCCAACCTTACACATTCTGTGATTATATGAAACGAAAATGAGCTTGCTACCTCAGTTCCCTTGTAAATGTTCCTGGATGTTTTAAGCACAGGCTTTGTTCAGCTAGCCAATTGCTCTATTGTAAATGCTTATTGTCCGTTCTGTTCCTGTTTTTACCACACTGTGGTTGGTTTCCCCTTGGTTTTTCAGTAGAGCGTAACTTTTTGCCTCTTTGCTTCTATTAGGAAAACCCAAGCAAGGTGGAAACCATCTTTTTCAACTACTGCTTCAGTCAGGGCATTCAAACTTTGCAGAACAAGGCCACTTCAGTTTCAAAAGACTCATGAAGGAACACAAGATTCTTTGATTAAGCGTCCATAATTAGATTTGGAGTTGTTTGGATTGAAATTATACTTGGACTAATTAAATGTTTAAAATGAGCTAACAGGTTACAAATCAATACATTTTTAATGGCTTGAAAAACCTAGCCTTCAGCTTATTATTCATGTGTCTGAATAAATGAAATAATAATCTGATGCAATGACTGCTACAGGTAAGAAAACACATGGAGCAGCCTCCAGAAAATCTGAATACATGACTTCAGTATTGTCTAAAAATAATGCAAGTGAATTCTGTGCTGTCATAACTTATTTCATTGTGAATTAGTGTTATTCCTCATATATGAATAGCAACAAAGTAGAATGAAAGGTTACTGAATACATAAGAAGTATGAAAAGGCCAACAGTACAGATAAGAAATGAGGGTGGGGTTTTTTCAGAATATTCCTTTGTGCTGCTAGATCTTAAAATAACGATCATGAATTTTGCAATGATACTAGAAAAAGGAGACCTTGGGTCTAACATGTCGTAACAGACTGCATTATCAAGTAATGTTTGCTAGATTATTCAAAGTGTCACCATTACAAAGAATCTTTTAATCATATTATAATGTTTCATTATTGATTATGTATCCAACAGGTATTCTCAATGAAAAGGACAATGATGTTTCTAGCATAGGAAGCAAAACACATTTTCAGTCCTGTGCAAAAAAAAATAAATAAATCATTGTTCACGTACTTAAACTTGTCCATGGAAAAAGATTAAATTTGGATTGTTGGGGGGGGTTGTGAACCAAATGTAGTCTCTCTCCCATTCAGATATGTTCATATAAAATTGGGGCTGAACTGTGTGTATGTGGGGAGAGAGAGAGACAGAGAAGTTAATGTACATTTATTTTTCTCTTTATGAACATATGTATGCCTATATTAAATTATGCATATGTATCTTTGTGTATATTGGTATGTGTAGGTTCATGTCCATAAGAATGAACGCTTTCTCCCATTTTGACATTAAACCCCCCAAATAATAAGCTGTATCTGTGCAGTGAAGACAATACTAAAAGAAGCAGCAATTCTTAATATTTAATGGCCACAAGCCAAAATCTGGAATTGAAAGAATTTGTCATGAAAAAGCCTCAAATAATTTTAATGTATTTTTCATACAATTAATTCAATCTCATCATAATGTTGTTTAATTGCAGATGCACTGTAGATACCCCCACAGACTAAAAACAACATTGGAGAACAGGAATTGCTAGTTCTAAACAAATCTGCATTGGCTTCAGCATATGCAATTTTAGTTGCATCATCGTATCCTAAAGTAACAGAGACAGAGGATTCTAGAATATAAGCAAAATGCTGAATGCTCAGGGAAACAGCAGCTACTCAGACTTTTATTTCATCCTCATTGGATATTTACAAGTGCTGTTCAAATCTTTCTCTGAAGATGGGATTGTTATGTTTTTCTGTGGGCCTTTCTGTGATACTTAACATTATTATCTAGTAAGGGTAATGGTATGGTAATTGGATAATAAGAAACTTGGAGCACCCATGTGAAAAGAGGGGAAGGTTTTAGTTCCATTTTATAAATGGTTGGTAAGGCACATAATGCACAGGAGTGTCTTTATCTTGTGCCCAATGAGCACAAGATCTATAACATCTTGATTCTTCAGAACGCTACATTTTTTGTAGCACGTAATGCATTAGAAACCTCCCTTGGAGGGACTTAAAACTGGAAGGAGGCAAGACACGCTGTTAGCAGATTTCACAGTTATTTGTGGAGAGCAGAAGAGTACTGGGAAACTGAGTTCAAAGCCAGATACAGGTGGGTGAGCACTTCTAGATGGCATTGCTCTTTGCTTCTCTTTCCACAACTGCTGATGATTTTCTTCTACCTTTAATAGCTCGTCTTCTCTGCATGATAGTCTTCCCTGAGCTCTTCATGCTAACTTGCCACATCCATGTGTGCTCTTTTCTAGTTTCTGTCTATTATTTATCTATTACATAATGATCTTTTCCAACTTAAACAATTCCTGTCCCATCCACCTGTCTGCTCCTTCATGCTTCTACCCCAGTTCCATCCTGCCTTATGTCTCTTCTCTCCCTTCTCTGTCTCACCTTCCTGCCTGGGCTCTTGGGTTGGTCATGTCCATTTGCACTGCCTCCAATTTCCATCCCTTCTGTCTATCCAGGCTCCTTGCCCAGTGCCGGTCCCAGGGCTTAGAAACATAAACACTCCAACCAGCCATCCCCTTAGAAGATGATTTTTCATCTATTCCTTTCTGATTGAAAGGTGATCAAGTCTTTGTTTTTGTACTTTTTCATACTGTCTGGTTGCCTGTAAGGCTTTCTATAGAAAAGATGGTCCTTTTATTCTGAGTTACTGTTTGTAGCACTGTGGCAATATTCCTAAAATTTTCACCTCCTCTACAGTAGAAATTCTTGGCCCTTCAAGTTCTTAGCTGCAACAAGTGATGTGGTAATCTTGGATGGAGCTGGTGATCTTAGGCTCTATAGCAAATAGACAAACTGAGGAGTTTTTTTTTTTCTGAAGGCTTGTTGATTACACAGATTCAGACACTTCACAGAAATCAACACATTTCTGGTGCCAGGCCGAACCTTCTGCCAGACTGGAAACAGGTGGGGAAGTAAAACTTCTTCTTGAAAGATTTGTGAGAAATTTTTTTCCAAAATTGGTTGTTTGTTGGGTTTTTTTTACCTAGTATTGTATTTTTTATGAATTCGAGGAGGATATGCAGTGTGAAAATTTCAGTGGCAAACAGATTTGGCACAGTAAACAGACTCAAACAATCAGAAGTACTGGCAGGTCTTAAGAATAAGCCTGAGGTTGTTGCCTATCACGTAGCGTTTAAAATAGTTTCTTCTAAATTTCTTCATGTGACAAAATTCATAAGTTGTGGGTTGAAGACTGACATCATTTACAGTAAACCACTGAAATTAGTTCTTTAATAAAATCAGTATATAAATCATACTCATTAAGCTGGAGGACAAAACAAGAAAAAAATCAATTATAGGATTGAACAGAGTGTTGTGTTGAGGTTTAAATGACTGCCATGAAAGGATGGATGAAGTTTTTGTTAAGACTTCCAATAAGTGGGTTTACTTCCATTGAAGAACTTTCACCTGTTTTCATAAGCTCCTGTAATATTGTACCGTCTTTCTTTCTCAAGAAATGTGGTTAGTATGTGTTTACAGCAAGCTGGTTTACTGTTTTGATTGTCAGAACCTTGGAAAACATCAAGGTCAAATATAGAATTGCAAATTAATGCAAAAATGCATTTAATATACTGATAGATAATCCACTCAAAGGTTCCTATTTTTACACTTATAATTTTTTAATTGTAAAAAAGACGAGTGAATTTAATGAGCTGAAAATGATGGCTTAGTGTTACTAGTTGGGAGTTGGAACACTTTGCTTGGATGATATACAGGTTTTCTCTCAGAACTCTTTCAGTATAACTCAATCCAGAACTGGGGAAAAAATTACCAACGAAACTAATATTTAACACTCCTAGTCCAGCACTGGGTCAGCAGACAATACCATTCACAGAACATGATAGCAGCATTGTAGGAAAGAGGAACAAGCTAATGTGGGTCATAACACTGACTAGTGGATATTTTGGTAAGGCTGAAGGTAGAAAGTCCAACAACTTTCTTTATCCTAAGAAAAAAATCTTTTTTTCCTTTTTATTTGCCAAATCTCCTCTTGAAAATACACCATTCTGAAGATACTGTGGTGGCTTCTTACACACACACAGACTCTCAGTGTATTTTAAGGTAAGATTTGATAAGAGTGTGTTTTCTGTTGAGGTAAATAGTCTATCTCTAGACAGGGTTTTTTCCTTTTGATATTTGAAGATACAAGTTGAAGAAAATGTGTAGTTAATTATTTGGAGTCTCAAGATCCTGTTATGGTGACTCTCTATATAAAAATTGTAGCTTACAAATCTCTGGTAGTGCCAAGCTATTTCCCTTTGTTATTTTTTAAACATAAAGCCACAGTGTTAATTAGAAACTAACTTGAAATATGTTATCCTTCAGTGGCAATTGTGTTGAAGACTTGGACAGCATGATGTTAAAGGGGATGTGCAAGTAAATGTAAACAGACTTCAGTTTGAGATTGATTTAGGAAAAAATCTTTTTGGAACATACTGACTTAAATCCTTCTAGCAGCACAAAGGCTGCAGGTAGAATAGTAGAAAGTGACAAAACTGCTGATCCACATATTACAGAACAGTAGGAGGTTAGAAGTCAAGAGACTCAGTATCAGACTTTGAACAAAGCCGGCAACATTTTGATCCTCCTATTAGTCCTTTCTGCTCTCTTTTGTGCTCTAATTCCTGGAGGAAAAGAAAGAAAAAAAGCAAAAAAAAAAAAAAGCATTGTGAGCTGTTTGACTTGTCAAAAGAATTGTCATAAATGAAACCTACAACTCTAGTTTAACAATTTTCTGTGGTGATTTTAAGTTATCTTTGATGATGGGCTCTGTAACTAAGGAAGATGAACACCTCTACGAAAATCCAAACACTTAATCAGTACAGCACTTTCATTTTCACATCATCATTTAAGGCCTACATCCTGTTTGCCATCTGTGACAGTGAAACTGGGAGGGAGAACTGTGTGAAAGCCTCCTCGTAATGACTGTCTGAAAGTACGGACTGTCCTCAGCCCGCAGACAGAATGAGGCTGGGCTGTCAGTCACAATACAATTTCAAGTTAGAGACAGGATAATTTCAGACAAAATGGAGAACAAAATTACTTGGGCACAGGTCAGATGTCTTCTCCTGCTTCCCCCACAAATAATGCATGATTTCAGTCTCCAGACATACCTTATGGTCTCATCCCTCTCCTTCCTGCTGCTTCTTTCTCCCACATAGCGTTTCATGCCATTCCAACAGAGGAAGCTGCACAACAGGAATCACCTTATCCTGCCATCAACTCAAGCAGCTGTAGAGAAAACACCTAATAAGTCTGTGATTCACTGTAGCTAGACCAATTCTGCAGAGAAACCTGTCTCCAGAAATACAGCAAGCCTCTGGTCTCTGTCATCAACCAAGATAGTCAGCAAAAACCCAAAGGTAATTCTTTTGGACTGTTTCTGAGCTTGGTTAAGCTGGTCAGATCTCACGGAAAGACACCGGGCCCAAATTTCTGTAGTTGAGCTCCTCATGCAGGATTCAGCCTTACCAGAATGAGAGCTCCACTTGAATGAGAATTATGTAATCCAAGTTAGTACATTTTTGTGATTTTCTAATATTATTAACTACCTGATGCCACTTTGATAATAAGTAAATATAATTAGTTTTAAGTTCCCAGGGTGATTTAAAAGCACATGGTGTGGTAGCTTGATGCTGTTAGTATTAGAACACAGGTCTGAAGGGGCTGCTTATAGTACAATGTTGTCTTCTGTCCATGCACGAAGGGGTGAAGATGAGCAGGAGGGAACAGGGAAATAAATCTGAATTTTGAGACACCCCATGAAAAATAGCTGGGCCCTCTTTGGCTCCACACGTATGAACTAGATCTAGCACAAGAAGAGATCTTTCCTTCAGCCTGGTTGCATTTGGGAGCCACTATTGCGCTCCAGAGTAGCAGGGTGGGAGCAGCAGGATAGCATTCCTAGGGGAGTGGAGCAGAAGGGTCAGGAAGAAGCTATATTGTGATCTGTCACTACATCAATAAGAGAAGTTGGATCTTTCCTTTCTCTCCCCTCACCTTTCAAAAAGACATTACTGTTAAGGGAGAAAGGGGCAGCAGAGAGCAGATACAACCAAGGATTGACTTACAGGATATTTAGAAATCAGTTAAGTTGTACTTTCTGATCATTGAGAGCTTCAAGCACTGCATGATTGTGGTGGGTGATGGTGGGCTGCGTGGTGGAACAGTTTACACCAGATACAGGCTTCTGAATCCTGTACTTCTCCAGCTGAATGGTTAGTCACATAAGCACTGCCATTGGTTTCGGTTGTCAGGGTCATGAAAAGCCACCGGTCAGCTGCATGTAAATTCATGGAGCTTGAGGCTGCTATTTCAAGTCTGAGCTATCTAAAGCTAAAGCTCAAGCATGCCATGCATGGGGCTGTGTGACAGTGGTCCTGTGCAGCTTCTGGGTGCAGAGGCTTTCCCAAACTACAGTTACAGAAGGGAGACTGAAGATGGCAAGAAATCAATGTTACAGAGAGCAGTTTAAGCCTCTCTCTTAAATCTCTTGATTTGCTCAGCAGTGGTATAGGAGACTTTACATGTCATCACTATCCCCAAACAATAACAGGTGTGATAACCAAAAAACTCAATAAAAAATCCAAGTCAAAGGACTGCAGAAGCTCTGGCAGCTCTTCATTGATGTGCTGGTTCAGAAGGAGCTCAGTCTCCTCCCAGAGCAGTAGGGTTGTAGTCTCCCGCTTACTTGGCCTTCCTGGTTGGGCTAAATGGTATTAAATGGCTCAGGCCAAGATGTTTGGCATGGGGAGGGACAGTGCCTCTGGGCTGAGACCCTGGTCAAACGTCCAGTGTCTCCATTCTCCTCCACTGACTACAGAATAAAGAAAATGTGAAGCAAGATGGGGAAACGAAACTCTACTGTGCTGTAGGCCAAGAAGAGAAGTACTTTTGTTGAAAAGAAACCGAAGTGATTTGTTGTTGTGCCTGTGGAAGTCCTGGAAGGAGCCTGCCCTTCTCGACTTCCACATACATCATTCTCCTAATGCATACTCATTCCTACAAACAGTTTGGAAAATGTAGCTACCAAACTCAGTGCTTTGAGATGTATCTACTTTTGATTGTCCAGTGTAAGACATTTATATCCAGAACTCTGTGCGGGTGCAGGAGCTGTGCTCAGTAGTTGCTGGGGAAAAAAAAGAGAAAGTGCATTGGAAACACTGCTGAAGAAAAATAAGTGCTTGCTGGACATTAAAGTTGAATGTCAAGCTAACTGCTGGTAATTTGATTTTCAGATTATGTCTCTCTGATGACCCAAGGCTAGTAGATTTCTCTTTTTCCCCTCCTTGTTATTTCAAACCTGAAATGTGAAGTATGTTTATTAGGAAACCAGTGTGGTTACTGCTTTCAAAGGGTGGTGCTGACACTGTAGCTCTTATAAACTATTTGTGTGTTGCTTTGCCTGGATTTTGGACAAGCTAGCCACTGAAGCAGAAAAAGCACAGCCAGTGTTGTCAAATATTATTGGTGCAATGTGCCTTTATATGTGCCTGGCTGAGCAGCATCAAATGGCATTTGACATGGTTCTTTCCCAAGGCCATAGCTTGCTGCACGCAGCAGGCTCTCGGTTAAATAACTTTAATATTTTATATTTGTACACACACGTATGCACATTGTGTTTATAAACCATCACGGTGGTTTGCATCAATTTGTAAAATATTGCTCCACCTACCCTACTTAATTTCTTTCATTTCCTATTAATAAGCCCCTTCTTTGAAAAAATCATCCTGTCTTTCCCAAAATAGTATCCTGGAGTGACATAAGCCTCAGAGCATCTATCTGTGATGTACAGCAGTCACAGATATGTTTTCTGAAGTAGTAAAAAAAAAAGCCTAAAATTAGTGATTTAGCAGCTGTTACATCATAGACCTGGGTCGGATTTCTCGGTTATTTCTTGGATGAAGACTTTCAGACCCGTAGGTTTGCTTTTTATGAAGCACTGAACTCGTTCAGTTCGCTGTGGTTATGGGGAGTATAAACAGCATTTGTTGTCTCTGGCCTCAATGCGAACAGAAATCCAGCTCTGTTATGTAACATGCTGTACACGGTTAAAGTAGCATTATTTTTGAACAAGTTGATGACTTAACAGCATTTCTTTCTTTATTTATTTATTTGAATGCTAGTTTCTTTACTTGGTACGATCCTTCTGTTGAATATTCGTTTCACAGTTCATAAAAATAGTATTTCAGAGGCATAATAACTTTGATGCCCTAGATGTGCAAATTCAAAATGAAATTGCTGTTCAGTTCTCATCTTTTGCTTTTTGCAGTAGTCTCCTTCTATCCCAACAAATGATGTAAAGGATAGGTGTCAGCAATGAGAGGAGACATCTGGTATAAGTGTGAAGAATTCACTGTGTATTTCTGCTGTAGCTGTTGTTGACTAATCTAGACCAAATAATAGTGGCATCTTTTCTGCATGCTGTTTTTATTTCTCTGCTCACCTTAGACTGAGATGAAAAACACCTGCCAATCCATATCGAAACGTTTGCGTTTCACTGATTGCTACCTGCAGGGACTATCTCAGTAATGACTGTGTAACAACTTGGGGGTGAAAGTGATCTCTCTGTCTAGTCTTGTGTGGGATAACTCCCTACAGAGAGGAACAAAATGGTCAAAGCCTCACTGCTACTTTGCCCTAGACTTGTCTTTTCAGTAAGATTTTGTTCACCATACCTCCTGCTTGCTGGCAGCAAACACGGGGTTTTTTAGCCCTGGCTTATGAAATTACAGTTTTATTAAAGCCTGTGCAGTGTGTTGTTAACTTGGTAAGAAAAATCTCTGCATTAACTTTTAACTCGGATAATAGCCTAGCCTGTTTTGTTTTAATTCTTCCAAAATCAAATTCCCAGGAAAGAAATATGTAATGGATTTTTTTTCAAGCTAGAAATTAAGTTTAGTGGGGACATCTTGTCAGACTATTTAGGATTTATCATCTTGTCACCTATTAGCTCAACTGAATTACAACTGGGTAATCATAAGTGCACTATTAGTATATAATATGTTGCCAATTTAATGATTTGTATTTTAAAGCAGTTTCAAGAACACCACTGCTACTTGAGTCTCCCTCCTAATTTAGGCAAAATAATTCATTTTTTTCAGTGTTCCTTTTGTTTCCTTGAAGGTTGAAAGAGGTAAAGGAAGGGCAGAGGAGGGAAACGGAAGAAAGGGGAAAGACTGTATGGCAGAGAAACTATTAATCAGCTGTTGTCAAATGCACAGAATAAGCCAGCTGGATCAGAAGCAAGAGAAGAAACATATAATCTTTTCCAGTTATAGAACCTTAGTTCTAGAGTTAGTTAAAAATATTTCAGACACAAACTCGGTGGGGTTTTTTTGAGAACATTGTATATCCTGGTAAGTATTGAAATAGAAATAATTAGTCGGTAGCTTGAAATTACTGTGGTTCAGTATTGTTCAAAAAGAGCACGTACAAATGGTGCCACTGCTGGATTTTTATATACAGTGTTTGCTTAAAGAAGAGGTAGTGAGTTACTGCTTCCAGAAGATACTAGAATTTCCAGGCAAACTTTATTCTAAAGATGATGGCTGTTTTCAACTTTTGCTAGAAAATCATGCTTTCTAAATGCATCCTCTTAATGGAAGTTGCATTTTCTTTTCTAGATGATACATGATTTACTTTCGTGAGTTAACCTAACTTCAAAAATTGACTGATTTAGATTGAATTCAAGCTTCAAAATTCTACTTCTTTTCTTTGGGCTTCCAAAATCGTAAACATGTTTCCTTGTTACTGTTTTTGTAAATGGCTGCTTGTGCATGAGGTTTGTAATGATTTATCTTAGAATCACAGAACAGTTTGGCTGGAAGGGACCTCAAAGGTCATCTAGTTCCAACCCCCTGCCATGGGCAGGGACACCCTCCACGAGATCAGGTTGCCCAAGGCCCCATCCAACCTGGCCTTGAACAGTGCCAGGGAGGGGGCAGCCACAGCTTCTCTGGGCAGCCTGTGCCACTGCCTCACTGCCCTCTCAGGGAAGAATTTCTTCCTAATATCTAATCTAAACCTACCCTCTTTCAGCTTGAAGCTGTTCTATCAATACACTCCCTGGTGGAGAGTCCCTCTCCCACTGCCATTGTCTCCATTATTCCTATGAAACCGTTGGGTTGGGTTTTTTTAAGAATTGCATGATTTTATTTGTTTTCAATTTTTCTCCCTACTCCATTCTTTCCTTCATCTGCCCACAGACCACTATGGCTGGGTGTCTAAGAGGTGTGAGTTTCTTTGTTTTTTAATCACTTAAGGGTTAGGCTTGCTTGCCAAGATGTTCAGAAAGCATAGTGGTTAGTGAGTATCTTACTTCTGGGGGTTTAAAGGAGCATGATTGTCAGCAGACACTGAACATTAGTTCTGTGAAAAATAACAGCTCTTTAACATGAGCTAAATGGGGCCAAAAGTCATCAGTTCAGAAAGTCATGGATCTAGCCCATTTATTATTACCCAGGTGGAGAGCTACATCTTGTCAGTGGTGGCTTCTTAATGGTTTTGTAATTCTGTTGAGTTCTTCTGTTCTTTTCTGAGCTAATATGCATTTTCCTGAGATGGATCTGATGTCAGAAAACCAAGACTCTTCATGATCTCAAAATTGATGGCTTGCCACATATGATTTCAGAGTATGTGAGCAGCACAATAAACAGGATATTCTGGAGAACAATTTTGAATTGGTCCACTATATTAGTATTGATTGGTTTTGTCCTTTTGAGCTTCCCTGAAATAAATGTGGAAATAACTGCATGAAGCACAAACCAGAAGCAACTGTCTGTGTAAGTGCACTACTTAACAGTGGTCTGCTTATGTTTAATACTTGTTTGATATCAAGACAGCAATAAGATTAAATCAGGATTAGTATTCATTCCAGCCCAAAGCAGGGTCTTTGGCAACTTCCATTGATTTCAGGCTGTCAAATACAACCAGAGGATTGAGGACCACTTGCTTTCACAGTGTAAACATTTTTTTCTCATTTCATGAAAACAGTTTACCCTAGATGACGTGTAATGGGAAATAGTCTACTACTTCATTCAAATATTGCCTTCCATCCAAATCCTCAAATGTGCATTAAACTGAAAATTGAAAACCATTTGCCAGAAACCCCAACATCATTACAAATTTCCTATTTTGAGAATAAAAAAAACAATATATGGAGTTAATTATTTTTTCATTTTATGGGAACAGAAGCTTGAAGTGTGAGGTTTCTAGGTCTGGAAGCTCCTTTTAGACTTGCCCTTTTACTTGCATGGAAGTCTTAAGTAATCATTTACCCAAGAATGCATTTTTTGGCAATATAATTATATTTGTTATAGTAAATAATTTCTTGTGTCTGAACAGTGTTTGGAGTGCCTTTTTTTTTTCTAATTTAATTTCAGGCATCACATTTTCTGTGATTCTAGAACACCTTTTATGAAATACATTAGAGAAATAAATCTCAAATGTAGAAATACATCATAGAGGAATGAACTTTTATGATTAAATTTTGGATTTGTTTTTATAAGTCAGACCAAACAAAATGGGGTAAAGTAAATGTCATTTTTGTATTACCACTGAATTAATTTTAGTATAGGTGAAAGTGTAAAATGTTTAAGTCTTCTCCATTACATCTAAATATTTCAAAGCTTTTCCATCCTTACATGGATTGGCCAAACTTAAACTTCCTTTTTATACGTTGCTCTGAAATAAAAGGTAAAAATGCAAGAATGATGATGCTGCCATGGTAATAGTGTTTGCTGCTTTTGAAACACATGTATGAGTGTGGGAACAGTGTGAAAATGAGTCAATAAGGACATGTAATTGTTTTTTGGAGGAAGTTAAAATACCTTGTTCTTTCTATTCAGGGCTGACTTGATTGCTGGACAGGCCACCGAGTTTTCTGCAGGTGCATTGTTTCAAGGTCTGTGAACATGGGCTGGTGGAGGACTTACATGTCTTAAGAAGCATTTCACTCATTCACTGGGGCACCTTCATATTCCTCAAGACTTTTTATCCCTAAAAAGGGTGCATCAGAGGGTTGAATATCACTTAGTGTTAGAGGTCTGAGCATGCATCTGTATATTTTTTATATCATCTTAATATCCGTAAATCTTAAACACAGAAAAGGAAAGATCACTATAACTAAGGTTAGCTGTTTTATAGAGCCTTTGCTTGTGTGAAGCTTTTTGGTTGACCACAACTCAATTTGACCAGAACTCATAAGTGCTCTGAGACAAACCAGCCTGGCTAGTGATCTCCTTTCAATTAATTAGATTTGTTTTCTCTAGTGATTAACAGATAATCACGTCACTCTTATATATGAGTTCCTAATCATCTTCATATGTTTTGGGATTGCATTGGTTGTCTGCAAGTGCCAAGGAACCATTTATGTGACAGGAAATTGTTCTGGATCCAGGATGTTATGTTCTGGAAGTAAATCTGGTTTGTTACCTGCATCCTAATCAACACTGCATCTGGTAATGGAGTAAAAGGAGAAACCAGGATTGACAGCAGTAAACAGATGACAAGGGAAAGGGTTAAAGGCAGTCAGACCTTGTAGAGTCAATTTTGTTTGGTCTGGAAATCCTTTATACTGTACCTCATACTTCTTGTGTGAGGATTAGATTTCTCAGTTTCTTGGGGAAAAAAATGCGCAGCCTGAGGAGAAAATAGCCCCACAGAATATTGAAATTTTACTGTACGGACAGTAGGTGGATTTGTAAAGAGACTAAGAGCAAGTTGACTCATAAAATCCTATATAAATTAATCATTTTAAAGTATTTAAATCCTGAAACATGTATAAACACTAAATTGCAGCATCTTGTCTGAATTAATAATTTAGCAACTTTTATTAGGTTAAGCCTGGCTTTGATGAACTGATTTAATATTTCAGTATGTATTTTTATTGCAGTATTACTCAGGTATCCCATTCAAATTTAAAATAAATATTTCATGCTGTTTTGCAGACTTAAAAATCTGATATTAATGGAGCTGTCCATACAGTTATTATGGAAACACTAGATACTAACTGATAAAGGATTTCAGGGGGTCTGTATTAAGGAGAGAGACACTTTTTAATTGAATTGAAATATGTGAGACTGCTTTGATTTAAGTTGCTCAGGATATAACTTTTTTGTACTTTTTGAGAATATTATATACCACAAAATATCTCTTAAAATAAACTGTAATTAAACAGTGTAGAAGGGAGTGATGAAAGGACCTTGAGATATTTCTGATGGAAGTAAAAAAAATCTAACATTCAGTGTGAAGGAAAGGCATTTTGTTGGCAAAAAATGATGTCTTGCCATTTTAAGCAAGTGGTGATATTCACTGGTACTGCTGTTGGAATTCCATTTCACAGTAAGAAGGTGGTGGAGGTTAAAGCTGCAACTTTTAGTATTCCAAAAGAAAATTATATTAGTTAAAATCCAAAAGTTGGTCTGCCCTGTGTATTTTCAGGGAGTTTAGATGATTTATGTTATACCAGAATTACAGTTCTGAAGAGAAATGAGTTTATGTGAGCCAGGTAGAGCTGCTACTCTCATTATTCAAGGGCAATAGTTGGACCATGCGTGAATTTCTACTGTTAAAACTTGAAAAAGATACCAGGTATGCTGGAAAATGTGCTTTCTAGTGCACTGCTGTAATCCACAATACTGTGGCTGTCTTCCTGTAACTAGTGTTGAGAGTGCTCTCTGTGTATCTCATGTGGCAAAATCCATTTGGCGTGTGGGATTTTTCTCTGTTGCCTGTCCTTGGGCTTTCCTTTTGGAGTGAGTGTGATACTGAGCTGTCATTAGGCATGATGCTCCTTTATTTACTTGGAACCCCCACTACAAAAAGGTGGAAGCCACACCACAGCAAGAGAGTTTTTCAAGGTTGCACTTCGGTGTGTTGATAACTAAATAACCGATCGCCTGTTGGGAGACTTTGATTGCCTGTCAAGACCAATCAGGCATCACTGGCAGAGAAAACACTTATTCCAGCAAAGTATTCCTAGTGTAGACACAGTCAAGTAATCACAAAGACCCTCTGAGATGAAAACAGCTTCCATGCAGGGTACTGCAGTTGTTAGTAGGTAGCTTTAAAGGAATAAGCATGGAGAGAGTGCTTTTGCTATGACTCATCTACCATTCTGGGACTGTCTTCCTGAAAGGCTAAAGATGGACCTTCATCTTATTCTTGGCCTTACTTACTTGAAGGCAGGGCAAAAAAAATCCGGTTTTAAATCAAGTTTGCCAAGAAGGTAATGGTGATAATTGTAATGAATTATGAGAAGAGGGACATAAGCATCTGTCTTCATCATAAGCAAAGCAGAAAGGTCACGGACTGAGCGAACATGGAAGGAAGTCACTGCTGGTAATTTTCTTCAATAAGCATTAAAGAATAAGGTCACCTTTGAGTGGAGAACATTTGCATTTTGGATCTCCAACCAAGGCCCCAAGTTGGAGGCCTGGCATTTCATACGTTTATTACTCCAGAGTCTCAGGAATACCAAATTCTCTTCTTTGTTATGTACAAATAGATAAGTTTCCTTCTGAATGAAAAGCATTTCACTGTGATCTTTGTTCATTACTGAAATTTAAAGTAAAAGCTGATTTAGGGTATTTATGATGCTGTGCTTTCTTTTTGTTCTGAGCCTTTTGTAAAACTAGCATAAGTGGTTTTTAGCAGAAATTCAGTGGTTGGGCTGAATTTTACGCCTGCTACTGCTTAATGGAATTTGATTAGTATTGTGATAGTAAGCAAAGCGCTCATTATAGATCAAGAGCCAATTTGTTCAAATACTGTAGAGCTCGAAACAAAAAATGCAGTCCCTATCTGAAAGAATTTGATGCTGAGCTAGTCTTGTGGGAAGGTGTAGGGAGACCATGAACTGATTCCTCTGTGATGGTTCCTATATCACAGGTAGCACCGTGAAAGGGAGCATGACTTCAGTTCTGCCTAGTTGCTGTAACCTTGTAAAGTCATGGGAAGATAAAGTGGACGTCACACAGATCAAGCGTGACTTGCTGGCACTTTTGGCAGCTGCCAGTATAGTGCTAGTGTGGTTTTGTGCTGCCATGACCTAGATCCATGCAAGTAACGTGTAACAGGATTTGGTTCCTTTGTTGCCAGTCTGCCTTTGGGATCTGTTAGTTTATTGTTATGTTAGGGCACAGATTATCAATCAAAGCTTAGTTATAGTTTCTTCTACAGGGCTGCTGCCATGTGTGAAAGTTACCATTATGTGTGATTATTGAGATCTACCTTCTTGTATTAAAAGAGAGGCAAGTACAAGAAAGCCACAGGATGCTGCTCCCTCTGGCAATTATTTTTTGAACTGTCCAGGTGGAAAATTACCTAGAGACATCATGGTCATTTTTGCAGATTATGGCAGCCTAAAGGTGAAGGTGTGAGGTAGAATGTCATAGACTTTGTCACTGCTCTAATGCCTGTTTGGAACTAAAGACAGTTTCTTTTCTGGTGAGAAGACAGGTGAAGTGGAAAAATCCATCAAGTATTCTATATGACAATGAGAAATCTCACCAAAGGGCAGTGGTGGTAGCTAAACATTTCTGAGTGTATAGACACTGCACTGCACGTATTCTTAGCATGTGGGAAAGGAATATGTGCAGTGGATGCCAAAAACGTTTTTCCAGGTTAGTTATTTTTCTCTGGCTTCTGCATTAGTTCCAGAACTATTTGCATAATGTGGTTTTGTCTGCCTGGATTAACAAAAATTAAGATAAAAATTACTTTTGTGGTAAAATTACAATGTAATTTATTCAGAGAGTGAAATACAAGAACTGTATAAAGAAGGGAAATAGAGTTGGGAAAAAAATGTAGATAAGGGAGACAAACAACTTGACTAGAAGAAAGATATCTATTGTGAAAAGTGAGTAAGATGCTTTGCATTTAGGTCAGACTATTTTAACTTAAAACTTCTGTCAAAATTCAACCAGCTTTCACCCACTGTAATAAAATTTTGGAGTTGACTGTTCTGAGGAAGAGAAACATTTTTGGTTACATGGATATACATTTAGAATAATGGACTTTCCCCTACATCTGTTATGTAATTTAGTAAATAACGACCTCATTGATGACAACTGAAATTATCTCTCTATTATCTGCAGAGCAATTTCACTATAAACAGTATTAATACAAGCTTCTGCTGATTGCCATAGCAATATGCTTCATCTTTGCTCTTTAGGTTCAGCTCTTGATGTGAAAATAGGTCAGGTTTCGTTCTGTGCTATCTATCAGCATGTGTGTCAATCAAGCAGGTGATGAACATACGCCCGTTAGGGGTTATATTTAAGATCATCAACTCATTTCATGTAGGTTTCTAAACAGATGGTTTCTCCTTGTCCCCAGAAACATTGTCTGGATTTGAACCACTGATACGAGTATGAAAGAATCTGTTTATATTCACCAATTTCCTCAGCCTTCCATCTATTAAAATTTTAAAGGCACAGATTTTATTCTGTATGAACAAAGCACATGAAAAATCACCGCACTAGATTAATAAGTAATTAGTGGAATTTCCTTCAATTAAAACTGAACACACAAGCCTGCAGCCTTGCATATTGAGTATGTTCTGTAAACCCAGGCACCAGTATAACTTGAGACAGAGCTGTGACATAGTTTTCCAGCATATATTAGACTGATAAATTTTGAAGGTGATTTGCTTTTTATGTCTTTCTTTTCCTGATGGTTCTTTTTAAGATTCTCTAGGTTGTTTTCCACTGGATTTTATTAAGATTCTCAACCGTTTGGCAAATAAGGAAATAGCATTGCACTCAGGACAGATATAGGCTGCCTAAATTATTTCTGGTAGTGCAAATAAAATATCAAAGTCCTCTCATAGATTTTGCTGTGAATGAGAAACCTCTTATTTTGATTATGAATACTGCTACCATCCAGTGACAGGTTTAATTTACATGCTGTGGTCCAAATTTTTCATCCTCTGATTTTGTTTTTTTGCCCCTCTCCACTAGCAATGCAGTACTCTTGAATAAATTATGACTACTGTTTGATTTGCTGTAACTCTTAAAAGCCATAGTCAGGATCAATGTGCATAGTTAGTCTATGTTGCTGGATTCAGTGTAACATAAAGACATCAGAGCTAGATTTAAATGAATTATTGAGGTTACCTGGAGCAGTCTATCAAGAAAAGCATAGGTCTTAATCTGTAGCTAGTTATTCCCCTTAGCTTGATACAGACATGCTGTCAATGCAAAATAATTCCTGTGAGACAAGTTTGTGGATTACTGTTGTGTGCATTGTACATACACAAGTGCAAAAGTGTTTCCAAGTTGCATATACAACTTATATTTATATCACTGTGTATTAATTGCCATACAATGCAGCATCTTGACTGTTTATATGAGATTTATTTTAGCTAAACATCATCCTGAATAGCAGGAAGTCTCAAGCATTCAAGTAGCCGAGGCCACTGTTACTGCTGCTCTAATGGAAATCAGATCTTCTGGTGGAAAGTAGTTAGTAATGACCACAAAATCATTAGGAAAAAGAGAACATATACTCAGAACTGTAGGAAAAAGAGATTCAGTTAAAATTCATACTCTTAACATTATCACGTATTTAGACAGCCCCTCTTTGTGAAAAGTGTAGGTACTGTGTCGAAGTCAAAATGATAAATCTGGGTATACAAGTAAGGGATTGGTACAGGACTATATTCGTAATTAAATCTACAGAATGTTCTAGGTTGATTCTGGCAAGTAAAGAAGACGAGATACCCCTGATGGCAGGCTAATGTTTAAGAAGCTCACCAAAAAAACCCCTCCTTGCATGTAATACAAGTATAAAAAATTTGCATTTGTGTGGGGTTTTGTTTGCTTCTGTATTGTAATAAGTGTTTTGATATTTTAAAATGTTTCCTGTGAGTTTGGAATTTGTGATGGTTTTTTGCTGTACTTCACTAACTGAGGTTTAAATACTGAAAACTAACCAACCAAACAAAACACAACCCATTTCTCTAATATTGTGTCTAATTAACCTTGCTTTTGCAATTAGGACTTTAATTAACACAGGAGAGCAAGATAAAAGTGGTCCTCAATCACAGGTAAATGGAGAGGATATTATTTCTTACCAAATGCAGAGGAACTTAAAATGTTTATTGTCTGCAGAAACCAAACATCTGTGGTTTGTTACAAACTTCTCAATATTTGGGGTGAGAATATTTTTAAAGCCTCACCTCCTGGAGCTACTTTGTTCACATGAGAATTGCTTCTCTCTTTAAGGTCATTTTGTAGTTCTTTCTTGGGAAAAAAAGAAAGCAAAGCTTTTAGTCTGTTTTTTTACAGCTCAAAACCCTTATATGCAGAAAGTAATCACATAGTAACCCTTTAAAAAAAAAAAAAAGACATGACAGTATGGCAACCTCATGATTTTGAGATTCCTTAAATGTAGCTTGTAAATACACAGGGATAACAGTATGCTGTAGTTTTTGTTTTCTTCACGTGTATTTCAGTATTCACAATTTAAGTAGAAATCGGGAGAGCACTCAAACCCCTTACTAAAGCATATCCTCATAAGAAGCTTTTGCAGTTAAAGGGTTTCCTATGGAGTGTTGTGTATTTTAATAGTTAAGCAGGCTGCTGAAGGCAGGCCTGACCATGATGTGCATCCATCATAGTACTGCTTCTTGCTATGGAATAGCAAGCAGATACCATACTGTTATTGTAGTTGGTAAGCCATTTCTGTTTCTGGAGAATGTTATGTATCTATAAGGAAGGTTTCAGTATCTGAACTATTTTTTGTTCACTTGAATGCTGACTTAGTGAATTGGGAGACTATAATTAGTGCTGGGATGAAAACTGTTGTGTGGTGATTAGGTGTGAAGCTATCACTAGGATGCTTTTGCACATTACACTACTAGAAGTCATGGTTGACTGATGATACTTCACCCTTCACAGCCATGAGGGATCTCTTTAATTTTCTTGTCACAAACTAAAACAATAAAGTTTTTTCGTTCGGTAGAGTCCCAGTTTCTGAGTGGAAATGAAGTTTTCATTTATAATTCTGTAACAAAGTCAGAATGACCATTCTTTTCTTAATTTTCCCTTTTTCCTTTGGTCAGAATGCAGATAGGGAATTGAAAGCCTAGAGAGTTCAGCAGTCTTTAAAATTATCATGCCTATTATTGTTCAGTTTGGATTGAGTGTAATATAGGGTTTTACTCCAAACTAGAACTCACATTCCCTACAGAACCAACAGAGTAGCACTTCAGGAAGATTCACAGGAAGAGATTTTTAAGGCAGACATTTTTCAATACATGGGATACGTATAGAAATTAGTCACCGATAGTTTCTTTCATAGGCAGTGGAGAAGAGTAGGTACTTCAATGGCATATCTGCATTTGAAATCTACTTTAAGAAGATAAAACTATCCCCTAGAACTCAGCGGCTTGCTCCAATGCAGTCGATACCAGCTCTGTAGTGCATTGACTGTAAAGATCCCCTTGGATGACTAGGTCAGAGGAAAATGCCTGTGTTGTTGACATCTGAGGGGAAGATGGGGACTTGCCAATTGAATTAATCACCCAGAATCACAGAATCACAGAATTATCAAGGTTGGAAAAGACCTAGAAGATCATCCAGTCCAACCATTCACCTATTACTACTAGCTGCCACTAAACCATATCCCTCAATACAACATCCAGTCTTTCCTTGAACACCCCCAGGGTTGGTGACTCCACCACCTCCCTGGGCAGTGCATTCCAGTGCCTGACTACCCTTTCTGAGAAGTAGTGCTTCCTAATGTTGAGCCTGAATCTCCCCTGGCGCAGCTTGCTACCATTCCCTCTAGTTCTGTCACTGCCTACACGGGAGAAGAGGCCGACCCCCAGCTCACCACAACCTCCCTTCAGGAAGTTATAGAGAGCTATAAGGTCTCCCCTAAGCCTCCTCTTCTCCAGGCTGAACAATCCCAGCTTCCTCAGACGCTCCTCGTAAGGCCTGTGTTCCAGACCCCTCACCAGCTTAGTAGCCCTCCTCTGAACGCGTTCCAGAGCCTCAATGTCTTTCCTGTAGTGAGGGGCCCAAAACTGAACACAGTACTCGAGATGCGGCCTCACAAGTGCTGAGTACAGGGGGACAATTACCTCCCTGTCCTAAATGTGTTTCCTTACTTACAGTGAAAGGAATTCTGTTCTTGGTGCTATTAAATATATTGATTAAGCTTTTATTAATCCCAGTGGTGACTAGTTCAACTGTAAATGTCTATCTGGTAGGCATCTGAAATTAAGAAAGGTGAATTGTTGACTCTTCTATTATACACTTAAGTCCCTCAGACTTCTTCGAAAAAACCTCATTTATTTACTGTAAGGCTTTGTAACAAAAGCATTTAAATTATTTGTCTTAATCCATTACAAAATTCTGTGGCTATTGTAGCCACTGATAGTTCAGGATTCAGGCTATAGTTCTTGTACTCATGTATACTGCTCGAAGCCCATAGTCCTAACTCACTTCTAGCCAAGTTTACTTTGTCCTTGTACTGTCTTGATACTGCTTCAGTTACATATGTTGTGCTATGTCCAGCACTCACTTGCTTTTAAAATCTTGCTTCTGCCACACCAGAAGTGGGTATGCTTTGGAAATGGGCAAGTGTCAGGAAGATTATATTGAAATAAATTGTCCTGATCTTCACCATATTCAGAGCATATCTCTTCTCTTCGTCTTCAGCAAAGAGGATAAAAAGTTCTTTCTTTTGTTCCAAAGCTTAAAGCATTGCTTCTCTTCAGTCACCCACCAGTAGCATGTTTCTTCTGGTGTTCACCTCCTTCCTTTCTTCCACATGTGTCTCTGCTTTTCTCGTTTTTCTTTTTCCTTTCCCAGAAGAATTGTACAATGTAAGGGCTTCAGTCAACAGATGTTCAAATTTTGACACACGAGGCAAAGTGACTTTGGCCTTATAGACTAGACCAGTATCCAGTTTTCACTCTGAGTTATCCTAAGGTTCACATTAGTGAGACACAGTTTTTGTCTCGGGATGGAAGGAAGCAGGAGCTGCTGCCTCCTTAGTTAACTTAGAATTTAAATGATGACATGTTAAGGTGCTAATGCCTTCTGAGTGTCAGTCTGGCTAGTATCACTTGTCAGAGTGGTAAATGAAAGAATATGCTGCTGCCCTTTGAGTAATGTAAGTAATGGAACTCACCTCCACATTGAACATTACTGGTTGTCTCTGGTTTAAATTTCTGTGTATGTCACGCAATATTGTTAAGCACACTTGATTCTTGAAGATGCTACCAGAAGCAGTAAGAAGGTACTGCTTGTGTCAATAATTGTATAGTACTGACAATTGTAGTTGAGGATGTCTTTAAGCTATCTATCTTTTTAAGAATGCATTCTCTTCAGTAATCTAGTTCATTCCCATAAAAGACATGAACTAGACTTGAGAGTCTTCCCATTAATGAGTTTTCTGGGCTGTTCAGAATAGCTATTAAGATGAAAAAACTGTGACTTAGTGAGGTTAAATTAGATTTGTTACTACTCACAACTGAACTCCCTTACGGTAGCTGAAGCGAGTTTCTAAAGCAGATGAAAAGAACAGAGCATGAGGCACACAGCAATTTTTCATTGTTATTACAGGTGACGTATCTAAACTGGCAGTATGCAGGCATAGGAAGGGCATATAAATTAGACCAAAAGAATTTCTTCAGACTTTTTCAAAAGCATCAACGGAAGTAAGAAAAGCAATGAACTTCAGTGGGATGTGTGAATGAACATCTTCATCATCTTTACCTAGCTATCTTTCACTGCCAAAAGAAAAAAAAAAAAGTACGGCAGAGAAAAGTAGTTTTGGACCTTTGTTTTGCAGTAAGTCACAAAACAAATATGACATTCGAGGAGAATCTGTACTAACTTGCCTTAGTTCCTAATATCATGTGCATATTACAGTCATTTTTCATTTTGAAAAGAATGAGATTACTAACGACCAATTCAAGGAAAACATTTTTCATAGTGGGCTGGATCTTTCTCTTCTGTGGGTATTACTAAAACCCTGTGAATTTCCTGTCACCTTAGGCTTCAATAACATTAGATCAGAAGGAAAGTTTGTTGGGTGCTAAGAGCTCTTAATTTCTGCCATTGCAAGATAGACTCACTTGGCACCTTTTGGGATAACATTTGACCATTACAGTAGAGGAATACTGGCAAAACTGGTCAATAGCTAATTTACCTACAGTCAGTGCTGTTTCACTCTTTCCTTAAACTACCTAATTGTAGCTGAAATGAGGCTTCTGTGGCACAAACATCTCTACAGTACTTGATATAAATGTGTAATTAGAACACAAATAGATTTGTACAAACTAGACAATGGCTTTTTGTAGAGTAAATGAAGAAAAGTCTTTTTCCGCACCTTGTTGACTTGTATTAGGTCAGGCACACAAACTTCATGTACCTAACTGGTACAGTCATTTTCAAAGACCCTTCTGTCCTAGTTGCCTTTTCTCTGTCCTGTAAGAGACTAGAGGAAAAAGAATAAAATTCCTGTTTTAAAGGATTCTTCTCTCATATATAGTTATATTTTTCACCAGAGCTTATTCTTAGCATATATGGAAGCAATCTCCTCAACCTTGCTGTTTAGCACACCACTGGTTCCTGAAAAGATTTTACTTTTCAGTATATCAGACCTAGACAAGGAAGAAATGTGTCCAAGACAGTAGGAAAGTGCCCTCATTGCAAGTGTGAAACTAGAAATAGTTTATCACAGGCTTGAAGCTGTTCTCTTCATTTATGCAGCACTGTCCTCTCTCCCTTTTCTCAAATGCAAGCATTTTCCAAACAAAAGGAGAAGTATCCATCTTTGTTCGGTTACTGTTGTCATAGTGCTTGAAAATGATAGCGTTTGGATTGTAACTACTCCTGATAAAGGACAGGATGAAAAATTTGCCACAGGTTTCACAGTAATAGTAGTAGGGTGAGAAATCCAAGGCCTTGCCTCAGGTAGCCTGCACGCAGGGTGTCACAGGGCAGCCACAGGCTGCTGGCCATCACAGTCACTGCCTCACAGGGCACTGGTTGACCTGGCACACAGGCATCAGATTGCAGCTCTTGATCATCTTCAGTACCTTCTACCCACACAGTGTACACCTGATGTCATGGTGTGCTGTGCGTGTGAGGCCATACCAGTGGCAGACAAACTCCCACTTAATTGGAATATTTGTTTTATTAACTAATATTAATAAGACAATGATATCTAAAAGTGCTAAAGCAGTAATACTGAAATTTACCTAAACAACCACCATTATAAATAATAACACTTCTAACACACACAAACACTTGGCCCTCATTCACAGTCTGCTAGAGGTGCACAGAACCTATAGCGCATGCGCCAGCTACACCAGGGAAACCATGGACCACGCTCCTACCTCAACGGGGAAGTCTTCATGCTTCCTCCTGTGAGGCCATGCCTCAACACAGTTGTCACGCCTACAGGAGGCTATTCCTTCTGGGTCTTCAGATGATCTTCCTCAAATACCTCATGGTCTCATGAGTGTACTGTTCGCTGTGTTTGTATCAGCAGCCTCCTGGTCTATGCATGTCATGGTTTGCTGAATCAAATATCCTATCATTATCCTTATCCTGCTACCAGTTTCTTCCTCATGTTAATTCTGAGTTTGATCTCCAGGCAGAGTTCACTTCTTCCTGTTACTCTCTAGTCTCTGCTACCATCGGTCTTGAGGCAAACATGAGTTACTTCCTCCTGCTAGCTGCACACCAGGTCAGACCTAGCTCTCCCTTCTTACAGCTCAGAGCTGCTGAGGTATGCTTGCCCTCGGCTGTAGGGGATTCTGGGGGTGCAGCACTGGGAGTGAAGTAAGGGATATATTTATTGAATATACAGTCTTACTGCCTTTGACTGAAGGATCGGAAGTTGAGAAGCTGGGTGAAATGGTTCAAAAGTGGATTTGTTGCCATCTTATAGCCTAATGATAGTTCAAGAAGTCTCAGCAGTTAACCTTACCAGGAGAATTCCAATCCATCAGTCAGTTTTTAGCCTTAACCTTGTTATCTCGGATACTCAGAAGACAGTATAGCTTCAACAAAGAATTAGCCAAAGTTTCTGTGAAGTTCTGCAACTTGAAATCAGCATGATAGACCCTGCTCTGAGTTTCCCTATTAATACAACTTGATTGAAAAAATGATCCATCTATCCATTTAATTCCACAGCTGTAGCATCAAATTATATTCCACACATTCTCACCTGCTGTTTCATCAACAGAAATGTAAAACAACATGGTAAGTTTAAATATCATGCTGCTAAGGAGCTATTGCTTCTTAAGAAGAATCGAATGAAATAAAAAAAAAATTAAAAACCCCAACACACTGGTAGCATAAGTTTTGCTGGAGTGAAGAACTTTTAAACTTGCCCTGAAATGCATTATAAGCAACTTATTTTCCTGCCAGATATTCACAGCATAGTGGCACTTTGGCTGTTGATTTACAAACTATTTTTACCCAGTTTATTTTAAAATAGAATCATAATCTTTTTCCTGTTGAGTCTCACTAAAGCAATATTACATGATGTAAGCAATTAAAAATAATTGCAAAGTCTTGGAGTCTAAATGCTAACTTGTGAAGGCCAAATTCTAAAGTTTTTGCTTCACTTTCCTTAGACAAAATCCCTACTCATTTCACTGCACTTCCTGATTTAAAGCACACATAGGATCAGATTAATAAAACAGATAATTGTGCTCTATCATTGCATATGAGTAACCAGGATATTTTTATGTGTAAAATAGCCATGTGTGAGCAAAAACTGTTGATGTGCCGCTCTGTATTTTGTGTTCTTGATTTGCCTTGCCTGGACACATTGCTAACTCACCTCAGAAATTCTCAGCCAATACGATTTAAGGTCTTGTACAAGCACTATGAATTACTGGTGCGTAGTTCTGGTAGGTCTGAGACTTACTTTGTCTGTACAGTATATGAGAATGTTCTCTCCCTTCTCCAACAGCATCTCTTTCTAGAACATTTACAGATCTCTGCAATGCTTTTGCAACATCTTGTCAGCCATTTTGTTTCCTTAGGCTAGCTTCAGTTGCACCTCAGCACACTTCTGGAGCCTGCTGACATTGGAACATGGATGGGATCAGATAGCAGTGCTGGCTTGACATATTTTAATATATGAAGCCTGAAGGTGAAAACTGCAGTCAGCAGTGCCAGTCAAATGGATGAATGCTGCTGCTGAAACTGGGAAAAAAATTATGAGGGCAGGGCATATTGATCGTTTGCAGTACATTTTTTAAAGCTGTTGTTGTGCTCTTGGGTTAATTTTAATGATTTGAGATCTAAAGACGGGGATTCATTTTGTGCAGCTGTAGATACCTAGAAGTCAGGTGTGTGAGTTTACAGTATGGTCCTCAGCTGGTTTTACCGCCAGTGAAAGGACAATTCATCTTATTTTATTTCAACTTCTATTATAGGATGGGATGACTCATCTTCTAAGGGAGCTGTTTCTTGCCACTGACTATGAAGGAACATAGTGCCGTCAATTAAATTAGGGGAGAAGAACTTGCCATGCAGCTTGTTGTGTCCACTGCCTGGAAATATAAATCATATCTGAAACTCAAAATACTTAAAGGAAATACACAATTAGTTCACAGAAGTAGAAACAGCGTATGTTTTGGTGGAGTTTTGTGTGCACTGATAGTGAATCAAAACTTTAGGTTAATATTTATAGTTAAAGATTTTTTTTATGGTTATCTGTTTTTCCCCAGTAAACAGTATATGATTTTTATATCAGGAGGAAAGGAAGACAAGATACTTCAGTTAAGCAGATGACTCCGTGAATGGGTCAGACACGCATTTGCTCCATGAATGTATGGTATCCCCAAAAAAAGGTAGAGGAAATATCTGAGAAGTAGAAAAGGATTTTGCATGATGCTGACATACAGCACCCTCATCTAGTGTACACATTAACTATTTTTTTTTTTCCAATCCAAGTGGAGGTGTTATTTCAAGAAAATAAGTATTAGAAGCAAAAATCCTTAAAGATTTGATCAGGTATTTGGTAAAGTCTAGATCACAGTGATCAATTTCCTAAAAACACATGTCCAATAATTTCTTAGACTCCTATCCATTTAATGTGGTTTGTAGTGGAAATTTCAAATAGAGATAATTAAAATTACCTTTAAAAAGATTACTACACAGATTTTGGTATCAACAAGAAATCTGTCTCCAACATGACCTTATTCTTGTTTTTCATGGGAAGTGATTGTACAGGTTACTGCAAAGCTGTGAGTCTAAGGCCATGGCTTTATATTTATATTAGATCAATATGATAATTTGAGAAAAAGACCTTCTACAATCTGACATATCTTAAATTAACCTTTCAAAGTACTTTGTGGGCAGGCAGGTTCACAAATCATTTGGTTTCTCACCCATTTTCTCTCTGTGGAATTTTGATAAGGGAAGTTCATTAACTAATAAAAGACCCTATTAGGAATTGTGCATGATGTATGCTAGTAGAAATAAAGACAAAGCTAATGTTGCTAGCACTCTATTTTTGAAATCAATCATACTTATAATTTGATTTTTTTTCCCGTGCCTTCTCAGAATCATATTAGTCTCTTTAATTTTACTTGCTGTTCTCTCTTTGTTTTGTTATCACTGAACATTTTTCTCCTGCCCCTTTTCTGCTTTCTATTTTCAATTTCCTAAACAGATTATGAATCCAGTTAGAATCAAGGTGAACTTTTGAACTTAGTGTTCTTCAGCTGATTAGAAAATGGGCATAATAGGGAATCTCATTTTTAACAATGATTTCATGAGAGTAATTGAATAGCATCTTTCAGCTGGAGATCCCAAAGTGGTTTGTAAACGTGAGGCAGTATTATTTTTGTTCAACAAATAATAGAAAAAGTGGAACAGATAAATTTAGGCATGCTTTTGAAAAATATTCACCTTTGAAGTAGGCTTCTGAGCTCTTTCGGCGCTCAAATTCTAGGTCGAGCTTTACTGAGGTAACTGCCTCAAAGTTCCTTCTGAACCTGCTGAGAGCTGGTTTTATGCCTAAAAACCAGGAAAAAAAGGATGAGGAGAGAACATTTATAGAATGAACAGATGAACTTGATACACGTGAAGTCTTCATCTTCCTGATGTATACATTTGTCTTACCAGGTAACTCCTTCATGTTACGGTTATCCTCAGATGCTGAACTAGGGCATCAGAATGTTATTTCAGACACTTACCTTGTAAGGTCTTCACCAAAGTAGTTTTCTTTGTGTCCCAGAGATCTCGGGCACACGGGAACTTTGCATCTCTCTTTTTCATTAAAGGCAGAAAGGTACAAAGCATCTTGTAGAGTTTGATGTGTGAAAGAAATAATACAGCTTATTCTTTCCATAAGCATTACACTTTACACCAGAGATAACTAGCTGATTTAATTAAGAAAATAAATAATGCTGTGTTGGAGCTGTGCTGGTTCAACTTTCAGTTGAAAGTTCCTTTCAATCCTTTACAGACTGGAAGCTATACCCATGCCCATTCAGTTCAACCTCTGTTGGGATCATTCAGAGATTATTATGGTTTCAACTGGGACAGAAACAGAGAGGATTTTAGTATGATTTTGTTTTGTATTGCCATTTAAAGTACAGTATAATTTTACAGTGCAAAGTATTTATAGATGTCTTTCCCTTTATGTCCAGAGCACTCATCCAGTTGCAATGCACCAGTTCCCATAAACCTACCATTTATCACATTGTAACTTAGAAAATACGTTTTATGTTCTTCCTGGAGTAGATGTGAGTGTATATAAAGAACTAGAGCATGTATGTCCAAAATATTTGCAGAAAGGTTTGTTGTCTATTTAAGAGAGGAAATTTTGAAGTGATGGACAAACTAGTCTTTTATTTTTTTGTGAGACAAGTTAGTTAAATGTTTTTGGTTATTTAAGTACTGTTTGTACTTGAGGAGAGAGAGAATTTATGAAGATAGCAGACAAGCGAAGTTGTCCAGTAATTAAATCTTCTGTTTCCCTATATTTCCTGTTGTTTTATATGTTTTTCCCTCATTTTTAGGTGACTTGTCCAATGTGAAAAACCTTTCATTAGCTGTTGTCGCTTCCCTTGTCTTTAGCTAACATCTAATAGCAAGCAATTACTTCTATTTCCAGATCATGGGAGGAAACAACCCCCTCTTTAAAGCAGTATTTGGCTTTGAAGGTATTAATGATTAGAGAATACTTTTTAAAACATGAGTTGCCAAACAGGGAGTCTGACCTTTGTTCACTCCTCTGCTGTGAGGCTGTCACAAGAAGGACTTTCTTCTGAAAGAAAAGTATTGCAGGTAGTATTTAATGTTCATTCCAAGTACATTAAGATTTGCATTTTGTGCCCACCAAATACATCAAGTCATTGACTTCAGCAAGGTCAATATTCCTTGAACAGTATGTATTTGGTGTAAAGCATATACACAGATTTCTTCTTTGTGGCATGTGCAGCAAAATTTAACAAATGGATTTGATTTTCAGCACGTATATTTTGTCCTTCTTTGCTTACTATTTTATTTTTCTCTGCTTACTTGTTATTCCAATACCTGGCAAATGATACTTAGCTCCAGTATTACAGAGGATGCATTTTAAGATTTAATCTACATACAAAAATAATCCTATCAAAGGGTCCAATGTGAATTGAAAATATATAACCTGTGGGTCTGATTCACAATGAAAAATTTCACCCGACTGAAAAACAGATTCAGAGTGAATGTGTTGTATGTTGAATATTGCTGAACAAGTGCTCAAGTCTCAGTGTAACCTAAAAGAAATCAGGGGAATTATTCAAAGGAAATATATCCATATGTAGTGATAAAACCTTTTTGTTGCTGTTAGTAAAAACTAAAACTAGTGGAAAATGAAGATATACTTTTAATTTTACATGGGCTATATGAAACAATGTCGTATACATTCAGCACTTTCAATCTAATTGAAAAGCGGGATTCCACATCCCTGTTTCTACCAAAGTACTGCCTTTCCAGCATGTGGTCATGTCGTGATTTTGCCCCCAGCCAGGAGCTGAGCACCACGTAGCCACTCCATCACTCCCTTTTCCATCTGGACAGGGAAGAAAATATGTATTGAGAGGCTTAGGCGTTGCGATGAGAACAGGGAGAGATCGTCCTGCAATCAGCGTCATGGGCAAAACAGACTCAGTAGAGAATCAAGGAAAGAAAACTCTCTAATTTATGACACTGCACTGCACACCCTGTGACACCAGAGTTAGATAATGAGAAGTATGACCAGATCTTAAAGCACCTTTCCCCACCCCTACCCTTCTTAGGAGACTTCAGTTTAGTTGTGATTTCACTCCCTTCTTCCTCCCCTGCCCCCCACTGTGGCATGGTGAGTGGCAAGGAATGGGGATTTCATCAGTTCCTCATAAGTTGTTTTCCTTCTTGGCTGGGAGGGATGTGGGGGGCATTCCTCACACCCTTCCCCTGCTCCAGTGTGGGGTCCCACACATGGGAGACAGTCCTCAACGAACTTCTCCAGTGTGAGTCCTTTCTGTCAGGGCTTCAGGTCCTCACCATCTGCCCCAGTGTGGATCCCTTCCATGACCTTCAGGCCCAGACTTCTCCAGCCTGGTCCCCCATAGAGTCACAAATCCCCCCAGCAAAACTGCTCCGGCGTGCGTCAGTCTCTTCACCGGCTGCAGGTTTCACTGCCAGGAGCTTGCTCTAATGTGGGCTTCCCACAGGGTCACAGCATCCTTCAGGTGTTTTCACCTGCTTTAGCATGGGGTACTCTATGGGCTGTAGATGGGATCTCTGCTCCCCGTCATCATCCATGGGCTGCAGGGGGACAGCCTGCTTCATCATGGTCTTCTCCATGGTCTGCAGGGGGAATCTTTATCTGGCACCTGAAGCACCTCATGTCCCCCTTCCTTTCTTCACTGGCCTTGGTGTCTGCAAAAGTTCTTACATCACACTCTGTTCTCTGGTGGCAAAAAGCAGCTGCTTGCATTTTTTTTCTCCTCTGTGTGATTCCCAGAGGTACTGTGACTGTCACTGATGGGCTCGGCCTTGATCAGCAACAACTCCGGCCTTGAGCTGGCTGATGTTTGCTCTGTCAGCTTGCAGAGAGCTTCTCGCTGCTTCTTGCAGAAGCCACCCCTATTCCACCAGAAACCACCCATGCAAAACTACACCACCTCACTTGCAGGTGAGTGTTCACCCAGGTTGTCAACAGAGACCCACACCCCTGCCCACCTCTTTAAGGCATCTTACTCTGACGTTCCACTTCTCCAGCAGCCCAGATGTCCTAACATAGCCACTGCGGCCCTTCATAAAGCTGGCTCACCTCTCTGTGCTTGTTTTTTACTGTGTAACTCTGACTTGCCCATTCTTTCAATGCATTCATATGGATACATTAGTTAAATGCCTCTTCAGTTTGATAATTCAAGTGTAAATATTTATGTAAAAGTATTTGGTTTTCAGAAAACTTGATGGAGCATAACTTGAAAATTTAAATGTTTAGTTGATTAATTTAATTTTTTAAAAAATGTTTAGGGTTTCTTTGCTTGCTTCCTTCAAATAATAGATTGGAAAAGAATGAAAGGTCGTCATTTCCTTAAAAGACTTTGTAAGGCATAACTAATTTTTAGACTTTCGTGTTTTCTCCTGTGCAAAAAGGAAAATATGTTTTGATTAATCTATTCAGTAATATAATATTAAATCTACCTAAAATGTAGAAGTAGAAAGCTGTCACCTTTCTGAGTGTAAATCTCCTAGTGGCAAGAGTTTTTAAATTTTTTTCCTCATCATATTCTTAGTAAAAATAAAATATTCCCCCATCTGTCCTGGCTTGGTTTTAACTGCAGTTACCTGTGGCAGTTTCTGCGTGTGTTTGTGTTTGGGAACACTTTCTGTTAGAACAATCCTTCAAAGGAACAATGTGTCACTCGAAGCCAAGTGCATGCAGGTGCACCTAGAAAAAGGTGTTTACTGATGTGTCTGCCTCATCACTAGCAGTTGACACTCACATTGTGAGATTAAAAGCTTAACAGCTTAGAGCTCAAAAACAACACATCATCAGATGAATAGACTGGGAACTGGAATAGTTCTCTAAATCTTTATATTCTTCTTGTTGCTGATGATTATATTAGCAAGTATGCTGTTGTCAGTAGTCTTTTTCTAGGCAATAACTATGGGGACAAAATTTAAAGGCAGGCAGTATTGGGTCTTAATGTTGCCAGAACTGCAGGTAGTAAAGATATCAGTCATTCAAGCAGCTGAAATATTTTTGTAATAAAATAGAATAGTATCATACACAAGGTTAGAAAATAATGTCAGTGAATATGAGTATTGTTAGATTTAGAGTCTGCATATGCTCTGTGTTTGATTTCCAGGGAATACTGAGGTAGGGTGCTTGAAAATACCTGTAACAGAAAAATGGTCCATTCTTAATAATATAAACTTGCACTCATATGCATAGGTCTGCATCTGCAACATAGGATAGCAATCTCTTCTGGTTACACTTTAGTGAAGACTCAGGGGTTTTAGATCTTTGGAATCAGATGATTACAGCTAATTTTTCTGTGGAGTGATTGCTTATTTTCCCACTGTTTCTAATAAATTCTCTACCATTTGTATAAAAAATAAAATGTGTGGCTGACAAACTTTTGTCACTCTTGCTGCACATCATGGGACTGACATTAGTCCAAATTTTTGTCTATTGAACATCGCTGTGACTTCTGAATGTCACCAATGTCATGCAAAGTTGGTTATTTCCATGATACTATGTCTCTATTCTAAAAGATTTTCCGGACTGTTCATGCATTTTGAATTTACAGACAAGAGAAACATATGGATTTTTATGGAAAGAGTCATCTTTTTCAACACATTTTCTCAGTCTGTAAATTGCCAAGAATTTCTGGAGTTTTGAAGTGCGTTCTATGCACCTCTTTACTTACCCTTTCAATGCTAGATGTCCAGCATGAAATACTATTTTGAGCCTTCTATGAAATTCAGTTGTTTGGCTGTAATGTTGCAATAAATTTAATCTTATTCTGCTAGGTAAAGTCTTGAAGTATTTGCTTTCCCCACCCCCACCCCACCACCCCCACCCCCCCGCTTTTGTTGATAATTAGGCAAGGATTTAGCTCATGGGAAGGAAGAGTATAGTATTTTGCAAATATAAAGAGTGAGCATAGAACTGCCTGGCCTGGGCTTCAGAGTTCTTGAGGAAAACCTTCTTGGAAACTGATTTTTGTCAGGATGAGTCTTCTTGTGACAGTCTTTCTTCTCCTTTAAAAAGATCTTGGTTTTCTGTGGCTAACCCATGCCACTCACACATTACCACATGCACATCCATATTTGGAATTTACTAAGTTTGATCTACTTTGGTCCCATTTCTGAAGGATATGGAGTGATAATAATTCATCCAGCACCATAGGTGGCTCTGAGTGAATGAATAACAAGTCCTGTGACAGACAAAGAGGACCTAAAGCCAGGAGGGTTCTTAAGTGCTTCTGTTCTGTATGTGCGGATAAGCAGGTTGCCACACTCTTTATTGAATTCTTTCTACTCCGACAGTCACTGAGGCTACTAATGCTGGAAATCTTAAGTCAGTACATTGAGGTAAGTTATATTTAAATATTTTTTAAAAGATTGGCAGAACTCTGGATTTTTAATATCGATTTTCATTATAGCTTGGAGCACAGGGGATGTTCCAGAAGCCTGTGGGAGTTAAGGTCGTGCTAAGACTTTGTTTTTTTAAATGGGTGAGATAACCTAGGTAATTATAAGCCTGTCAGTCTGACATCAGTCTCAGGCAAAATAATGGAAATGCAGGTGTGGGACTTGAATATTAAGGGATTCAACTTTGCTGAGGCAAAGCATATGTTTTATAAGCACAACTGTTAAGATATAACAAAGGTCACTCAAGTTACAGCTCAAGAGTTCCTACCCAGGAAAAGCATTTAGGTGCTGTAATGGTAATAACAATGGATAGAGCTTAAGGTTTTTATTCAAGACAGTAACCAACAAGAGCTAATGTAATCACTGAACATACAAACAGGGCAGTATAGAATAAAACTAAGGAGATAATTTTGTCTCTTCTTCTCTATGCAGCTAGTAAATACAATACCTAATCCTATTTTCCACTATTGAGCAAGGAAGTTGGAAACTTAAAGACTTAAAGAGCCACAAGACTCACTAGAAAATGTTCTGTATGGTGATATATTATCTTGAGATTTATTCAATTCACTCAACAAAAAGAAAATCTTTCAATGAAGACTTCATATATGTGAGTAATTGTATACATGGAGAACAGAAAACTGAATACAGAAAGCTTAAAACCTAGCAAAGATATAAACAGATTAGCAATTGAAAGTAGATTAATTCATACCATAAATAAAAAAACATGGTGATGATGCCTCCGAAAATAGCAACAGTGAATTCTTTAAGACGGCGAGTTTATAAATCAAAGTTGTGATTTTTGAAGACAGATTCTCTGCTACAAATAGGAATTTCTTCTGGGAATTCCCAAGCCCTTTGTAATACTGCAGGTCAGACCGTGTGATAACAGTGGTCCCTTCTGGCTTTCTAATCTGCTTCTTTTAAGCACAACTAAGCGTGGTTCATCATGTTATCTGAGCTCTTTGTATGACTCAAGTCATTGAGCCCTAGAGTGGTTTGGGTGGGAAGGGATCGTCTGTCTCCTCAGGGCTGCTCTCCATCCAGCTCCAGAGGTGCTGCAGATGCCATCTAGCTCACACGGCCCAAGGCAACAGATCCCACTCATCGCTGTAGCCCCTCTCCTGCCCGACAGGCCCCATAGGCCATAGGGCCCAGAGAGGCTGGGAGGAAGGTGGCTGAGCACTAGGAAAAGGGGGAGAAAGCAGTTATCCACGGCTGTGGATAACAATACCAGCTGCGCTGCTAATGCTACTACTCAGGCTCTTTCCTTTTCACATCTTTATTTCCTGGGCGAGGTAGGTTCTGCAACACTGAGCAGAGCCCTCTGATCCGGGTGGGGCTCAGTACACAGCCCTGCTGTTGTCCTGATGCCTGGGAATCAAAACTCAACAGCGTTGGTGACTCTGAAGCAGGGATCCTTTATTGCAGCGCTGGGCACACAGGGCATCGCTCCTCCAAATGTGTGCCTCATTAAAGCCAAATTTCACATAGTTATACAGATTAACTGTACATATTCACTATCATTTCTAAGAAAAGGCAGGGTTATGCAAATTATTTCCAGGAAGTCATTTACATTAACTCTTCCCAGATAGAGCATGTGCAGTGACACTCGGGGGGGGTCTTCTGGTGGTCTTCAGGGATGAAGGCTGGACGTCTTCCTGTCTCTCAGCGCATGCTCTTTACGGTTTCCTCCAGAGTTACCAAAACACATTCCTTCACAAACTAGTTAGGAATGCCTTTTAACTGAAAACAAGATATGCTCTGTCTCTTAATTGGTCGTTGGTCTCATTATTTACGACTCCCCATCTTCACTAGCATCAAGCTAGTGAAAACAGCTCACACAGTTACAGCATAGACACATTCTACTGAAGTCCAAACCAACTTTATTCTTAAAACATACAAATTAAAGTTATATTAATTGTCTCAAGCTACAGCTACATCAATCTATTCTGTATTATTATATTTCACTGCATCAGTCCCAACCCTCCTTCCACCAGCTGCCACGGCTGCCTTCCAGCATCACATTTGGGGTGGCTTCTTGGTGGGTGGAGCAGAGTCCTCAGAGCTGCTAGGCTTCCTCTTGAGAGGGCGCTGGGGCCCCTGGCTGGGGGTAGGGGCACCAGTCACAGCCTCCTCCTGCTCCAAGACCTGGTCTTGCTCCCCTGGGATGGCAGTGGGGATGGAGTGGGTACAGGCAGGACTGCCCCGAAGAGGAGCAGTTGACGCACCCTGGAGTTGGTCCGTGTCCTCTGCAGCAGCGCTGTGGGAGAGGTCTGGTGCAGGCACTGGACTCCCACCTTGGGAGGCAGCCCGGCTGGTGCTGGGTACAGGGCTGAGCTCCCGGCTGTCTGGGAGGGAAGCCCAGCTCGCGCTGGGTACAGGGCTGAGCTCCCGGCTGTTTGGGAAGGAAGCCCAGCTCGTGCTGGGTACAGGGCTGAGCTCCCGGCTGTCTGGGAGGGAAACCCAGCTCGTGCTGGGTACAGGGCTGAGCTCCCGGCTGTTTGGGAGGGAAACCCAGCTGTCGCTGTGCACAGGGCTGAGCTCCCGGCTGTTTGGGAGGGAAACCCAGCTGTCGCTGTGCACAGGGCTGAGCTCCCGGCTGTTTGGGAAGGAAGCCCGGCTGTCGCTGTGCACAGGGCTGAGCTCCCGGCTGTCCGTGAAGGAAGCCCGGCTGTCGCTGTGCACAGGGCTGAGCTCCCGGCTGTCTGGGAGGGAAGCCCAGCTGTTGCTGGCTGTTTGGCTGAGCTCCCAGCTTTCTTGGGACCCATCCCAGCTGTCCTGCAGCATGCTGTCATTGTTCAAGTAGTAGTGGGCTTCCCTCTCGCTCTGTTGAACAGTGTACTCTATCAGGTTGCTCACAAATTGTCTGGTGTGGTTCCAGAGGTACCACTGCAGGTGCTCGGCCAGTCTGTCTTCATCCAGGCCGAAGACAGGCAGGAGGCACAGGACCATGTGCTCCAGCATGAGTACCTGGCGGTTGTCGTGCCTAAAGTAGCGCTCCAGCACCTGATGGAGCCAGGGCCGCAGGCGCTCGCAGAGGTGCGGGTGCCACCGGAAAACTTGTGCCCAGTCTGAGGGGGAAAGGGGATCCCTCCACTCTAGACTGTCATCCTCTGGTATCTCCTGCGTGGGTTCTGCTTCAGGGTGTGGGCCCAAAGGAATGACCTCCTGAAACTCATCCCCCTGCAGCGAGTGCTGGATGGCTATCACAATCGTCCTGCAGAGGGGGCAGTTGGCCCCCATGTTCGTCCACTGCTGGATACAGATGAAACAGAAGCGGTGGAGGCATGGCACGGTGCATGCCACGTTGTTGTAGGTGTCAAGGCATATTGGACAGAGGTCCTCTTCTCCGTCCGTGGCCATGCTCTCCCTCCACACACTGGGGTGGACTGGGGAGACGTGCTGGGGATCTTAGAGGCTGCAGCAGCAAGTGTCCCGCTGCAGGAGGAAGAGGCGCCATGGTCACTGCCTGGCCCAGCGAGGGCTGGAAGAGACACCCAGGTCCCTCCAGAAGGAAACCTGCCCAGGATGAAGTTCCCCCCAGAGCTCACCTCTGCTGCCTGAGAACACCTTCTGGGAGCCCCGGCTGCCCGAAGCAGGCAGGGCCGGGGACAAACCTGCAGTGGTTTTGGGGATGGGCGCTGGCAGCTGCCGCCACCAGTTCCCAGGGTACAAGCCAAGGCTTGCTCTGCACTCCAAGGCTTGCTCTGCACTCCAAGCTTCGCCAACCGCTCAGCTGGAGTGAAAGCACCAACTGATGAGGAGAAGCTGCGTGCCCGAAGTTAACCACCAAGGCCCGTGATGTCACCAGGCATGGTGGGGTATGCCATTGGTTGGGGTGGGGGGATGTCACAGTGCATTGCTGAGGCACCTCACCATGGCCCGTTGCTAGGGGATGTTACTGTGTCTAGGGGATGTTCACCCATATACAAGAAGGGTCGGAAGGAGGATCCGGAGAATTCCAGGCCTGTCAGTCTGACTTCAGTCCTGGGGAAGATCATGGAGAGGGTCATCATGGGAGCTATCATGCAGCACATGCACGATGGCCAGGGGATCAGGCCTAGTCAACATGGGTTTACAAAAGGTAGATCCTGTCAAACTAACCTGATCACCTTCTATGACAAGGTGACCCGCTTAATGGACGAGGGGAAGGCTGTGGATGTGTCTACCTGGAAGTCTTTTGACACTGTTTCTCACAGCATTCTGACTGAGAAACTGGCCGTCACTGGCCTGGACAGGGGGACCCTCAGCTTGGGTTAAAAACTGGCTGGATGGCCGAGCCCAAAGGGTGGTGGTGAATGGAACAAAGTCCAGCTGGAGGCCAGTGTACAAGTGGCGTCCCCCAGGGCTCAGGCCTGGGTCCAGTCTTGTTCAACATCTTTATCAATGATCTCGACGAAGGGATTGAATGCTCCCTCACTAAGTTTGCAGATGACACTAAACTAGGAGGAAGTGTGGATCTGCCTGAGAGTAGGGAGGCTCTTCAGGGACATCTGAACAGACTGGACCAATGGGCTGAGACTAATGGGATGCAGTTTAACAAGGCCAAGTGTAGATTGCTGCACTTGGGAAATAACAACCCCATGCAGCACTACAGGCTTGGGGGTGTCTGGCTGGAGAGCTGTCAGGCAGAGAAGGACCTGGGGGTGTTGGTTGACTGCAGACTGAATATGAGCCAGCAGTGTGCCAATGGCATCCTGGCTTCTATCAAAAACAGTGTGGCCAGTAGGTCTAGGGAAGTGGTTGTGCCCCTGTACTCGGCATTGGTGAGGCCACACCTTGAGTACTGTGTCCAGTTCTGGGCTCCTCACCATAAGAAGGACATGGAGGTCCTGGAGCGAGTCCAGAGAAGGGCAACCAGGCTGGTGAAGTGGCTGGAGGGCAAATCCTATGAGGAGCAGCTGGGGGTGTTCAGCCTGGAGAGGAGGAGGCTGAGGGAGGCCTTATCACCACCTACAACTACCTGAAGGGAGGTTATAGAGAGATAGGTGATGGTCTCTTCAGCCAGCGGACAGGAGATGGGACAAGGGGCAGTGGCCTCAAGCTGCACCAGGGCAGGGTCAGATTGGACATTAGAAAAAAATTTTTTACTGAAAGAGTTGTCAGGGCCTGGAACAGGCTGCCCAGGGAGGGGGCTGAGTCACCTTCCCTGGATGTGTTCAAAAAAAGGGTAGATGAGGTACTTAGGGATATGGTTTAGTTTAGGATGAGAATGGTTGGACTTGATGATCTTCAAAGGTCTTTTCCAACCTTGTGATTCTGTGACTTTTTATTAATATCACATGCCAAGGAACATTGTGTCACTTGTGAAGATGAGTGGAACAAAATGTTGCTTTCTGGCACAGCTTAGAAATGGAGAAAATTGCAATCAATCAAATACAGCAACATTAGTGAAACTCGGGTGAAAAATCTAGCAGAAACCTAGGAACGTGACACTGCAACTAGGTCCTGTTATTGCTCCTTCACATCGTGTGCAAATCCATTGTGAGCTTTAAGTTTCATTCTCATCAGACTTTTAATCAAGACTTTCTTGTGAAAAGTAGAACTCCATTGAAATGTCCATGGGGTTTTTTTCCCTACTATTTCTTTTTCTCTTGGTCATTGATATTTGAGAATGCCTGCATAGGCATCCTGTGTAGCATATTTTAATGTATTTATTTGTGGTAGCCATGTTAGACGGAGAAGGAAGTATAAAATTTTCCCATGACCTTGGTAATAAAAGATGGCATGCTGCAAAGTTGCAAGAAACCCTGGCCCATATCAACAAATGCCATTTTTACACCTGAGAGAATCACAGCCAAATGAGAACAGATTTGAGTACAATAGAATTGCAGACACGAAGCAAAAAGCCAGTCATAGAATTTGTTTATATACCTCCTTCTCACCTGATGAGGTCATTTAGTGTTGTGTGAGTTATTTGAAATACATTTCACTGTAGCTACATGCATATATGGCATCCTAAGCAAGTTTTGCTCTGTGCATGTTGTAGTAAATAGTATTGCCAGGACCTTTTTTTTCACACGTAAGGAACAGCAGCTGCATATACATATCACACTGTCCTGTATGCTGTGTTTTCAGTATTTCTTCCTGTTTAAAACTTGGCATCACACCTGGCAGGTAGAAACAAACATGATATTTTATTTTACTGTTATTTTTTTATTCTTACTTTAATGCAGTAGCCATTTACTGACGATAGATTTTACTTGTCTTTATGAAGAAAACATCTCTGCCATTGTAGTCTACATGTGGTCAATAGCCTTGGACAGAAATCAAAGCAGTTATTACTGATGAAACTGCAGCCACCGTTTTGGCCTTTTTTTCCTGAAAAAGTGAACATCGCTTAAATTTATCTTTGTCCACAAAAAAAAAGCAAGAACAAGAATTATAAGTGGTGGGAAAACTGAAATTAAACTGATGAGAGAAAATGCATTAAGGCTCAAGGTCTCAAGGCATTTTTAAGTCTAGATTCAGTGGATTTTAATAATTCCTAAAATCCTTTGTAAATATGGGTCATAATGCTCTAGGAGCAAAAAAAAAAATCACATTTCAAGAAAAAGACATTTTGACAATCACTGTGGAACAAAAACTGGTCCCTGTGACAACCAGAAGAATCTGAAGTTACCATTTTGAATTAATTGTGTTTTACTTGTTTGGTTTTTTCCCTTAGGGTGAATAGGGACAGCTCCTGATCTTACACTAGTAAGTGTTATTGCACTGATTACTGATTTTAATTACTCCTTAAAAAGAATGCAATGTTACAGAAAGTCATTCATGTACAGAGGAAGTTCTGAATCTTTATCAGACAATATGTAATATACTGGGATAGATTTTGCTCTGAAATATGTAAGTATAAATCTGGATTGGCTCTATTGAAATCAGTCTTTTTTTTCAGTTTATGTTTTTTAGCAGTATTTCTGAGAAAAGAGTACAGCTTGCATGTTCTTAGATGAAAAATCTAAGAGGTAACTCTAGAAACAGCATCTAATATATACTCCTTCATAATTTCACTTGGCTGAGTTAAGTAAAGAAACGGGATTATTTCCTTTCAGTATTGTCTTTCAGAGCTGGGAAGCTGGTTTTACAAGCGCTGAGATCCAATAAAAGCGCTGGTTTGCTTCTTGCTATATTGTACAGAATTCTATAGATGGACCTTTTTTTTGTCTTAGAGAATATTTCTCTCATTTGAGAGCTTATTTTTTTTAATCATCTAATTATTTTACATTGCCGAGGAACTTGGAGAAATCTTTCACTTAATTCCCTGTGTGTCATAGATCTTGTAGCCTCTACCTCCAAATCAAATATTTCCTTTAATTTCCATCACTATTATGTTGGTTCTGTTATGAAACAGCAGGAATCCTTGCCTATGGGAAAAGCTGGTAGCAAAACAACAATAAATGTTATTTTATCTGATATTTATTCTTTCTCATACACTTCTATACAAATTCTAGGTTACTTTGGTCACATACTGTAGGTTGCTTATAACTTTGGTTATAAGCTATGTATGAAGTGGGTGTGTATGTATATAGGTTTAGTGTGCCATCCAGTGATTTCCACTGCCTCACCAAATGGGACTTCTTGTTTTGAGCTGTCTCAGTCTGGCCAAGTGTAGAAACAAATCCATCCATGAAAGTTTAGGGGGAACTTCTGCTCCTTGTTAACAACATCATTAGTAAACACGGGTCTTATTAGATGTATGCTGAGATTTTATTAGATGTATTCTCTGTAAAATAAATAAATAAACACCTGTATATACACAAACATATCCACATACATATATTTCATTTACGTGTACATTTTTATTAAGATATATGTATCTCTCAGTAGATATTCCTCTGCCTTCAAAGAGGAGACTTTCATCCACAGTTTCAATTACCCTTCAGAGAAGTCCATGTGTAGCTGAGGTATTATCAGATACTGAACTCAGGGATGGGAACATTGTGGTAACAAAAATTTGAGGTGTTTTAGCCATGTGTCAGCAGTCTGTGGGGACTTCTGAGTATTATATTTATTACTTTATTGTCTGTCTCAATTGTCCCCCTAATTATTATATATAGTTTATTTTTCTCACTTTAAAGGCCATTAAGTCTGAAACAAATTTGTTTTCCCATTTTGTAATATGAAATACTCTATATATTGAAAGATAAATTTGGAAAGGTTTAACAATAAAATTTAGCCTTGAAATAATATTTTATATTGTGTTATGCATAAGCTGTAATGAATAGCACTATTATTAAAGGTCAAGTATTAGAACCAAATATTATTATAAGATGGAAATTGGAGGAAAACAGTAAATATTAAAGTAAAATATATTGGTCTTTGGCCTTTTGTGTAGAGGGCTAGATGACTATGAATTCTGAATTTCTCTCCTAATTTTGAAAGCAGGCAGATGAGAGGGTTTTAAAATCTCTTGTGAAAGATCATTTGTTGGTTAAATTGAGTTATAAGAGCTTATATTTAATTTTTTTGAAAATGAAAGGCAAGGAACTCAAAAACATTTAGACAAATGATGGAGAACCTGTTTGCTTATGGTGCTATTTTATGCTGAAGAAGAGAAACACAATTATTCAAAATGTGGCATTCTGCCTAGTAAGATAATGAGAATCAGTGGAATATATGCTAAACTTTATCGTAATTTTTTTTTCATACATGAAATTTTTTGAGGGAAGGAAAAAAAGTACATGAGATTCACATGTACATGTAAAGTAAGGGAATCCCACTCAGCAAAAACAACACAAGATCTCAGCAATAAGTGTGTCCTGTGGGAAGGACAAAAAAGAAAAGTTCTTTCTGTGGAAAGATCTGTAAGAAAATCTTTTTGGTGATAGAGGAGGAGGAGGAGGAAAAAATTAACATCAATATTAAAGTGCAGTTGGGTGGGATCAGAAGTCTTGATGATGCATCTGGGAGCAGAATAATGTAAATCACTGCAGGTATAATTATGAAGGTAATTGCAATGCAGTATAAGTAGTACCAAAAAATGAAATTAAAAAATTGCAAAGCAAATAAAATCACGAGCAGCCAAAAGACAAAAAGTTTGTGATAAATGGTTCATTTAGACCTGCAGTGCTGTGTGGGCAAAATTGGATTGCAATCATAGCCATTTCAAAAATGAAAACATTAAGAGAAAAGGAAATTGGACAGAAATGGCTTGGAAATTACAGCCTTTGATCCGTTTTTGAAGAACCTTTTATGAGACATCATCGTGAGTGGGCAGCAAATTCTTTCCAATCTCCTCTTAAAGCACTTGTGAAAGCTTGGAGACCATGAGACTGAAATAAATGTTTTAGCATGGATTGTGGGAGTGTATCTCTCTCTGCTGACCTTTTTTAGCTTTTATAAGCAGCACAAATTTGCACTGAATGTTTGGTACAGTAATATAGATGGCATATAATATAAGCAATTATATAGAACATAGCTTAGCCCGGTGATATAGAAAGGAAACATTTTTCTGTAGTAGCACTAGCCTTTCATTGATCTTCTGTAAAAATCAGGACCCATAGGTGGGGATGGATGGCATGATTGTCTTCAGAGACGTGTTAGAAGTGCAGATGGGTTTTGCAGGTTATGATTTTGAGGGCTCACTTAGTCTGGACTGAGTATGTCTCTGTCTAAACTTGCCACAAGTTATATTCCTGAGGAAAGCTGTGACATTTTCTTCTTAATAATGCATTGTTTTGAACCTTCCGGGTTATATTCCTGTCTTGAGGGAATTACGATGTCTCAGTGTGGAAATTCAGCGTGCAGACAGAGAAAAGAGGTAAATTGTTAACATGAATAAATACCATAATTGCCAAAGCATAGCCCAGTTCTGCATTATCTAAAATTAGATTAAGCTCTGAGGCTATAAAACAAAGATGATCATAGAGTTATTCAATCACTAGTAAAATATCTGTAATTCTCTTGTAAAGAATTAATGTATGGATGTATTTGGCAGTGCTCCTTATTAAATACCTGTAATTAAAATCAAAATACATTGGGTTAGCTGTCCCATTCTGTAAAGTTTGAGTAATTAGCTTTCAGGTAATTGGTCAGATTAGTAACTGTACATAAAATGGTCATTGTCGAGGAGAAGAAATACGTTACATCCTGATTTGAAGGATCATGAATGCTGTCACATAAAAGAATAAGCACACTATTTTACATTTCAGTAAACAACAGCTGGATTCTTCCAAGAGTGCTGCTTAAATCAGATTCAAGCTGCCTGAAGCAAAATCCCTGTTTATTTTCGTATTATTTGACTTGACTGGGCTCTGTTTTCATTAACATTTTCTATCTGACCTTTTGAATTAGAGAACCTTTTTATTCTGCAGAAAAAGTCAAGTTTTCTTTAAATTTGTGAAATTTAGGATCTCTTTCTTTTGTTATTTTCTGTAGCATTTTTAAGGTGGAATATACTCTCTATTATATCCAAATAAAGATTATAAGAAAACAATATAAAAACAGTAAAAATGTTTACTGGATGATAGACCACTTGATTTTTTTATTTTGGATTATTGGATTATTAAACAGGAGGTGGAGACAGAGCTATGTTTTGCTGTTGTGCTGCTGCTATTCACATCTTAGGCAAATTAAAAATGTCATCCATGCCCTAAAGTGGTTGCAATCTAAAATTAGACAGACGAGCAACAAAAGAGATAACAGATGATAACGGTTGGCTCTAGGAGTGGGAGGTTTGGAAGAGTATGTTATTGTTTACCTGCTGTTCTCTTACCACTTTCAGTTTGAAATTCTTGCTTTTAACAGACTGCAAACTTGTTGAGGATACATTCTGCCCCATTAACCAGACCATTAATGAAGATGTTCAATGGGGCTGGACCCATATTGACCCCTAGTTACTGACCTCCAACTAGATTTTGTGCCAGTGATCACCACTTTCCGTGCCCAGCTGTTCAGCTAGTTTTCAGTCCACCTCACTGCCTGCAATTCTAGCTCATACTCCATCGGCTTCTCTATGAGGATCTTACAGAAGACAGTGTCAAAAGACTTGTTGAGGTCAAAGTTGACAGCATTTCATCATAGAAGGTTGTCACGTTAGTTAAGCAGGACTTTCCCATGCTGACTACACCCAATCACCTTCTTGTCCTTCGTGTGCCTGAAAATGGTTTCCAGGATCACGGCCCCATCATCTTGCCAGGGATGGAGTTGAGTCTGACCAGCCTGTAGTGCCCTTCTTGAAGGCTGAAGTGACGTTTGCTTTCCTGCAGTCTTTGGACACTTCTTCCAGTCGCCACAATCCTTCAAAGATTATCAGTAGTAACCCTGAAATGGCCACAGGCAGCTCCCTCAGCACTTGTGGGTGCATCCCATGAGGGACTGTGGTCTGATGTCTGTCCAGTTTGCCTAATTATTCCCTGACCTGATGCACTTCTACCAAGGGTACATCTTACTTGCTCCAGACTTGCCTTTTGACCTCTGAGGCCTGGGGTTCCTGAAGGCTGGTCTTGCTAGTACAGACTGAGGTGAAGAAGGTATTCAGTACTTCAGCCTTTACCACGTCCTGCGTCACCAGATCTCCTGCCACGTTCAGCAGTGGACTCACATTTTCCTTAATCTTCAGTATCTTTATATTCCTCCCAGATTTCCTCTCCCTGTTTCCTTCTGCGTGCTTCTTTTTTGTGTTTCAGTTCTGCTGGGAGCAGCTTGTTCATCCATGAAAGCCTCCTGACATTTTTGTCTGACTAGTTGGGGTGTAGTTCTTGCAGAGATCAGTCCCAGCTCTTGCAACCTCTCATCGTGTGACAGATGCTTCAGTTCCTTAATGATCTTTGTGGCCTTCCTCTGGGTTTGTTCCAGTATGTCAAAGTGTCTCTTGAACTGGGGAGCACAGAACTGGACACAGCACTCCAGAAGTGGTCTCACCAGGGATCTGTTCGGTTTTTTTTTTTACAGATGAGCATAGTGAGGGTTTTAATTAATGGATATGCCAAGAGGAGATTATGTTTAACATGTGACTAGCACTTTCATAAGGGTAAGAGGAGTAAAGTTGGCAATTAAAAAAAACAGGCTGAAGAGTCAACAGAGAAAAGTCAGGGGGGCAGAAAGCACAACTAATTGGAAGCAGTAAAATGCAGCAGAAGGATGAGATACATATATTGGGAAGGTGAGTGGGAGGGTGAGGATAAGAGGAAGTAGCTAAAGCTTGATAAAAAGTTAATTGAAGGCAATGGGGATCTTTTTATGTTTATTTCAGCAAATTCTGCTTAGGGAACAGGTTATAGAAATAACAGGTTGTTAGAAATAAGATACACCCTGTCTAGACTACAAAATTCCTAAAGTTCAGCTGTATCAAGTACCTTTGTGGCTTTGAACCTGCTTTCTTGGGTTGGTGACTGATGATTGCTTTGGTACTTCAGTGGGGTGTGCTTGGAAGAGTGGCTGAGACTAATGACAGCTGTTGGAGAAGGACATTCTCATTTGTAAAGGTGGTTCTTTTAATGGAAAAAACCCCTCAACTCTGCCTGGTTGTGGCTGAAAGTAGATTACACAGATGTTCCAAAGAGTGGGTATATTAGTACATATCTTCAGAACATAGAAAAGCTGCACAAAATGAAAACAGGGCCAAAGGGATATTTTAAATTGCCAAGTCCTCACAGGGAAGATAAAAGCCAAACTTTGATTTACTACTTAAATTATACACATTTTTATATTGTGCCACTGAACTGTTGAGAAACTTAAATGGTCCCAATAAGGGTAGCATGAGATTTAAGCAGTTTTATTGTATAAGAACAGCATGACATATTGTATATCTGTGAGCCCTAAACTCTGGTAGGACCACCCTTTATCCTGACTTTCTGGGTGATTGATTGATTGTTGTGCTTTTTAAGTATTTCCATATCTTTTGTTGTTGTTGTTGTTGTTGTTGTTTTATAGCTAACTTGAGATTCAGTGCTAATGTGCAAAACACATGCAGGTTATTTACTTTTGCTGCCATAAGTTTCTTTCACCCTAAATCTTCAAAAAGTGGTTAGATTCCCAGTTGAAATTTCCTTGTTAAAGAGTAGGACTGCTATGGTCATCTCCAGGTAGGGAATGACTGACTTGCTGAAGTGGCCAATGCTAGCATGCCTGTGTTTGGTCTTCATGAAATGCTGTGATAGATACCTATTCTGTGTATTGTAATTCATAGAATCCACCAACTTATGCATAATCTTTGGTTTCCAAATAATGAGAAGCATATTCAACATCAGAAAAAAAGAAAGTTTCTCAAAACTCTGAGTTTCCAAATGTCCCATGATCTTATATGTTTAAGAGCTTTTGTGTAGTTTCTCCAAACATTTGGCAAGTCAGGTCCCCTGTAAATTGTAGAGGAGAGAAGGGAATGAATTCCAAAGTCTAGGAACAAATGTAATACTTGCTTCCTTTCCTTGACTTCCTTTCCTTCAAATTAAGAGAGTTGTTATACCATTTCTACTGAGCCATAATTAGAATCCTATGAGACAGACAACCATAGTATCTCCAGTGTAAAATACTTTCTTCTCAAGCATGTCTATATTACCTGTAATAGGTATTAACCTATCTGTCTTTTGATAGCAAGTTATAGATGAGTGGGAAAGGGTTTGCAGATGACACTGATAACTAAGGCAATACTGTTCAAGCAAAGATTTCATATACTTGCATAGGATTATGTGGCACTGGGGAATGAGGTAGATTTCTTAGGCATTACTTAGTTTCTCATATCTGGGTCTACATGAAATCATTACCTCTTTTGAATACAAAATGGGGAATTGCTTTAGTGGTAGCCAAAACCTTCTTGTATTTTATTAGTTTTGTTTTGGGGATGTGATGGAAGACTGGGGTCAAATTCTTTTTCTCCATCCTTACTAAAATTTTGCTTTATGTTAAGGGTTCTTATCTTCTTTTCAAACTTCAGGAAGAAAATATGAAAAATAGCTTTTATTACCATTTGGTGATATTTGTAAGGATGCTGAAGGAATAGCTCATAAAAAGATATTTCTCAAGTTTTAACATACTGGCTTTTTCATTACCATAGCAGGTGGTCATTTTCATATAAATGAAACTTGTAAATAGCAACCCACCTTTTCACATGGATTCAATTACAGTGAATGCTTCCAAAAGCCAAACGCATGGAATAAAACCTTCCTTTCCATTCTCTCTATAACCAAATAAAATGAATCTTTAAATCTTTTTTATATAAATACTGGTCATAGTCTAAATGCAATAATACATAAAATAATACTAAACTGCTTTATATTTTTTCAGGTCTTTTTCATCTTTCTATATTTCTTCTTAAGTGTTACTAAAGCTATACATAAAATAATTGAAGCCAAGGTGAAATTTACTTTTTCTGTTTATAAGTTTGTAAAATAGCTTTTGGGTTCCTCACAGACTCATATTGGCCTTTGCGATAATCTTCCCCTTTCCTCACTTAATATTCTCATAAAAAACACCTCCTTCTTTTGGACAATCATTATTTCCCAAGCTGCTGTCTTCTGGAAAACAAATTACAGTGCAATGCATGGCAGCTGATAAACTTGCCAAGAGTTGGACTCATCTTACCTAATTTTAGTTCTAGGAAAGTTAGACATCACATAAATACATTTTAAAAATGGATAAAATTGTATAAACTTTCTTCTGTGGGTGTCTCTCTCCAATCTGTTTTTCCTTCCTAGTCTGCTGTTAGCTCAGACTTAGTATCTAAAGTCAAGTGAGACAAATCTCACTCCTAAAGTCCCCGGTGCCCTAAGAGGTCAGGTTAATATACAAATCTATTTAAGGATTATTGAAGTTACATGAAAAAGAGGCAACACACAGTACTGATTACTAATGATGTCACTAGAGTGTATTTGAAATGTATTGCAAAAGTTCATAGTATTTTGTGGGGTCCATAACAGTTCAAATGAAGTAATTCGAAGTGAAATGAAATGCAACTTGGAAAAGCATTGTGAGGTGCCTGAGCAACGTTTTAAATAACAATTCTTTAGCAGAGAGTAAGGGGTGAGAAGTACACCTTATCTTAGAAGTACAGCTTTTAACCTGCATGCCACTAGCACCAACAATGAAAATAAATACTGCTTCTGGTGGGATTCCCTAGCTGAAAGGCATTTAAAGAAACTATTCTCCCAGATGAATTTCCGAAGACATTATTAGTCTAGGCAGTGATTAGAAGCAGTGTGTTGGCACAGTGCTGTAGCTGCTATCTTCAACTCATTAGGTTCTGCTGTAGGAAAACAAAATAACATGAAGACTTTGCACAAAATTGGTCAATTTAGCTGGGGGTCGTTACAACTCTTTAAATCTGTCTTTGTGTCCAGCAACCTGCTAGCAGAAAAAGGTGGCAATTTAAATCCTTGGCATTTCAGATCCTTTTAATCACAACTGATGCAGATTTCCTCCATAAATGTCTGTTCTGTAGTTTGCACATGAGCCAGCAGTGTGCCCAGGTGGCCAAGATGGCCAACGGCATCCTGGCTTGGAGCGGGAATAGTGTAGTCAGCAGGACCAGGGAGGGGCGATCATCCCCCTGTACTCAGTTCTAGTGAGGGCACACCTCAAATACTGTGTTCAGGTTTGGGCCCCTCACTACAAGAAAGACATTGAGGCCCTGGAGTGTGTCCAGAGAAGGGCAATGAAGATGGTGAAGGGTCTGGATGTCTGATGAGGAATGGCTGAGAGAACTGAGGCTGTTTAGTCTGGAGAAGAGGAGGAGACCTTATTGCTCTCTATATCTACCTGAAAGGATGTTATAGTGAGCTAGGGGTCAGCCTCTTGTCACCGATAAGTAGTGATAGGGCAAGAGGGAACAGCTGCAAGTTCCTCCAGGGGAGTTTCAGGTTAGAAATTAGGAGAAATTTTCTCTCAGAAAGAGTGGTTGGGCATTGGAACGGGTTGCCCAGGGAGGTGGTAGAGTCACCATCCCCATCCCGTCCTCATCCCTCGGGGTGTTCAAGGAAAGGTGGGAGGAGGTACTGAGGGACATGGTTTAGTTAGTAATGTAGGTGGTAGGGGAGATTTGGACTACATGATCTTGGAGGTCTTTTCCCACCTTAATGATTCTGTGATTCTGTGATTTATTGTGGTGAAGAAGGATTCTGAAGAAGTATGTATCTGTTGGACTTTGGCATAGGTGATTCCTAAGATGACCCATACGTGTAGTAATTAGCATTGTAATTTAAACTGCTAGGCTAAAAAACCACTGAATTATATCCTAAGCACATTTGCAAGGATGCAAATGTTGGCACGCATAAAAAAAGAGTGCATGATGGCTTAGTGATTACTTTGACATACAGTTTGTATCTGTTTTAAATTACTGTTACTAAGCTCAACTGCTGATGGAAAATATGTATGCATTAATTAGTACAAGGACCGATAAGCATATTAAATCAGGCATATTATTTTTGCATATAAATTATGATATTAGGGAAGAAGGTTGTTGAGCTGGACATAAAAGTGCTAATAATGATTTGTAAAACAATTTTTATAATGAAAAGATAAGAAAGTTGATGGTAAAAGGAAGCCTCAGAAGAAGGCATTTAGCTTTAAAGAACTAAAGAACTTTTCTTTTTCCTTGACCTATACCTTCCTTATTCTATATCGCTCCCCTTTCTTGTAGCTACTCTCTTTGTATTATTTTAAATACAAGAGATTGTGCCTGAGTCCTCCACCCCAGCCTTAAAATAAGATTCTGCAATTTCATTTCAGATATTTTTGGGGTACAGATTTCTTGTGTTCAGAGGCATGAACAAACTTGTTTCAATGCGTGTGATAGGGATAGTCAAAATTATTCTATTTTGCAGTTTCTCACTACAAACAGAACATGTAAATCTATTGTACTTTCCAGTTAAATAACCCATAAACTGGTACTTGAACTACAGAGATAACTGCAAGTTTCGTACTCTTCTCACATAAAGATTTCCTGAAGACTAAGCCATAGGCAGTTTTTAATATTACATTAACACCATTTCACATGATAATTAACTAACACCTTTCAAACCTTTCTCGAGAACTGTAAAACAGCATTGACTTGTCACTAAAGAACAGTATCAATGATTTATATGTAGTTTTTATGAGTGGACACAGTTATATTAAAATATATAATAGCCAATGATGTCTATCTGTACCTACAGTTTTCAATTCAGATTGCATCTCGAGCATTTTACAAGTGGCATGTTACTGTTTACTTTATGGAAATCAGGTCTCTGTAAGAATTGCTGGTTCATGCCCTCTGTACTCATCATGTGCTGCTTGAATAAAGACAACTTTTCTGAGTACTTAAAGCTAGGCACACAGGACCCACCCAAATGAGAAACCTCCTTGGAAGGAATGGTGAGAACCCAGAGCTTCTGTTCATCTCAGAGAGCAGTGTATGTGCAGAAACTCTGAATATTATTATGTTGTTTACTTAAGTCTTTGTTCCTTGGCAGTGATTTGAAAATTAAACCATTTTTAACGCACCAGTTTACCCTTGTGTTTCATAACCACGTCTCCTTAGTAAACATCGTGAAATGACAAACTGGTGAATCGTTTCAGCTGGGGCATGAAACAGTATAGTCTAGAAATTCCACATCCGAGCATCACTTCCTTATTTCTGCCTGATAGAAGGATTATATTAAAGAGAAATATTAACTCCCCAGAAAAGGAAGATTAAAAATTAGCTATTTGTATTTTTCTGATTCTTTGTTATTTTAATTTATACCAAAATAAAAATATTTGTAGATAATAAAAACATAAAAATCCATTTTAATAAGTAAAATAATTGAAATACTTATTTGTTTTATAATAATGAGCATTGATTATATCCATAACTTTTCAGAAATTATAGCATATTTGGAAATTTTTTTTTGTTTTCTTTTTGATTTATCATGCCTATTTTCATTTCCTATTGCCTGTGGTTTTTCAAAAACACTAAATAATTTAGAGATGTCCTAGATTTAGAAAATGATGTTTTAAAAATCTATGATTTAAAGTGTGCCTGGAAAAGGCACTGTATTATACACAAAAATTGTTTTCTTGCTTTCATGTTAAAAGATGATTCAGGCAATGTTAGACAATTAGTCTGACCTCAGTAATATACAAGGGTTTAGAAAACATTTTAACGAAACAGTAATTAAAGGCATGGAGGTAACAGAAACCCACATGGAATTACCAACTATAGAGCATGCCAGGCTGAACTGACCACATTCTTTGATGAAATAGCTGTTTTTTATTGAGAAAGGATGCTCAGTAAATTTTATCTAGATGGACTTTCTATCATTTGGTATGGAAGCACATTTTTAAAAAGTCTTAGTTATGTTGTAAATGTGTACAAAAGCTGTAAAATAATTAACAGGCTGTCAGAAGAGGTAAACACAATGGGATGTATCTAAAGTTATTGGTTAGGAAGGAGGCTACTGGAGTGATTCCTAAAGGAACACTGGTCTTGAATCAGTATTATTTTTGAGCTGCCAGTCCCAGAAACTCAGAAAACTGAAGAAATTTGATTCTGATACCTATGGGAAAGTTTTGGCAGCTTGCAGATGGAATGGTATCTCTAGGAAAAAGGTTGAGATTGAAAAGAGGATCATTAGAAATAGGTAATGTCTTTAAGTACAGAACTAAAGGTAGCTAGGGATAGAAAGAAATCTACCTTGTCTGGGTTCTCATCCCTTGAAAACAACAAAGAAGGAAAAAAAAAATCAGTTCTTTGATGACTAGAGATACCACCATGGAAAATTTAAAGATTTCTATGAGTTACTGGGCAAGATATTAAAGAAAAATGGAGATGTGTTGATTTAGAAACATACAACTGAAATTCCACTTAGAATGCTATATATGGTTCTTGCCATCAGTCTTCCAGGGAGATAAATCCATACTAGAGCAGATGAAGAGAAGGCTTATTAAAATGATCGGAGGCAAGGAGAAGTTCATTGCATAAGCAAAATCAGTTAATGATCAGTGGTTGATCACAGTTGCCAAGGGTTGGACGGGGACCCTGGAGGTCAGCAGAGGCTGGAAAATGAATTCAAATAAATCTCAAGTGGAAAACATAACTTTCGTGTAGTGTTTGAGTCACTATGATATTTTATCTATGTTCCTCAGTATACCATATAAGAAATTATGTGATGCCAGCTTTGACAATTTCTCAATCTTAGCTTTGAGATGATATTTCATAAACCCTACATTAAACTGTGTGCAAGTGTGTGTCATGAAGCAGTATCTTCATGGTCTGTGACTTCAGTAGCTCGCAGCAATGACCAGGTATCTTCACACTACGATGCACCGAGATATTCACCCTCTACTAAAACATACAGGTAGTCAGCCCATTTGTGACCCATCAAGTTCGTGAGAGTTCTCTGGAGAGATCATTTCTGTGACAGAACTGAATCCACAGATCAAGGCTAGCATTTTCACCACTGGATGATTTGTTTTCTGATTGCTTTTATGCAACTTCCTTACTGAAAAGATAGCAGCAGAAAATCCGTGGCTGTTTGGCCTTACCCTTTCAATGTGTGGTATTGCCTAATGGTATTCAATATTTTTGTAAGGGGCTGGTCAGTACAGCACTTAGCTAAGTGATGAAGGGAAAAGCTGCATTATGACTTGTTGGAAAAATACCCTCTGTACTAAATAGTTAGATTTCAGAATAATTTTAGGCTACGCTTCTATTTGGGGCCAGATATTGGAGTAAGATGTAGTTCAGTAATTTATTTAGTTATTTACATTGAGCTGGGCCTCCTACATACTATGTTCAAGAATGCTCCAGACTACAGACCCTGTTTGAATCACATTGTGAAGCTCTGGAAATGCCAGCTATGAGTCAGTATTTGTGGTGTTATCTGTACAACTCCAGCCAAGTCTTCTTCCAGAATGGCAAATACTTCTGCAGAAAGATTGAAATTCAGCTGGCATAAAAGGTTATTTCAGACTGAACTGCTTCTGCCTGGCCTTGCTGGGGAGATGCAGCTGGATGAAGGACAAGGAAACCCAGGAAAAAAAGAATTTCAAACAGATAATTGACCTTATTGTTCTACTTCTCTATAGGAAAGTGCCTGTGCTTTCTAAAATGCTTGTCTTCATCTGGTAATTTGAGTTTGTTTCACAAATCTTTGAAAGTACTATTAGCTGGGGAGCTTCCCCTGTGTTAAGTGTGTAGAGCTAGGTCTACAAAGTCATATATAATAGCCTAGTGATGTTAATTTGCACAATATGTGTAATATTCTGGGTATTGAGGCATGGCACTAAACTTTCCACAGATGTTTAAGTCATTGAAAATTGCAAATTTGGAAATGACTGACAATTAAAAAAACCTTCATCTATTATAATGACTGTCAATTCATGTTTGAAGAGCTGCTGGGGGGCTTGTTTCTGTTTTGAAAACACTCAGGATACTTGTTTTATCTAATCATCTCTTCTCTTGTCCTAATGTGCGTGGAGGTTTTATTGTCATTGCATTGTTCAGGGAGTGCGGTATATATGGCTGATTATCTGTCTTGATCTAGACATGCTTTGGTATCTGAGTATCTGAGATAGCCTGAAATTTTCCAGCTTGCCTTGAAATTTCATTCCTTCCAATTTACCTTCTAAAATACCAAATACAAGTTTCAACCTCAAAAAATATTTCTAGAATCATCCGTGCTGTAAGTCTTTCTAAAATCTTCATTTCCCTTCAGAACTGGATCGTTTAATTTTTCTTTCTGTGTTGTGAGTTCTCAGGCAAAGTTATTTTATTGAGCTTTCAGTGTCATTGAATTTTAGAACAGTGGCTCAGGCTTTCTGCCAAGTTGGTGTTTTGGGACTGAAATTGTCATTGGTTTTCTTTGTTGTTGGAAAAAAAAAAGAAAAAAAAATGTTCCAACTTGAAGCCAAAGTCCTTTTTTGTAGAATAAATAATTACCCTGACACAATTTGCCATTTGTACATATGGCATAAATTTTGTGAGAACAGAGCAAGATGGGTTACAGTCCTAAAGAATCCTGGTTTGGTTTTCTCAGTTTATTTCAGCAATAATTTCTCCTGGTCTTTAACTGAGAATTCCTTGTGTGGGGCAAGGTTTCTGTGCTGTGGACTAGGTAGTCTGAAGCCTAGTGCTTCCACTGTTGGATGTTTTAATGGCTGGAAGCAAAATCTTTTACTCTTGATTAAATGGTATCTTGGGTTTCTGTTTATATAAGGAAATTTTATCCTCATTTTTCTCCATTTTACGTTGACTATGGAAAAAGCAGCATCACATCCTTGAGTTCTGTCTCACTGTATGGGTATTAATGTCTCATTTAGATGTTAAACCCTTGTTTACCTGCAAGTTAGGAAGATGTTGTGCTACACTGCTAGTCATTATAGAAAACTGAAACATCAGAGATGCTGCAATGTGAAGCAGAGGAAATGTGCCTGCTAGGAAAGTGCATCAGGCAGCATCTTAAGATTTCTCTGCTTTCAGTGTGCTGTTGATTTTGCTTATTTATTTTTATGTTCTGACTTTATCTTTCAGTATAACTTTTCTGGTTTATATTGGCACTTAGAGAGCTATGGATGGCAGTGTTTTTGCAATATTTTGATGTAAAGAAACTGGCATGGGAAATTTGGGAATAAGCTTTTCCATAATACTGTGTTCAAGCCTGATAAAGTCCTTTAATTTTTATGTGCTTCAGTTACCCACATACAAAAACGATACAGTATTTCCCTGCTGTCAGCTATACTATTCTTGCACTCACCCTACAGCAAGAGAATACTCAGAATAGTTAGGAAAGGGAACTCAAAGCGTTTATATTTAGAGGGTTGGAAGAGGATAATCCCGCTAATCCAGAGTTTTAAGAGGAACATTTGCTACTTGTGTGTAACTGTGTTGTTGCAGTTACGTGCAATACCAGTGTGGAAAAAAACCCCAAAACCCCTCTAGCTTGCTATAGCTTGGCGTTTGGGTGGATATGAAGTAATGAGGGCAGACTTAGATAAATCTCTCATTGTGCATAACTGGACTAATGATACCGATTCAATCACTTCTTGATTTGCCTGAGCGTATAACCATTTGACTAGATAAGAACTCACTTGTCATATATCAATAGTCAGAGTTGGCAAGTAAGAAAAAATAATAGAGCTGTAATTTTGACAGATTTTTTTTCCATAAAATGGAAAGTATACACTATACGTATTCAGTGTGGATTAAAAATTAAAAATGTGTTCCTCAGAAAAATCATTATATTTGTTATTGGATGTTCGCTCTAGTTCTGATGTGCAACCAAAACAACCACCTGAAATTTCAAGAGGAATCACTAACTGCAAATGAGAAATGCCTATTATGAGTTGTTGCCTTGAAAATACAGGTGAGAAAAGTCAGGCATGCCATGTGAGAAGATGAAATGTCAAATTATAAAGTTGAGAAATGGACTTGAAAATGCTGGTTTCAGTGTGTCCCTTAGCATAGTGAAAGCCAGTGATGTCATCTACCCATTTTCCCATTCCCATCCAGTTCTACGACTAGCACCTGTGGGTTGAAAACAGTCAGTGGGAATGCGTGCACTGGTTTGAGAGGACTGAGTAAGAAACAGATGTTTCCAGACTGCAAATACCCCAGCTGGGTGGCTAGGGCATACACAGGCATGTGGGAAACCCACTGGCACGTCATTCGTCTTCTTGCCACCTCCCTATCACAGGCTGTGGGAGCAGAGAGTGGAAGCATCTCAGACTTTGCTGAAAAGGGCTTTTAAGTTTGTCAAATTCATCCCAGTGTGGAAGGAGGGAAAAAGAAATATTGCTTGAATTATTTTTACATGAGAAGAGAATTTCACCCTTCTCTGCACTGGGCAATTTTAGATTGCGGGTCTCAAACACGTACAAACACACTTTCATGGTGTTTAACTGCAGTGTTTGGGTTGGAACCACTTGAGAGAAATATCTGAATATTCCCATTGGATATTTGAATAATACAGGATTAAGATTTTTGTCTGTGGTATATATATATACACATGTGTGTATTTTTTCAGCCTAAGTTTTATTATAAAGATAACTGAAAAGCATCCTTTTTGAGAACTGCTAGTTGTAAAAAATCTGCAAAATGTAAATCATGCTGTTCAATTTACATCTAGCTCTGACACCTTAACGTGTCCTCTTCATGAGTAGAAGACGCTGGGAGGAGTCAGGTAGAGCAGAAGGGTCAGGAGCAGGTTAGAGCTGTGTTAGCTGTCTTTCCCCTCATGGCTTTGAACAGTTTTGCTGTTTTCGCTGCCTCAGTGCCAACCCCCTGTAATCCTGAGCAATACCTACAGCAGAAGGATTTGCCGTCTGAACAGAAATGCCAGTGCTAGCCTACCTACTTCTTACACCATTGTCTGACGATGCGTACCTGCTGTTGAATCTGGTCCTTATTGTCTAATTACATTGTCTGGTGAAACAACTAAAAATATGGCAAGAGTAATTAACAAAAGAAAACAAAATCTTTTTTTTTTAATCTTTTTTTTCCCTCTTTTTCTCAGCCTGCTGGGAACATACACACAGCCACAGGCTGTAGCTGACCCACTTCTTGATAAATCGCGCAGCAAAAATGACACTGAGGCAGCTAATGCCATCTACTGACTAAAATAACACTACCACCAGGATAGTCACCCACAGAAGAAGCTTGCGGGGCTAGTAGTATTAAAAATAATCAGGACATTATGTACCCCTCTTTGAATAAATATAAGACAAGCTTGGGAAGTTAAACCAGATGCTTCAGAAATCAGGATTCGTTTGTCTTAAGCTTGTTCTGCAGCAAGAAAGCTAAAATAATATGTTGTTTGAAAAGCCTTTCAATAACCTGATTTTCAGAATTGCTGAGTACCTTCTCTCCCATTGTCTTCATTGAGATTTCTGTTTTCTCAGAATCTCTGAAAATCCACGCTGATACTGGTTTGCTATAGATACTGGAGATGCTGGAGTTCATTTAAAACAGAAATAATTTTTTAAAAGCCCTTTCCTAGCCCCATTCATTTGTGCAATGATTTATACCCAAGTATGTTACAAAGCTGATTTGCTTTCACTTCGAAGGTGAGACAGGGCCTCTTACTTTTGATACCTCAATGTGAAGACATAATCAGTGTTATATATGCCTCTGCATTATGGTATCTGCAAATAACCACTTAATTTAAAATACATTTTACTGTGTTTATATTAATAAATTTATTTCTTTGATGTAATATGGGGGGGAAATTTGCATTCAAAATAAGAGCCACATTTCCTGTTCAAAATCATTCAGTGAGCAAGGTGGATTACATATAAGATAGCAGCATCCTCCAGGTTAATAACAGAGAACGTTCTCACTAATAGCGAATAATCACCTCTACACAGTAAAGCAAATCAGTGTGCTCAGCTCTTTTCCTAGACAATTAAATTATAAATCAAAGTGTCATTAAAGCACACGAGGTACTTTGGTATGTTTTTTAGTGGGGTGGTGTCAGTGTAACTGGTGCCACTTTTCTGTGTACTGAAATACTAACACTTCTGAGGCAAAATCCTAGTGGTTGTGCAGAGCTTGGTAGCTTCATAGAAAGAGATGCTGCCTCTAGTCAGTGTCTCTGTGGTAGCTGCCTTTCACCCAACAAAATCCTGACTGGATTAAAATTCTAGATCACTCCTTGTTTGACATTCTGTGGTCATTTTTGTACACCAGATATCCAAAGCTGGCTTCTGGGACAGAAACGACTTTGCAGTCATGGTGTGGTTTAACCTGGCCAGCGGCTAAAACAACGGCATAGCCATTAGCTCACTCCCTTGCAGTGGGGTGGGGGAGAACCAGGGAAAAAAAGTAAAACTCGTGGGTTGGGTTAAAAAAAAAGTGTCATAGCACAGAAGAGGAAGAGAAAAATAATGATAAAAGGATATTCAAAACACGGGGTGCGTAGCACAATTGCTCACCGCCTGCTGAATGATGCCCTATCCCTACCTGGGCAACTCCCTCCAGCTTATGTGGGTCAGCTGTCCTGGCCACGTCCCCTCCCAGCTTCTTGGACACCTCTGTGGAAGGCTCATGCCTGCTCGCTGGCAGGGCCTGGGGAAAGGAAAAGTTCAGGACTTAATTCTAAACACTGTTTAGCAGAAATCATGGAAACATAGAATCACTTAGGTTGGAAGAGACCTTTAAGATCACCGAATCCAACCACAGCCTAACTGCCTAGTCCACCTCTAGGCCATGTCCCCAAATACAACATCTACACACTTTTTAAATATCTCCAGGGATGGTGACTTCACCACTTCCCTGGGCAGCCTGATCCAATACATGACTACCCTTTCAGTAAAGAAATTCTTCCTGATACCTAACCTAAATGAAACCATCAATTTGTTAACATTATTTTCATACTAAATCCAAAACACTGTGCTATAGCAACTTCTATGAATAAAATTAACTCTATACCATCTGAAACCAGGAAAGCTCTGCTTTGTATGTTCCCTTCTATTCCACAGTAGATTTGCATCCTTTATTCATGGCCTCTGGACCGCTGCTTCACTCTGTAGCTTTAATACAGAGGAGGTTTCAACTTTATGGAACTTTACGCAGTCTTTTCCTTTCTCCGACTTTTCCAGGTCATCTTTTTGATCATTTTGAGAGAACAAGGTCTTTAGATTAAAAGGAACATGATCGAAGTGTTGTAATGTATTAGGATGTGGACCAGTATTAGGGGATCCAATATTTATAGTTGATGTTATTCAAGGCACGTTCTGTAGATAATATAAAATAAATGCAATTAATAGAATTCATTCTTATTTTCCACTTTCACAGAATTTAGCTTTCTGTTCCAGAATAATTTTTCTTCCACTATATTTACCAGGTTGTGACCAATGCTGACTTTAGGTAACATTTGTCATGCTACCTACTACATTATATCAGAATAATTCTTGGTTTGACCAAAATCCCTCCACAGTCTATTTACTCTTCCAAATTTACTCTACCTAATATCCAGGTTTGAATTACTATAACACCTTTAAGTTTTAAAAACTTTCTCACTCTACTTCCTTGTGATTTTTTCCCCTTAAGTTTGTTGGAAAGTAGATATTTAAAGGCTCCTAGAATCTCTGTACAATTCTCCATTTTATTGCCCTTTTTTATTATTATTTATGAACTGCTAATTACTTTTTAAATGTTTAATACGTATTTTGGACAGCAGATCTCAGCAGTAAGCATGTTGAATAGCAGAATAAGAGCAATCATTTCCACTTTTAATAGTTTTCAATTCGCCTCTGTCTAAGCAAGATGTTTTTCTGTTCAAAACGTCATGGACTGTACTGTTTCACAGGTGTTTACAAAACAGCATCTTGGATAGTCTTGAACTGGGTTTCACTTTGTATGAGCAGTCAACTTCTGTCGATCTTGGATTAAGATCTCTGGGGACTGTGAATATATAAGGTTTACCTAAGGCTGGCTAGGAGAATTAGAATGGTATCGCAATTTGTCTGGAGTATCCTATTATAATAATAAATCATAATTTTTCTGTTGAATTTTGAAATCATTCAAATAGCCGTGTAATTTACTATTGCATGCTATTTGTGGTGGTTCTGAAACTCTGTATTTATAGTTTTTAGGAGGGGATTTCTTGTTTACAGTTATATTTCATGTACTCAAAGAAGAATTTCTGTAGAATATACTGCTCATTTAATTCCTTCTATATTTGATTGAAGCTTTTTCTTTTCGAGATTGAGGATGCATTTATTTTAAAACCTGCTGTCCTGGTTTCAGCTATGATGGAGTTAATTTTTTTTAGCAGTGGATGGAATGCCATGTTTGGGTGTTAGGATGAGAACAGTGCTGATAGCACCCTGATGTTTCTGGTTGTTGCCAAGCAATCAAGGACCTTTCTCAGTTCTTCATACTTCCTTACTAATGAGAAAGGAGGGGATGCAGCCAGGACAGGTGACTCGAATTGGCCAAAGAGGATATTCCATGCCAGTTACGTCATGCTCAGTATAAGGGGGGACTGGGGGGAAGAGGAGGAGACAACGCCAGGACGTGCAGTTTCTGGGGACGGTCGGGTTGTCCGGGACGGGCTCTAAGCTGTGCGGCCTGAGTTGTGTGGTTTGGTGAGAAACTGCATTGTGTATCACCAGTTTTATCTATTTTGTGCTTTAAACTTATGTTATTGTTATATCTAGTTTTCTGTTATTGTTTAGTAAACTATCCTTATCCCAACCTGCGGGGTTCTGGTTTCTAGGTTGTGGTTTCTTTTCCTCCTTTCTTCCTTCCCTTTTCCCCCTCCCCCAACTTTCCTTCCCCCTTCCTTTTAAAAGTACAAGCAACTGTGTGGGGTGCGGCCCTCAGCTGGGGCAAAACCACGACACCTGCAAAGAAATATATCTATCTACCAATCTAAATTATAATCTTGTGTATTTTTACCAATATATGTACTATACAGGAGTTTTCCTAGGGAGAATGCATTTTTTTGAGACAAATACACAAGATTTTTGTTGCTTTTGTGCAAAGTTAAAATGTCCTCTTGTGTTTGCTATGGTTAACATGACTTCTGAGGTTTCTGGCACAGCTGAGTGTTGTTTCACATTGTTCTAGCAGTCAAAGAGAATGGTATGGGGGTAGGTGGAGTGGTTTTTCATTGAACTGCTTATATTGTTTTTTTCTTAGTTTTATCAAGTCATTTAGATTCTGTAGTCAAGTTACTTATATTCAGAACACTTTCTGGTACTCATGGAGGACATACAGGAGAAAATATTGAAGGTCTTGTGGCAAAAACATGCGATAGATAACTCAGTGCTGTTTGTTTTATCTAGGACATTTTAAAACCAGATCCATTACAAACTGCAGTGTGTACAAGCATGAGTATTTTATTAGTTGTTGTAAACTGTGGTTTCAGAAAAAAACTGCTTAACGTTACGTGATAATGTCTGACTATGAAGGATGAAGATTAGGCAAGGAGCCTTCATAAAGAAGTTGTATTTATAAATAGAATATAAAAGCCCGTTTTAAATTGCTTCATAAAATTTGATGGCTTTAAACAGACGTTTGTGCCAAGCAAGCCAGTCTACTCGTTTTCTAGAGGCATGGATTAGAGCAGGATTACTCAGTGTGTAGGAGATATAGACCAGAAGTGGGTCACAAGGATCATACCGGCTAATGGACAGAATCCAGCAAAAATCCCTCAGTCTCTGTGAGAGAGCAGAAGCCTTGCATAGGCAAAAAGACTACACTTCCCTTACAGCTATCCTACTCTTGCTGTTTCTACTGCTTCTGCAGCAAGCTAGCACCTGTGTGCTGCTTTCTGTACCTAACCTGCTTGTCCATGGGGCCTGTTTCTGCCAGTTTTCATCCATGATGAGATAGTTACCAAAAACTGCATCCTGTAGTCACTTCAAATTGCTGTCCAAACTGGGGAGACAGTGACAGGATGTCACTGTGACCAAGAGGAGAACCCAAGAAACTACTGCAGGCTTGAGTGCCCTGCCGTAAGTGTCAGCACATGGTGCTACTGAATCCTGCATTCTTGCTGACCTACCTACTGTGATTTCTTTAGTGGTCTGTGGTAAGACACAGGAATGTTACCCATCCTTGTCTTTCTAAGTAATATTGGTCCCTAAGAACCAGGTATTGGTGCTAGAACTGAAATTCCTTGAAGTCAGTCCACTCCTGGGGTTCTGATGATCACCTCGTTCCTAAGTCTACACAGCTGCATGCAAGAAAAAGTAATCAGAGAGAGAAGACAAGGCTCCTTACCCAGGCTTGTGGAAGACTGTTCACCCTGCCTAATAGTCTGTCTGTCAATGGAAATTGAGACATGCTCCAACTCAGGAAGATTCAAAGGAGGCCCCGGAGGAATCTGTTTCTGTCCTTTGAGTGCCTCATGTAAACACCTTGTACAATGCATTAGACAGCACAGGGCATGCTTCCTCCTCACCCCTCTCTCCTCCATAGCTCTGTTTCTTTTCCAAGAAGAAATCTGCCTTCTGGCACCATCAGGAGGGCTCACTGAGAGGCCACACTGGTGGGTCTTACTATCAAAGACTTGTGGCAAAGAAGGTATCTCAGCCTTTTCCTCATCCTTTGTCACTCTGTTTCCCCCTCACATCCAGTAAAGTAGCTCTTCTTTTGTTGCTAAGGTATTTATAGAGACATTTTTATTGTCTTTTACAGCAGTAGACTGATTAAGTTGAGCTTTAGCCCTTTCTCCCTACATAACCTCGTAACATGCTTGTGGTCTTCCGGTGACTTCACTGGTTTAAGGTGCCAGGCCCAAAGGTTTGCACCTTTGCCAGAAAATGGCAAAATGTAAAAAATAAATTGTGAATTCTCTTTCTCTTTTTTTGACTGTTGAAATATCTATGCCAGCATATGCAACAGTATTGTACTATAGGAGGGATCAAAACAAGACTTCACAGTTTTTAAATTGAAAGATCTGTAGACTCTTTTAAGTATGGTGATTAAAATACACAGACCACGTGAGGGAGCCTCACAGTTGGGTAGTTTTTTTCTATTCATTCCTTGCATTTTATACTTTGTTTTTCGTGACCTTACCTAGGACTTGTGACTCATTCTTTTGATTCATTGTTTTCCTCTCTTCCGCATTTCACCTCTTCTCCTGGAATCTGTTCTCTTACTTTGTTCTTCTCCTTTTGTTTTTCTGTTCTCTCTCCTGAATTGCACTCAACAATCACACCTCTCTGTCTGTCACCTTCTTCCATGGCTATTTTACTACCTCTAGCACTTCTTAAGTGCTTTATCCTCTGGTTTTATCCCTTGATATGTGGCCCTTTCAGGACTTCTTTTCCATCCCATCATAGGCGTTTTTAGGTTAACATTTTCCCTGCAGGTTTGTTTGCCCCGCACCAGCAGTAGTACTGAATTCCCTCTGCAGTAGGAGGAAAGGGAGTGGGCAGATGCTAATTCTGTCCTAAGGTAGCATCACCTGTAAAGAGGAGAAGGAAACCTGCATCTGAATTGAGCCCTGACTTTTCTTTCTCCTGTTGGTGCTGCCAGTGTCAGGGGAAGGAGCTGACTTCAGAAGTCTGAAATGCCAGTCTGAAACATCAATTAAGGTCAAAGAGGAACACAGCACTAGTTCTTTTAAATGCTCGCTGAGTTTAAATGTTAATATTGAGCTTTCTGAGATATGGGGTTGGGGGATTTATAGCCTCACAGGTTTTTGATTCCATGCCCATTACTATTTAATAAGTTATTTCTCTTACAAGAAGTTGAGTTCTGCTTTTACTTTTCCTAGCGTTTGATCACTACACTCCACAATCTTCTTATCCAAAGTCTCTTAATAAATATTACATAACAACAGAAGATGGTGGAAAAAGTTGTGGTCTAATGGGGCACGCTGAGTATTGGAATATTGCATTAGGCTCCTCTGCTTAAGCCATTACTTAGTCAAATCTTCACTGGTTTTGTATATACAACCTGAATTTTTGTGTATTACTTCTTTCTTCTTCAGTGGAGGAAGAGAATGGTGGATAAAAACCTCTCTGCCTAGGCAGAGCTGATAAGGCTAAAAAGGGCATTATTTGGGAATGCCACTTCTGGATACTACCAGCCATCAGATGTACTCGTTAAGATGCTTCCATGTCCATGTACAAACCTAAACAGATTTCTTTTTTCTTTTTGTTGGTTTCTTTTTTAATAAAGCTTGTCATCAAAGGGAAGACTATGTTTAGGTCAGGAAAAAAAAATTAGCTTCAGGCAATAAAATTAGTCTTCAGCTTTTAATGGCAATTTTCTATTCTGTCTCTTCAGTGCCTTAGAAATGGTTCATAAAGCCAGGCTCCTGAGGTGCCAGGAGCAGACACTGGGAAGGGGTTCAGCGAGCAGGGCCTAAAATAACACTTAAATGTAGGTGCATAATGAAGAGAGGATAAAGATGATCATAGGTAGCAGCTGCACAAGGCAAAACTACATTTCACAGTAATTGTAGTGGCCTACTTGTGTCATCAGAGGTTGAGTGCTATCCATGCTGTCTACTTTCTTCTAAGGCTCTGTTTCTCTACCAGTCTTTTGGCAATGACAGGAGATGCTCTTAAGACGAATATGATGTGTCCAGATTAAGAAAAAAAGGCTGAAAAATAAGAAAATATCACCGGGGGGGGTGGTGGGGCTGGATAGCCTGAATTTTACAAAAAGAACAAGCATGTTCACTCTAGCAAAGGGAAGATAAAGAGCAGTAATAAAAAATATTGATGATATAAATACTAGCAGGGGGAAAAATACAATTAAAGCTAAAAGACAACTCTGGCCATGAAGAAGCTTAGATTGAAAATGAAAGGAAGCTTTCCAACCATGAGAACAATCAGATTCAGGAACAATCTTCCTGTAAGTGCAGAAAGAGAAACATCCTGAACTGAATTTAAGAAGATTTTTAGAAATAGGAGTATGTGACGCTGTTGAGTACTGGAATCTCACTTTAAATGCCTTATCTCCCTACTAACTTTCACTTTGGACCCTGTCCTTCAGAAATTAAAAGGGTTTTAGTGGTTTACAATACTTTACAGTATTTTATAAAATACTTGTTTACAGACATAAGCATCTCTCATAAAAGATCTCCTGGTAAGCATTTTTAGTAAAAGTCTGTTTACAGATGCATCTGTTCAGCCCTTATCCTGCCCTCTGGCTATTTTCACAGGGTTTATTTTTACTTTTTGTTATGGACAAGCTGGAGGTGCTCTTTTCTACCAGTTGGATTTCTTTCAGTGCCTGTACAAAAATCGGCAATTTTTTCCACAAATTTAAAAAGGAAATATTTTCTCCTTCACAGTATCCTACCCATCTGACACAATTAGAGTTCTTTTAACGTGGGAACATTAACTAAGCTTGCATAACTCTATGAATCTGTCATTCCTAATGCTAGCAGTTTTCAGAAGCTTTATTCTTTCCCCTTTACTTTGTGTAATTGGGATGAGCATTGTTTAATTATATCCACACACTCCAATAAGATGTTATGTTCCAGAAAATGAATACTTCTTTTTTAGACTGTATCTCCACCAGCCTCCTCCAGTCTGTAACTCCAGCGCATGACCCTATCTTGTCTGCCATTGTCACTGGCTTGCCCTTAATTATCTTGATATATTCAAAGACTTCCCATATGTAAAAGACTAAAATGCTGCATCATATTTTGCTAGTATGTTTTCTCTGCCATTTACATTTCTTAAAATGCCTTGGAATTTTGTCACAGTGTCTTCATACATATGCATGACATGCCACTGCAGAAGACAGAACTCTTTATTTTTAGAACTTATGAAAAATGCATCCAATCTTCAAAGATGAATTAGAAATCAAGATTTCTGATTAGATATTTTGGGATTCAAATCATGTGAGACCACTAGAATGTAGACAATAAAAAGAGTGCTATTAATGTGTCTTTAAAGAGAGAAAATATCTTGCATAAATCCCAAGCAGTCTTCTAAGCATTTGGGAGACAGGAAATACAAAACATAAGCTAAAATGACAGTTTTGCTGCCTACAGTTCGTAGCTTGTGATAGTTTTAATATGATTGCATATTGTTTCTTTCCTTCTACATTGCTAAAGATGTGAAGCGTCCTGGCATAATCTGTGTTCTATATATGAGAATTCACTGAAACACAGACACAAAACATGATGTAGTGTCGTGATTGAAAATTTCTGTAAGGAGTATGAGCTGACAGAGATAAATTTTAAGATTGAACTACTTTATTAACACATTTATAATAAATGTGACATTATCATGTAGTCTTTGCTGAAAATGTTTATTTTGTTAGCACTATCCACTATCAGGTTTTGTAAAGTTGGAATTTTTTCATTAACTTTCAACTCTCACAGATGTACAAATTTAAAGTCTTTACAAATGAATGACTTTAATTAAGAATTTAAAATGTAAATCAAATGCCACAGCCCATTGCTAATCCGTATTTACTAAATTTTATGGTATTTTGTGTTACAAATATTTTTTCTGACTTCTCAAAAAAAAATCTGTTATGAAACCTATTATGTGTCTATGTTTATTGAGCTGAAATAATGGGCTACCTAGAATTTAGAAGTATAAAACCAAAAAATTACTGAATAGAAATGATCCTAAATTTTAAAACATAGGCATCTTGAAATGAACAAATGGAAATTTCAGAACTGCATACCCAAAGGTAGAATTTGCAAACAGACATTAACACTTCTAGTCTATTCTTGGTGCCTTTAAGTATTATATTTTCTTTTCCTGTTTTCTAGAGAAAAGTCCAAGATAGTTGAATTTGTGAACGTTTTAAGATCTTTGAACTATGTCCAATGCCTACAGCTTGTGGAATTCATGAGCTTCACCATTTGAAAGTGATTCACCAGTTTTCTCTTTCAATGAATATATAGTATGCCAGAGAAAGTCTCTTTTCTGTGCTTAGAAACTGAACCCACCAAAAAAACCCACCCCTGCTGTGCAGTTTACAAGCTGTGCAGCAGAACAAAGATGTCAAAACAGAAGCTGCTTCCTTTTCTTTTTTTACCAAAACCCAAAGTTTTCTTGATTCATAACCCTCCTTCTATCTGTTGGGCCAGTTCATTAACAGAGAACGTTGGCCTGCCCAGAGCTCATGCTTATTTGCAAAATCTGCATATTAACTGTAGAATTTACTCACAAGCCCTCACAGCTCCTCCCAAGACTAGGGAGGTGATTACTACATACAAGAAGAATCCCATTTTTTACCTTCTTATAGTTTATTCTCTTTGAACGGCGAAGTATTTCAATCAGATCTACCCAAAACATAACAAATCTGCTACAATCTGCAGTTTGAGATGCGCTTTAGAAAGTGTTGTCCTCAGGCACTCAGAACAAGAACTGTTGTTATTACTGAGTGGCTAATGTGAAGAGATTGTTTTCAAACATCAGCTCTCCCTTTTTCCTCTGCTTTATATCCCTGCCTTACTCCATAACAATAAAGAAAAACAAACAAACAAAATTCCACACCAGGCAATAAAAATGGAAAGCTTTTTTTTTTTAAAGGAAGAGATGATAGGCAGGGACATAGGAGAGCCTCATGTGCTTGGTCTTGAATGTACCAGGCGCTAGGCAGGGACCATTAAAATGACTTCAAAGCAATATGCAGTGCATTACTATAGGGTGGGAAGAAGCAGTTATTCTGACATCAGAAGTCAATTGGGTTGTTTAACTTCTCGGCTTCTTGAACATTACAGCCATTTTAGTATAATTAAATCAAGATGAGTTGGATGACTATTACTTTCCCATATTTACAGGGACTAACCATGATTCATACTTTGTGTATAAAGTATGCAGCGTAAGTGTAGTAGATCTTGGAATATGGCCAAGCGCTGTTCCATGTTTACGAGTATACAGAAATATTGAGATTTATTATGCTAGATTAAACCTATATTACATCTAGTTTAATATCGGTTAGTACCCATCCCAGATAGTATATAATGTCTGGCAGTATTTAGAATCAGATGCTTCAAACAGACATGCAAGAAATCCTAACCCAGCTTGTTGTGAAGTAACCTGTCATATGGGAAATTACTCCTAACCCTTTACTGCTGACAGTTTGATAAGTGCACCAAGGAATGAGACTTCGTGGCTTTCCAAGGGTAGCGAAGGTAGTGTCAGAAGAGAGTGTGGGAGAAGCCTGTTTAGGTCACATTGCAGTTCACTTCCCAAAGGTACATCCACTGGCTCTTTGTTTGCTCAAAACACTTTTTTTTTTCTTCCTGTCTCTCATTGTGTATGCCTAGAACATTGTCAAACAAACTTGTTAAAATATAAACCCAAAAGACTTTGCAGAGATTTGTATTAGCAAAAGTTAAAAATCGTTCCTGTTCGGCTCACAAGATAAAATTTCCTTTTTTCAGTACTAGTTTCCATCACAAGTGGAAGCGGCGAGCTCAAAGTACAGCTCATTAAAGTTTATGGACCATCGTTAGGCTGCAATACACGAGAGGAACACGTTTGCTAAAAGCCCAGTCCTTTATTTTCTCTGCTATTATAATAAATTTTCTTACATACATCTTTTAACAGTCCAGTGTTCTAACAAGACAGACATTTTCAATTAAAATTTGCATCACTCCTAAACAGTTGTGACTTATGAAAAAGACCTGAAAATAATTTGTTATTATTCACTCTGGCTATGCTAAATGAATAGACTTGCTTCTGCTGAAGTATGAGGCAGCTGAAGTTATACTCAACAAACCGAACTACTTCCTTAGCCCCTTAGATAGGCACAGAATATCACAGAATCACAAGGTTAGAAAAGACCTTTAAGATCATTGAGTCCAACTGTTCCTGTCCTAAGCTAAACCATATCCCTAAGTACCTCGTCTACCCTTTTTTTAAACACATCCAGGGAAGGTGACTCAACCCTCTCCCTGGGCAGCCTGTTCCAGGCCCTGACAACTCTTTCAGTAAAAAGTTTTTTCCTAATGTCTAATTCAGACTTGCCCAGGCACAGCTTCATGCCATTTCCCCTTGTCCTATTGCCTGTCACCTGGCTGAAGAGACCGTCACCCACCTCTCTACAACCTCCTTTCAGGTAACTGTAGGCAGTGATAAGGTCTCATCTCAGCCTCCTCTTTTCCAGTCTAAACATCCCCAGCTCTCTCAGCCGCTGCAGCCCCTTCACCAGCCTGATTGCCCCTCTCTGAACATGCTCAAGGACCTCTATGCCCTTCCTGTAGTGAGGGGCCCAGAACTGGAGACAGTACTCGAGTTGCAGCCAGTGTCAGGAACTATAAAAGCATTCTATCAGATATTTCTTTTGCACTGTAATTTACATTCTTTTGGGGAAGGGAGGCGGGGGGAGGGTTTTGGGTTCTTTTTTTTTGCTCTAAAAGGAGAGTGTCTGCATCAAGTGCTGTCTGAAATTTTGTCTTCTATAACTATGCTGATCAGTTCCTGAATGATACAGGTAGGACAAGTGCTGAAGAGGAGGTGTGTTTGCTGGTGAAGTTACACTGTCTTCTGAAAGTGGGTAATGCAGACTGACAAAGGCTGTTTCTGTTAGGCTCACGGTGCACCTTAGAAGTTTTGCTGACATGTCTGCACTGCAGAGATCTCTGGCAAAGCTGTGGCCTCAGTTAGATAAGCAAAACTGAACACCGAGAACGGAGGGAGGAAGGGACAGTTGATGAAAGGAAGGGGAGTTAAAAATAAGAAAGGGTTTTGCTGCATAGCAAGAGAATTAGGAAGGTGTAGGAGGAGACTTTTTTCAAAGGCATGAATGATAGCTAAGTGTCTACATTTCACTTTCTGCTTCTGAAAATCTACTGAGGTAAGATAGAGGGGAAGAATAGAAAACAGGAGAGAGCATGTCTGGAGGAGAGATCTAAAGAGATAGGCTGAAGATGGCTAATGAAGCAGAGAAATGTGATTCTTGGGGTAGCATGAGTCACACACCAGGAGAAGGAGAGTGAAACAACAGCCATGAGCAAAGGGAAGAGGTCAAAACCACCAAATAAGCGAAAGAAACCTAGCCTTCAGAAGAGGTGCAAGTACTTCATTTAAGAAGGCAATAGATGTTATATGCAGGGGTGCTGGAATATGAGGTGATGACAAAGGAGGATGCATGTGTCTCACCTCGCCTGCACATCGGTGCTGCTGCAGTGCACCACAGAGTGCTGGTTCTGACTATCCATAGTGAAGGCCTATTACAACATTTCACAGCTTCCATCGAGACTACACATGTAGATATCAGGCCTAGATACAGCCCAAAATGCCTTTTAGGCTAGTATGTATATTCGACATCATCCACAAGCGTTATTATTGACCAGAATCTCACTTGCCAATTTTGTCACAGGATGGTTTGTCACAAGGAGTGTGAGAAGGCTTCAACAGAAAGAAACAAACTTCACCTACTGTACCACCTTTGCCTGTCAGAAAGAATGAAATAGAGAATAAATGTACCTAGCTGTCATGTTTCTAACTGCTGCTGTAAATGCTAGGCAGTAGTCGCCCTTGGTAAGCAGAATATAGATACCTGAGATCTCAGTATCCATTTTTGCCCTGGTGTCTTGCAAGTGGTTTTGTAAGAAGGCAAAGAGTGTGCTGTTCTCTTCTTGTGTAGACTAGATTCAGAAACTACTGCTGCCAATACTCAACTGAGCTGGGAAGTGCTGGTACTGTAAAGCTAAAAATTCTTTATTCATGCATTGCAAAGGACTCAGTAACATATGTGATGAACATATAACTGGAGGTTCTTGTTATTCTAGATAAAATGTAGAAATATAAAGGTTTCAGGAGTGTCTTTTGAGTTTGAAATGGTAACTTCAGTGTTCTTGTGGCACAGCCATAAGTAGGTTCCCTCTGAAGTGGGCTCCGACAGAGGACTTCATACTGTAGGGCAGTTCTCATCAGCTGTAGTGTCTCATCTCATAGATCCCCACTTCAAATCCAGGACACTGCCAGCAGAAAAAGCTGCTGTGTTGAGCTATTCCCACATCACAGGCAACAGGCATTTCTTGAAGTGTTGTGCCATCACAGCTTGCTCGGTGAAGCTGTACTAAAGGGCTACATCACCTGAGTTTTATTCCTTAAACTGTCCCCTGCTAATGAGAAACTCATAGGACTGGAATGTGGGATAAACAAATAGCTGTTGAAGCAACCACCGAGCTTTGGTCAGGAATCTGTAAACACAAGTAAGAAATGCTTAAGAGAGAGGTAGAGGATACTTGTTGAATCCAAATTAACCTAAAAAGCATCTTTACACTGCACGATTTTGGCTAAAGTTTCACCTTGTGTGCAGGCAAAGGCATCCCAGTGCTTTAGCCCTCGTGATCCTTTCCTTCTTCTTCTACCAAAGTTACAGCCTCCAATTTGTTCCCATTAGCAACATCCACTGTCAGCCAGTGCCTGGCTGATAATGCAGTTCTTTGCTCTTTAGCATTTCTTCTACAAGAGCTGACAGTGTTTCAGTGAGATGACACTCTCCCTCTTTGGAGACAGCCAGCTGCCACTATATTTTCTTCTCTCCCAATGGTGTATTTTGGCAGTAGATTTCCTTTGCAGCTGCGACGACAATTTGCATTTGGAGAGTATTGGTTTAGAAAGAGAAGGTATTTAACAGAGCTAACAATTATTGTTTTCAGATGGTTGGAAAGGTGATGAAAATTCCAGTCAGTGCTTGTGCTTGTGGATTAAAAATAAATATCACTCGTTGCCACAACTGCTGCTTCTCTCTCCTACCAAGACAGCTGATAACGGCCGAAACACAGATGCCAGGTTGGCCAGGGTTTCAATAGGAAGGGGCTTCCAGTGGGGACTTTCTTTTCAACCTGGCTCCAGGTTTGTTGAACACTTCAAGGTAAGTCGGACTCTGTGTGTGTAGGACAAGGAAGCTGTAATTGTTCCTGACTTCTGAGGAGATACCTTGGTTTTTGGCATACTTGAGGTGCTCTGTGAACTTAAAATCTATGTTTTTGTAAAGGGTGGAAGAAAGAAAAAAGTACTACTTAGTGTGTGTTAAAACAATTGTGTAATACACTTTTCTATTTACACTATTTTTTTTGTCTAGGTTTAAACAATTTAAAATCATCCTATGTGTTTTTTGGCAGTAAAAGTATGAACAGAATTAAGTTCAAGACTATGTTGTTTCAAGCTTTTATCTCTTCTTTTTGCGAGCAATTAATAAAAAACAAACAAGAATTTCAAGCTTATAATTAAAGGTTTAGTTGTTGCTGCTTGGTTTAAAATGACCTTGAAATGGAAGTGGTATTCTTCTTTTCATCTTTCTTTTCTCTTTGCTAATATACATTCCAGCAGGATTAATTCATCTTTCTTTTTTTCTCCAAGGGCTTTGTTGAAGTAGAGGCAAAACTTTTGACTTTCGTCCCTTCATACTTATGATAATCTTTTTCTTGTCACATTCTTAACATTTTACTGCATCCACTTTCATTCCATTGTGAGTGTCCCTTGTGCTCTAAGTCCAGTTTTCTGCTTTTACCTCACAGTGCTTAAACTAACCATTCTATTCTGCTCTGTTTTCATCAAGAACCAGCCCTTAGCAACTAGATAACAACCCAATACTGAAGATTTCTTCTTTTTCACACACTATAATACATCTTTTCTCTTCCAAAGAGATTTCTGGAGCTCATCAAATGCCCGTGCTACAGAACAATGCATCCATGTGCTTTCTCTCAAATATCTTTTCTCTTCACAGAACTTTGAAATGCTAACTTATTTATTACTCTCTTTTGAAGACTGCAAACAATTCCATCAATCATGTTAAATCCTTTTGTGCTCCTTCTTTATAATGTAAGTATAATCTCTTGAAAGCTCTTGGCTGCAAGATTTTTAGAGAAAGCCAAGGCTTTCTTTAATAATTAGTGCTACATTTATTATGGAAGACCAGGCTCTCACAGCCAGTGCGGGTGTTATCATTTGATTCCAGCCCTGTGTTTACATGCTTTCGTGAAGACAAAATGCCCATGGCCACAAAGCAATAGCACATGTACTTAAAGGGTCTTAAAGGTAATGCTAGCCTCCCCACATCCTGCTTCTGTCTCGGCTCAGCGTCCTCATCCTTTCCAGAGCAATAGAGTTTGATTGCTCTGGAATAGACAGCAATAGATACCTGCTCTGATGGATTCCAGAGGGAAAAAACCAGCTACCAGATGCTGGAAATGAAGTTAAAATTGTCACGTGTCTGTCCCAGCTACTTCCTCTTCTTGAGGACATGGATCAGCAAGCAGCGTGATCTCTGCCTTGTGTCATCCTCCTTGTTGGCCAAGGTTACCAGCCAAGCAGCGGTAGCACACGACCTTGGAGGATGTGTATCTTTAGTGCTGAAGCTCCCCAGCTGCAAGTCTGCCATGTCACATAGTGCTCAGCAGGCCACAGATTACATAATAGTAAAAATGATACTACTTTTAGCTAGAAGTTTGATAAAGATGCATAGTTGTACACCAGCTACGGTCACCTAAAAAAGTGGGAACTGAGTGCATAACTAATTGTCTTTATTGTGTGCTCTGTGACAACAGATAATCTTATTTTCCTGTGCACATAGGATCAGTAAGGTTTTTGGTTTCATTTTTAAATAGATCATGGTTGTATGTTGGGGTTTGTGGCCAATAGGTGGTTATAATGCCATAGCTGAATATAGAGCTTCACAATGAACAAAATAGGGGAGAAACAAGAAAGCAAATTAAACAGAAGAAGCATTATTGCACTGGAGTGTTCAATTAGGCAACATGACCGTCAAAGATAGGATCTGAAACAGAACACTTTTTAATTACATCAGTAAATATCTATACATAGTAGAACTCTTAGTTTCTTTCATGTTCATTTTCTCACTTAAAACTGTTGAGTTTCTGCATGAATGTTAACTGAGAAGTACTTGGTGTACACACAATCCTTCTTTTGATGTCCCAGTTGGACAATTAGCTCAATCAGCTAAATCTACAGGAAAACTTAGGGTATGTGGCAATGTGCACTAAGGTGTTTAACTGCTTGAGATCTCACTGCAATAGCAGTACCTGCTGCACTGGGTTAAAAAGCAAACCATAACCATCCCATAACCAATGAGGGGTTAAGGGCAGTCCAAGTTTAATTACGGTAGGTTAAGTAATATTTGCTCAAGTTTCCATCCACAAACTTGAAAAACTGAATTATCCTTCTTACAGGCTTTTGATGAACAGCACTTTTCCCCATCATGCACTGAGTCAATAGTTTACAACAAAGAGCACTGTACTGGGCAGAAGGAGGAAGTGCTCAGAACGAAATTGGGAAAGCCAGCCGTAGCAATAAATCAGCTATGCCTATTAAGTAGGATTTCTATCTCCCTCAGGTTGTTTTGGCAATAGCGTTAACCTTAGTTGCCCTCCTGCAGCAGTAAGTGGCTAATGAGGCAGAATGGTCTATCAATCACTGCCTCAGTCAGAATGCTACTGCAGACTGTTGTCCAAATTCAGGGTAGATCCATCCCTCAGTCTAGAAGGGCATGATGCTCTGGGACTTTACCTGCCATCCTAGATGAGGCACTCAGGAGGACTCCTTTCAGAATTCAGACCCAGGTGTCTCAGTTGGCCTCAGTCCGCCAAGTTTCTTTCAAAGCTGTGCCGAACTTCCAGATGGAAGTGGGGAATATTCATGACCCAGAAGGGTCATGCCATCAAGCAGAGACATCACACTGCCTTGTCATGCTATTTATACAAGCAGAGCAAATCCAGGGTTTGTGGATTTGATTAGAGGTTCCCTGATGCAAATAAATATTCCTACTCTCTACAACCTTGGGCTGTATCATACCTTTAAACCAAGCTTCCCATATGACATCTGGAAGGTGTGAGTATCTCAAAATGGGTTGCTCAGCAGCCGGCATGCTGAGTGAGAAGCTGCCTTATCAGTGGGGTATGCTAAAACCAGGAGTGACTCATAAATCATCCTCGTCTTCTGAACTGTCTCCAGCATCTTCTTCCAGGTGATATTTGTGTCCTCTTCTGAAGGGAGAGGGTATGCAAGTCCTTTTTCTTTCAAAGCTGAGCAGCAATGATGCTTCCATTTCAGAGAAGCACAAATGAATGGGGATGGGAGCTTGATCACTCCAAGCGTTTCCATGTGCAAAACCCCCTAAATTTATGAAAATCCGTAAATCACTATTCAGTTGGTAACTGTAGTTAAAGAAAAACATCCAAGTAGTTTTCTTCTTTCCTTTTCCTTTGTTACTTCCTCGTCTTTATTCTGAAGTTGTTTTCTTTAGCATTGCTCGTTCGTGAGTTGGATAAAACATTTTTGTGAATGGGATCCTTACTAAATTGTTCACCTACAGAAATAACTGCAGAACAAGAAGTAGGGGCACTAACAGCAGAAAGTAGTGCTTCTGCTAATAAACTGCCTCAGTTTACGGTTATTGGTTGTTAAAATAATTTCAGGTCTGTGTAAGAGCATCCTTTAAAAAGATGGCTTTCCAATACACTGTACGGAATGCATGATGATTAATCTCAAATTAAGATTTTTTTTTTCCTTTTTAGTAGAAAAATGGTACAAGTTAAGAATTAATTGTCATGTAATTGATTGGTAATTTGGCCTCCTGCTGTGTGTGGAAAGCTATTGGAAGATCGCATGTCATTCTCAACAGGAGGAAAAAGTATCAGTCATTATGGGACAATTAGTTCCATTTCCACTATTTTTCTTCCATGTGCTGATAAGATTGTCTTCAAAGTGTAAGTACAGTAATTAACCATAAATATATAATAACTTTTTTTAATTTTTATTTTTAACTTAACAAATGTAAATGCAGATGCTTCCTACACTCCCATGGTCTTCTTTCCTGGACTGGTGATGTTCATGAAAGAATAATTTTGATGTAGCTGCAATTAGCAGAACCTGTCACAACCAATCAGCTGTGGTTTTGCAGTGTTGTTCCTTATTTCAGCGATGATAAGATATGGCTGAAGAAACCACTGAAAAATCTTTTTATCAACATCACAATCTATGAATATTGTTTATTTCCCCCACAAACCCACCATCTGTTTACAAGATAGTTCTTGGACTCGAACTGTCATTTGCTTTATTGACAGCGAAATCATAACACTTGGTTAGTCACCTTATAGCGAGTATAGTAGCATATCATGGGAGGAATCTACCTGTGATGTATATATACAGAGAGATCTATTTGTGTGTACACAGTTACTTTACATGGGTCTGATTGATACCTGCGTGATGAACTACTGAGAATTTTTAGAACTAGAGTGCACCTACCTGCAAAATCTGAGTCTTTTATCACACATAATTTGCAAAGCTTGATCAACAAAATTGACTCACATGTGAGTATTTTTCCCATTAGTACACTTGAGTGACGCATTCTAAAGCTTTAAAGCCAAATGCCAACTGTTTATTTTTTTCTAAATGTCAGCCATGTAACTTTATTGTAGGATCTGAAAAAACTAGCTGAGCTGTTTTCTTCTCCCACCTACCACCATGTAATGCAGCCCAAATTTCATGTGCTTGTCTACAAGGCTATAATCCCATGCCTTCAGATCTAACTCCGTTATCTGCAGTAGGTTCTCAAAGATGTAATGGGCTGGTCTTTGAAATTAAGTTTATAATTGCTTTCATGATGCAGAGGAGGAATACAAGCTTATTGTCTTCTCCTTGTTTCCTTAGCTTCTTGATACTGCAGAGGTAATGGGAAAAAAAGACTGGATGATGAAGTTGGAATGCAGTACTTATTCATTTCAGCATATGTGATTGAATATACGTAAGGAGCAGATCTTTTTCAGTGAGAAGGTGCCATTTTCACATGGTCACTTGTCAGAGCAGAATCACACTCCAAGGTGCCATTTGTTTCACAACCCAAGTCTAAGACTTACCTCATCTGCGAGGTAGCGCTGAATATCACATCTCAGCTCGCCATATTTGGTTGCTTAGTGCACGTACCATCCTGCTTGCTCCTAATTAATTTCAACAACCCCGTGGTTACTGCATGCAGAAATTGGGACACACAGGAAATCTCGACAGAAGGAAAATTCAAAGGGGGAAACAGTGAATTTAGAGCTGTGACTTACAGGTACTGAAACTGTAACACTAATAGCATTTCTACATATTATTTTACAATTTCTGTTGCGTTGTTCCTTATGAATTTTACGATGTCATAGCTAATCTCTATGGCACTTTACTACTTTATATGCTTTATTAGAACCATTGATTGGACAGGAGCCAAATTTGTGAATATAAATTGATTTTATGCAATGTACACAACAAGGAATTTATTGATATAAAGGGCTTCATTATTTGTAGGATTACTCTCAAATGATTTTGGAGCAGCGAGAATTCTCTGTGGACTGTATTAGAATTTCATGCTTAAATGCAGTTGAACACTAATTTTTATATGAATTCTTTTGTCTTACACTGCTGTATAAAGGAAGTCTGGAAGTAAATACCAGGGGACTAGAAATGCAGATTACAGCTTCAGGAAACAAGATGCAAGTGTGAAAGATCACAGAATGATCATGTGGGAGGAAATTACTGTAGTTTCTTTCCTTCCCTTATTCCTATTCATAACTAGCTATTGTCAAGGACTTCAGTCATTTTGAAGCAGCATTTGCAGTCATAGAGGAAGACACAGGGGTTAAATTATAAATATTCTGATGCTTTGACAGGTTTGGTAACCTCACTGCTGCTGAGACATGACAACAATGTCAACATCCAGAGACACAGGGCTGTCTCTAGCCCCATTACCTCTAAAATTCAAAGGAAATACATGACTAAGAACTATAGTATACTTAGGGGAAAATAACAGTTTCAGACCACGGCCGTGGAAACAGGCATTTATATAGTGAATCTATGCAAGGGACTCACCACTCCTGACTTGCTGCAATGCTCCTTGCACTTGATTTTTATGTTTCTCTATCACATGCTGTGTATCCTCTGGCTCCCATGTGCTCTTCTGCATTGGGGGAGTGGAAGTTTGAAGTGCCATCAAAACATCATAGCTTTTCGCTGGAAAAAATAACAGCATTGGCTTCGCTAGTTTTATTTAATTAACAGCAGTCTTATCAACAGCTTAAGGAGTCTGAAAATATCATTTTGCATAGCTTGGTACTACAAAATATGCAGTGATTAGCTGCTCATAGATGAGATATCAGACTGAGGGTCTTTCTGAAAATGCTAGCCAACGTTTCTCTTGTAGATTCTGCAGCCTAAGACATTTCAGAGCCCTGTATGTTGAACAGTTCTGCCATATTTAATAATAGGTGATCAGGAAGCTCAAAGAGAAACTAGATTGTGCCATGTACTGAGGAATTTCTGTTTCTCCAATGTTCACAGTGTCCATATCTCTCCCAGAATATTCAGATGCTTTGCTGTCCACTGGGCAGGTAATTTTCTGTGACATTATATGGTTAGCTTTGAAACATGCTTAGGGATGAAATCATGTGTTTATTGTGACAGAGAACTGTGAATTGTTCTATGCTTATTCTACAAATATTCTACATTTATTAGATATACAGTGAATTAGAAGAGTGAAATAGGTTGAGTATACAAAGATATTATTTTGATATAACTCATACTCAGATAATAGTTTTTCAGTGTGGAAATCTTGCAATATTTCACTTTCTCATGCTTATTATTGTTGCTTTGTCTGACTATTACAGTATAACCCATCTGAAATTCATATCTATATACACAAAACTTCTGGAGAGCTACAATGCTAGAAGCACTTGAAACATGGACTAAATGGATGCCTCTGAGGAGAAGCAGAACATGTTTGAACATATTACTTAAATTTTTTAATAAATAAAAGGAGTTTGGATTTGGTCATGAAGCTAGTTTCTTTCAGCTGTTGTTCCTATTTTAAGCAAATTCTGGAGACTGAAGTCATGTGTAATAATTGGAAAATTATTGCCTGGTCCAGGACAGTACTGGAGATAACTCAATCTAACTTTTTGCTTCCAAAATTAACAGTGTTGACTAACTGTCAAAAAATAGTTCTGCCAAGCTCTCCTTTCTGATATGCTGGGTTTGCAGCCTTTCTGCCTGATGTCGTGTGTGACTCTCTACCCCCACACTTGCTTAAACTTGGGCTCAGATGTGCCTTGCTCAGTGTCTGTGGTCCTCATCCCTATTGACTCGCCACCTCTTGGTCCTCTTCCTATCTGCAACACCACGTTCCTCCATCCTGCTCCAGGACTGGTGATATGTCTTCGATGGGACACACTGGCATGGTCATTTCTAAAACTGAGCAATAAAGTAGCCGTGGGCTTTTGTGGAGATTTAGGTGCTTTATTGTGTTCGTTTGTTTCAGCCAATGAAAGCATTGATGTGGTGTTAGTAGCAGGCATTGCAAAGACAGCTCACAAACAGCTGGGATATAGAAGGCATCCACTGAATTGATGTTTCAGGTATGGCAGCAGGAGAAGCATCTCTCCCTCACTAAGGTGCGGGGGTGATTCTGTGGGGGGTTTGATGGGACATTACTTGTGCATCAGCAGCAGCACTGACAGGACACCTGAATTCCCCCACCCAGCTTCTTAATCAGAACTTTTTTCCCCATGAAATGTCAGGCCTTTCATGTAGCTTCTCTAAAGCAGTACTAAATCTAGGTTGCATTGTAAGCCTTTGTGGTGGTGGTGAAAAGGCTGTTTTGATATGACATCTTTACTGTGACCTTCCATTCTTCTGAAAATGTAGTTACAGACCCATCCTTATGAAAAGCCAAGATAGTCTCCTTTCTGAGCTTGTCTTTTAAAATAAATGTCCATTACTGAAGCTAGAAAGATAGCATATTACATTAATAGGAAGATGAATGAATAAAAAATGTATTATTAACATCCCAGAATGCTTAAATCTAGGAAGAGATCGTTTATTGTAGATATCTTTAGACATTCTGGTAATGTTCCCATCTTCTTAATGATGAATTAATTTCATCAAAAACAGTCTAATGGAATAGGGTACACTTTCAATGTGGTGTCAAACCTTTCTCCGGTAAGACTGCATACTTCCCCTGGACGTATCAGCCCTGAAAGCCAAGTTCCTTTTGCAGTGCACAGGAGATGTAAACAAAAATAACAGAGGAACACAACTGGTGTTAACATGTGATTTGATTTTTTTCCTTGAACAACTTTTCTTATTATATTCCAAGCTGAATGTAACTGCCAAGGTGAACATATTTGGGATGCTGAGAAGATAAACTGTCCTGAAAATGCCATTTAATGAGAGAGATCCCAATTTACAAATTTGCAGGCTTATTGAGTGACCAGTTCTACTGCAGTTAAAGCATTAAACATTGACAGAGTGGTGACAATTACTTCTGAAAACTTACACAGTTACTCATACCAACACTATATTCTTATGTTTTAATTTTTAACAATATTTTTTACTTTAATTTTTAGCATAGCAGAAAAAATTGAGAGGCGGTAAGGTAAAAGGACACTTGACAGAAAATTTCTCATTGGGAGGGAATGATTTGGTCATGATTTTGGAGGAATGGTTTTGTCTGACCTACTTGCTGTCTTGCTCCACCCTATTTGTATTCAGCAGATAAGAGGAGGAATGAGCAAAATTAAATGGTCTGAAATACACCGTCCAGAAGGAATGTCACCAATTTTATTTCCATGAGATTAAATAGTCACTAAGTGCTTTCACAGCTACTGGGGTATAGCTGCTGCATTTTAACCACATAGAAACCATGCAGATTTGCTGTGTTGTCCTTGGGGCGGGGAGGGTCAGTTAGGTCTATCATAAATCTCCCCATTATTTGCCAGAAGGTGATACACCATTTACACCACTCTGAGTTTTCCTGTCATTCCAAATCCTGAAAATCCCCTTTTCCTGTGAATCACTCCCACGCCATCCTCATTAATTTTCTGACTATTCAGTTTATTTTTCAAAAACACTTTATAACAAGTTAAAATTTCCGATGGGATTAGTCCCTCCAAGTTGTCCACATCTTATTTTGAATATACTCAAATGTTTGCAGAGGTCGTTTCCCCTTGGAACTCATTCTGTCAACTCGTGATTTCCAGAGGCTGCTCCACGCTCTGTAATCATCAATGTCTGAAGACTTACTCTTCTTTTCTCTTAAGAGTAGTTGCTATGTTACTCCTCTCTTAAGAGGTGCATTTCAATGGGACACTCACCGCCTGGATCCATACCAGCATACTAAGGCAGGCAGCCAATACTTTGTACCTCCATAAGGAAATAAATCTCCAGCTTCTTATGAATCTCCAGAGTGCATTTGTGTAATACTCAAATGCTTCAGTTCCAGATGAAATTATGTAAAAGTGTGAGCCAATAGTAATTTTTTATCAGTTTTTTCTTGCATAGGGAACAGTAAGACTCTAAACCCCTGACTACCTCAAGGGTTCAAATCATCATCCCTGGATTTTCAGTCAACACTTGCCTACTTCTGTGTAGGGATGACAAGCATGTACTTGGGGAATATAATCTATGCTGTGTTTTATAGAAACATGTGAGTGAAACTGTACCTTTATTTATGACTACAAATGAACACTTATTTATGACCCCATGTTGCACATGAAACATGTAATGTTTGATACCCAGCTCTCTAATCATCGTAGTGGACACTGAACTGGAAACCCTAATTGAATTCCAGGATGTTTAATTTTTTAACCCGTAAAAAAATTTTTTGCTTGCAGTTGCCATTTCATAAATGGCAGATAATCTGCTAGTATTTTATGGATCTTCACCTTCACTTGCACTGCAGAATTGAAAGTAACCCCTTTTTTATAAAAGGCCTATTTAAATCTAATTATTCAGTATTCCACAGTCTCTGATAGTCCCACAGTGTTTACACCCTTGTTGCTGGGGAAAAGTTCAGCGTTACAATAGCAGAAGCTCTGGATTGTTATCTCTGTAAGGGAGTGGGCATGTGCTCTCCTGAAAATTCTTCACCACAGAAAGCTTTCCCTGAGACAAGACTCCTTTTCAGCCCCTTCACACCTACTGAAAATATCAGGACAGTGTCATTGGCGTGTAAAGGTCGAAGGCTCTGTGGCAGGTCTCAGAGCATTTGTGCATGCCTCATTAGATGTAGTGACCTCTAACTGCACTAAGACTCCACTGAGGATTGTTCCTGCAGTTTGGAGGAATACTCTGTTTTGTTATTTTCTCCTTCCTTTAAATAAATGAAAGTGTACCGCTTCAAATTTGTTCTCCCGATGTATTTTCAAAATATAGCTCTAAAACTGGAAGCAAATAAATTACATTTGCCTTAATTTTTAATTAGCTGAAAGTCATCACTGCAAATTGTGTCTTCCATTACAAAATAAAATAGTCAACTGCCAGGCCTGAAATAATTAAGCAATATATTATAATTAAGGAATTTAATTTTGATTTAATTATGATATATCATACAACTTTTCTTCTGATTTAACTGACATTCATTGACAAAATGCTATAATACAAAGCAGCAGTAATGTTCACAGCTGATGGCTCTGCATGTTTTCCTTCATAGTATTTGGCGTTCATCAGAGCATATGGAAAAAGTCTTCTAGTGTGGAATAGCTGGCACGTTATTTCATACTACACAAATTATGCACTACATGTTTTTCCTGATTGTTATTTTGGGAGGCAAGTGGGGAAATCTTTGCTGACATCGGACTGGAGCCAAAGTTCGTGGATATTAACTGGAATCTTTCCATCGACTTCGGTCTGCTTTAGATAGTGAACTGCTCCCATGTTGTTCCAGGCATACAGATAAGACTGCACGCTTATGAAATATTTATGGAGCGGTATCATATACATATTCTGTGTCAACATCAACATGATTTTATATTAGGCTAGAGACTGTGAGGGCACAGGCAGAAGCGATGGGCAGGCAAGGAATACTGCTTGAATAAAATTGCTGCGAAATACCCACCAAATTGCTTCTGCAGAACAAGGCCAGCGCCCTATTTAGTTAAAATCTTTTTAATCAGCTGACAGTATTGGAGAACGGCTTCTATTCCAGACTACACTCGTGTGCAAACCCCAGCTTAATGACAAGAAAGACAAGGATGGTTTCAAAAGTGTCGTTCTGCCTGCAGTCAGGTCTGTGCTTGCAGGTCGTCCTGACTGTGGGCTCACAGAAGTAAAGTTGAAGGATGAAAAGCCAATCCTCATTGTGATTTAGCGATCTGAGCACTCTCAGCAACATTTATGAAAACAGTCATGTAAGGCAGGAAAGCTCATGATTCATCGTGCTGCGTGCAGTCAGATGCTCGTGTGCCCCTTTAATTTTGATGCGTTGCCTTTTTTTCTGATGATGATGTTTAAATCTCTCAGCAAAAAGTCAAAGGACAAATGTCTTTAGGGGCTGAAAGCAATTGTACACTCAGAGCAATAATGAATGTTTGTTATCTCTCAAACCCTTTCTCCCTCTGGTTTTCTGAAGAAAAACCAGGATGATTATTGAGATCAGTGATAGTTGGGATGTGGCAGAAAATCAGAACAATGTGTTCAAAACCAGTGTAAACATTTCAGCCCACCTTCTTGTGGTACTGAAATTGCTTTGTGCATCTCATCCCACCTTCACCCCACTGGCCCAAATTTCTCTGCTTTGTAATGTACACCCAAGTAAAGGCTTTGTAAAACGCCCATTAAAGAACATGAAATTAAAAAATATGCTGATGTGGGATTATGTTTGTGGCAGCCTCTCAGATCTGTCAATATGGCTGCATTTAGATACCCTACAGATGCCGTAGCTTCATGAATGCACCAATGAGACATCTGAATAATTTAAGAGAATATTGTCAGTAGCAAATGTCACGCAAAATAACTGGAAGGAAAATTGCCTTCACAAAGTGAAGATAAAAATGGACGGATGCAAATCAATTTCTGTTCAATATACAACTTGCTTAACGAGGAAAGAATACATTATTACTCTGACAGGAAATCTTGAAGTGTTTTTATTATATACTTAACACCTCATTTATTTTATATAGAAACTTTGGCTACGATCCACACCTCTGTACTCTCCTAGAAAAATAGTTCTGTAAATACTCTGTGAAATTTGCACATCGGGAGCAGTTATTACCCGATTTGCTTATACTTTCAAAACCAAAGAGCAAAATGTAAATCTACGTGAGAGTTTTATGGGAATTCTGAGGTTTCACATGCAGCAGTTCAAAATGCAACACCGTTGGAGAAGAACTCTAAGCAATAAAGCAATTCTGGCTGAAATTAACCCTGCAAAAGACTTTTCTCTCTTGTCTAATAAATATTTTATGATGAACATGAAGCAATATGCTGATGCAGTTGTATCTGCCCAGCAAGCATGAGCACCAAGTGATGTTCTGCCTGTTTAGTCTTTTATTGATGAGAGATCCATTTCAATGATTTAATTTTATCTCTCTTTTGGGGGGGATTGTGTGTTTCTTTTCTTCCAACAGCTTACCCAAGGGTTAAAATGGTGAGTGAAAGTCATCATGAGGCCCTGGCAGCACCGCCAGCTACCACCGTAGCAGCAGCACCTCCAAGTAATGTCACCGAACCAGCCAGTCCAGGAGGAGGGGGAGGAAAAGAAGATGCGTTTTCTAAGTTAAAAGAGAAGTTCATGAATGAACTGAACAAAATTCCATGTAAGTAAAACTTGATTAAAAAGCTTCTGTTGGCAGACTAGACTTCACTTGAAAATTTCTTCTTCTTTGTCATTTATTTAGACAGCATGCCAAATGTTTTACGGTCAAAAATAGAAAAATAAGAAGATAAGCCTGGCTTAGTAAGCTCCTCAGATTTAGTTGTAATAGAATTTATATATACATATGATATTTGAGTCTATTTTTGATATGTCAGATTATCTCGGTTATTTTTACTGATCGATACTTGCTGAATCATCAAAACTGGAATGGCAGAACTACACACTGGCCATGGGACCAATAAGCAAAATATTTCTTCACAGCAACATTTTTATGACAAATGTATGTAGGCATCTCACCTTAAAGTAAAATTTGGCCAGAAGTCATAAATATTGAGAAAATAAGGCAAAGTCTGTATTTTTAAGGGATTAGAAAACGTAGAGAAAGTGGGAAAAGGGCTTTTTTAACACAGAAATAGCTCTAATAAATCAGTAAGGTGTGAAGATAGCCATGTTTTTCCCACTCAGTAGTTCTGTTAGCTCAGCCACTGGCCGTTGTTTGCATGAGTTCCAGTACCTATGCAGAACACTGGGATAGCACCAGTGGATACTTACGTGAAATCAATAGGGTTAAACTCAGCAGGGTTCTTTCTGTCTGTGCTGGAAAGGATTGATTCAAACTTGAGTCTTCAGTTTGTTCACATGTGTAAAAAAAAATATGAGCATTAGCTTTTTGCTGTTGTTTGTGATGATACTGAGGCTTCAGAACATGTTTGATATGTTTCAGTATGTGTTCATTTGCTGGTATTAAATACATAGCTAATTCAACATTGTCGATATTGTTTCATATAATAAAGAAAAAAATCATTTTTGCTACTGACAGAAAACTTACCCAGTGACACCACCAAATAATTTTGACAATTTTGTAGACATGGAGGTGAAGTCTGTGTGTATATTTGTGTTTTAACAGCAGGCATTAGAGAGATGTTCAACCTTCAAGAACTTTTACTTCATAAGAATAAGTAAATGTAAAATATTTTCAGGGAAGTACTTTAACATATGTAGGAGTTTTCCTTTTTAGAAGGTTATAATCTGTGTAAAGAAGTGTTGTGTGACTGATAAAGACAGATAACAAATTAGAATATTAATGGATTTTTTATCTCTGGAATGGATTTTGGCAATCTGGCAGATGCAGTTTTTGCAAAATTGATAGCAAACAGCCTTGCTCTGTCACTCGAAATTCTCACTTGCAAGACTTAGAGGTGTTAAAGTGGTAAGAAAACCGTATGTCATTAGTTGGGTAATCTGCACAGTCCAGTGCAGACCATACTCACATGACATTGCCTGATGATATCATGGGAAGAAACAAAAAGAAACGAAGAAAAAAGAAGGGAAGTGGGACAGGATGACACATGTTGAGGGAGAAGAGGTCAGCATTTGAAACATTTCTCCTTTAGTTTTTATCTCACTGTGCTATGTAAATGAGAGAGATGACACTTTTTTGGTTTGGGGGGTTTTTTTTTTGAACTTTGATTTTAGCATAGCAAAGGGGTGAATGGTTTCTAGTAGGAGGAACTCCATGGTTGGTAGGTCTAGGAAAAGGTCTGTAGATAGAATGGAAATTAGAATGCACTGCTGAGTACTTTTTTTAAAAAAAGAATGAAAATAAGTTGAAAGTCCAATCTGGAGAAACTCTAGACTGAAGAAACTTTCCAGATTGGACCGAATAGAACTTGCTGATGACATAAAACTGGGAGGGGTGGCTGACACACCAGAGAGCTGTGCTGCCATTCAGCAAGGCTTAGACAGGCTGGAGAGTTGTGTGGGGAAAAGTTGAATGAGATTTAAAAAGGGCAAGTGTAGGATCTTGCATCTGGGAAAGAGCAACCCCTGGTACCAGTATAGGTTGGGGACTGGCCCATTTGGAGAGCAGTGTAGGTGAGAGGGACCTGGGGGTCCTCGTGGACAGCAGGATGGCCATAAGCCAGCAATGTGCCCTCATGGCTAAGGAGGCCAATGGCATCCTGGGGTGTCTTAGAAGGGGTGTGGTTAGTAGGTCAAGAGAGGCCCTTCTTCCCCTCTACTCTGCCTTGCTGAGAATGCACCTGGAATCTTGTGCCCACTTCTGGGCCCCTCAGTTCAAGAAGGACATAGAACTCCTTGAAAGAGTCCAGCACAGGGCCACCAAGATGATGAAGGGAGTGGAATACCTTCCTTATGAGGAGAGGCTGAGGGAGCTGGGCCTCTTCAGCTTGGAGGAGACTGAGGGGTGACCTCATCAATGTCTATAAATATGTAAAGGGTGAGAGTCAGGAGGATGGAGCCAGACTCTGCTCAGTGATGGCCAGCGATAGGACAAGAGGCAATGGGTGCAGGCTGGAGCATGGGAAGTTCCATGTGAATGTAAGGAGAAACGTTTTGACTGTGAGTGTGAAAGAGCACTGGGGCAGGCTGCCCAGAGAGGCTGTGGAGTCTCCTTCCCTGGAGACATTCAAAACCTGCCTAGATGCGATCCTGTGTGATTTAGTCTAGGTGATCCTGCTCTGGCAGGGGGGTTGGAGTAGATGATCTTTCACAGTCCCTTCCAACTCCTCATGTTCTGTGATTTTTTTTTTTTTTCTGTTCATGAAAAAAAGAAACTGGTGTTACATGATGAAAGTGCTTACTGAGGAAACTGTACTATGTAAGACAGCTTTTATTTATCATGAAATATATTATAGTATCTATAAAATGTGGTACCTTATGCTGATAGTGAGACCTGAACATATCCCCCCTATTTTAGAAATCTGGTGTCTTATCCAAGATCTTGCAGTAATTTTCTGGTGGAGAAATGAACGTGGGTAATGACAAATGCCGTGCCAATTGTCTGCTCTCCTTCTGGAGGCTGCAGATGTGATTAGGTCTTCCCAGCATCTCTGTCAAATACTGGGACTATTTACATGACATTCAGCTGTGTATGTATATTTATTTTTTTTAATTTTGCCATTTCAAGAAGAAAGTTGAATGTTCATTGTACTACAGAGGGGCAACAGGCTTGAGTGTGGGTTTTTTTTAATGTTTAAATATCAAGTAGTGCCATTGACATATTGAAGCATTATAGTTCCCAAATTACTTTTGTTTTCCCCAATAAGAAATGCTACACGAATTGACTGCAATTGACAGGTCTATATGTGTTTCTCATTTATAAACATACAAACAGATCACCAAAGAAGTTTAAGTAGGCTGTCTCCAAAATATTTGGGGCAGGAGGGGAGAGGAGATTTTATTTCCCTATCAGAAGAATGTATCATTCACTTATTATTTATTTGGTTTATGTCAGTAGGGAGTTGTCAGCAAGGTGCTGTTAGCCCGTTACAAGCTGAGGATTTAACTGTAATAGAAAAGTTGTCAGACCTCACCTCTTACAACTGGTTGCAAATTTTGAGAATCTCTCTTAAAACAGAGCAGATGATTATAAATCTGTTCCAACCAAATCACTTCTGTAGTGCCCTCCCTGAAATTTGCTGCGTGAGAGAGAATAAGGAGGGCGAAAGGGCCACATTCAGGCAACAGAGATTGAGTCTAAGGACACTTCCAAGACCATGAACCAGGTTTTTCCTCGGTAGACTGAAGATGAAAACCTGCCCCTGAGTGTCACACCCACAGAGGAGCTCCACAGTCAGCAAGTTGTCTAGTCTTTGTACTCATTTAAAACTTCTGAAGGTCTCGTGTTCACTCCCACGTGACAGGGAAGGTTTTGAAAGCTCAGTGGTTACTGAGAGAGGATTTTTTGCGGTTTTTTTTCAGTGCTCTGTCATCTGTGTGGAACAGGGAAATAATTAAATGTTTTAGTTGCCTCTGCCTAAGATGTCTGCACATGGGAAATAAGGCATCATGATTTAATGGATGTAGAAAAGCAAGAATATAAAAAGCTCACCTGTAATCAATGTGGTTCGAGTGATGAAAAGCCCAGCCATAGTAGGAGCTAATTGATACATAGCCTCCTTTTTTCTGTTATTTCCACAGAAGTGCATCATACCAAGTCCTGCTTATAGATAAGTACCCAAAAACACCCCTCCCTCCCCATTCAAATAGTGGAATACATGCTGACAAAGGTAGAGCAAACTGCACCCAGGTGAATAAATACCGTTCCTTCCACATGGCTTAGAATAGCAGTAATCTTTTTTAAATAATGTTGTGTAGGACACACAGAAATCACAAGTTAAACTGTCTAGACATACTTAACAAACTAAAAATATCAGGGTTCTCATTAAGATTTTACTTTGCAAAACTCCAAGAAATGGTCTCTGCAATTTAAATGACACTGACATTTCCCCCTGTAATATATGCATCAGAGTAGTTTTATTTTATCAAAAATGGATTCACTTAATAGAATGAGGAACTAAAAGTTACAAGAGGAACAGAGGGTCCATTTGTATTAGTATACATTTATTACAAAAGTAGTGATGCAGTATGTAAACCCAGTTAAAATTTTGATTGATACAACCAGATATTCTGTTTTCTCATTGATTTGTATCTCTTGAAAGCAAAACGTACCCGACCTTTTGTGGCGGGAGAGCATGGGCTTCCAGAAACACACAAATCATTCAGAATGGTGTTGTCCTAGCATGTATTTCTACTCTGGATAAAGCAAGTGGGACCATTTTATTACAATGAGTCATACAATTAAAGTGCAAAAATCCTGTAAGGTTACTGAGGCAGAACTGTGAAGAATTTTTTTTCTCCCTTATGTAAATCCCTGCATTTTGGTTGTGAGTGGCTGATTTGCATAATCACAGTACAGTTGTTTTTCTGTAACTGCACTGTGTATAAAAGTCACTTTATCTTAATTGGTTCTTATATCTTCCATCCCAATTTATCTTTAATCTGCAGAAATTTTAAGCTGTTTACCAGCAGGAGAAAGAAAAAAAAAAAAGAGAAAAGCACCATCTCTGCTTTTACACTTCGCATTTTAAACATAGTAATTCCAACACCTGAAGAAAGGGGTAAAACAAAGCAGATAAAATGGCACTCACACTTCTGAAAACAAAATTGCATTACAAGACTTTCTAAAATACATCGATTCTTTCCTTCCTCCGTCTCACTGCTCTTCCATCTGTGCCTTTGTCTACAGCCCAGGGATGTAGCTGCTATACGTTTACAGTAAGCAAGTACTACGAATTCGAGACAGCCACAGCTCTTGGGCAGAGGCTTTAAATGCCAAGATACTGATGTTAACCATGCAAAAATAAAACTTAACCTCAATCAGCATTAGTTTACTTAATTAAGCATCTTTGTAAAAGCAGAGTGATCTTGATGTGTTTCCTGTGTGTCTCCCTGTATGAGCAGAAGACCTCGTTCTGCCAGTAAGGTAAATAAAAGAGTAAAAATCCAATAAAATCCCAGCATACATCTGACTGAATAATGGTACTCTGTTAAGGCTTCTCATATAATCCCAAATAGCTGTAATACTGAATGCACTGAGTCCAGGATACTGTCTTTCCCTCTTTAATAGCAAGTTATTGCATATTTCTAATGCTCTTTCCCATCTTACATTGTAATTGGATAAAAAATCACATTTCCATACCAACCTTTTTCCGAAATGTTTGGCTGGCTTGCAACTCCATTTGGCCTCAATAGCTGGTGCTCAAAAACCCCTAAATTTGATTCATCCTATACAACTGACTGGTAATCCCCCAAACCAGGAGCTCAGAACTGTGTGGAGTTGCAGGCTGAAAGCCAATGGTCTGTGCAGGTTCCTTTCACATTCTGTTTGCAGATATTCAGAGAAAGGTTTATTCATCTCTCCTCGGCTTAGTGAGTAACTGTCAAAACAAAACGGGACTGGAGGCTATAGAGGAAACGGTAATAAAATATGTAACAATAACTGCAAGACTGAGGTCTAGGTTAATTCTAAATAATAGTTCAGTAAGCCAGAGTAAAGACTTGTAAATGTATTTGGGTAAATTAGCAAATAAAATAAATCTGGCTTTATATGTTTAAGCCACTTAAGTTAAAGTTTCAGCCTTCAGCAGCCACCCTAGATGGACCTCATCATTTCTTTCTCCTTGCTGGTCTCACTTTTCTTCCCTTCTGCCTTTCTTGACTGACCAGCTGAGGTTGTACCAAGAGTTCTTACTACCTTCTATCAGTGGCAATAAATTAATTTCTTAATTTTTCATTCTTATTTGTCATCAAGATTAGCAAGGTGATATTATTTAATTTTGTTTCTTTTTAGAAAATTGAGGATTTTTTGCATGGGGATCTTTCTGAAATTTAATTTTTATTTGACCTGCTAGCTTGATCATTTACAGAAAATAATTTCAGGTTCATTTCATTGCTTCTTCTAATGGTTCCTGGAGTACAAATCTCAATGGCACAGGGAAGAGATGGCACGTTCTTTTTGAAGTTCATAAAAAGAAGCGAAATGCTGATAATGTAACGCTTACAGATTTAAAAACTGGTTTAATGGAGAGAGACAAATAACATAAAATCACAGTAGAGTTCTCAGCAATACTTGTTTGTATTTCCATGGCACATGCCAGTGTTTGTCACTGCCTAAGATCTTAGGTTAGCTCGGAAAAAATAGTCTTTGTTTCAGAGACCTGCCTTTTGAAATATAAGGCAAGGAATAGCTGCCTGCCTGCAGAAAATGAGGACTATGTATACCATATGTTCAGAGAGAAAGAGAGAGAGAGAGAGAGAAAGAGAGATATTTGTCACATATATTTGTCAATAAAATAAGCAGTGATCTCAGCTTAGGAACAGTCAGTCTGACATTGGCAAACAATCTGACATTGGCAAACTATTTAGATATCCTGGCAAAGAAGACTTGGAGAAGGAGAAATTTAGAGTAGAATAAAGAAAGAAGTTTGATGTTTAGGAAAGTGAAGTACAGCACTGGAAGAAGAGTGAAGGCATAAATTAAAGTCTTCTTGTTTCCCTTCCTATCATCAAATCATTGGCAGTTGCTCATGCCAAACAAATGCGTGCAGCTTCGCACTGGGGAACAGGGGAAATCAGTAACGAAGATTTGTTTTGAAACACAGAACAGGTACAAGAAAGAAATATTAGAGTACAAGATGGCGGGGGCAGGGGGAAGAGGGTGTGTGTGAAATCTGTTTCTAAATCACTGAATCACAGAATTGTAGGAGTTGGAAGGGACCTTGAGAGATCATCAGGTCCAACCCCCCTGCCAAAGCAGGCTCCCTAGCACATATTGCACAGATAGGCGTCCAGACAGGTCTTGGATATCTCCAGAGAAGGGGACTCCGCACTCCCCCTGGGCAGCCTGTCCCAGGGCTCTGGCGCCCTCACTGTGTAAAAGTTCTTCTGCATGCTGGTGCGGAACTTCCTGTAGTGATTTAAAGGCAAAGCTCAGATAACTTTGTTTCTTCCTGAAGCCCCCAGCCCAGGGTTCATTTTTGTGGTGGGTTGACCTGGGCTGGAAGCCCAGTGTCCACCAAAGCCACTCTATCACTCCCCTCCTCAGCTGGATAGGGGAGAGAAAAGAGAACAAAAGGCTTGGAGGTCACAATAAGGACAGGGAGAGATCATTCACTAATTACCATCGTGGGCAAAACAGACTCAACTTAGGAAGATCAATCTTTGAATTTATTACTAAGTAAAACGTAATAGAGTATTGAGAAATAAAACCAAATCTTAAATCACCTCCCCCATGCCTTCCTTTATCCGGGGCTTACCTTTGCTCCCAATTTCTCTGCCTCCTCCCCCTGAGCAGCAGAGGGGGACAGGGAATGGCGGTTGCAGTCAGCACATCATCATCCTTGCTCCTCAGCGGGAGGACTCCTCACACTCTTCCCCTGCTCCAGCATAAGAGACAGTCCTACATGAACTTCTCCAAAATGAGTCCTTTCCACAGGGGCTGCAGTTCTTCACAAAATGCACCAGTATGAGTCCCTTCCATGGGGTGCAGACCATCAGGACCGGACTGCTCCAGCATGGGCTACTCCCTCCATGGGCTGTAGGTTCTGCCAGGAGCTTGTTCCAGCACAGGCTTCCTACAAGGTCACAGCCTCCTTTGTGTGTCTCCACCTGCTCCATGGACTGCAGGTGAAATCTCTACTCCTTGGGCTGCCTGCTTCCACCATAGTCTGCTCCATGGGCTGCAGGGGAATCTCTCCTCTGGCACCTGGAACTCCCCATTTTCCCCCTTCTTCACTGACCTTGGTGTCTGCAGAGTTTCTCACACCTTCTCACTCCTCTCTCTAGATGAAAATTCTGATGGTCCTTTTTTCATTTCCTTCTTAAATATGTTATCACAGTGGCGCTACCACCATCGCTGACTGACTTGTCCATGATCATCAGCGGGTCTGTCTTGAAGCCATCTGATACTGGCTCTTTCAGACCTAGGGGAAACTACTAGCAGCTTCTCACAGAAGCCACCCCTACTTCACTACTAAAACCTGGCCATGCAAACTCAAACCAAGTAATTTCAGGAGAACCTCAGAATTAATTTTTTTTCTTAAATAAAAGTTTCTAGATCACCTGCTGATAGGGAAAAGCTTGAAAATACTACTCACTCACACTCACATGACACAAAAATCACGAGACAGAGAAAAACAATTCAACTCTGTTATTTTATAAATTCATAATTTGAAAACACCATTGTTATTTTTAGGAATCTGGCATATTTTGAATAATTGAAATTAGGAGTCCTGAAAAATACAGCTTTTAAGTCCAAATATCTAAGTAGATACTTGAGCTAGTACAAGCTGCTCTAGTATGTCCCAAAGGTTCTGCTGCAGACTGTAGCATGATCCAGCTTGATCCAGCACCAGCAAGCACATGTGCTCACCAGGAAGTTACACATCTCTGATCAAAGCAAGTGCAACCCACACATCTGACACACTCGGGTCTGAGAGAGGACTGATCTTATTCCTACTCTGGCCACTTTCTTGGCTCCTTCTACAAGCTGAGGAGAAAAGGAGAAATCAGAAGACCAGAATCCAACAACTTGAACCAGGGCACCAGCTGCAGCACTCTCCATCCCCAGCACAGGGGGAGCCTGCCACAGGCTAAACCCACGTCCTCTTCCACAGCACCTTGAGAAGGCACTGTCACATCAAGGAAAATACTGTCTCTTAGCCAGAAGCACACAGGGAGTGTAACCTCAGCGTCAAAGAGAATTGTACCTTATTGATTACCTGTCTCTGAAACATCATTTTCAGAAGCAGCAGTGGGGTTTGAGTTGTGCGGTCTGAAAGAAGGAGAAGGAGATGTAAGTTCTCCTGTGAAATACGCAATATCAAGGACATTTCAGCAAAATAGAAGAAAACAAAAAAAAAACCCATTCAGATTAACTTTTACAGTTGTGGGGATGAAAATCATCTTTAGCAGAAACAGGCGTGAGCAACCAACTTTGGTTTGGTGACAGGGTTTTAACAAGGGGTGTCAGAGCACCCTCAAGGGTCTCCCCTAGCATATCACTGTGATTATTATTTTATATGTTACAACGACTCTGGTAGGTATTTTATTGCACTATAGATATGTCAAGTTGTGCCAGTGCCTTATAAATAGAGTAGAGAATTCAATTTAGAAGCAGAAAACTGAACATGGTTGCTGGCTTCCTTTCAGTACTGGGAATGTATCTTAAAATTTCATTACTTTGTGTGAGGGAAAGTGCACTAAAATTATGTTTACATGCATAAAATAAACACAATCTTTGTTAGTTTTTTTTCCAACTTACCTGCAGATAAAGTGTCTACAGAAATTACCCATTATCTGTTATAATTCAGTTTGTAATCTTGCTCTGAAAATGCTCTATAAAGAGAGTTCATGGAACAATTGTTCTGAACTTAAAATTGAGAATACATTTAAAGATTGATTCTCAGCAGCGTACCGTGTGAAAGAAAAAAAGCACTTGGGACTATGGTTAATAGATTTGCTTTTGAAAAGTATGGTATAAATGGGCAATGAAAATATAGGAATTACTGTTAAGATTGATATTCCATCCTTAGCTCAGGTACTTGTGCCTACGCACTGTGGCAAGCTAGAAGATATTCTCTTGCATTTTTATAAGAACCAAGAGTACATAATGAAGCCTCTGTAATTCTGAGGCACTGTTGTAAGTTGGCACAGATGCCAAATAGAATGTCATTCTTTGTTGTTATTGTTAACTATTCCACTTAGAGCTGGGTGAGTTTGCTGCTGATAATTGCCCAAACTAAAGTCTTCCCTGAGGGATTACAAGTCCCTGTAGGTCTATAGCGTCCTTTCTTGCACTCCTTTTATCTTTTTAGCCTTGGCTTGGATTTCAAGCGAGATCTTGAACTGGTCTAGATCTGAAAATCTCTACCTCTTCCACAATGCACAGCCAGTTTGCAAGAGCTGTGGAGGTGGCCTCAAATCTTCAGAAGGATCTTGGGTAGGTAGACTTTGCTCTGGCTTCACAGAAGGAAGCTGTGCTGCTGAACTTGAATGACTGCCTCATGAAGGCTGAGTTCCAGCTGGCAGCTGAGCGAGCCATCTGCCTACTCCTGTGCAGGTTTCTGAATCTGAATCTAATCTTAATTATCAACTTCAGCAAGAGCTCCCTAATTTGCTCACAGCCCCTATATCATCTGGGGGCATGTTTCAGTACTGTAGCTGGCACTGTTTCCCTATTGCAGCAAGAGCCGTCAGAATGAAAGATGAGGTTTGTCCTTTCAGATGGGAAAGGCATTTCAACCCACATCTAAAAAGGAGCTCCAGAAATGTTCAGGGTTTCTACACTTAGCTTTTAGGAACCAGGCTCCAGGAGTTAGAGTCACAGATATGAGTTAAATGCTTTGGTTTGGAACATCACAGGAACATGAGGCCTGGGGTATCCAGAAGGAGAAACTGGAGCAAGATGTGTCTGAAATGGTACTAGTCTCACAGACTTTGATACCTAGGAAGAGCCCTAGGTTAGCCTCTTGGACTTACTCACAGCCTGAAAACACTTTCCCCAGACTTAGAGACTTGATTTCTCTTACTTTGGGAGAGATTGGTTCACTCTCTTCTGTCAGTGTACAATCTGATGGAGAGCAAGGGAACTCACTGGACTGGAGACATGGCTGAAGGACAGCATGTGCATTTTGCTGTGAAATGCCATTGGACAAAACAAGCAAAGAGCACTGGGTATTTCGGGGTTCTACTCTTAAACAAATGTACCACATTAAGCTACAGAGCCTGACCCCAGGAGTCCTGCATTTCTTACCTAGCTGTTCCTGCAGGAAAGGTAGGTCCGAGTTAGTTTTCCAACTTGATCCCCTGATTTCCTATATTCTCAGGAAGATAAGGAACTCAGCTATTTCAGGCTGCCCCCTGAATGATATTCCTTCACCTTTGCTGGCAGCTCCCATGTTGGTGGTTTGAAGCAGCCACACAAACCATTTGTTTGACACAGTGGAGTGTAGGGGTGCAAGTTCCTTGAAGAGAAAGGGAGGAAGGGTATCCTGAAGCTGGTGAGTTGTCAGTAGGATTGAAAGTCGTTTTCACATGAGAAGCATTCTCACCCTAGAGCTCTGTCAGGACCCCATAAGGCCATACCCCAGTGGGGAGAAAACCTCCAGGACTAAGACAGGCATTAGATTTTATTTTTTTTTACTGTAAAAAGTTCACAGAAAGGCAATACATTCTTCATGCAGTCAACCATGTTGATAATAATTGTTATAGCTTTCTTACAGATATTTTTATGATCCTTCCTTACCAGAGTTCATTGAATCTTCTGTTTTCTTTCCATGTAATTTCATTTTATGTATTTATCAACACTTTTGTCCTAGCCAGAACTCACATGAAAAAATTGGCACAAGCAATATACTTGCTAACCCAACATTCAGACTTGTTTCTTTAGCTTTCAAGCCTCACTTCTATCCCAAAGCCAGCTATTTTATCATGTTTTCTAAGACCTCAGTACCCCATTTTCAGCAAACAGCTGCCCTAAGCTGGAATATAGCATTTCAGGTCTCAGCCCCGGACTTAGTTATTTGTTTGTAATATCTCATGGGTGCAGATTTACTTGCAGCGTAGGCAAGGGAAGGACAGATGAAGATAGGGCAAGCTTACTATTCATAAATTTCAGTCTAGTGTAGCATTTTAGATTACAACTCGGTGATGGTAATCACTTTATAGAAAACTGTTCCAGAATAGCAATTTCTAAACTCTCTTGCCTCATGGAATATTTACTGACAAGTGTTAAGTCCTAGGACAGCGAGATGCTCGAGAGGACAGGAAACAGTATGGGCGGTGGAGAGGACCGGTGGACAGACAAGAAAGCTTAATGTTACCTGGACTCATGGCATAACATTAACGCTGATAACATAGCATGAAAATAAGTCAAAATTGACTTGAATATCCTGAAACAGCCATGCATTTATTTAACAGTGATTGTATGGTACAAAAATACTTGAGCACACTGCTTTTCTTGATGTAAATATAGCTGTGTAGGAAGAGACAAAATGGAGGAGGGAACCTATTTGCAAAAATCTTTTATCAGTTCAGTTAATGCTTTAACTGAAGTGTCTAAACTGCAGCATCCTTGATTTGCAACAGCTCATCTTTGTTAGGAACCTGCAGACAGCTGGGCTTTGATTCTGCAAAGTGCATGGGTCTGTCCAACATGATTGCTACTTCTCTCTGCCACCTACAATAAGATAACTCGATATAATTTTATAATTACAGTGACAAGAGGCATTTTTATTCTGTTGAACTGAATATTTATCCCGATAGTTCCTGGTAGAAGAGGAACAGAAAACATGTCCTGTTTAAAATCAAAACAACCAATGCCCTAAATTGTGTCCACATTCAGTAAAATAATTTGTGATACCAAATCCCTGGTGGCAGAGTAACACTAGCTGAACCCTGCAGAGCAGGACGGGTGCAAACCGGTGAACAAGTTCTTTCTTGTTTTCGAGTCTTGTTCATGACTGACCTACACAACTCCTCTAAATAACATGAAAGGCAACAGAAGTACATTCTTATTTGATAGAGCCATGCAAGTATAACCTAGGTATCCAGGCTGAGTTAAGGTACTGAAATGATAGACAGTAGGTTTTAGAATTCCAAGAGGTTTAATCCAGTAAAGTATTTAAATATGTACTAACCTTTAAGCTCCTGAATAGTGCATCGAATTAAATTTGTTACACACAAGTGGTTTGAAGGATCAAGACTGTAAACACTTAGTTTTCTAATACATGCTGCAATTTACCTGATGAACTGCTACATTAATTTATATTTTAATGTAAATTAATTTTACTTTAGCTATGGTTGTTTTAAAAGTTTGTAACTCCACAAGTCAAGTAATTTTAGAGACATAACATGCACATACATGGCAGCAGTAGCCAATTTCTTTTCAGACCTTCATAAATCCCAGTGTAATCTTTTTACCTTCCATTTCATTTTAGTAGGCTGCTTGCTGAGAGTTGTACCCTCTTCTGTCACATGGCTTATTATCACAACACACATTTTCATGATTGTTGTCAAAAAAAGACAGCATTTAGGGCAGTTGTTTAGTTTAAATGATCAGTAGAGTGCTACTTTGAGATCATTTGGGATGGGGATGGGGGGACATACACACTGAAATTTTCCAGTGGAAACCGTTGGAAGAATGTAATTACCTCACTTGGGATTTGGGCCAACCCTGCAAACATCCAATTTCCACAAAAGTGATTGAGGTTCTTTCCATTTAGTTTAATGAGAGTTGGATGGGGCTGCAAGGCATTACAATCCTTTTGGGAAAATCCCAGGGGATCTTTGATCACCACAAAAGCTGAGTCCGTTGGTTTTATGCTTCCTCCAAAGTACAGCAGCCCTCGCATCAGCGTGTCTCCACCACTGTTCCTCAGCATTTCTAGCTCAGGGGGAAGCAGCCCACCAGGGTGCTGCTTTCTGTGCCTGAGAGAGATCCAGGGTAGTGGCAGATGATGTTGTTTAGCTTTATTCTGGGTTTAGGTCATCCGTGAGCTTTAGTGAATTGTTCAGCTGTTTGGTGGGTGGAGTGCTGTGGCAGTGAGCAGGGAGCAGACACAATGCCTCCCAAATTCCTCCCTCCTTTCAGCTTCAGCACTGAGAAGTCAGCATCAAGCTATCACAGGGTTTAAGACTTTTACAGTGGCTGGACCTCAGCAGTACTTGCAGACAAAATTATGGGGTTGCCTCCAATGATACTGATAGTTCTCTGTTTGGGCAGGCTTCTTTAATCTTTCCTCTTGTACCAGGGGAATTATAAAGTGCCAGGATCATTATCAGTCAGGTATGCTACAATGGATCACTTAATAGATTTACAAGTGCCATAACACCTCTCTTGCAAAGTTGGGTCTGCTTTGCTTTGCTGTGGCTTCTGTAAGAGGTAAAGGCAAGCTCTAACACACTTAGATCAAAATAGGACTAAAATAAATTATGTCCATGCTTATAGGTGAGTGTACTTACTGTCCAGTTCCCAAACTTAATGAGGCTGTACCCAAATTGTGAGGGTGTTGAGTTACAGCAGTTAGTTACTTATTCAGCATCGTCAGAATGAGGGTGGGAAGCCACTGGAAGACTGAAGTGTCAGCGAGGATTCTTGATGTAGCAAAGCAATGCTGATATTCCCCTCTTTCCCACCATATTTTAGGAGGGGGTGTCAGTATTATGTTTGCACTGACATTTCAGGGGTAGAGAATTGGGAGCTGTAGAATATCTATGATCCTGTCCTGATGCTAGGTGAACTTAAAATTGCCTTTTCTAAGGTAAAAAATAAAATAAAACATCAGCAATTCTTTCTCCGAGAAGATGCAACACTTACTTCCAGCAGACAAATGAGCATTAATGAGAGTATATGTCTTTGCACTCTCCATGTCAATAGGTCTGGTGGTCTGAGAATTACTATTGCAGAGTATTTTGACGGGATGTATGGCGTGTAAGCAGTAGAGGTCACAGCTGTGAGCCGAAAGGAAATGATAACCCATTTGTGACTTACAAATCCAGTTCTTCTCACCATCTTTCATCTACTGCCTCTTTCCCTTACTTTATCCTGGTTCACTCATCACACAGCATCTTCTCACATTTACACTTGCTGCCTCACCAGGAAAAAAAAAAAAGTTTTCCATTCTAAGACTTTGACTGAGAATACAGTTATGGGAGGAAAGAGGAAAGTTAAAACCCCTGAAATTTTTTTTTGACATATGGCTGAGAGAGGCATAAGGCTCCCTGCCAGCGCTAGTCTCTCCTCCATTCTCCAGGCTGTTTGTCTGCCATAGGATACTTCTGATGAAAAAGAATAAATATGAAACAATATCTCTACTTTTCCCTCTACTTCACACAAAGCTTGCTAAGAAGGAGTGAAAAACATTCAGCTAACATTTTGGCAAAGCAGACTGCATACTGATGTTTATTTTTTAGTAACGTCGAGACTAATGTACTGTAAAATGTGCAATTTTTTCTTGTCATAGTGGCAGAAGTCATGAGGGTAGGAGTAGCTGGTTTTTTGCTCAGGACTAACAGGGCCTCTGTCAGTGGTTGTCCTTTACCCCGTGAATATGTTGAATGTTCCTGCACTGAACTATCAACTGAAGACCTCATATCCGTGCTCAAGTGTTTTCTAACTGCCACTAACTATGCTCCTAGCTGGACAAGAAACATTTTTGGAAGGCGAGTCAGAAAAGTGCGCTGTGTGTAACCCTGTTATGTCAATGGCAGTCGGCAAAATTGTGTGTGACTTCAGATAAGGATCAACAATTGATACAAGCCAGGCTAAATCACAACATTGCCAAGTTTAGAGGGAAGGCAAAGGAAAATTTGCTACAGTGCTGGCTTCCAGGAGGGTGTTTCCTGGCATGAGCTGATGCAACTTGAAAGTATGTGAGGCCAATTAAATATGTACTAGCCACTTGTAAGGGGTATGCTTGTGGGAAACTGCTTTCCTAAAGGGATAAAAGGGCTATCAATCAAAATATAGTCCACATGTTGGCCATAATTACAATTTTTTTACTAGGGAGCTGCTTAATAGGGTTTATTTTGGGGTGGTATTTTTAACTCTTCGGTGGTTCAATCTGTGGAATCTAGTGCAGAGATGTTGACTCACTAAGCCATCAGCAGTGAGGTAAATGGCATTTAGTTTTGCTCTAGGGAAGTATTTCTTCTTTCATCAAGTGTCATCTCTAGCACGATGTGCCTGAATAAATATAACTAGTTTCACTCACTTTAGAGGAGTCTCCTGGGACAACACTGACGATGTAGGTTATTTATGATCTGGGATGGGTCGAATACTAGTCAAAGCACAAAAACGTTACCTTCCAAGTTTAGTGCATATTGCAGGTTATGAGGACGAAAGCCTTGTCCTTATTAAAGGATTGTTTCACCATAATAATCAAATTTATTCGCCCATTTTTACCTCTGCCAACTGCATTTCTTATATATTATGGTGTTCCTGTATGTAGCCATAACTTGGCTCTGAAGCTCCATTGAGGAGTATTGATGAGGTCTTTGTTTTCCTCAGCTCGAGGACAGGCTCCTCACCACCTAGCAGATCCAGGGGTTTGTGACAAGTCTGATTAGAAACACTCATACCATCCTTTCAAAATAAGTAGTAGATCTCTACTAGTTTCTGGAAACCTTTTTTGAGATTTCACCAAATAAGTCCTAATTTTGCTGTACTGCAGAGTGATCTAGTATCAGTGATAAGAAGGTGAGCCAAATATTCACAGATTTATTTCTGCTACAGGTTGAGCAAATCAGCATTATTTTGCTGTGTTCCTTGGTTATTGAAAATATAGCAAAGGCAGCAGGTTAAGATTCAAATTGTATGAAGTCTTGTGCTCACCAATATAGTCAACGTTTAAGTGTAGAAGAAGTTAGAAACTGCATTGTCTGTCCTATGTTGGCTTTTTAAAAATAATTTCTCGTACTGTATTTTGTATCTTGCTCAGTTTTTACCATATATAAATTATTGTTCTATGTTTATGGTGGCTTAAAACTCTGTGCTGATTTAAAGACAGGTGGCTGAGCCATCATACAACCTTCATGTAATTATAAAAGCTGTTTGATTTGTGAGTACTATATATTGAGTGAGCACAGGACAAAAGTGTGATCAAAGTAATACAAGAGTAATAGTATGACAGTAAACAAAAGTATGAGGAGAATAAATAAATAATGACTAATTAGTAAATTAAAGTGATAGGTAATAAAAGAGTAAAACAAGCAAATGCTGTGTTCTTAATGCACTGTATATACAGACCCATTTTTGTACCACACTAAAACCTCTAAATTGCACTGAAATCAAGATACCATGTCAAAAATAACAGTATGTTTGACAATCCCTTTTTCAGGCCTTAGGAAATGTATGATACCATGATAAAATACAACATCAAGAAAATCTAGATCTGAATACAATTTCCCTCGTCTAAAATTCAGTGCTTTTCATTTTGAACTTATCTTCATGTTGCATACTTAGGAGAAAGAAAACACTGGGGTTTTTGAAGTCTCTGTTACCCTAAGGCTTTTTAGCAGAGTGCACAGTACTTTTAACCGTCAGGGCACATATTCACAAAGGGGGATATTCATTATGCTGCCTGGCCCTCTGTGACAGTGTATGGAGCACGTAAAGCTCACCTTAATGGAGGTTTTGAATTATGAAAGCTGCCTTTTTCAAGCTCCTATAATGGCGTAAATTTCACAGCAGCGTATAGAAAAATACCATGAAAATGACTATTCGATTAGCAATTTCAGACTGACGTTTCATTTGAAAATTAGATATGACTTAACAAAGTATCCCTTTTCTATGAATCACCACACTTACCTTTCCTAGGTTAAAGGCACGCTGTTGAAAAATGCAGGGTTTTTTTCCTGTGTATTAGTAAGTTCACCTCAAGACATCATCCTACAAACATTGTTCAGCATGGTTTTGCTGAAATTAATGGGACTATTTACAACTGGAAGGACTCAAATCGAAGCTCTTCTTGTCTAGAAACATCAGGCAGCAAAGAAAATTACTTTAATGGGACAATTTTGAGAATTTTCATCATTTACGATTCCTTTTTGATAATAGAACCCTCCATGTACATTTTTTTTTTCAAAGAGCAGACCCAATTTTCACTATGGGATTTGTCTGTCTTACCTATTGCTCTTTTACTTGGAGGTTGCATTTTCCTCTTGGATCTAGTGTGGCTACGGTGGGGCTAAAGAAGGAAAGGGAAATGCTGATAGTGTTTAATTTTCCAGTAAGGATAGTTGCTAAGGCACTGTCATGAGAGGAGAAAGAACATGGCTTGTAGAAAGTCTAAGAACATCTTAGCCTGAACAAGTTTAAACCCACAGATCTCACCCCATAGAGAAGAGAGCAAGCCTATGGGCTATGCGTTAGACTGCATGGAGACTGAATGCATTACTCATCCTTCACACTGATGCTGACAGAGGAATCTTCTGTGGGAGACTTGGAGATTTGGGAGCATTGTTCTGTGGGAGAAGTGGCTTAGCTTCTGGCTTATGTGGGGTAAATAGCTCACTGGCTAGGGTACCAGCCAAGAAAAGAGAAGTGTCCAGAGCTCTACTCACAAGCCTATTTCAATTTTTCATACAGTGACTGTTTCATCGAAAATGGTAGGAGGAGTCAATTTGCTGGCCTATGATGAGGGTGTTTTATCTACAGTTTAGTTCTTACACATTCTCATTCCATGAGTCTGCTCTGATGCAAAGTGTGGCCTGATGTGGAGAGTTTCCAAGGGATCTAGAGCAATGTCTGTCCCAGAGAGTAAAGGGCATATTGGAATTCAACATCATAGCAATCTGGATATTACTGAATTCAATATTTAAGCAATCCGGTGAGCCTTCAGAAATGGAGAAAGAAGAAAAAACATGAGATCTGTAGAGTCTTTTACCCTGCATGAATTTAGACTCATGGCAAGGACCACACCTTCACATCTTTGACTTGCTACAAACATAGTTATTTTAGGTTACAACAAGATCAGAACAGTTTGGTCTATTTCTCTAATGTGAGAATATGCAGAGTATCTTTGTCTACTGTAATACTTCATGGAAGTATGTTGTGATGAACTTCTCATCAAGATTTGCCCTCCTTTGACCTCCTTCCACCTGAGAACTGCTGATTTAAGCATTTAAAGAGAGTTTTATAACATGCCGTTTCTTACCTGAATTATTGTCAGGGATAGAAAAAAGATAAACGACAGGAATTTATTCATTTACATCAGTCTGATGGCCCGTGCTGGGTAGGGTTGAGGCTTGTAAACATTGTTTTATTTCCTCGTGGCCATTTTAGTTCTCAGTGCTAGAATCACCCATGGCAGAACTTCAATTGAGAGCAGTAAGTTCTCATACTGAATGCAATGTCCGTGGAATGTTTATTTGCCGAGGTGGGGAGGGAAGAAAAGGGTGAGGGGAGACTCTGTAATAAGAATATGTTAAGAGAAATCCCTCAACAAGACACATTTTGATCACATCTGATTTCACTGTGGACAACTCGTGTCAGTGACACATCTGCAAAAGTGTTATTTTGAGGCTGAATTCTGCCTTAATAAGCGAGGCTGAAGAATCACTTATGGCTTCAAGCTTTTTTCCTTTTTTCTGACTGTATCATTTTGCCTAATGAAAAGACATTACCTCCCCCCGCCGATGTGGCCTCCATTGCTGCTGTAATGTATCTGTGGATACATTTGTCACTGCTGCTCTGAATGAACAGGTCCGTAGCAGCTACAGAGAATTTATTTGTTGATTACTCACCTGCTCTTAAAGTGGCTCCAAATAAAGTGAAATGGCAGGCACACTGGCTCTTGGAAGCTCTTTCCAACTATAAAAGGAATTCTGTGTGTTCTCTGCAGTGCTCAAGCTGCTTTACAGATGCACCATATTTAATTAGATTAGTTTTAATTAGCCTGCAGATGCAAAGTTGCATCTGTGTGTCACTATTAGCCTGTTTCAAGGCACTTTCAGCCAGTAACAAACCACCATCTCATTTGCATACATTTAAATGTGTTAACCTTTTGCTTGCTGGAGTGATCTCTGTGGGGGAACATATAGAACTTAGAGATTAATGTGTTGTTATTGTCATGTGGCACCATATGCCTAAAGTGAAGTAGCCTAAGAGACAATCATGCAAGGGAAGAAAAAAGGAAATTACGCTGAAGAATTAATTCACCCTTGAATAAATCTTTCTGAGAATTCCATTTATACTTATTTAAATTCCTATAGAGTTCTTATTTTCCAAGACATTTTTTGCAAGCTTTGGACTTTATTGATTGCTCCTTTACCCTTAATGTTTGTTTTCTTTATGATCTTTCCATTTTTATTTCTTCATGCTTCACAGAGCCCATTTTCTCTTGCTGCCTCTCCCTTTCTATTCGGAGCTTAACTCAGTTCTGAGGAGATGGAGGATTAATTGTTCATTACTGGTGATGCTACAGGTCTGGAAGAATTGTCGATTAGCTATTGCAAAGTTCTTATTAGGAGAGAGCACAGCTGCTTCTTTAGTTAATGTCAGAGTACTTTTAAGAGGAATTGGGAACCTTGGACAGAAACCTTGCTGGACAGAAGTCATCAAGACCACAGCCATTGATTTCGGCAGGCTGACTTCTAATTCCAGAAGTGATTATTCTTCCTATGCCGAGTTATGGTGTTCCCTTTTAATTTTTATTTTTCTATTCTGGCCAAACTTGGGGTTAATCACTTCAAGTTTGATTGTATTTAGTGAGAGAGAGAGAAGCAAGAACTCTGCTGTGTACTTTTAATTTTAAAATGTGATCATTTTTTTCACCCTCTTTGATCGGTAGCAATGAAGTTAATCCAATGAAAAGAATGGAGTTTAATTAAATGATTTTAATAAGTGGGATAGACTTCTGAGTGACAAGGAGATGCAGTGGTTGTTAAATAGCAATAAGAAAATGTGTCCATGTAGAGCAGCTGCTAAGGTTGACTGTAAATACTGGAGCAAAATATTACTAGAATGGAAGTACACTCATCTCAGGACAAAGGCATGCACTGGGCATGGGGTTAGATTGACCACTTTCAATTTTCAGCGACATTCTTTGTGATTCTAAAAGCAAGTCACAAGTCACCCTCTCCTGTCTTTCCTTCTTTAAAAGGAAAACAATACTTTTCTTTGTCTATGCCAATTGGCATATCGTCATTCAAAACTCAATTCAGAGGTGTAAAGTGAACATGGTGTGCTGTCAAACACAGGAGTGTAGATGCAAGTGTAGCACAGAACTTGAGTCAGACCCTGATGATCATTTACTGCAGCAAAGTCAAACCAGAATGTCAAATAATTGATCTTCAGTGCTGGTGTAAGGTTCCGTACCCTACTCTCTTCCCAATGAATAGAAGAAGAGGGTAACATTTCATCACTGAGCTTTCAGTATGCCCTTACAAGGATACTTCACCTCATGGAGGAAGTTTGGCCTGGACGTACCTGCCGGCTCAATCTGTGCTGAGCGCAGGCAGTGTCAGTAGGACACTACAGAAGGAGATGGAGGAAAAGGATGCTCTTTCTGTGAATAGAGCTCATACTGCTGCATCCCATAAGGGATCTAAGTGCCTAGAATGTGTCTGGTTTTCATTTGGGCACTGCAAGGCAAAAATGACACCTACTGCAGATAATCAAAGGTGGACTCTAGTACCAGGAGAGAGGATTTATTTCTTTCTGTCATATCCAGGACAAATGTCTGACATAATTTGAGAAGAGCTTGCAGCCTGCGTTCAGTGTTACACGGCTGGACTTCAAACTCAGCACAGGTGGGAGTCAAGGGGTCTCAGAACAATAAAAAGCCTCCCAGGCTAGCTGTTCAGCAGCAAGCTGGATACAGGGTTTAAGATGGAGGGTTTTCATCTGAAACCTTTAGCTCATGTCTCAGAGCAGCAGACTGGTTCACCTGTCCGCTTAACACTGGAGAAGGAAAATTCCCCTTCAAAGGACAGATGCCTACAGCCCTTTTTTTGGGGAATGGGAGTAGGTGTAGAACAAGCCTGTGTCTTCTGATACTACGCTGATCACACAGCTCAACACTTTTTATATATTAATCTGAAAGTTGGAGTGCTCCACCTGGAAATGGAGAGACTTAGATTAAATTCCTTCATCAAGGCAGAAGCTCTAATGTATGACAGCCCTTCTAACTCATGCTGAACTCATGGCATTGTGTAGGAAATAATTAAGGCCAAAATGAGAGGGGGGAACAGATTACTGATTCCCATTCTCAATGTTGCTAAATTTTAGAATAAGCCATGATCACACAATAAATGCAGAACGGATGCAAAGAGTCTTCTTTTGTGGTTCTTCCTGTGCCCCAGAGCTTGCATGTGGCACATACTTCACCTCTACTTTATGTCAGGTTTTAAAAAAAGGAAAGGGAGATAAAAGTAGTAAATGAGGTTTTCAGGGAGAGTTGTTGTCTTCAGAGACAAACTGATAATAGTTGCTTTTGCTGATAGCCAGTAAGATTAACAGGACAAAGAAAACATTGGGACAAACTGCCTGTATTAATCCACACCATACATGAATATTTTCTGCTGTCCTTCAGGATGGTATGTGTGCTTATAAAACAGTCCCTTCCAGGCTTCTTTTGGATCCACATCGTCCCCTAAGCTAAAGCTTTGGGTTACAGCTGTGACACACACTCATGGCCTGGCTGAATATAGGGCCTGACTCGAGCTCATATAAATTAATTACTCAGAACAATTAGCAGAAGAAAGAAGCACAACATGAGAGAAAACATATCCCAGGCATGTTAAATTAATAATTTCTAGCACTGCTAGGTAGGCAAAGTCAGAAACAGAGCAACAGTGAGGAGTGTGTTATATTTGTACCTTATAGAAGTAAAGAAGAAGAATGGGAGAAACAATTTGCAGCTAGTATGTAAAACGTGGATCAAGAGATTATAGTCTACAGCTTTTTAATTCCACAGCCCTGAAGACCTATGTCTCTACATCAACCATATAGTTTTGATGTGTAGATTTCAACATACTAGCATGAAGTTGTAGACATGTATGTGCAAAGGTTGTGTTTGTGGTGCCATCAGCAAACTGACTGCTTTTCCAAGACACACAGCTTCCCTGGGCTTGTACAGGTAGCTTTTTAGTGCCTCCTTGGAGCAGTTTTAACTTCTTCCAGACTTGACAAGAAGTAAGGAAAACTTAAATGCCTAGTATTTGCACAAAGCATTTTGGAAAGAATTGTGACCTTACCTCAGTGGAACAAAATTTAAACTTTTCTATTTGTGGAGTCGAGAAAAAAACCTCAGAGTTCTTTTCCTAAAAGGGATAGTCTTCCTTCTTAGGAAGCATAACTCCAGATTTGATTAGATCTATTAATGAGGTCAAATGATGCTTTTAGGCTGGTAGCTAATGTAAAACAAATCTATTTATCACTTTGGCAGTGGTTCCTGCAACAAAGTTAATAACCATTACAGCATTTATAGTTAGCCAATCAGGAATGGTGCTTTTTGTGCAAAAAGGCAGAAGTTACTAATCAATCATCATCATCCTCATCATAATAGTGCTGCTAAATGAGCTTCTGAAAAAGAAGAGCAACATGGCTATTAACCTTAACGGTACCTTGAAAATAGATTTCTTCCTACAGAGGCCACTACTGATATGTGTGTTGCAGCCTTGATAGCTTCTTGCAGAATAAAGGAGGTCGAAATACTAGGCAAGGGCACAACCCATATTTAGATTCTTTGCTTCAGTCTTTTAAAATAAAACTGAACACTTAAAAAGAGAAAGGTCAAAGCCTGCCATTTTTTTAAGTAGCAGGTGAAAACAACATTTTGTCCAGGGGACTTGAGTTGTATAAAACCATTGAATAATCAAATTAAATTTATTTTTTCTGTATGAGCAGCATATCACAAAACTGTGGGTTTTTATGACATCTTCTGATACACATCTTCATAGTGACACCTATGTGCAGAACAGAGCAGGCTGCTGCAAAAGCTGTTGGATGCATTCATGACAGTGGTGTTTTCTGGGGAAGTTTGGCTCCTGGAAGGAGTGAGGATAGTTATCTTCCAGGTACTTGTTGAGGCAGAGTTGAGGCGTGCCATGGGGATGGCTCTCTCTTTCCATCCCAGGCTGATGGTACCTGTTCCCTCCAAATTCACAAAGCTGATACAAATAACTTGACCAGCAACTGTACTTAATAGGTAGAGGTTGTGAAAGCATTTTAGGTAGAATTCCTGGGGCAAGGCTGGAAGCAGTCAGTCCTTCAGCACAGCCACCCCAGACAGTCTGGCAGACTACACACTGCAGAATAGCTCACTTAGCTGCCCTGGCCTGCCGGGTGTGCATCATAAACCAGCTCAGCAGTCTTCCCCATTATGTCCCCAGTCTGATAACCCAGTGTTACCCTTACAACATTCGTAAACCACCTGCAGCACTGCCAGTTTTCTCTCTGCCCTTTCCCAAACGGAGCAGAGTGCTGCATAGAGGACAGCGTTTCCTGCCAGGAGTGCTCTGCTGCATACCCCTGCACAACTCAAGCAGTACACCATTCCAGGTCCCTTGGAAAACTCCATACATACAGTCCTGGCCAGCCTCGCTTAGTCCCACTGTGGAATAGCACAGCCAGACTGTGGAATAGCACAGTCTCAACACCTGCATCCTGATCTACTGAGCTGTCTGACTGACATGTGGTATGAACCCTTGCCTGTACACGCACCCAGTAAGCCATTGCTGGCCACGAACCACAACCAGAATTACGTAGCAATACCAGGATTACCTAGCCATCTGGTTTCATCCATACTGGAGAGGACACCAAACCAATGCAGTGTATCTTACTGATGATTTCTGTGAACATGTGCATGGCTTATGAAGGTCGTGCCTGCAACAAACTGCATGTTTTTAGTATTATACGGCCATTTTTGGTTTTACAGACAGCCTAGAACCAAAGGTGACAGACCACATGGGATGTTTCAGTTGTGGTGACTAGGGATAGGGTTCGGCATGAGAATGCTTGCAATACAATGACCTATGCAAACAGTAGACAAGACTTTGTGGTCTGAAGAATTATTGAATGTACCAATTTTTTATTTGGGGCATTTCTGTTAAAAGGTGTCACCTGGAACACCAGAGTAAGCCATGGTAGAAATCTGGTTTGCCTGAGGCTAACTACTATTGCCTCAATAATGCAATCAGCTCTGGCACTCCTTTTAGAGGGTCCGGGCCACAGAGAATCTCCTGGTTTTCTGTGTCCTTTGTTTCAGGGCCCAATCTTTGCCAAAGCCTTGGCCATTGGTGAGATAGGGAGGTGCCAGGTTGGCTGTGTGGGTTCCCTCCAAAAAGAGGGAGTTTGTGTGCTAAGTGGGCAGGATCCTGGGAGAAACTTGTTGAGGTGATAGAAAGGGTATTTAGCAAGGGTTGTGCATAAGGGACTGATAGGTGATGTGCTTGGACAGACTGGATCTGGTAGTGTACAAACGTGGTACATTCTTGTAGGCTGATGGGTGGACAAGGACACAGGTCTTCAGAGCAATCAGATAGACCGAGATGGGTATGTACCCACCACACAGGCTTGGGACGTTACTCTCTAAAGCCTCTCAGGCAAGACTGCCTTTTTATGTCATGTGTGTGTAATGTCTAATCTGGTGAGGCATTCCTGCTGAGTCGGTGCCCTTAGGCACTACCCACACACAAACGAGTGTCTATTAATAATGATAATATTTAATGAAAGAATCTTGTTCAAAGTTTTATCTGTACATTTAAAGTAACAAGCAGATACTCAGTTGATTTCACTGGGTACACAGCAAAATTAATATGCTCTTACAGATACATTCCTGGCACAGAAATACAGCTTCTCATGTGCATAGTTGCTGGCTGTGTACTGCAGATGACCTTATGTACAGTAGAAAGCTTTTTAAAAAGCTTTATTTCTAGCTGGAAGGAGGTTGGGTTTTTGTTTCCTCCTTGTTTTTATAATTGATTTATCACTACTACAGCTATGCAAATAGGGGTGTTTTTTAAATCATTCTGGATATTAAACATATGAAAAAAGTTCTCAAACCTATTAGAAATTAGCCTTTGTCACTGCTTACCATATTTAAGCATGCAAATGCTTTCCTGTTGAGGCAATTAAAAAAATGAAAATCACCAACAAAGGCTTTTATGTCCAAAAGTAATAATCAAATCTAGAAATTAATTGTTCCCATGATTCTTAACTGCAGACTACATATGTTTCTTGAATAAGTGGATGGCAGACACAATGCATATATATGTATATGTGTATGAGTGCGTATATATGTATATGTGTGTATGTGTGTATTTATATATATATGTAGTATATTCTATATTGTAGGTGAGTTTTTAGCCTGTACTTATCTTGCCTATCAGAGAGGGGAAAAAAAGGTTAGTCCTGAGCCTTTTCAAGGGCTGGATAAAAGTGGGTATATGAAGCTGCTTAGTATCTTTTCAGAGTCAATAATATGACTCTACTGGGCTATGTAATGGATAGAGGCAAAAGATCAAGTCCTAGGGAAACTGTGTTGTATTTTTCATGAACAGAAAGGGTTTGTTTACATGTGAGTTAGAAATACTTCATATTTTGACATTTGGTCTTGCTTCACATAGAGAGACAGTAAATTTCACTGAGAATTCTCCAAAATTTTTAATAAGGTGTGAAATGAAAATCTGATCTGGCAGAAAGGCTGGGGAACAGGAGGATTGTTTGAGTGGGTACATTCAGCCGTTTGGTATGTATGAGGAGTAACTTCTGTTTGCCCTGTACTATCCCATACTTTGGTGCTTCGTCTGAGTGTGTGGACTCTGGATACAATATTGCTGTCTGGATAACAAAAGGGCCATAGTCAGGGGAGGAAAAAAAGATCATTATTAAAGCTTTAAATAAGAAGTGAAAAATTATCAGAGTAGCACATCGTGACAAATGAAACTTTGGTCTGTTTATGCTACAGCTCTGTAGAGATAAACAAAATAAAGTTTTAAGGTTCCAAACACTCTGCAAGCCTGGAACATTTTCAGAGCTCAGCATGTCATTACGCACTCTGTGGGACAGTAATTACTCTGCTGACAGTAACACACCAGGTTAGGAAGTCCCATCTTTCGGTCCTCCGATTCAGCAGCATCACTGTTTTGTATGAAATGGCCATGCAGAAAATCTGGAAGCGGTCCTCTGACATGCTGCCTGGGAAGAAGGGAAGTGCAGGAAGTGCCCTAAGGGCTGAGCGAGGCTCCTGGCTCTGCAGTAGCTGAGGTGCCAGTGAGATGTGTCAGAAAGATTACAGCCTTGAGGGGCCTAGCGTGGGGACCCGGGGCACCTCTGATGTATGCTTGGCTCTGGTGTCACACAGGATGCTCTACGCTGTGCTGGAGGGGTTCCTTCTGGGTGTGAGTTTCCAATGCCTCTGTAGTACCAGGAGCTACACAGCACGTGAGCACCCTAGGGTGGCACTTGAAGTGTTTCCTTTGGTGGGATCTGAGGTTGACACTGCACCCCAGGGCTGCTCTCTGCTGCGCACTTCCTTGCAACGTGCACATGGCATCCTCCAGCACTTGGGGCAGTGCGTGCCTAGGACCTGCAGCCTACACGAACCTCGCTCCTGGCAAACACGTAGCAGGCACTTGTGGTGCTGGAAACATGCTCAAAGCAAATGAAGCCCCTCTTGTTTCCTGTGCACAGCACCAGTCAGTAATCTGACTGGTGTCTTCTATATGATGCTAAGTAATTTTATTGTGTGTGTACTAATGTCCACATCTCTGCAGTTCAGATGTAAGACACATTGTGGTCTACTGATGAAAAGTGCTATATATGAGCCATTTTTATTTGAGACCTTCTAAATGCATATGAAATCTCACTAAGGAAGGAAGCTGATTATTACTTTCAGTGGGAACTTAGTGTATTATTCCAGTGTTGTTAATTCTTTTAATAGTGACTGTTCTTTAAACCCTTGCTTATCGTGTAATAGCATCCTGTGTTAAGTCTGTATATGTTAACAAACCATTGGCCTAAAGATATACATTTTCTATAAGTTTATCTTGTCAGAATTCACAATTCAGTTCCTTTTCTAAAGGACTTGACTCCTGCATAATATTTTTATAAAAAGTTGTGCCGAATTAGCTTGTCCTTCCTTGTCAGTGGAGTTTTTATGTCATTTTGGAATGTACAAAATTCAACATGTTCTATGCATGACTAATTCTGATATGCAAGAAATGGGATTCCTGTTTAGAAAATTGAAATACAACCCTCGCTCTCACATTTGCAGGGCAAACCTTGAAAATGTGACACAAATAACATTTCCAGGTGTTCAAAAAGCTGAGAAGGAAGAAGATAAAACAAAGCCAGTGTTGCATACAATGAATGAAATCAGTTAAGAAAATCAAATTTATCTAGACATAATTGATTTTTTTCCCATCAATTTCATTACTTTTGAGTCTGATTCTCTTGACTTCTGAGTCCTAGGATTGACATGACTGGAATATTTTGTCCCCTTGAAAATTCCAGTTCCAAGTCAGAAGTTGTCGCACAACTTTATTGTTTGGGTTTTTTTCCCCTTCAGACTATCCATCAGTTTTGAAGTGCAACATATTGTTTATGTCACAGGAAATGTGAAAGGTGTTTTTAACCACAAAATACAATTGTCCACATGATGGAAAGCAGTCATCTCAAGCTTCTACAGATTTGTTCATCAGCATTGAATATTAGCCCAGTGGGTAATTTTGTCCCTTCTCAGGAAAGTATTTGGCCTCAGCTGGTGTTAGTACATAGAGTTATTGGAAAGCCTTCAGCAAACCTGTCAGGTTTCCAGGTCTGGTTGGAGGCTCCAGCTTTCTTCATCCTCCCCAGCTGCTCAATGTGCCCAGGGCTTTCTCTGGCAATTATCTAGATCCTAAATTAATTTATTTTATTTTAAAAGCTTTATGGCAGCAGGTATATGAACTGATAGGAAACATCAGTCTAAAAATATTATCTCCTTGGTTAGAAAGCTTCTTCCACCAAAGTCTTTCCTTTCCGTCCTGTTTCCTGACCTAGAGGCTTTGCCAGAAGAGGGAGGCTGCTTTATTTGTCACTCTGGCCAGTGTAGGGGTACTTCACAAGGGACACGCTGGACAGCAGGGAGTTGGGCTGCTGGTTGCTTCTCTGGGCTGTCATGCACATGCCAAGCCAGGGGAATATTGTTCTTTCATAGAGGGCAGTAGAAGAACCGGCTGTATTTGCTGGAGGACGGGGAGGCGGGAGGGGTGGGAGCTGTGAGAGAGTGAGAGGAGAGCCAGCAGCCTCACAGAAGTACAGCTCTGCTAGGATTGGCAGACAGCACAAGAGACCACAGGAGGGACCTTCCTGAGGAGCCACGTGGCCGCTGAGCAGGCTATGCAACAGTGGTTGAGCTGAAAGTGAGCCCAGGAGAGTGGCCTCAAGTGGCAGTGACACAGCCAGCAAAGGCTGTGTCTGTCTTAACTCTCTTCTTCTCATATTTTTTCATTTTGATTTTGTAGGGAAAGGGCAGGTTAAGAGAGGAACTATTTTCATTTTAGCATTTATGTGGTGAAACCTGCCAGTTAAGCTTGAAGTCTTTTGAGATCTCTCTGAGGTACTTCTTTCAAGAAGGAGATATCTCAGCAGCTTCACTTCCTCCCTCTGGCTGCTTCATCATCCCATTTCACCTGGAAGCTCTCCTGCCTTGCTTTCTACTCACTGTGTCTTGAAAGACAAGGGGCAGAGGAGCTGATGAGACTGAGCAGCAAGAAGCTGGGGGCGAGAGGGAGCAAAACGTGTCGGAAGGAAGGAGAGAGTGATAGCAACAGAGACAGAAATAGTTCTGCTTTGCAGAAATAAGATGTGCTGTTGGGTGCATGTATTTTACCATGAGAGAGAACCCTAAAAGGTGAATTAATAACAGCAATAATAAATATAAATGACCTGCAGATTCTAATAGTTGTCATGGTTTTGCCTTCAGGTAAATATTTTAGTAATTTTATGCATTTTGACTTTGAACTTTGGGAGCAAGCATACAGTAGGCACATGAGAGATTCTCAAGCAGACCAAGCACCTTGGCTAAATTTGTAGCCATATCTGGGATTCCTGCTAAATTCAATGTCAGTTTATTTGCAAAGACTGGAATGTTCAGTCCTACAGAGTTTGCATAATTTTGCATAATAACATCTAACAAAGAAGCAACAAGCAGGAGTATCTTCAATGAGTGAAGCCCATCTGATCAGTGCACTTTCACAGACTGTTTTGCATGTGGGGAACTTTCACTGTCAAAACACTCATCACTAAGCTCAGTTAAACCTTCAGTAACTTCCATAAACTATTCATAGAGATAGTCTTATGCAACTGCACATGCTCAAAAGAACAGGCAAGGGAGGAGACATGTCAACATAAGAGCATCCGTTAAGATATTTAGTAATGGTTCCTTCCAGTGATGGGTCAAAGGTAGCACCATTAATGTGACCACATAAAAAATATGTGATAAATGTAAGAAAGTTAAAATAATGTTTTGCAAACATGATGTTAAAGCAAGGGATGATATGTAAGAGTGTTCAGAGTGGAAATGTACCTGTATAGGCCTGCAAGCTACTATTTAAATCACATCAGTATTTATAAGTTGCCAGTTTTTCTCTTCCTCTTTCCCAAGTCATGTTACCAGGTATCAGCATTTCCTTTTCTTTGCATTGATCACCTTTGTATTCCTTCTGCTGTGAATAGTGGTATCAATTACCTGGGTCCTTGCTCTCAGTACACTTTCTTTAAGTGACTTAAAATGAAGGTCAAATTGATTCCAGGAACGTGGCTCCCGGGGAGTTTCTATACAGAAAGTCTGAATATGGATACATACGGGATTTGCTTCCTGATTAGAAGCTGTAAGTGCAGAAAGCTAAGATAAAACTATGGTTTTGTAAATGAAAACTCCCAGTTCTCTCATGTTCAAGTTAGCAGAGCTTTGGTTTAATGCAATGCATTTCACATACAACTATTTGGCAGTTGCACCTTCCTGTTAAGTATCATGGCCCCTCTGAAACACAGATTATTAATGTTTATCAATTCCGACATGCCACGGGCCTCCTTTGCAGAATAATATGGCAGTTGCTGTCATCTGATCGTCCTTCGTTGTCACAGTTTAAATGGGGCTGCTTAATTGGGAGTTGTCAGTGGGCAGAGATTTTGGTATGGAAGTCTTCGCTTTATAATTCAGGTCTTCTCTTTGGTTCTTCCTTGACCTTCCCTCTCTTTGGATTCTAAGTTAATAAGGTTTCCTCTGACATTGCAGATGGAAAGGAAATTATTAGGATGAAGGATTTTGCTCCTTTTTACAGACTGTCGCACTTTGATGCTGTTACACATTTTGTGACTTGCCTCTTACTGTCTTTCCACTGGAGTCAAATGTCCTCCAAGGCATTTGATGATTTTAGATCATCTAATGTGAATGTCAGTTTTAGACCCAAGGCCTGTACATCTCTAAGCATTTTGTGTAAGGCCAACTAAGGATATCTTTATATAAAGGGCATAATTTTTAAATTGAATAACTCTGCAATACATCTTTACTTTTGAATCTAGCATATTCAGTGGAGTAAGATTTAATGTCAAGTTGGGACATAAGCTACATTTTAGTGCAGCAAAGTAGAAGCAAAACAGTAGAGTGAAGCAGTTGATTGAACACTCAGCCACATATTGCAAACTTTGTGGATGAATGCTTTGGATTATGTTTGCTCCTGTGGGCCAAGTGCCTTCTGTGGTGGAGCACCATTAGGTGAACTCTGGGCTCATATGTTCCCGTTGGGTCCATCATGTCCTCTCAGACTGCCGCACAACATGAGCCCAGGCATGGTGTATGGGTGAGGTCTGGAGATCTGCCTCATAAATGCACTCCTAAGTGCAAACTAAAATGATAATGTAAGTGCATCACAGCTGCTGCATTTGTGAATGCCAGAAATTAATCAAATGACCCACAATATGCACACAACCCTGGCTGGCATTAGTTGTAGGAAGCAACAGGGAGGAATAAGAGCTTACAGTTCCTTTAGCCACATTCATATCTGACTGAAGTTCAGCATGAGTGAAGGACACAAAATCAGTACCCAGAATGCTTCAATTATCAACACAATCCTAGAACTTACTGATTTCAGTGCCCTGCTATTGCTTGGGCTAAGCCACATGTTTAATTTTCTTTGCACTCTCCTTTTACAGATCAGCTCCATTCCTGCATTTCTAAGTGAAGTCCTAGAGCATACCCTGTTTGGATTGGATCAATAAGACTAATTCAAGACTTTATTTACTAACTATGCTACACAACAGATCCCCTCCTATAGATTTAAGAGCCTTGTAGAATCAATCACTGAATCACGTAGTGATTCATGACAGCTTCTTCAAAGTACGTATTCTGTATTTGCCCACAGGAGCAGAACAAAGAAAATAGCACTGAAATACCGGAAAGTTCACACACACATATTAATTATCCGCAAACCAATAGCTTTTCCTTGATCACATAGGTAGGTATTGCTTGTTTCAAAGCACCCCCTTGTGCAGGCACCGGGTAAGACAAGTTGCACAAGAAGCTTCTGGCTTCCTGACACCTCAGTCACTTGGTCAGGATCTGCATTTTTCATGTCCCCCACCTTGCCTCGTCTGCCACTGGGGTCTTTTGCTCAATGGGTCATGTCTGAAGACCTCCTGAGGTTACAAACTGCACTGCTGAACCGTATCAAACTGGTTTAATATAGGTGGAGGTAGTCTCCAAACTGTAGATCCCCTTTGTTTTCCACTTAAATTCTTTACTTAAATAAATTTAAACCAAATTCTTTTAAAATCTTGTGTAACTGTGGGTAAGGCCCAACTGGAATTGACCAATATGAATCTCTACAGTGAGCCACTGTGCAGAACCAAGGAAGTTCATATACTATCAGTAAGGTTTTTATAGATATTATTCACAGTTGTCAAAATGGCTGAAAAATTAGGGGCTGTAGGCTTCAGTAACTCGTGACATTAGTCATTTCATTCTGGCCTGTCCATCCTGGGATGATTTTACAGAAAACTGATTTTTTAGAAACCTACCTTTTTCTCAAATTCAAGCTCAGTCCCTTCCAACCCCTACAATTCTGTGATTCTGTGATTCTGTGATTCCTCTGGCAGCATCATGAATTGGGAAGCACAAATATGAAAACCCTAAAAGTCTTTAGTAATTTTGGAAAATTTTGTCTCTATTATGTAAAATTATTAACATTTTAAATTATTTAAATAGTGCCTTTAAAAGGAAACCACCATCACTTCAAAGTCGGCAGTAACTGTATGTTTCACTTGCCTTAAGTCTAACATGTACATCCACTGACTGGGCAATCCCTGTCAGTAGCAATGTTTGAATGAACCATGTTCTTGACAGAGAGACTACAGTTTTATTAGGAAAAATTCCATCCTTCCTTTTTCCTTTTTTAAGGCTTGAATGTTGAAGTGGGTTTGGAAATGTCCAGAATTTTGGGTTGGCCCCATTTTTTTCCTTTATTGCTTATGGTTTAATAAAAATGGAAGCATATTTTCTTTGAAGAGATAAATAAGGAATTCTGCATAATTCTTGGTGTCTCTGTTACTAATTTCATGATCATTTAACTGCATCACAAGAGCTATTGGGTGAAATTAAATTACAAACAGATGAGAGCAGACAATGCATTATAAAAAAGAAGCTGAGGTATCTGCAAGTGTTTCAAATGCTCCCCAAGGCACCCTGCATTTTTCATGCTCCAGAGAACCGAGGCGGCACAGCCAGAATACCACTTTACACAACGGTTGCATCACAAAGGCACCTGACTTCACTACCTACACAAGCTTTTTCATCGGTAGGATGCATACGTATATATCCTATTAACACCTACGTTCCTTGTCTCCTCGATTCCTTGGCTCCCCCAGCATACCCACATTTGATGTGTTCCTCCTCTCTTTCCTCCCACGGTGCCATCCGGCTGGCAGAACCCCATCCCATATTCTTGTCGCTCCCCATATATCGCTGGCATCGTGCTGACAAGGCAGCAAAACAAATGGCTGATAAATTTGGGCTCAGCTTTATTCCATATTGACATAACTCCCGTAGATTAGCTGGGATTTCAAATATAGTGTTATATAAATACTGTTTCAGACACTAGGAGTCTAACGGACTGAGTGCACGTGTAAATGTTAGGATTTGGGAAGAACAGGCACTGCCTGTGAAAGGTGGGGTGGTTTCACAGTGGTGAGGGCTGGGTGAAAAAGAATTTAAACATTTATGGGAGAGTCAGGTTCACTCCAAAGTGTTACCACACCAGATCTGAAGACAAAACAAAATCATTAATGCATGAAATAAGGATTTTAAGTTGTGATAAGTGTGGATCTACTGCAACCTTAACTGCAGAATTGCTGCTGCTGACTCCATAAAATCCATCCCATAAACAGCTGTTAATCTCTTCACTGTTTATCTTTTAACATTCATTTGTTTAGTAATCAGTTCTCATTTGTTCTACATATGGTACAGCTTCCCTTTTATAGCAGCTGCATTTAATGAACATTTGGAGGCACAAAAAGTATTACAGAAATTATTGTTTAACTATTCTCCTGCATTATTTTTGTATCTGTCACCAAGGACATTTGAATATAAGTTAGAAATAAGTTCATTAAATTTAGAATAAGGAAGGTGTAGGTGCTTTGTCGTCTTCCTGAACTGGTCATTTACAGTGGAAGTTCCTGTGACCATGCTTCACACTCTGCTTAGCTCCTTTAGGCAGTTAATTTTCTCTATTTGTACTGCCCATTCCCTTCTGTGATTCACTGACGTCAACATGTCAAATTTGATTCACTCTTTGGTTTTGCTCAGTATCATATTAGAGGCCTTTAAGTAATGCACCAAGAGGGTGCCTTGCAGCCCTGATGGACTGTGTGCATTTCAAGATTTTTGGAAAATTGTGATTTACAGGATTTAGAGTTTCATCAGATATTCTGGTTAAATGTGGGGATCCATGATCATTAAAGCTGATTTGCACAAAGATAATTCCCTTCTGGGGTACCTGTGTTTAAGTGTCATCTTAGTTCTTTCTTCCAAAAAATTCTGACCTTTAACAAGAACCTTTGGTCATAGTAAGAGTTGTGTGATATTTATTCATGCTTCAGCCACGTCCAGCGTCGTGGGCTGAATAAATAAATGGAACATACGCTTTTCTTTATAGGAAAGTGTAGGTGAGAATGTAGCTGTATACTGAAGCTTTGCTAACATTAGGGCACGATGATGAATGGAACAAACCCCCTTGGACTGGACATTCCTTCGTCCTTGGTCAGTCTTTCTTTACTGATGACCTTGACCTGTATCTGTTGCAAGGAATCTGTGAGTCTGTCAAGTGTGGCAGTGGGCAGAGGAGAAGAGCTGGGCAGTTCATTAAAACTGCTTGGATCAGATACTGTTCTGGAAAAGGGAATATCCCAGTCAGTTCCACGCGGTTCAGCCATGATGCCAGGTGGGTTAGGGAGATGCTTAAAGAAAGAAGCAAGTAACTGCCTAAATGTGCCGAGCATTTTACAGATTTACACAGTGTAAATATTTTGGACATATTGTTTTCAGATGGTTGATTAATCAAAATAGCTGTGAGTGAGTTTGATATGTATCACCAGGCATGTAAATAGATAGATGTGTTAAACTGGCGTCGTGTGTGCAAATGCTGAGGCAGGGGAAATGTACGAATGATGACAGGATGCTTTAGAAAGGTTTTCAGGTATTTCTGCAAGGCATTTTCTTTGAAAAAAGGCTTAGCTGTGAGAGAAATGTGCTTGTTTCTATATTTAACCCTGCTAACAGTTTACCACCTTCTTTTTGTCTGTCTTTCTTTTTTCTCTTCCAGTGCCACCTTGGGCCTTAATAGCCATAGCCATAGTTGCAGTCCTATTAATCCTTACCTGCTGCTTTTGTCTCTGTAAGAAATGCTTGTTCAAAAAGAAGAACAAGAAGAAGGGAAAGGAGAAGGGAGGGAAGAATGCTATTAACATGAAAGATGTTAAAGATTTAGGGAAAACCATGAAAGACCAGGTAAAGTACCTCTCCTTTTCTTAAACTCCTGAGTTGCATTTGAAGATTTTTGTTTGATGTGTTTACAAAAAGTTCTGCTTGTGGCCTCAGTAGCAGCTCTGTGAAGAGGGGACTGATTGGCAGCATCTTCTCAGTGCTATCACAAAGGATGAATCTGGGTGTGGCATGGCTAATAAAGCAATCAGCCAATTTCCCTGCTCTGTTAAAAAAAATGAGCAGGCTTATAATGACTCATCTGGAAGGGGCAAGTTTATCGAGAGTATCTTGGTTGTCCCAAAAATGAAGCAAATGTGTGCAATTTTCACTGTTCTTTTTCAAGACTTTGACCAGGACCTAGTACAGTGTTTGTGTATCTTTCTAGCAGTATTTCTGAGCTTACATGGTCATCAAAAGTAGCTCTGAACTCTAAATCTCTCTTTACACACAAGCAAAAGTTCAACAGAGAAAGAAACAGCTGTTTAGAAGAAAAAAAATGAGCAGCAGAGAAATAGGGAAAACAACGAAGAGCATGGGACGTTCCACATTATGTTGGAAGAATCCATTTTGCACTAGAGAGGAGGAGGTTAAAGTTAACAGGTCATACTTTTAGCTGTAAGCAACTGGGTAACTTGGAGGAAAAGATTAGCATAATGCCCTTTGAGCAGCATCATTTTCATAAAGGCAGAAAAACTTGTCCTTCAGATATGCTTCATGCAAGAGAAGCAGAAGGTTGAATGACCTAATCCTTAGGGTCACAGACTTGACTAATTTGTTTCTGAAAGAAATTAAATCTTTTTTCCTAACAGGGTTCTGGTATTTTCCTTCCTGGAGGAAAGTGTAGACAACAAGCATAATGGGGAAATAAATGTGAAGTATCCATGTATCCTTGCTGCGTTGCCAGATTTCCTTAGCTGAGATGACAAAGGGCTCTATTTTTCAAACAGAAAGTACTGAAGAGATACAGAGAACTGCTTTGTAAAGCCTCTTCAGTAGGAGCCAATAACTGTAAAGATATTGAATGTTCAAGTCTGTGCTCCCAAGACCTCTGGTAAAGTTGAGCCAGAGGAGTCCAAGAGCACTTATCCAGCCAGAGAGAGAATAAAAACATGGTCAGGAAAGAGCAGTTCCTTCCACAAATTGAGATGTATTGTAGCAGGGCTGAAGGCTGGTTAATTAGAAGTACAAGCCAAAGTTGGGAACCCAATGACTAGGGCCAGCTGCTGGGGAAAAAGATCTAAAAAGATAACCCTAAAGCTGAAAGACCCATGGAGCAGTCCAGAACAAGTGGTGAGATGCTACTGTACAGTGATGAAGCAGCCAACCAATGTAGCTCATCAGCCAGTCTTAAGAGTCCTGGAACACATTAACATGCTTCTCCAAGCTCAGAAGACATGGCAGGGCAAGAGCAAAATCAGAAAAGTGGATGAGGAAGTATTACAAGTCTGATGATTATCTACAACTGGATCACGACTTGAGTCTGAAAGGAGCTCAGATAAGGGGAGGAAAATAATGGATAAGCTTCAAAGGTATAAAGCTGTCAGCTGTTTTCATTTTCCATTATCAGTCAAGAGGACAGTTGTTCAGTAGCCATTAAGGAAAGAAAATAACTGAAGATCCAGTTGGCTTATTCTTGTTCATGCTACACAATTACCGTAGCTGCTACTAAAATGTTGGTTCATTAGACAGTAGTTGACTTTTACAGTCTACACACTACACCAATAAAGTAAGTCTTGGCAAAATTAAATTCATTCGGGCTGTATGTATCAACATTTTATAGTGACCACTGTACATGCTGTTATCATCTGAGTGATGAAGGAAAAAGTGAAGCTTGGTCTGACACAATCCGGTTTGATTCTCAAACCATAAGTACACATTTCATGCTCACAGTTAATGAAGTTCACACCACTTGCCCATCCTAGGTGTATTCATGTATCTACATCATACAAAGCAAAAATTGTCTGCAGCTCTCCCAGATTGTCTTAATGGAACTAAGAGAGTCCTGCACAGGCACAGAGAGTGAGCACATGGAGACTCTTGCATCAACATCGCAAGTGGAGCACTTTAGCTAGTGCCCTGGTGTACAGCTTCAGCCTTAGTTCCACCTGGAGAGATGTCTAAAGTGCCACACTGGGCTACTGGGCTCCATGACACCAACACAAGACAAATTCGTACCTGAAAACAACCTCATCAGTACACTACTGTAGATGTCGTTGTTCCAAGGCTAGGAAGATTACTGAGGCCGGGCTCAAAAAGCAAGAGAGAGGAAATGTTGAGGTCTCCCTTGAAAAAGATTTTATGCTGGTTTTGTTTCCACCATTTGATGAATGTGAAACAAACTCTTTTGCTTTAAGTACTTTGATTTAGCATTCATAGATTCCCTGTACTTGATATACAGACTTTGTTCTGGGCTATTAATATTAAGTAATTGTGAGATATTTCCCCCTCAGCAACGCATGGAAAATCAGATCATCAATTGTTGGGTTACCCTGGGCTACTATTGGCCAACTTCCTCCCGTTGAATTAAGAATAATTTGGAAGAAATGTTTGATTATGCTTGTGGGACAATTCCTTGAGATGTTTGTTATGTTTTATAAATGATAACAAAACTAAAACTTTTTTTTTTTTTTAGGACAAATAATGTACTATTTGTTAATTGATATTTATGTGAAATCTGTTCTGTATTGTGTAAGGCCATTGTTGTATTTACTATATATTATTAAGTGTTTTTAATTATATTCATTAGGACCTGGATAAATGACCAGAGATTCTTGGAAAATCCATATTTTAAATGCAAAATTATATTGTGTAATTAATAATGAGTTTCCTTTCTATCTTTTTCATTTGAAATTTTGATAAAAAGCTGAACCATGCGTCTCTTGTCTACAGAGAGTTCAAACTTTGAAACGTTCCACAGATAGGTATTTTAAGATGATCCCACTCAAAATATTCTATGTAGTTACTTAACCATACTTGTACCCAATCCTTTGGGGCTTTAACCAATATGTTTTCTTTTGCACCGTTAAACCTAAGGAGGGTAGGTTCTCTTAATAAGTGGATGCATCACCAGCGCTCAAGTCAAGCTTCCTCTTCTCATCTGGGATTTCAAGAACAAGCCACTTGAATTAGCCCCTTACATTCATACCTAGCAGTCTGATACTGTACAGATTTTAAGTCCTTGGCATTCAGGAACTTTTCCAACTTAATTCCTAATTTGTGAAATTTCAGCTGCCTTTCTTTTTTTTTCAGTGTGACTAATTGTTTAACAGTTTAACCTTCAATTATCAGTGCAAATTTTAATATACCTAGCTGAATTCAATGCAATGCTAATTGTAAAATATTTCCATTAAGAGAATTGAACCACTTTAGAGACTCTGGCATAAAATAGAAAGGGGAGAATCAAGTATGCCTTTTAGCTCTTTGAAGCAGCAAATTTTAATGTTAAAAAAAGTAATTGAAGAACAAGATGTAAATCTAATGCCACTGTAAAGGGCAACATACAGTACCAAGACCTGAAATGTCAAAAACCCCAACAGCTTAGTTCAGCCATTGTTAGGCCTGAACCTGCAAGTGCTAATTACCTTCTGCCTTCACCTGAGAGTGAATAATAGCAGTTGATGGGCACTTGGCATCTTGCAAGATACTAGTTCCCAAGGCTCACAAAACCTGAAAGGGAGTCGCATTTGGTACATCAAAAGTATCAGCTTCTGGAAATATAATTTCTATCTTAGTCTGGTTTTGTTTGTTGAAGAGAACTTCTGACCTGCATGTACTCATGCTGACCTGCACATCCATGCCAAATCACTATAGAGCCATAAAGCTTGGCAAAGTTAAAGAGCCTGTTGACACAGAGACTCAGACAGCTCAAGAGTCCCAGATGATAGCTAGATACTACAAAAAGTGGAATAAAATTTTGGTCTCTGTTAGAATATCTGTGCTTCAAAATGTCCACTTATGTGAACACAACTTCAAGTAAGAAATTATTTATGAAAAAATATAGATTATCAGCGAATGTATTTGAGGTAAAGCACAAAATGAGTTGACAGTAAGATTATGTTTTCAGTCTTGAAACCTGTTTCCATTGCAGGCAGTTCTTACTTTTTTAAGTAGAGTATACAATTCCACCAAGGGACACTGGGAGGATTAGATTTCTTCTAGGGGATGGAAATGGTTAATGAAAGCACTGCTGTAAAAAGGTCATTTCTCCACGGTTTTTACTAATGTTTGTGTGTGGATGTTTTAATTTTTATTTCTTCCTTCTATGTCCTCCTTGTCTATGTTGTGTCTCATGACTGTTCTGGATTGTCACTTGCGGTAGGTTTATTTTGCTATTTGGACGCACCTAGTCCCAAGCTCTGATACATATAGTCTTCTGACAGCTCTGGCTCCTCAGCTGAGATTTATATGTAGAAGCTTTGATACACACATCAAGAGGCTGAACTAAATTGATTGGGTATTTTATTGTTTGGGTGTATGTTTGTGGGGAGGCTAGAGTGGGGGCAAAAGAAAAGAAGTTCTTATAGTTAAAATATTAAGCCAAACTGTACTAGAAAGCTCAAGTGTAAAATTGCTACGGACATAAAAATAACTTGCTCATTTTCTTTCTTTTTCTGTATAAATGTCACTGTATCAAAAGCACTATGTCTTAGTTTCGAAGTGTTGCTAAAATGCTTGGTACCTCATGAAACTTGCTGTGGGCTCTCGCATCATCATCTCAGTACACTGCCCACACTTAATGCTCCATACCAAACTCTTTTAGGTGGTCTTACTCCAGATTTGTGTTGGTGAAACTGATTTACAGTTAGGATCAGTGTTTTTATGGGATCTTCCCATCACAGTTTTCATCTTTATAACTTTCCAGTCTCTCTGCCATGCCTCTGCTGGCTCCCACTACTTTTTTCTTTAGGGGCAGAAAAAAAAAAAGTCCAAAAGCACCCAGGTCCAGAGGCACTGCAATAGCTGCTGTTTTATTGGGTCTGATTTTAATGCACTGGTACAAAAAAATTCTTGCTTAAGCTCTGCCTGTGGGCTGGGGAAAGGAATAGACCTAATCATTCCAGTCATGAACAGCGGCACTGAAAAATTACTAAAATCAAGCCCCATTGCTGGGAGAATAATTGTTGTGGTGGTCTGAACGTTTTATTAGGTCACAAAGCATTTGTGCAGAAGGGGGTTTAATAGCTCCATCTTTTCTCATTGCATCAGGCTGAAACAATGTCACCAGTGAAAGACTTTTGTCTTACACTGAAGATGTCTGTTAGGTGAAATAGGAGATTTGGGTTCAGATATACGTCCTGTACCCTGCAGTATGAGGAGTATATTCTTGGCTCTGCTACTGACTTACTGTGGCCTTCAATCAGGCACCTGACTTCTCTGTAGGTTTGTTTGGTTTTCTTATATATAGGCCTTCCTTTTACATTGGGGTCAGGTGCTAACAATCAGACTATTCTGATTAGTGTTCATGTGTTAATAGCAGTGCAACATCAGGGTGTTATAAAGTAATGTGATATTGAGAGCTGCAATTACATCTAACAACTTCACCATATAATGGTTTTCTTAGACTAATTCATTTTATGATATTAGCTGTTGGAACAATAAACACCCTTGCCCTCATGGAGTCAAAATAGTGAAGGAACAAGTTTTTTAATGTTGGGTGCCCCCAAATTTTTCAAAGTAGTGTGTTTTGATCCAGCAGAATGAAGATGATAGCCAAAATGAAGCCAGTAAAATCCACACTGATATTCTGAGAGCCTGGATTTCACCTGGAGGAACCCAAAACCTTATTGGCAGAAAGTATCCTACAGGGACTATCTGAGGGACAGGAGCTTTCTTGCTGGCAGTGGTCTTTTTTTCTGCAATGTTTGCTCATGTGGTTGTCTTTCTTCCCAGTTGAATGCCTAGAGAATAGTGAGTGTATTTATTCCACGATCCCACCTGTCTTGGTCTCAGCATGGCAATTCCCATTTGTTGGCATCTTCAGCCCATGCTGACATTAATACTCACAATGGCTTATCCAGACCCTGATTCACACTCAGAAAGATGGTATGTGCTGCAGAGCCATTACAGTGCAGAAAATTAGTCAGAAACAATGGGGACAAGTCTTTCTTAGAAAGCAAGCCTGATAACTACATGGTAGCAGTAAAAATGCATTGACTGAGTCCTGTTTGTACATTAATTTAATCGCAGGCTTGACCAATTGTCCTATTTTTTTTGATTGCCTCAGAAAACAACATGCAGAGTGCATAAAACTTATTGAAAAATGTGAAAATAACATGTTTATAAAGATACGATGTTATAGATGAGTGTTTGCATTCTACAGGGTTTTTTGCAAAACTGTTTTGTAACTTAGATTTATACTAGACTTCAGAACCCTGAAAATACGGAAGCAGCAGCTGTAAGCCACAAGGCTGGGCTCATTTCCATTCTGTCTCTACCTCTCAGTCACTCCCAAGAAGTCACAGGAGCTCCCTTTGCATACTTCCTGGGTTTCTTTTTCCTCTTTCTATAAAAATATTTTTCCTCTTAAATAATTCATTTGGTTTTTTAGTAACCTGTTGTATTGTTAGCATGATATGAAGATATAGATCCTCCTCATTTTCTTACATGTCTTGTTTTCTATACTGAAGGCCTTGCCACTAGAAGCTTCTATAGTCAAGGATATTTCTTTCTTGTGTCCTCTTGATTAACGGACCAAATTTTTAATTCTTTATTCAAGACCAGAGTCTGCAGGTTCCTAATGAGTGGTGTCTAGGAAGTATGCAATTATTCCCTAAATTAAGTGATCTGAATCACACTCTCGAGACATTTACCTGTATCTACTGATTATATGGAGAGCTATACTCCTACACCGAGTGCCTGAAGTCAGTGGGTATTGAATAACCTACAAGAACAGCAGTTCATATCAATGAGGTATACATTTAAGAACCTATTGGGAATATTTAATTCTCTAAGGCATTTATTCTTTATGAAATTATGAATAATAAACATGAATAGCAAAATAATCTTCAAGGATGACATCAGAGACTTGATAAAGTCCTGTTCAGAGTATCAGGGGGGTGATCTTAACTCTTTTTAAGCATCTGAGCCAAAAGAACAGTTCTTTGCCAACTTTTTGTCCACATATCAATGGGGCACCCTATAAATCATGTCTACCTAAATTTAGGTTAATTTTCACTGGTAAAAAGATGCAGTCCTAACTATATAGTATGGCAGATTTTTCAAATAGAAGTAAATGGGGTGGTCCTTCCATGTTGACAAGTCAGCTCTGTCCGAAAGTGTGCTTCCATCTGGCTCACTGCCATTGATTTGGGGAGGATAGAGAACAATTGATTGAGCAGCACGCACTGGCCAAGCAGCCTAAATTTGCCTCCTACTCACAGCCTGCTGCATAGCACAACCAAGTGCTGCCATATGGGAAGTGGGGACAGAGCACACTAGCATACTTAGAGGAGCACTTGCTGCTTTTTGTTCACATGTATCCTGGTTTTGGCTGGAATAGAGTTAATTTTCTTCCTAGCATCTGTATTTTGGATTTAGGATGAGAATAATGTGGATAGCACACTAATATTTTAGTTGTTGCTAAGCAGTCAAGGACGTTGCAGCTTCTCATACTTCCCTGATGATGAGAAGGTGGGGGTGGTGCCCAAGAAGCTGGGAGGGAAAACAGGCAGGACAACTGACCCAAACTGGCCAAAGGGATATTCCATACCATATGACGTCATGCTCAGTATGTTACAGGGTGTTGGCTGGGAGGTGGTGAAGCTTAGAAACTAGCTGGGCATAGACTCCAGGTGGTGAGCAATTGCAATATGCATAACTTGATTTGTATTGTATTATTATCATCACCCTACTCTTTTCCTCCTCCTTTTTCTGTCCTATTAAATTGTCTTTCTTTCAGCCCACAAGTTTTTTTAATTCTTCTCTCCCTGTCCCACTTCATTGAGGAAACAGTTACGTGTTTGTTTTGGGTGCCTTCTTGGTTAAACCACAACAATGCACATGGGCTCTGCATTCAAAGCAGACTCTGACTGACCCACAGGGTGAACTTCCAAAATAGACACCCAGGCTGAGATTGGCTGCATCTTTTTTCAGTGAATAAACGCTGGCTACAAGAAAAACAGATTCATTTGGGGTCTTAAAAGCTCCGGGTGAATGTATATATTCATATTTTACATTGAACACCTCTAGCACTTGCTGTATTCTTCTATTACACCAGTACCCGACCAATTCAGTGAGTTCTTCAGCTGAACATGGTAGCCTCATGTCATAGAGCTCCTAAAGAAAGCAAGCCTTTTGAATAATCCAACAGACCATTTAAAACCTGGATAACAAGCAAGGAAGTAATGTCAAGGCTGGACACAGCGGGGTCTCGCTCGTTCTGTGCGTCAGTGTGGCCCACTGCTGATGTGTGAGGCCAACACTCTTCCAGCCGTAATGGCAAAGTAGATTTCACAGTGACGGAAGCCTGGCTCAGCCACTGGAAACCCATGCACAACATTCTCTTTATACTAATTCACCGAGAGAAAGCAGATGCCAAAAGAATGAAACGCTGCCTTTCCTTCTGAGGGACTCTGATAGGAAATGTGCTACAATTGCAGGCTTTTCTGCTCTCTGATAGGGAATCGGCCAGGAATTTTTAAAGGCTTTTCTTTTCCCCAGGATAAAAATTGTTCAGATCAGAATTATGGTGTTCTTGAATGTGAATGAAATTGATAAGGGGTGTCCCACCATTAGTGGAAATGGAGCCATTCCTAGGTGAGGAGGAAAAATTGCCTTCCTGATAAATTCATTGTTAGACATGGCACAGAACATTCTCGCTACAAAATAATATTGTTTTCTTGCATTCAGCTCAGCAGGCATCTCACACGCCTGAGGACTGGGCATCATTCACACGTTAAAAAAATATCCCCTTCAGCATGTGAACAAAAGGAATGATTGATGGGGCAGGCGGAGATGGAACTCGGGACAGCAGCACGCGCTGTGCAGCACATAAACTTACAGGCTGCAGTCAGCATTCTGTTTTCCTTCTTAACCTGTCTCCTTCTTGCTTACTGGTGGCTTGTTTCCTTCAAAACGAGGCCATAGGCCACGCGATTAATGGAAGGGACCCTAAAATCTCTGTTAATTAAGGTGTTTCTTTACATATGGCAGTGAAAGACACTTTGCCTGAGGTCTTAAATAACTTGTCACATGAACCAGCCATTAATGATAACTGAGACTGGAATCAAAGTGCAAAAATATACCTTGATGGGTCTTTGCATCCTCCTGGTGACGCAGATATGTTGCTGGCCTCTGCCTTCCTGTACAGGAGGCGAGGGAGTAATCTTGCTGTCTTTCCCAAGTCTTGTGTCAGTTTGCTTTCCTGGAGCTTCTGCACTTGTGGAATCTGGAGGCAACCACTAGATCAACTGTACAGACCCTTGCAGACCCTCTCAATTCGTACATGCAGTTTTGGGGTGGGTTAAATGAAAGTATACATAAAGCTCTTTCAATCCCTGGAATCTCTCTTGTGGTTTGGGGGGGGGGGGGGAGTAGTGGGGCAAACCCAGTGCAGGGATTTTTGGTGGAACTGAGCTGGAAGCAAGGGATGTTCACACTATCAGGAGGCAGCATCACTGCAGAGAGGCTTCAGTCGGCTGGGAGAATGGGAAGCGGGGAGGAAGCCCAGGAAGTGTGAAAATCCAACTGCAAGGTGTGGAGTTTGCAGAACTGCAATTGCAAGCAGTTTTGTTTTATTCTTTCCCTTTTTAATGCAAAAGATGCAACTACCAAGAAAATTGAAAAGGAAGCAGTTTCTTTAACAACCAAAAAGAAAAGAGAAGACTGCAAAACCACTCTTAATTATGTTACGGAAGGGAAGAAACAGCCAGCAGATTGAAATGTGGATCCCAGATTGCTGTAATTTAGCCCTGTTTGTTGTAGGAGCCACTACAGAGCAGACGAGCTTGAAAACAATTCAGTAAACGTGGCACAGAAAAGAAAATCCTAGTGCCATGTGTAGATTTATGTCTGTGTCCTTGGTTAGAACTAGTTAGAGAGCTCATTCAAATACAGATTAAATGAGAGGTGGCTCAAAAATTCATTTTGCATTCCAGGTCCAAGAAAACACATTGCATATTGCATGACTCTGTTAAGGTCCCTGGCACAACGTAACTTTTCCCACTTGCTGATTTCATTAGATGTGGATGTATAACCTTGTAATGGTTGCAATGGATTAACACTTTTTTTTTTTTGCATATTCCTGCACCTGCTTATACATAAGCCTACGTTTTTCAGATATTTATACACATGTAAGAGGATATAGAGGTTTCGTCGTCGTGTCTTTCTGCATATGTTATGCAGAAATGAAGCAACCAATTGAGTGAACTTCACAGTCATTCCAAATTGGGAAAAATAAATCTGGTCTCCAGCACAATGTAATAATGCATTTCTATGCTGCATATTTCACGGGAAAGGCATTTAAAATGTCATGGAATTAAAAGAAATATTAGGAAAGGCTTACATTCCTCCGCATCTAAATCCAGGCTTTCTGTTCACAGTTGTGTCAGTTTAAGAGGCTTGAGGAAAAAGCTGTCTTATAATTAAAAATATTTTATTGTTCCTAAAACCAATAAAATATAGCTGCTTATTTTAATTGATTGTAGCAATACAACAGCAAGATCCAATATAGTGTGATATAGTGTGCTATAAATTGAAGGTTGCAGTACTATTCCATTAAATATTGATCTTTCAGAAAATCTCAATACAAAATGAAAATCCCTACGGGGTGTTTCAAGTACTTTGAAGCAATCTAATTCTTCTTCCTCTTTGGAATTCAGCAGCTGCATCAAACATGAGAAACTTCTGTGCTTCCTTTGACTCAGCTTCTTCTTGAAGCATTGGCCTCTAGTTTGAAAGCAAATACCTCTCTTGATAGTAAAAACTGTTACGTACAGACTACTGTAGAGATAATAATTTGTCATTTCTTCTCTTCCCCCATGCCATGACCTTGGCCAAATCCGAACACCATCTCATTCTTAGTGTCTCTTAGTGCTTCTGTGTTTCTGACTTAAGGTCAAAAAGAATCATATAGCTCCTCAGCTGATGTGAATAACGTCCAGTGTTTTCCATCTCTCCTGGGAAATAGCTTTCACCTTCCAATAGGCCTCTCATAACCTGTGGAGAAGTTTCCCAGCCACGCAATTTTTTCTGCCTGCACTTCACAACTCCCTTGCAAGGACATTAGTTTCCCATTGTATTTTCCATAGTCATAGTAAGAACTTTTTCACATTGAGTTACACACAGCATTATCCACAGTAGGTGGAGTAGCAGAAAGTCTAGTGATGTACTGGAGCTGTTTGTCTCCCTTCTGTCATGGAATCCTTTGCTAAGGGCAATACTGAGATGATTCAGAGCAGTGGGTCTTGGAGTTAACATCCCACTCTGAGTTATTGCTTCCTGTGGTCTCCAGGTTCAGATAAATGCAGTTGCTTCAGCTGGATTGAGTCACGTCTTTTCTTTGTCTTGATCAGAAGTCCTTATTACCACCAAAAGCAGAGTGTTTGGCGTAATGACATCTCCCCATATCCTGACAGTCCCACCTATGGTCCCTCAGGGGCTGTGCCCCTTGCCATAAAGCCTGTCAAGGTTTGAAGTGTCACACGTGTTGTACTAACAAAAATGTTGTCCTACAAACAGGGATGTCACTAGCAGCTCAGTGATTAAAATGTCTCAAAATAATTTTCATTTCAGGCAGTTCAGCCCTTCCCAATAGAAATTGTTTAGTTCAAAAAGCATTACTCTTCCAACACCGCAGCTGATTCTCTTCCACTACCAACCTTTCCCACCGATCTCATCCAGGTAGTCTGTAATTTATGTTTCTAGTGGAGTCCATCATTCACCAACATTCAGATATTTAACTCCAACCCGGCTCCTCAACTTGCATAAATCAATGTTATTGTTACATTGATTTCAGTTGAGCTGTGCCAGCTGAATTTCTAGCTTATTTCAAAAGGCAGCGAAATAATTGCTTAATACTGAACAGTTTTGAATCTGACCTTTTGAATTTAGATCTGGCTTTCTGAAAAATAACATTTTCTACCTCAGAGATCAATCTTTCCTCTTACCACACCCACGCAACTGTTGCACAGCCCCCACTGCCTTCATGGCTGAGTGAGAGTGGTAATACTTTCACGTTCTTTCTTTCCCCAACCACCGACAACTGTGGTTATGGCTTCTTTCCAGCCTTGCTGTCTCCTTGGATAGAGAGCTCCAGCTGCAACCTGTTGTTTAAATATGCCATTAGGTTTCATCAGACCACCTCATGTAGTGAGAAAAGGAAAGAACATAACAAATCTTATTCTTGCATTTAATAGTCTATTTCTGCAAGCAGAAGGGCTGTAAAGAAGGAACTTTCATCTAGGTAGCGCATATATAGATAAGGGTACCATTTACTGTAACATGCAGATAACAATGATGAATAGTCAATATTGATGTTTTCACAATCTCAACTTTATTTTCCCATTTCCTGCAATTTTTTCACTATTTGTCTGATCACTTTTGCAATGTTTTAGTTCTTACTAAGGTAAGAATATGCTGGAATAAGATCTACATAGTTAGTTAGGGTTCATATGGTTTGGTAATTGTATTAATTCCATTTTTTACAGTGCAGATGCTTTCGCTTTCTGGTACAGGAAAAAAAATTTACATCCTTTAGTGGTTTAATTCTGTATAAAATCTAAGATAAACGCTGTGTCCTTTACAAATAGCAGGTTTTATGCAGTAGACAAATCTGTAAGCAGTTCTGAATGTCTTTGTTTTCATGTTTCTTTCTAAGCAAACTAAAAACTTTCAATCAATTTGGTTCAGCCAAGCTTTGTAGTGAGAATGAATAAAGAGGAAATTGGTCTCGGGAGGGAGGGAAAAGGAGAAACATGCATTTGCTAATGGCATGGTGAAAACTTTGCTTCCATATTCATTCTAAATGAACGTGAAAAACGTTTGGCATATGACTGTAGGAAGAACTCATCCACAGCACATGCTCTGTATCATAGTAATCCTACAGAAACGCGTTGCCGATTGCGAACAATTCACAGCATGCACGATCGAGTTTGACTTGCCAAGACGTTCCTAAGTTGAATGAATGTATGACTTTGCTTATTTAATAGCATGTTTGCCTCCTTGTGCCTCTTTGAGAGCCAGTGTGAGCCCAGAAGAATTTTTTTGATATGGAGTTGATATTTTGTTTCTACTTTCAGGTTTTATAACAATTCTTGCTTGTAAGAGTCCAAGAAGCTTTCTTCCTACTTCCATTGCTTGCTTGCTGATTTACAACATCTTCTTGAGCAACCTAAATAGTATAAATATATATGTAAACTGCATATTTGGATTTCTGCTGTCATGCTTGCTTTTAATGGCTTCAAAATAGATTTGGGAACAGTGTCTATTTTAAACTGGTACTTAAGAGTTTGTCTTATTTACAAATGTTGCATTCCTTCTTTCTAGGCTCTTAAGGATGATGATGCTGAGACTGGGCTGACTGATGGAGAAGAGAAAGAAGAACCCAAAGAAGTGGAGAAACTAGGGAAAATCCAATATTCTTTGGATTATGACTTCCAGAATAATCAGGTTTGAAACAAACAACCTGTAACATTTCATTTTTCCATGCACAAGGGGATAATGAAGTAATACCTTTAGTCACAGTAGATATTTCTGAAATCCTTACTGCTTGCATGGCGTATAAAAGAGAAAGCAAGACTGAAGATTAATTACAGAGGTACTACTAAATGGGTAGTCAATGTACTTGAAGTTTATATTACACCTTTAATCAAAACTGAAGACACAGTTTTATCTAATGCTTATTAATAACTTATATTAAGGCATCACCAATCAATGTCAACCCACATTATAATATGGAGTCTGCACGCAGACAGTAAAAGATGGGTTCAGCCTTCAGGTATGTAAAATGTAAGCAAGCAAAAGATAAGAGGGAAAAGAGAGAGACATAAAAGTAAGTTGATTCACTGTGGGTCTATTAACATGTTGATAACACCAGGAGTAGCTTTCTTGCACTTCACTGAGTGTGCGCTTTGCCTTATTAACTAGCTGCATCCGTTTCTGTTGCTCTCCATGAAAGTCCAACTATTAGCCAAGAAAACTTTAGTTTGGAACAAAAGTCCAAGTAAAAATGTCAGTCCCAAAAAAAACCAATGAAGTTGGACAAGGAGAATCTCTCCACTCAAAGACTGATATCCTTCAGTACCCTACTCTGAAGCTGCTAAGGTCGAACTTCGGTATACTTACCCAAGTTTTCAGTAGGAACAGGCACCATAATGTGATGTAGGCCTAGAACTAACCTACTTCATGGGTCTGGCCATATCCTGAAACTCATATTCAATTCCTTCCCCTGGCCTCTTGCTGTGTCATTGGTATCACTTTTGTCAGTTCTACCGATGCACGGTTTCCCATTACGACTCACTGTGCTTAACTTCAGGCCAAAGTACACCAACACATCTGACTTCTTTACTTCTACTCTTCACTCTTTCAGTGAACTTGAGAATACATATCCTGCATTTCATTTTTTGACACATTCAGTCAAAACCACATCATTCGTCTCACTTTAGGGAAAGAAATGACTACTGAACTTAAATCCTTGTTAAATCCTGTTCTTCATCTGAACAGAATTCCACATGCACTTGTGATTTATTTCCACATTCAGATTCTTTATTAGGTGCTGTTCATGGAATGCAGTACATCTGTTTGTTGCAAGACAAAGAAACTAAGAGCAATTCAGAACAATTTCTGTGTCAGCAGCAGGGCGTATACACACAACTATGACCTGGAATAATACATAGTCTTTCACTTTCTTTTCAACTATCTCCTGACTACCAGTACCTGTTTTTCAATACAAGAGCCAAAAAGAGTTCTGAAGCCTTTCAAGAATCTGTGGTTAAAGGAGCCTTTCCTTGACTCCCAGAGTAAAAACCGTGGCCATGAGATGAGTCACACTGATCCCCCTTGAAATCAGTATGAAATCAGTATGAAGCATTAGACCCTTCAGAAGCACAAGATCTAAAGAGGGGGAAAGGAAAAGCTGCAAATGTGTTCTGACAAATGGATTTCAGTTTCCTTAGAATATGAAAGCAAACTTTCTGTGTCAGTTTTGTTAAAGGAAATGTTGATTTTGTGAACTATATTTCACAAAGAAAAGCAGGATGGGAGAGCAACAAATTTGTATAAGTGTGTAGTATTTAATTGAGGCAACATATTGAGTTATGGATTCTTGTTTTATTTTGCTGCTCTAAGCTATGTTGCAGCTTGGATTTTATCATTAGATTATATAAAAGAGCAGAAGAGGGGATTCAATGAAGTTAGTATAGCATGGTAGCATGAAACTGCAGACCAAAAATCCAGCTAACACATTGCACAGGGTTAAGAATGAAGACAACATGCTCAGTGTACTCTCCAGAGCACAATGCCTCCGTTTTAGAGAGAAATTTTAAAAGGGAATTGAATTGCTTTTCCACTCTGTTAACTGAAAGTCACAGACTTGTTTTTCATTCTTTGATGTGAAAGACTTGATGTAGATCTTGAGCCTATCCCTGTATTTATGAAATGTTATGCATCTAGAATAAGAATGACAGAAGTATTTCTTACAGCTAAAGGAAAATGTTTCATGCAGCTTAAGAGTCCTATAGGTGGGGAAGCGTTCAGGACATACTATGCATTTAAAACTCATAAAAATTGGAGGAATCTCTCAGAAACCAGAAAGTTCTTCCCTAGATTGACTATATTGTTCTGTATTCCAATTGTTAGAGCTTCTGTTTCCAATTTTAAACAATTCATCCATGAGAGCAGCAAATACATTGTGACTGAAGCACTGATTTAGAAGAAAATATTCTCACATTCCCAGTTCTTAATATCTTGTCTTCAGATTGACCTTGAAGAGTCACTTGAATGTTTACCTTGGTTCTGTGTCTATGAAACAAGATTAAAACTCCATTATGCTGATAAGACCTAATGCAGGCTGGGATGTCTAGATAATATAACGTAGCACAGCATAACATAACATAACCCTTCATTTATAACACTTGAAAAATTACGAAGGCATTTTCAATTTTCAAATGTGCTTCAGTCTTATTTTCAAAACTGTGTAAGAGATTTAAGAAAGTATTTTTTCTGTTTTACAATGAGATTGCAGATTGCTGTTAGAAATTAGTTACCAATGGTTAGATTTCCTGGTGTATTCTTTGAAAATGCTGTCCTTCGTTTACTACCTAATCCCATTTGTATACATAGCGAGAAAAGTTAAATGTAAGGAAGACAGCAAGATGCATTTGTTTTCAGTAAAGCTCTGCCTGAGGATTTGCATTTCATATATCACCTTTTTGTGTTTGCTTGGGAGGAAGGTTACATGTTGGGAATTTAGAATACAGATTTTGTAGTCAAAATTAGACATTCTTGATTGTTTAATATTGTGATTTCTATTCATGGTGCCCAGCATAGAAAAATAATGCACATGAGGAGAGAGCAATTGTAAGTTATTTGATTGCAGTCTTTAAAAAGATGAAGTCTGTATTTAGCTGTAATCAGCTGCCCTTTGAAAACCTCTTCTCTGCTTAAAAACAGCCTTTGTACAGTCTGCATCTGCCATAATTGGTTTTCTAAAGTCTATAGTGTTGCTTCATTTGCCTTCCTTGAAGAGGGGAAGGGAAATAGTTTTTTCATAGACCAGAAATAGAGTCTGCATGTGTATTTCTCTGTTAGAGGTTGGGTTTTGGGTTGGTTGGTTTTTTTTATAATATCTATTTGAAATTTCATTCTGCTGTTTTTCTCTCTCTTCAGCTTCTGGTTGGGATTATTCAAGCAGCTGAGCTGCCTGCATTAGATATGGGTGGTACATCTGATCCCTATGTGAAAGTTTTCCTGCTGCCAGATAAGAAGAAGAAATACGAGACAAAAGTCCACAGAAAGACCCTGAACCCTGTTTTCAATGAGCAATTTACATTCAAGGTATTTTTTTGATAATTACTGAAAGGTTTTTTTGTGTACCCACTCTGTATCTCATGCTTGGCTACCAAGCTAGACGTCTTAGTTAATTGGTAACTGCAGCATAGTGATTTTTCATGTTGTCGAAACATGTGATACTCAATCTTATGATGAAAATGGTATCACATAGTGTCAGATCTCAGTAGGTGTTAAAGGCACAGTTTGATTTTAGGCACTTCAGTTTTCCTGATGTATGACAGTCTGATCCATATTTTGTGGCTGGATAAAACTTAAAGAAAGTCAGAAAATGGTGACAGTTTGACAAATGTCTGGGAAATTTCACGAGACCAGCATTTTCTTTGAATATCTTTGTAGTCTGATTTATGAATTTCAGTGTGCTATTTCTTTTCCCTGCAAAAAATAAATTAAAACTCAAGGAAAGTAAATGGATGAAGGACAATACAGCAGATTAATCTTGCTAGACTTTGTCATAGCAATTCTTTGCCGTGCTACTTTACATATGAAAAGAGATCATGTCTCAGATTTAATAACATGTGAATTAAATAAATGTAGCTAAGGCTTATGTTGCAATATTTAAGTCATTCCAACAGTATCTGTCAATAGTATTTTTCTATAACTGTAGCAGTACCTAAATTCCAGTTAAATACACAAAAGGAATACTCTACAACATGTTTCATGGGGCTTCTCCTAATATACATTCCTCTGCTGTTACTTTAGGCCTTTCTCTCTATGCCCAGTCTTATAATGACAGCTCCAGATTGAAAACAGGAACAGCGAAAGACTCAGGCTATGTAATCATTCAATGAGAAAGATATCCCTGGAGGCCAGAACTACTTCTGCATATATAAGCTTATTTTTTCCCTTGAAGATGTTCATAAAAATAATCTTTTGTGGGGAGTTATTTTTTCCTTGAGCTTCCCTAAGAGAGTATTTAAGAGAAAACAGAGTTATAAATTACAGATTCCCGTGCAGCTCACAAAAGAAAAGAAAGAACCGATAATGCTGTCATCTAAGATGAAGGTACAAATTATAAATCAGATCATCCACTCGTGGGCATAATGTCCACTTCTTTTGAGTCACATCTTTAATATTCAAGTTTTATGCTTTGGAAGAAAGTTTGTTTTCCATGCAAGACCTCACAGAGTGCTTAGGTGCCTCCCAGTATGGTGCTGATCATCCCCTGGATACTGTGGCATGTACTCAAGAGAAAACCAACAGGTCATGCCAAATACTGTCATTGTTCTGGGGGCTACACTGAAAAGGCAAGTGACCACTTAACTAGTGTCACAACTATAATAAATAACTGTAGCTCCTTGGGAACTACTGACAATTTCTCCTCTACTTGGTCAGAACCTTACTTCTGTGACCCACTTCAGGTGGTGCACAGCTTCTGTTGGCACCCTTCCTGTCATAGAATCATAGAATCATAGAATGGTATGAGTTGGAAGGGACCCCAAGGATCATAGAGCTCCAACCCCCCTGCCACAGGCAGGGCCACCAACCTCCAGGCCTGGATCTACACAAGGTTGCCCAGGGCCCCATCCAACCTGGCCTTGAACACCTCCAGGGATGGGGCATCCACCACCTCTCTGGGCAGCCTGTTCCAGCACCTCACCACTCTTTCTGTAAAAAACTTCCCCCTAATATCTAATCTAAACCTTCCTTCCTTTAGTTTTAATCCATTTCCCCTTGTCCTGTCATTGTCTATCCTTTTAAAAAGTTGAATCCCCTCTGTCTTTCAGCAGAGCTGCCCACCATGCCGCCCAGGCCCATTTCGTTACCTTCTCTGAGGGTGTAGCTTTGAGCTGTCTGCCTTCCTCCCAAGGAAGGGCTAATGGGAATGAGATGGGTTGTGATGCTGCTCTGTTGCATCTTGAGCCAGGGACCTCATTCCTTCTCCTCTTTGGGTGGTTCCCTATCTTAGTGCTTTTTTCATTTCTGTTTCTTAAATATCCTGGTATTCATGCAGCTGTCTGAATTGTACCCCCACACTGTGCGGCCGAAAGGAAACTGAGAAATCCTAGCTGGAGTACACCAGTCTGACAGAGGGCGGTGTGCCCCCCCAAAGTGGGAAAAGGGTTCATGTCTGGAGGGTGACATGTCTTTGTCAGAAAAACACTCCTATACATGTCCTCCTACCAAGGTTTCGCTCTCATTAAGTCATGAGGCTGAGTATCTTCAGAGATAGAAAGCAGGGAGAGGGAGCAATCCTTTAGGAGCATGGAGAACGTCACATCCTTGTTTGTCCTGAACAAAGCTATAGGCTGAGGCTGCTTTAGAGATAATGAATGGAGAAAGCATTGCCACTAGATCTTCTTTAAAAAGGAAAGTAGCTAAAATGAACTTTACTAAGTTCAAGTTAATGATTTAAAAAAAAAAATTACATAGTGATAGAGGTATTTTTTTCATTCATTCCAAATAAGCAGCATCCACTAAGTGGTATTGTAAGCTGATGGAGAAAGAAAGTTCACAACATTTCTCTTCTGTTTTTGAGGTTGCATAAAAACATGCCTTCCACATACATTTTCCTCCTGTAGCTTTTTAGAAGATACAAATAATTTACAGAATCGAAATAGATTTTTCTGTGGCATTTACTACAATACACCAGCCTGTACCCACTGAAGCTATTGTACTCAGTAATGGCAGCTCTCAACTTGAAAAGCTTCTTTTAAACGTTATATAACATGTTATGAAAAAGGAAAGCTACTCATGTTATTAGTGTTTTAAAAAGCGAGTTGAAGCCAAACAGTAACAAAAGACAAGAGTCCTGGGGTTTAAACAAACGGGAACATACAGTGGTTAACAGGGCCAGTGATAATGCTATGCTTTCATTCTTCTTTTTATATAGACAATTAATAGAGAAGTGTTTACTGAAGCCCATGGGAACCATTTATACTTGCAGAATATATTCAAATTGACCAAGTGTTCAATGTAAGTCCAAACAATTCCTAAATCAAACCTCTCCAGATAGCCACTCAAGTGTAGCTTACCTGAACTGCACATCTCATCTGAATATTAAAAATGTGACTCATAAGCATCCTAACCCACAACATCTGTCCGAAACACTTCAGAACAGCTGGAGAATTAGTCAGAACTTGGCCTTCTGCCATCACAATTTCTAGCTGTACAGCATGACTTCGAAAGCACCTTAGTGTCCACAGTGTGAAAGGTATGGTAATGAAAAATACCTTTTGGTAAGTAGTAGGTAATGGTACTGCTAGAGAACTATTTAATGTCTAATTACTTGTCAGATACAGTAATCCAGTTCTGCTTTTTCCATCGGTCTGGGAGCTACCCATTTCTGAGTGATGACAGTTGATTTATTGAGGAAAAGACACCATTGTGTGAAAAGTTCATGTGTCTTCAGTGCAAATAATTGGGCTTCCTCTTTCAGTTTCATCACCCACAAAATGATTTGAAGTAGAATGAGAAAAACCCAGGGAGTGATGAGTGAGCTGCCACATTGTTCTGTCGAGCGCCAGAGCCTGGTCTCAAAAAATACTGCGCCCGGTTACTCTGAAACAAATGCACCTCATAATTTTCTCTGCAGTTCAATTTACCTGAGATGACAGCTGATAAACCAAAGAAATAGATTTGCATTGTAGTGGACTGATCGTTATTGTCTCAGATACGGAGTTTGTCATTTTCTCTTCTTTGCAGGTGCCATACTCTGAGCTGGGTGGAAAAACTTTAGTGATGGCGGTTTATGACTTTGATCGCTTCTCCAAACACGATATCATTGGGGAATATAAGGTTGCGATGAACACGGTGGACTTCGGGCACGTCACTGAGGAGTGGAGGGACTTGCAAAGTGCAGAGAAGGAAGAGGTAAGAAAAATAAGACTTTTTTTTTTTCCCCCAGGACACTTTTATCCTCAGCCAGAGAAACAGTCAAACTAACAACATTTTTTTTGCCTAGACAGCTCCCATCTGTTATCAGCATTTCTCAGACTTACCTCGCCTGATAAATTTTTGATAAGCATCTTTTCCAATACTCATTGAATGGTAAATTCTCCTTTGCTAATCCTATTTTCAATCTTTTTTATACTTTATGCAACATATTAAGAAAGTTTTCATGAGTTTGAATTTTTCTTGAATTGATGCAGTTTGGGGACATAGAATTTGCATTTGAATTATAAGAGCAGTGTGCATGTAGGCTTCTTTGTGACCCTAATCATTCTCAGGCTTTCAATCTCAAGGCATCTTATTGTGCACAGACATAACAGTAGGTTTTCATTGAAATATCTTACAGCTTGATTGAGCCACTAGGCAATAAAATACATTGATTAAAATTATTCATTCGATAAAGAACTTGGAATGGCATCTCACTCAAAATTAATCACCTTTTTTTTTATTTTCCTCTCTGTGTGAACATCCCATGGGTTCATTATTTAGTGGGTATAGTGCTACGTGTACACAAGACACGTTTCAGAAATACTTCATCACTAAATTGTGATGAAACCTCACAGTCCTGTGAGGTTGTTCATACTGACACATTCACCTTTTTATTTATTATGAGCCCGTTTTGTACTGAGTTTCACATTATTTTTCCTTTTGATTGCTAGATAATATCTGCCCACTCCTAATAGTCGGAGTGCACAGTGTGTTTCAGTGCTCTGGTGGGAGTCTAAGCTCCTCGTTGACTAATTTAGCTAATAAGCTGCTTTGGATTTGAAGCATAGTTTCTGCAATTAAAGGGACAACCTCTGGATGAAATCTTTCCTTAATTCAAGTGATAAAACCCCGAGTATTTGATTTAACCTAAAAGTTGTAGGAAACTGCAGATGTTGAGCCATGCAGCCTTCTCAGAGTTTCAAAAACAGTAGATTTCAGTCTTGCCTTTTTGAGTGTTTGTTTTTAAAGACTCTATTTTCAGATGTCTTTCTTCTACTGCTTATTCATTTGAAAGCCACTGCTACACAGGGACTATTCTGCATGGCATTGTTTCATCGTGATAGCATTTGCAGGGCTCTCCTATTGCATATGACATTGGTACCCATGCTATGTGGGGCACTTTTTTTTCCACTCTTAGAGATAAAGATGAAAATGAAAAAAAAGAGGAAAAGGTTTGAAGTTCAAGGACCCTGTTCCTTTAAAGCTATGAGGTACTTAGAGATATGGTTTAGCTTAGGACTGGAATGGTTGGACTCGGTGATCTTAAAGATCTTTTCCAACCTTGTGATTCTGTGATACTGGAAGCCTAGAAACGTGAAATGAGTGTATTAATCATTCCAAACTTTATTGAGTATCAAACTGGACTTTATTGAACCACTGTGTGTGATATTAAAGCATTTCATGTTTTTCTGTTGCAAAACACTACAGAAAGAGGAATTGAACCTTCAGCTTTGTAGTATAACTTTAAGCTTTTAGAACAACCCTATCCCCGTATGCAGGTAATGGATAACACAGCATAGATTATTGTGGGGTTTCATCAGTCTTGTGGCACTGAAAATCGCCTCTGGAGTTTTCTAGCTTACGTCCACAGTGAAACCTGACTCAGTCCCTTGATTCCTTCATAAAGTTCATATCCTGCTAATACAAAACAAAGTCAAAGATGCTTGAAATATAGTGAGCTATTTCCAAAAATGTATTCTGACTTGAAAAGAATTTGTGGTTAAAATAAAAGAAGGTAATTCAAAACATAATTCTTAAAGTATTTACGTATTAGAAGAGCATTTCAAGAACTTTGAATAGTTTGCATTAGGTATGAACCCTAGGTTGTACCTTGTTTGTGCTTTCAGAGCACAAACCAAGTGAACTGACAGGTGAGTATTTTTACATATTTGTCATTTGTCTATGCTAACTAGGAGAAACTAGCTTGCCTTAGTTGCTGTTTGAGCCTCTGCCCTCACTTTTCTTCAAATTCAGGTACAATGTTTACAGAAAAAAAACATGTCATTTTTGTAAAGTTTTTTGATAGGGCCTTTTTGAAGCTGCTACTGATGCATGGCTTTTTTATTCATAAGGAACTAGGCAATATCATCCTATGAAAACATCCTGAAAAACTGTGCTTCCACCAATTCCCTAAATATTTTTTCATAATACAGGAGGTCACTTGTTCCATTTTTGCATCTCTATGCTCACAAGCATGCAAAATATCCAATAAATATGGAAAAATGTCATAACTTAGGTTAGTTGGAGATGTGGTTACTCATGGTTTTCTATATATTAGTTGTAGCTTACCCCACAAAAGCTCCTGAATTTACTGTACAAATAAAATGTGACCCTACAGAAACCAGTTACTCAAGATGTACATCAGTCAAGTTTATTTAATCCAAAAAGGTCTTCGCTTATTTTTAAGCAAAGGGAACCTCTACTTCTGCCATATACATGTTGAGCCTGATTCAAAGGACTGCTTAGCCCAGTTTGGAAAAGAAATCTCTACCAGTAACCAAGAGAGTTACATCTGTCAGTGCTTTGGGAGCTGTTTTTCCCCAGACGTGTCATTCATAGTTCCATCTTTGACTTCTGCCAAGGACTTCACCATCTTCAAATTTTCAGCCTTTGCTCAGATGCCATGCATGTTCTGCTAGATTTTAGGAGACAATAACTATGGGACAAAGAGGGGTGGGAGAGGTCCTACCTCCATAAACCTGTTAATCAGCTGACACAGCAGATGTTGCGGAATTCACAGCAGATACAGCTGTGACCAAGCTGTACTCCAGCTTCAGAATTAGCAAATACAGTACTGCATGTACAAAGCCTAACATGATTTACCTGTGCCAGATATGTAGCAACAGAAACACGCTTCTCTCTCAGTACTGATCATGAACATGACGTGGTGGTTTGGCTTACTAACACTATGCAAACATGATAAAAAATGAATTAAAACCCAAGCAACTGGATTTCATCCAAAAATGTATGACAAATTCAATTCTATTGCTGCCAAAAATCTTTTGTAGACTATTCTACGTGTTATAATTGTGTAAGGAATTTGTTCATGGAAAGCACGTCTGTATGTGGTCTGTATGATAGGTCTTATTTCCTTTTTTTACCCTTACAGCACTTAGGTAAGTTTGTCAGCTCTTGACAGCCTAGTGCTAACTAATATTCTAAATATGCTTGCAATTAAGTATCAGATGCCAAACTATCCTTAAGGTTTTAATTATGACCCTTAAACAAGATAGCACATCAGTGACAATTGTCAACAGGCACTTTGAAAGAACCGTGTAGGTGGCATCAGTCAAACTAAGTATAAAAATTATTATTTTTATTTGACTTTATGTAGAATTCAGTTGATGCACATTACTGAATATACAATTTAATTAACACTGCAAATGCAGAGGGCAAAATCATTTTACAAGTGGTTACCCTTCTTTTTTGCTCATAAAGCTGTATTTTCCATCCTTTTTTTCTAAATGGGCTTGAAATTTATTGCAGAGGATGAAGGTTTAATGAAATAAATTTGAAGCTCTACCTCTCACAGCCCAGCCATTTGAACGGCATGTCTCTGACACTGCATTCTCATCTGGGAAAGGTCTATTAATATATTTATGTTGGTGAGGCACTTTGAAGGTACAAGGCTTTATGTAAGCATTTGTTATGCCTGTGAGGGCGCTGTGGGAATGCTCAAGTCTGTACAATGACTGCTAAGTATTGGGGAGGCCACTACTAACCATCTGCATACCTTGAATCCTTTTTCCTTGGCTGCTTTTAGCTCTGCTGTCCTTGTGAATATATGGAGGTGATTTGTCTCTTAGTCCTTCAGTCTCATATGACTGAGAGCAAGGGAGGGAAGAGTGGTAGATACTGAAAGATTACTCACTTTTACCGAGTCTGACATATAATGGTTTGGGCACAGAGTGTTAAAAAAACAGATCATAGGAGTTTGCTCCTCTGTGTCGTCTACCAGATGTCACTGCCATTAACTTTATCTGAGTACACACTGCATCCAATATCTGTTATCACTCCAGTACAGAAGGCCAGACAGACCTCTTCTTTGCTCACAGCAGTGTGAATCATACTGAGAGTCATCTTCTGAATACTTCAACTGATTTCCCCCAGACATTTTGTTATATTGGCACTTAAATTGAAAACCTGTTGTAGCAAACATTCCAAGAAATTTTAGGGAATACAAGGAAGAACAGAAACAGTTATTTCCATTGAAAGCAGTGGAAGCAGAGCCTTATTCCATGAGAAGAAGGATTTTTGACCTACCAGTATCCACCACCAAGAGTTCTGCAGACTTCTTACAAATGCCATCACATAAGGTTCTGCATTGCCTGATTAGGGGTCTACCATGGATAAGTTACATGGTGGGTGACGCATACTCGTACCACCGTGGGTTGTGATGGATATACTTTGTACAGGACTTCTAAGTTGGAAATCTGCTGGCAAACACCATCAGAAGACACATCTTCTCTCCTACGTGATGCAGAATCCCAAGCAGGAGAGATATTACAGTACTGCCTTGCACAAGGGTGAGATGCAAGCTGGCTGCAGCAGGGGAGTGGAAGACCAATTCTGTGAAGGTTGACCTGTGCTATTCATGAGGATTGTTCTTTCCTTCCTCTTCAAAAAATAGAAGTTAAAGGAAGGAGTCGGGAGAGCAGGCCTGAAATGGGTGTACTTAATACCTTGGAATGCTTCATAGAAGCTTATTGAATTTTCAGCACTGAAACTTGCAGAGAGTTAAGAGGAAAGGACATTTTTGCAAATGTCAGTGTCAAATCACAGCAGCAAATCACTGTCATTTTCTGTTATATCAGAGATGGACAGATGATCTAATAGGCCTTTCCCATCTCTAATAATAACACTTAGTTCTTACACAGCTTTGCAGATAGCACAGTGCTTTGCAAAAGAAAGTATCATTATCCCTATGGAGATGCTGTCAGGGTGTCAGACAAATTTTAAAATGTGAGGTCTCCTTTATTTAGCTGCATATTATACTGGATCACTCTGTTTTCTGCATGGTGTTCAAGTTTTCTCAAGTTCACTTCTTCTTATACCAAATCAAAACTTTCAAGGGTTTTAATTTTCAGGTTTCATGGCAGAGTTACATAGAGTAAATGCACAACATTTCAAACATCTTCAGTGCTGTACATGCAGCATCAGTCCTGCAAAGGAACTGAATTAGATAGTGAAACAGGTAGCAAAACAGAAGTCCTTAAGTGTGAGAATAAGCAAGCCTGATTTGAAATTCTTCAGCAGTTAATTAGTTGTTTTTCATCTTGAAATTGAAGATGTTGAAATGTTGTGATTTTAAAGGTAAAACCATATGACTCAAGTAGAGCAGTTACGGTACTGTTTCAGGCTATTATAATTATGCATTTCTTTTCTCACCTTTCATACTCAAACTGCTGACAATCCCACTATATACCTTTGTTGAATATTATCTTTCTTACTCCCTCTCTGGAAGAGGCACCTACCTTAGGAGGTCAGAGGCATTCTTATGTTACAACAAAAAGAGCATAATTGGCTTACTTGAAATCAAAAGGGAACTTGTCTTGATTCATCTCAGACTGTCTGCTTTACAGATATTAAATTCAAATACAGAGCACAGTAGACAAGAAGGAGCAGCTTGGTGTTAAATTCAGGCTCTGCTGGGGCCCTTCTGTTTCTGGACAGCATTCATTGTGAGATCATAAAAACTTGTATTGTTTATTTGTCAAAAATGTTCTCTTGACCATTTGACTTTCAAGTGTGGAAGTGCATCTTGAGATTAAGTTGCACTGACAATGTACATCCTACACTTGGTGCTAAGCATCTAATGATCCATATACAAAGTAATTATATTAATGTTGATTCTAGACACGACATATTCTTAAAGAGCTTGTAGAATGTTGCAAGGCCAAAGGAAAGAATAGCAGATAACTCTCCATCTCTGCCTCTTAATGTTACCGAGGGCAGGGGGGCTGGGTATTGCTCAAGTATAGGATATTTTTTAAAGCCTAACAGAGGCCAGACCAGCCAAGAAGTTCAAAAGCACTGCACTTGGGTGTTAAACATGCAGCAGCATTTGAAAGCAATGTTCTGAATGGTGTTTTTATAGGCTTTTGAGAAAGATGCTGAGAGGGATCAAAATCATCTCTGAGTTCTTCTTAAAAAAGTTTAAGCAGAATTTATATCCCTGAGATGCTGGAAGTATTCTCCATGTACCTGCAAGTGATTCATTCAAATAGGTGATGTATCAGTCATTTGCATGTGTATTCCAAGTGGAAGGTGCTAAAGCTACACTACAAAGAAATGTTTTGGATAGAAGCTGCAGAAGGAATTCCAGGGAATTCATCCATATTCATGGACTATGCCCAGTTATAAAGATCTGTAATCTGCGAGGGTTTGCAAATGCATCTGCAGAATCAGCTGATTGGTGTGAAAGGACCACAGAACACGCTGCACATGAAATTTTCCTGTATTGTTCTCTACCCAGACTTTTATGTACTTTCCTGGTTTTCTGACTACTAGCATCAGTAAATGTATTATCCAGAGGCAGAAATTGCAGTTCTTGCTGGGATTCTAGGCAGAAGCTTTGCAGTAGTCCAGGGTAATACCTTAATTCCCTTTCTCCCCTCCCTTGGCAAACTGACAGTGACAAAAATCATTATCTGACTGCTGTTAGAAACCAGGATCAGGAGCTAGGGGAAACTGTAAGATGGCTGTTTCAAAATACTCCATCATAAATATCACTAGAAGGACCTTCACAACAGAGACCAGCATCTTACCAGTCACAATGAAAGTGCAGCTCTCACAAAGATGATAACAGCTTTTTCATTAAAGATTGAGGAGCAATATGCCATCCTGGTCTCCTCACTTCATTGTGCCCAGTCCACATAGAACTAAAAGACCATGGTTTCCAGAAGCCTCAGAGAAAGATGTATTTTTGAAAAGGTTAAAGACAAAGATTTAGGCATAGTGGTCAGAGAAAGAAAGGTATTAGCCATTTTCTTGATTTCTTTCCTCTGTCACCTTTTAAACACCAATTTAGACCATGTCAGGAATTGCCATAGTAACCATTAACCTCTTTTCAGATCCTGTTGTGTTTCAGTTTAGTTCAACAAGGAGCTTAACTGGCATTTGAATCACTTTGCATTGTACCTGTGATAGGAATTAGCACCAAATGCCTTTATTTTAGAGAAATCAGGTAGAATCTAGAACATAATAGAGTATTTTCAGTTTGGTGGTGTTAGAATTTTATTGGCTTTATGCTAATGTTTTTCAGAGGTGGAGTACATAAATTTAGGATGTATTACTAAGCCTTATTTCTGGGCTAAATAGATGACAGACAGTATTAACTCATTCCTACAGTTTCCTGTTCGATTGCATCATAAAACTCAGCCTGCCACCAAAGGCCAAAGAAATTCCTCACATGGGCTGATGGTGTTGGTGATGCAGCTGGGTGGTTTTAGTGCAGTTAGCTCTATACCTCTTCTCTCTTTCTTTTCCATGGCCTTCTGCAGCTTACTGGTGAGTTTTATCATAACTAGAGAAACAGGACATGATGATATTAAATTAGGCTCCAAAACCCTTTGGCGTAGCATAGCCTTTTTCTCTAGTTCGTGTCTAATTCAGTCTGAGCAGGATGCTGTTGTACAATATAATAACTTGCAGGATAAAAACCCTCTTCATAGAATATTCCTGTTTCTGCATTTTCTGCATTCTTCCCTTGTAGGTTAATGGAAAACTGACATTTCCAATTTTCAAGATCTTACGGTCTCCAACATGCACACTTTTTTTTTTGAAGGACTGATTATGGCTAGTCCTTCACTTTCAATCACACAGATCCAAACAAATAATATTCTTGGATGTTCATAGGTAACTCTACGCCACACATAAGATTTAAAGAGATTAACAAGATAGATGCGAGTGTTTTTCTGTACCCTATCTGAGCATGAACATTTATAACATTGGTTCTATATAATTAAATTTTTTTTAGAGCCCTGTCATCTAGAATTCTAACAGAGAGGGATTTTACTCCAAGAATGATGCCACTGTCTAAAGATCAAATTATTTCTCTTTTCTCTCTCTGTCTCCAGACTTTCATAGTACTGGCCACATGAAGGGAGGAAATCCTAAAATGACTGATTTCTCAGGTTTTTATTCTTTCAGTTTGTTTCTTTTTTTTTAATGTGTACCATCATTCTATACACCTGAGTGAGTCAGCTAATGATTAAGCTACACTTCTTAGCCTCCACGGTATAAAGTTGCCATTGCTTTTTAGTATCTGTGTTGAGCAGAGATCAAACTTTTGTGAATCACTCCACTTCCTCACTTCTCTGCATATTCTTGCTCCGTGATTACGTGTGCATATAAGATGTAGTCCAGAGTGTGGAGCAGAAATAAATCTTTCTTTTATGATGCATCATCTGTGATGGAACCTTTTGTGCAGACTTCAGTTGTTCTGTGAACAGCCTTTAATTGCATTTGTGGGGAATTTTTGTTTCAGATGACTGCCTGGCTAGTGGTACCATAATTGTTCTGTCCCTTCCACTGGCAGAGTTGCCAGAGTAGGATTTTTTTCTGTGGAGGGCTTGAGTATGGTCACTGCTGCAGAATTACTACCTCTGCTGTCTCCTTCTAGCAGAACACAACTCACTTTGAGTTACAATCAGCAGTGCACAGATGAAATTCATTACTGATTGTGTTTTGGAATGGAGCTATTTTCTGTATATGCTGGCCAAGCACTAGATGAAGGGAAGTACCTGAAACACAATCCAGTGACATGGAGGCCAGTACATTGTCCTTTTAGGGTTATGTTTGCAATTAGAATTATAGAAATAGTGCCAAAGGCAGAAGTTTCCAAACTAGCAGTGAGAAGAGAGTTCAAAGTGTTATGTAATTGCTGTTTGATCGGCTGGATGTGTTCACTTCCAACAGACAAGAATGAGGAGTTTCTGCTGCTTCTACTGTGACCAATAATGGCAACTAAATTTGGGAGCCCTTCTCTAGTGTCATTTTCCACTTGTGGCTGACCTTGGACCGGTAATGGCAACTAAATTTGGGAATCCTTCTCTAGTGCCATTTTCCACTTGTGGCTGACCTTGAGTTCAAATCTCTTCTTAGACAGAGAGCTTGCCATAGAATTCTAGCCCAAGTCACTTCCTAGATGATTATCATTTTGTGGGGTTTAGAACTTGCTTTTGATGCCACCAGCACAGAGCACGGCACTACAGCTTTCTAAGTGTTATGGATGGGAATGGGCAGACCATCACTGAGCTTCCCATTGGATCCTTAACCAGTTTTATTGGTTCTGGTAATCTTCAGAGCTGATGGCCTGTCTGGAATCTACTTATTTTACCTTTGTTTTTCCATATCTCCTTCAGTAACTGTGAAAATTAACAGGAAGCTCTCTGTTGATGAGTGGAGCTCAGGCTTCAAACCCGGCAACAGCTTATTTTCATGCGAGTGCCCTGAGGTCTGCAGCTGACATCCCCTTTCTGTTAATGCCCAGCCCAGAATTAGATGGCAGCGGATTATGCTGAAAGTAGTTTTATTCATTCAGACTTTCCCATTAATCAGTCAGGCCAAACATTAATTTTCTGTGATGTTTTAGAGCAGGCAAGTTTTCCAGGAGATGTGGGTCACTTGAATTAATTTTGATTACTCTAATTTATTGCTTGTACTTATTGTACAGAAAATAGGTACAACTGTTGTAATTCCCTGACACAAAGAGCTGCAGTTCTTCTATAGCACGTCTCTGTGACCCTTGAGTTCTTTCTTGTCATACTAGATTTTCATCCCTGCATTTTCTTTTTCTATCACTCTTAAACATTAACTTGGATATGACAATACATCAAAGCTCTCCAGGAAAACCCACCTGTAACTTCACGTACCATCCAAATATGTGCATGCTTCTCTTCTGTCCTTTTTTTTCTCTTTACAGTGGGGGCCAGTGTGTCTCATTGCAATTTGATATAGCTAATGACAATGTTTCTCTAGATATAGAATCACACTTTTCTACATACCCTTTAAATCATTAAATAATTTAAAATCTCTTAAAAGACGTGATTAACTCTGTGATACTAAACTACTAGTTGATTTCTCAATGGAGAACTTTCATGGTTTATTTTTATCCATCAACCTAAAGGAAAAATATGCACATTTAATGTATTGAAAGTTTCAACTTTTGCAATTAGAAATATAAAATCCCAAAATTAACATTATCTGATATATGAGAGTTGTAAATGAGAACAGATTTTAATCATGTTGTATGAGATTTGCTGCAGTGATCATATGTTCTGCAACGACTTGAGAATATCATCTTCCAGTTTAGATTTCAGCTGTAGAGTTCTAGAGATGGCTAAAGTTCCTGCAAGAGCAAACACTGGGCGCATTATGTAAGAATTTAAAGGCTCTGAAACTTTCCTGTTTATATGTTCCCTATCATGAAACGTCGCTGTTAATTTGCCTTCAAGCACAATCACTGCTTATAAAGCTGTGAATACCTTGTGTATAAACATTGAGCAGTGCTCCTTAGACTATTTAGCTCACCTGTTCATTGATTCCTTGGGTTTATTGCTGGAAGGCACTACTGTATGAGGTGTTACAACTTGCTAAGCATGACAAGTCTTTAAATCTATTGATTTGATTTGCATTGAGCCTAGACTAGCTAACATTAGCATCTTCTTTTGGCAAAAAATATCTCCCATAAAAAAAAAATTCTTTTGTATAGAAATACTAAAACTTCCTATTAAATTGGACATTTTTCTAAACAAAGTGAGGATGTTTGACATAAATCTGAAGGACAGGATGGTGAAGGGTCTGGAGGGGAAGTCTTACAGGGAGAGGCTGAAGTCTCTCTGTTCAACCTGGAGTAAAGGAGACTGAGGGGAGACCTCATCGTGGTCTATGGCTTCCTGATGAAGGGGAATGAAGGGGCAGGCACCTATCTCTGCTGGCAACCAGTGATAGAACCCAAGGGAATGGTATGAAGCTGTGACAGGAGAGGTTTAGTTTGAATGTTGGGAAAAGGTTCTTTACTGGAGGGTGGTCAGGCACTGGAACAGGCTCCCCAGGGAAGTGGCAGGGCACTGAGCTTGGCTGAGGTCACACGCATCTGGACGATGTGCTCAGTCCCATGATCTGACTTGGCTGGCCCTGTATGGACCCAGCAGTTGGACTTGATGATCTTTATGGGTCCCCTCCAACTCAGGATATTTTATGTTTCTATGACTTCTGCATCTTCAAGAAACATTTTAAAGAACCTCCTATAATCAAACTCACTCTGGAAAACAGTGAGCATCCAGGAGATTGTAGTGTTCCAAGTTGGGAGGAAGGTGGCACAAGGAAAACCCCTTATAAAGTTGAAAGTTAGACCTTGGTTGGTTTTGGAGTAAGCAGCTAGAAACACTTTGATTCTCTGCCCATGACATTTTGTCCTGGCTTCATTGCCATAGCCTGCAAACTCCAAAAGCTCGGATTTCCTCAAGGTATCCTGATTTTCAGCATTATCTACATGTTCTAGTAGAAGTTCACTAAAACCAAGTCTCCCATGATATATCTTAATATCATCTAATCAGATTTTTCTGGAAATTCCACTGGAAAATTCTGTGTGAGACCTTACAGACAAAGGTTACAAAGAAAATGTGTCTGACAGTTTTGCACCTCAGCAGGAAATCTCTTAGAGGGTCTTCGAAACCAGAGGTTGGAAGTTACTGATTATAAGACATCAGTAGGTGGAGAAAATAACACATCCCTTATAGCTTCAGCAGTTACTCTATCTCTCTGTTAGAAATGTGTACATTATTTGTTATCTGGGATGTTACTGGATTCTACTCCAAGTAATTGATTCTTGTTATGCCCTTCTTCAGTAGTTTCAAGCCATTTAATACATGATGCTGCTTCTTCTCTACAATACTTATGCACTGTAATCAAGTCACTTCCAATCCTCTTTTCAAAAAGCTGCAGAAAATCATCTTTTATGTTTTTCATGATGAGGCTTTTTCTACATTTTTCCAATAAGAGTTGTGACTTTTTACCTTCTTTGTAGTTTTCAGCATTTTAAAAGGAAAAAGTACACAAGAGGTGAGAGTAGTATATTTTATATCCTTGCCAGACAGGCAAAGTCACCAGCTGTTTCTACTCACTACTATTGAGTTTTTGCACATTGCAGTGGCAGTTACACTTTCTTTCTGACCAGCCTGTTGCATTATTTACCATTATGATAATTTTTGTATCCTTAATTTATCAACAGAAATGTCTTAATGTCTATAACATCTATAAAAACAGCAGTAGACCATGAACAGAATTTTAAAAATAATTTGCATGTTTCCTTCATCAACCAAATTTATGATCTTATCAAAGAATGAATCTGATTTTACTTGAAAAGACCTGTTTTCCATAAAACCATGTGACTTCATATTCATTATACTTCGTATCCTTTAAACCATCATTAATGCAATCTTTTATGAGTTCTTCCTTTGTTTCATGTGGGCTTGATAAAAGGCAAATGGCTGATAGATACCACCTTCATCCCATTTGGCCTTTTTTTGAGTAAGATGGGCATAATGTTAGCACCGTTACAGTCCTTTGGAATTTCCCTTGTGGTCTAAGATTTATTAAAAATGAACATCATTGAGCCAGAGATCTCATGATAAGTGCAGTCTTCTTTCCCAGATTTTTATAGATGACTGCAGTGACCTCTTTCTTTTTACTGAAGAGATTAATGAAATTCAGTGTGTGGTACTGATTGCTATGCTGACCTTTGATGAGCTGTCTTGTCTTCCAAAAGAAAGTGTTAAGAGAGTTTTTAAAAGCTAACCAGCCAGGGGAAGTGGAGTAATAAAAGAGAGGGGTTTTTTTCCCAGTATGTATTTACCAAAAAACTTGAATATTTTTCAGCAGTTTCTTAAAAATACATTTCTGAATGCTTGGCTTAAGAATTGAGGTATGAGCCAGTAAGGGTAAGTCGATAGATTTGAATACATAGCACTAGTTAGAAGGAACTCATTCTCAAGCTGGGTACAAATATTTAACAAGCTAAAATTGAAATGCAAGGTGTTGTAGAAAGAGGCATGTATTAGTTTATTCATTTCAACTGGAACCCGAGACAAAAATATTGAAATTATCTGATACGGTATTTTACATATTTCTAACTCCCTGAAACTAGGAAGCACTAGAACAAAAGAAGCTTTATGCTTCTCTAAGGGTTTTCAGATTGCCTCTTTTCCAGCTGCATATCCTTTACCCCATCTGATATTTTTAGGCAGCTTGGATGCTCTGGAAAAATCTCGAGTACAGAAATTAGTAAAAAAGGACAATGGAAGAAAGCTTTCCAAATGAAGAGCAGTGGTGCAGAAAGGGATTTCAAATTCTGCCTGTGCTGGTAGCACAGAAGCAGAGGATGGAAATAAAGGTCGTCTTCAACTTGCTAAATTACAGGTGGAGAACTGTCTTGTGGTAAGACTTCACTTACCAGCTGTCTGTGGTTTTCCCATTAGCAAATCCAGTTCCTTTTCAGCCCCTTCCAGGTCACCACTGGGCTGCAGTGCAGTGAGGATGCTGGCTTGTCTGTATGGCTGAGTTTTCTTGTGAAAATAAAAGCACAAACTAGATTTGGCTCAGAATGGTGTTGCATGCTGCCCTGGAAACTAGGATCATGGTAGGAAAGCTCCTGTAAATTTAATGGAAGTCAGTAGCTAAAAGAGAGATGGGCACTCGGCTTCTCCTGCTGCTCAGAGAAACCCTTGAGTATGTGCCAGGTCCTCGCACGTTCTGTTGGGCCTGCTGCTAGCTAGCCAGCAAGTTTCTAGTTTTAAAATAACCACATCATGTGCTTCCTCTTGCCTAACAGCCAATTTAGGAGATTTTGGAGGAGGCTGTTGTATTTTGTGGGGTTTGTGATTGGGGTCATAGGAGGGAGCTGGAGGTAGTGCTGGGGGATGTTATGGAGGAACACGAAAGCTGAGCTGCTGTTGCAGCAAGCAAGAGATGAGAGAAAAGAGGACATATATCTGCAGGAGTTGAGTGAACCAGGCTGTGTTAGTATCACTGCAAAAGGAACCATTTATTTATAGTGTGGCTGGGGCTGGTATGAGGTGCAAGGTCTTTTTGTCTTGGTAGTTTGTTACAGAGGAAAGGGAGCAAGATAGCTGGCTGCAAAGGGAATCCACAAATTCCACTGAATTTCTCTTTGTGGTTCTTGCAGATCAAATAGAAATATACTGTATAGCTTCAGTTATAGAGGCACTGAATTCACCTGATAGTCTTCTGCTGGGGCTGTTGAATCTCAGCAGAATTTACCAGCAGCAATAGAGGATTTCTTATTCTATCATGCCAATCATCCCACCTACTGGTTTGTTTAGTCTGTTTGTTCTGTCTTTCCTTAATCGATACTGTATGGTCATTGTAGCAAGGACTCTGTTCATGCCAGGGTTTTAATAAAGTACCACACACAGTGGTACATCTTTCAAGTAAGTAATCTGTAATTGATTTGCTTCTTAATCACAGTTCTCTGCTGTCTACCGATCCTGTATATTTTCAGATGTATGCTGTAATTTCAGTCCATAGTCTAAAGCTTTGGACTCAATTGCTTTTGGAAACTAGGACACTCTTGGTAGTAAAAACTACATTTGCTAAGTGTTAAGGTGCCCATACTTACTACAGGAGACGTTTTCAGATCAAGCAAGGGTACTGTACTGTGGCTTCCCATACCTTCTCACAGGGGGACAAGGACTTTCTGTAAAGGGACTGCAAGGCATGTATAACATTCTACTAATCATGGAAAAGCTTTGTGATTTGCCTTCTCATAGTAGATGATAAGCTAAAAAAAAAAAATCTTTCAAATGTATTACATTTCCTTTCAATGTTGTACTTAGACTACTCACTAGAAGACTAGCCTTGTGACATGCTATAGTTAATAAGTTTTCCATGCTGTCAAAAGTAATAATATTAATGTGCCATTCAGTTAAATTAATTTTGTTTTGTGCACTGGCCTGCATAAGCGTGAGTGACATTTAGAAATATGATCAGGCAGGAGCTGAGGAGAAGCCAAGTGGCAAAACAGAGCGAGATGTAATCATTAAAGCAGAGAAGCCAGCTGCAAGCATCTGTGGGCAGGCAAAGAGTTATGCAAAACCAGGCTGTGATGTTCGGGCATACGTGTTTCTTTTAATTCATTCCTCCCTTTTGCATTTATTTAAGAAATTATTTTTCTTCTTGTTTAATTAAGAACTCGGTATGTTTGGTAGCATGGTCTCCTGTTTGGAAATCAAAGAGTGCGTTTCTGCTAATCTTTGATTTCAAGTGCCTTCAGCCACAGCATTTCTCATTCTGCAAGAGGCAGCTGATTGTAATGCTTTTAAACTGATGACCGTGAAGTGTCATTTTCTACTAATAATAACAGTGTTTTCTCTTTGCATTTCCTCTGCTTTTTAGAAAGCAGTAACAGAAGTGCTTTCTCTAAACAGTTAAAAATGTAATGAAGAGGACTGAGAAGAGGAAGCTGACAAAACCTGACTTGGTAATTTTATAACAACATTGGCTGGTTCCAATTATTGCCCAACTTGCTTTCAAGTCCAATTTACCATTGCGTTGGAAAGTGTTACATAATTAGGACAGTTAAAAGAAATGCAGTCTACTACCTCTGTGTGTGTGTGTGTATATATATATATATCGATAAGAAGACAAAGATCTGTGAAGAATTTCTATGTCAAGTAAGGCTGCTCAGAAGGAGAAAGAACAAATCACTTCCACAGAAAGATTCTGCCAGGTCTGTTCCCTGTAAGTGAAGGTAAAAAGTAGTGCTGGCATACAGAAGTTGTATCACAAAGGAGTCAGTGAGTAGGACCGTAGTAGGGAAATCAGTCAAAAGGAATATGCAATTAAACCGTTTCTTTTGGCTCTTCCTCACTCCGACTTTATTCCATGACTGTATCCCTATAGGTACCACCTCCTGATACTTTTAATAAATTCATTCCATTTGTAAGACTGTTCCCTGCCTGCTCTAAAACTTCTCCCTTTTAAAACTTACCTCGTGGACCTTTGCTTCTATTTCTGTTCTCTGTTCACCTAGCATCAGTCTCTTTTCCATCTCTTCTTTAGCCTGTTGTCACTGCTAGTCCCTTTTTTATAGCATCCAAAACGAGCCCTCTGGATCTCTGCCTCAAGAATCCTGTTTCTTCCAAGATCTCCTGCTGTAACCTATTTCACTTTGCTGCTTAATTTCCTTGCTATGTCGCTTGTAACTGAACACTTTACATTAACAGAAGCTTCCTTTTGTGGCCAAGTTTGCACATTTGAAGAGGGTATAACCTATGAAGGCACTTCTGAAATAGCATTAGTAAAAGCAAACAGGAAAGACTTTTGAGCACGGACAATCTGTGCTTCCATTTTGGAAGACAAGTGGGTTATTCCTGTGAATAAAGGCTGATTCTTGAATAAAGAAACATGCAGTGGGGCACTTGTCTCTTCATATTTTATTGTCTTAAAATATTTTCCACAAAAGTGTGGTAGGTACAGTCATGAAGAAGGTTCTTCCTTATCTCCAGAGACATTTAGTACCTATTTACTGCTAGCTGTATAACAGCATGGCTGCTCTGTTCACGGGCATGAAATCCTTTTAGAGAGCAGAGGAATTGTTCTTCTTGTCAGATTAATGGTTTAGTTGTTAAACTCCATAAGTTTATATTGATTGGGTGTATAGTTAACATTTTGCAAGTCTGAAAGAGCTACTTCTGTAATCAGCCTTTTGATTGGAAAGGCTGAGGAGAACTTTGCTGCTCCTGTTCATTTCCAGTACTTTATATGAAAAGTAGTTCGTGGGCTTCGGGGTACAGTGATACTTGATGTGCATACATATTCATGTGAGTCTCCAGAAGTGCTATAATAATGGGCCAAAACATTTGCTCCAGCTTTTCTTTCTCTTTCTTGTTCTCCTTTATCCTCCTGCTGCACCACCTATTTCTAGCCTATTTATGCAGACTGAGATTTAAGAGCTTCTTGCTCACTTCCCACTCCTTTGCCTAATTGTGGCAGAATCATCTGGATATTGTGGGGTCGTCTGGTCTCTGGTTTGCAAGTGTAAGAGATTGTCTGCTTGATTGTGGGTTTGAAATTTTCTGATTTATTCATTAACCATGTATTTATAAAAAATTCCATGCCTTTGAAACTGGTAATGTTAAGGACAGCTACTGTGGCAATACAATTTCAGGTTTAAAGAAAAAAGGGGAACCCAACAAACCAGTATTTCCTTTTCTCAGTATGACCCCTGTTTGTCCTAGGGGTGATGTAGAGGAGCAGTGTTTTCCCAGCTGTAGATCCCAGCTATGTGTATGGGTTGCCAAATCTGACCGTTTGCTGTGGCAGCTTAGTTGAAAAGTTGTGGCCGGTCCATGTAATCCATTTCTGCACCCATGTGATTCTGTTACTGGTATTATTGTGACACCTTTGCAGCTAAGCGTGTTCATGGCTTATGTGCCAAGAGAAGGAATTTGTTGGATTTGCAGTCCCCATGTGTAGACAGAATGTGATGACCTCAAAACTGTCTGAAGCCCGTGGCTGTGGAAATTAGAATTAGAGATTGTCATTACAGTTTACCCATGTTTCCTGAATTTGGAAGACTAATTTAGCTTATAACCCACCTTTGTGCTGTCCCTGTTTTCACCACAGTTTTAAAACATTTTGTTTGGTACAAAAACTATACAGTGAACATTGTGAGCTTCCACTGTAAATATTGATGGGTAGAAGAAAGTTTTCTCTCATAAACCACGTCCTATTGTGTTTCTCTCAGGCATATGCAAATATCCACAATCAAACCCGGGTATTGAAGTTGGAAACCCACTTCACTGTGTTTCTATCTTTCCTCAACTGGCTGTTTTGGAGTCTTAGATCCAATTAGGAAAAAGCATATGGTGCTGTGGCTCGTTATTTTGGTGTTGTTTTACCAAGAGAGCTGCAGGCATCAACTTTATCGTAATATCTTCTACAAAAATGAGGAGAATGTTTATATTAAGAAGATAGATATGGCTGTTAGAGATTCTGCAATGCGAATGAGAGTAATCTGCATAAATAGCATTTTTCTCTGTAGCTCATTAGGAGAGTGTACTGTCAAGGTAAAAATGACTACTGACAAATAGAAGAAACATGAGACAGGCAGGAGCCACTTAAGAGTCATCTCTAAAAAGTCCAAGTTCTCAACAGGACTTCAAATGGCCTTTTCTGAGCTGAAGAAGTGTTAGCAGTGCTGTCTGTGTCATTTATGTTCTGCTCCATTGCATCCTCTTTAAATGTAATGAAGTTATGAAGTTGCTTAGATGGAGAGAGTCTTTTGATTGGTGTTTAGGCATTATACGTGAATAGGTTAATGCCTGTGAACCTCCCAGTTGGAAGTTTCTAACACTAACTTAGACTTTCCATCAGAGATCAAAGTAATTTACTAACATAAATTATTTATACAGAGGACTGAAAGAAATTCATAATAACAATAAGGCACCTCCATGAGATAATCACCATCCCAGAAGCACTCATCTGTACCTCGTAGCCCTGCAGGGGTTTGTAATTATCTCCTGCAAACCACACCTCTGGTGATTGCTTTTTGTTGCTTCATTGCAGTGCTGCTGCTTGCAGCATTTTACCTAGCAAATATTTTTTTTAAATATTAAAAAAAAATAAAATCTTCAGAATAGAAAACTTGTGGCACTCATGTAAAATTTTAGAAGTACAAGAAATACTGAAGAAATGCAGTTAATACAGACTTTAATAACAACCGAAAACCTGTGCTTTTTCTTTAAGTTACTCACTGCAATAAGCCCATCATCTGCTGCCATTTCCTGTGGCTTGCTGGTATCTATGGAAAACTGGCTGTTCACATGATGCTGGCTTCTTCTCTGTGCTTCCTGCAGCTAAAATTACATTAAAAAGGCTAAAAAAGCATTAAACGGTCTCAAAAAATTACTCTGCTGTGTAGACAATTGTGGCATTTGCACAGAAACATAATGTGATTGCAGGTGGAGAAAGGCTGGTGAGAGGTGATGGGGTCTGTGGCAGTAACTATGTAAAGTACCTCCTCCAGCCTCTGCTGAAGCACTCTGATCAGAAGCAACAATCCTAAGGCCACTTTATGCTTATAAAACAAATTCTAGTCTCAACCCAGGGAAAAAAAACCCGACCAAAATCCAACCAAACCCCCATCAAAGGAAGAATTAGAAGCATGATATTGATTTAAAAGTACCTTCCAAAATAGATGCTTAGCTAGTCTGTCAATGACGTGCGTTTCTGAGGAATGCAAGGGAATGCATGTTCCCATGCTGCTACAGCCAAAGCTCCAGCTAGTGAATCTAGAGGTGAAGGGCAGATGATACGTGACTACAAAGGTCTCCAAGACAGGGGACTGATATGAGCTTTCAAATATACCCCATTTCAGTCTTACTTGGAGTCCCATGAATCAACTGGGCAAATTTAAACCAAGTCTAGCAAGTAATAGAACAGCGACTGTGCAGAAGCCTGGGTGGCTGGGTGAGCTGTGATCACGATGACACAAATCAATAAGCAATTGATTTCTTCCATTCTGAATGAGCTGCAAGTGATAGATCAACTTCACCGTTAGCCTAGCCAATATGGACTTACAAAACCGAATGTCAGGAGGACAGGAGCCTGTTTTGCTGTCACCATGGCATTGCAGGCTCTGTTAGAGCCAAACATGAGCTATGCGGATTGTACGGCTGAAATCCGTATTTTCGTGCTCTGAATCTGTGCTGGGACTCGAAGAGTGTATGCAGGCAGGGAGGAATAGTTAAGTCCTTCCCTAGAAGTACAGTCCATGCTGTGAAAGACATCTCAGGTTATTTTAGATACGAGTTTAAAATGTAAATTTTCTGATATTAGGATCTCTTCTTTCGAGATAAGTCATAACATGCCTGTAGCCCTCCTGGGTCAGATGGAGGTCTCTGAGATACTTCTCCCCACCCAGCCCCTTTCCAGCATGAAAAGTACTAAGCTGCTTAGCTCTTCCTTCTGCAGAAGCTGTGTCATATATTTGATCATTCCCGCTGCTGTTCTTGGAATCTTTCCCAATTCTATCATATCCTTTTGAGTTGGGGAGGACACCATAACTGCACCACTTGTCAAGATACTGGCACATGTACGCTCTGACAGCATTTTTATATGTGATGCAGACATTTAACATCTTGAGCTATTTCACTGTGTTCTTTCTGAGCATTTCCTGATTATACATAACTCTGTGTTCTGCACGCTTGCTGGCCACTGGTGATCACTGAGATGATGTTTTGCAGGGAATTATCTATTACAATCCCTGGGGCTCATTCCCAACTTTGAATAATCAGTTCAGGGTCTGTCACATATCGATGTTGAGTTATTATTGTAGTTTCTAAGTTGTTTGGGGTTTTTTTATTAAAAGGAATGATAACTACATGATGCCATTCTTATATGTACTATTCCAGTGTTTTATTTAGAACAATAGCGTATCACACATCCCCAAGGAAGTCTTCGGAGACACCTTTTGTTAAGAGAGGAGGATGTAAACTCTGAAGTAGAGCTGAGTATCTGGCATGCATCCTTCAGACAGATACACTGCAGATGCTTATCCAAACCTGGATAAGAAGTGATTGTGTGTAAGAGCTATTGAGAGGAGAACTGGCACTGATGCTGAAAATTCGGCTTAGTGGATAAAGTTTACTTCTTAAATGACTTGGAAGCTTGAGCTCTCAATTGGGAAAGAATGTTTTGGTTTCTTGTACATGGATGGCAAAATCCTTAGGACATAGGCTGTCTTTTCTCTAGGAATACCCACTGCATCCATGAATAGGTGAGCCAGTGGCTGTCAGTAGTGTTCTTCCAGCTTTTTAGGTAAGGTTCTGACTTCACGTCCTTCCCTTTGGCTTTTTGGAGCTGGTAAATTGCCACAGTTTGGGTTATTTTACATTTATGGTACACAGAAAAGGTGCATAATTCCTGCAAAAAATTACGTGGTGTCTTAACAAAAAGCTTGGCTAGACCCCCAAAACTTTTCAAGAACCAACCTTCCCATTTATTCCAAACCAACACCAGAACCGCAGAGGTATGTCGTGATAGAAATGTTCTTTACTGTCAGAATAAATTGTGGAAACAGGCATGTGCCATAAGAACTACTGTCTTGGAAAGAGAAACATTGCTGTCTGAAATGTTTTATTGGACTGTTCGGTGCAACCTAATTATTCTTGTCTCAAAAGCGACCTCGTTACCCTCCTAGAGATACTGTTGTGCCCAAAAGGAAAGAGGAAAGCAGTTCAGATCATCCTAGCAATATTCTCTCTCTCTTTCTCTCTGCAAGTTAATATCTATTACTCCTCCTTTTAAAATAAAGTTCCTGTAATTCTGAGCGTAATTCAGCCTTTCCCTCTTTGCCAGAACTGTTAGGAAGGTACTAAGCAATGAATTGCAAAAGCTTGCATTTGGCAGGATCCAAAGGCTGCAAGGCTGAAGGCAAAACCAAATCCTTCCAACCCTTCCTGATGTGAAGAGGGATGCACTGTATACTCTCCCAGGCTATATCTGCCTTTTTAATTTTGTTTTGCCTGTCAGATAAAAGACAAGTCTTTTATTTTATACTGAATGCTTTGTTCTTTGCAGGTTTCTTTATACTTTCTGCTTTTGTGACAAAGTGTGATGAGAAAAATTCACATTACTGTGTCAGAGAAAGCAGCATAGGGGTTGTCTGTGCATGTGTGTTAATTGTTTTCCATTGGAACACAACCTGGAAAAAAACCCTCAAAAGAAAACTATAGTCCTGACTTGGTTTAAAGGGCAAATGGTATTTGTGGGACCCAGTTGTCAGAGGTGAACTGCTGAGCCAGCACATATCTTGTCACTGGCCCCATACACAATAGCTCCAGTGAACTCCGGTTGCGGCGATGGACTTGAGGTTATCAGGGATTTAAGCTGGGCAACTTTTGTCAGATACCTTATAATGTTCATTTGAATATTTTGTCTAAGAATGGGAGTTTGAGATGTAGTCCTGTTAGTTTCCTGTGGAGCTTTCAGAGCTGCATTTTTAAAAGGTAGAAAAAATGATTAAAATGTAACACTACGTCTTGTTTGCTTTCACAGCAAGAAAAACTGGGTGACATCTGCTTCTCCCTCCGTTATGTGCCTACTGCTGGCAAACTGACTGTCGTCATCCTGGAGGCAAAGAACTTGAAGAAGATGGATGTCGGTGGACTATCAGGTACGTGCATGAAAACCTGCTTGTAGATTTTGCAGGCTTGTAAAGGCTGAAAAGCAACTCACTTTCTATTCGAGATCCCTTGGTTGAGAAGGTAAGGGCACTTGTTTGCTGTCTGAAAAATGTGGTTGTTTTCTCAAAGTTAGGGCATGATGGGGTGTAGCAGAACTCATCCTAGCTTAAAAAAAAGGGAATTTCATTATACATTGCATTCTGCTCCAAGACAAGGCCGGTAGAGTTAAACAGTCAAGTGACAGTGTACAGCTCTCTGTACTTTCCTTCGCTCCTGTTGCCTGGAGATAAATACAGACTGTTCAGGCAAGAGACAAAAATCTGACTACAGCTCCTACAGTGTGTTAGTCTCACAAAATGCAAGTGTTTCGCTGCAATCCTACTGATAATAGATAATAGGGGAACTCACCTCAGCTTGCCATGCTGACTGCTGGTTGTAGTGCTAGGATAATTGTTTCTACATTTGAAGGGCTCAGGTGGGATTGCTCCCCTGCACGGCATTGGGATTGCTCTGCATGTATGTGTAGACCAGCGATCAAAATGACAGTCTTGCACTTGTGGTAGTCGGTGAGATTGATAGCTCCAGCATGCTTAGTACCTACAGACAGTCCTCATAGTCTTTCCTCATAGTAAGGCTATGCACACCATGAGTGAGATGAGGCATGACATCTCTAAGGGACCATGCAGTCGTCTCGTGTCATCACGGCCGTGTCTCTGTGGTGGGGCTGTGGCCCAGCGACCTGGTAGAGCTCCATGTAGGTTTCTGTTCTCTTCTGTGCCTGGAATTCTTCGACAAAAATTACCATCTAAATTGCCAATCAGCTTAGAACAAAATAAATAACAAGATGCTTTATAAGGGGAGGTCTTTCCAAGAGAATTGTATTTTCTATACCTTCTGTTTGAAAGAGATGGTTGCTACCGACCACTGAGAATGAGGGTATCACAGCGCAGCTTTCGAACTGAAAACTTTTACAGCTGTCACTATCACACAGAAGATGTAATTGCTGATTTTGATCAGCAAGTGACAGGAAAAAAAGTGGTTTACTTTTATTTTCTAATAATCTTAGCACAAGGTAAGAGTTATTTCCCAAATACACAGGGAAATGGGGACCTGCTAGAAGCAAGCCTGAAGGTTTTATTTACCACTTTTCATTAACAGTAACAGGAGTGCCTTCTTCACAAAGTGAGGGGAAGCAAAGTCTCTTACCAGTAACCAATTAGCTTTTCTTTTTTTTTTTTTTAATTGCTTCTAAAGTCTTCCACTACACTGCAGCAGACTTGATAGAGTGAAAGACATCAAAATACTGTTGTAGTGATTACCTGAATGAAATCTAGCTTTTCTTGTCAAAAATGGAAACTAGATTAGGACACACCACTAATAGTTTCCCTAATGTTTGTGCTGAACCAATTGCAAATTAATGTTCTTAAGCACATTTACTTCCTAATTTTTCCTAACAAAAGATTAGATTCTTATAATGAGGAAGTGCGAGGCAGGGGTGGGGGTTGACTAAAGTGTAGCTCTAAGAGTCAGAGCATCTATATTCTTTTCCAAGCTTTGTGAGAAATGTGATGGATAACGGGTACTCAGCTCATAAGAAAAGTAAGAACCGGGCAGGGGAAGCACTGATGAACTCAAGACCTTCTACAAACTTCAGATGGAAAATACAATGCATTGTGTTGGAAATAACTATGAGGAAATGAATGGTCCTACTCTCTTCTATGTGGCCCAGCATTTAAATGTATTTCTGGAGGATGACAGGTTTTGTTCTCCTTTTTTAGTGCCATGCCAAACTAGAAACATCATGTTCTCTTGGAGACAAACAAACCCAATGGGATACCATGGTTGTAGCAGGAATTCAAAAGTCGCTGACAGTGATAAATGGCAGTTAGTACTGTATTTCTGAGGCTGTAATTATAGATGAAATAATGTTGGTTTAAAGTGGATCCAGTATCTTTCATTAGGGAATTTATCTTTTGAATAAATTATGCAGAAATAACTTTGGAAATCAAGCTGAAATTCTGTTGTCATTATTCACACTAAATACCTACTCTCAAAGTACAGTATGGCTAAGTGGCAATGAAGGTGACAGGAATTTATCTCAGTCATGGAATGCTTTTCCCACCAGTTTTGTTATTTTGTCTAGATACTGAAATGGCTTTTCATTTTGCCACGCAAAGTTTTGCACTGCGGTGGAGGTGGGAAAATGTTAACAGTCAAATGTGATCTCTAACTGAATGTTAACCTATATACTGAACAGCACTTACTGTCACCAAGGGAAAGCCATTAGCAAGAGGTGAAAATTATGGAGTTGTCACAGACAGGAGAAAAAAATTCTTAGAAGTTTGTCAGATATTGTACTAGGCAAAAAGCATCTGCTTTTGGGTTTGAAATATGTCTTTTTATTATTCTCTCCTATTTTGGGGAAGATGCTGGAAAAGCAGAAGATAGACATTTGGAAAGAGCTCTGCTTTCCCTTGCATCCAGCTTTTATGCCTCCCTGGAGTTTATCTGCCTTGTGGAAAGGAGGAGGAAGGCCATGGCTCCTGCAGGAGGTCTGACTGAGGGCTGCCAAGTATTCACAGCACAGCAGCAGGCAACCTCACGGTTTCCTTCTGGCTGCTTCTCTCCGCATCTTGAGTATTAATGCTGCTAGTAAATATCTGCTATACCTTTGCACCTCAACAATGTGGAAAGCTTTAGCATCTCTGTCCTCTTTAGTCCCAACAGAAAGAAGCAATTGCTGCAACTCAGTAGTCCTCTGCACTTCTATTCAGTGATTTATTAAACCTTGGAATGCATCCATAACTGTGGTCAGTCGGCCTTAAAAACATGCATGATTTTCAACATGCATAACTTGTATTTTGCAGATATAGAGGCCAGCTAAGAAAGGGCCTATCAAAATCAAGACCAATGAAAGTAGATTGAAAGTACTACCTTTTTTAGCCATTTCTACAGGGTGAAATGCTACTGGTAAAAAACTTTAATCCTGCTAGTCAGTGTATATATCCCATTTAATGGTTACTACAGTTGAAAAAAAAAAAAAATTAAAAAAGCCTTTATCTCCAGTGCTGTGAACTTTTCCATAAATTTTATTAGCAGTCAAAAGCCAAGCACAAATTACTTCAGAAACAGACAATAAAGATGATTAAGGGCCTAGAGCATCTCCCCTATGAGGAAAGGCTGAGTAAGCTGGGACTGTTCAGCCTTGAGAAGAGAAGACTAAGGGGGGACCTAATCAAAGTTTATAATTATCTGAAGCAGGGGATGCAGGGGGAATCAGCCAGCCCCTTTTCAGTGGTCTGTGGGGATAGGACAAGGGGCAATGGCTGCAAGTTGGAGCATAGGAAGTTCCGCACCAACATGCGGAAGAACTTTTTCACAGTGAGGGTGACTGAGCACTGGAATAGGCTGCCCAGGGAGGTGGTGGAGTCTCCTTCACTGGAGATATTCAAGACCCGCCTGGACGCCTATCTGAGCAATATGAGCTAGGGAGCCTGCTTTGGCAGGGGGGTTGGACCCGATGATCTCTCGAGGTCCCTTCCAACCCCTACAATTCTGTGATTCTGTGATTCTGTGATAAAAGACAACAGACTAATCATCAAATTCATTAGACTCCTTGTAACAAAACCAGATTACCCATCTGAGCAATAAACTCCCAGGTCTTAAACTTAATTGCAACATCAGGCTGTGACTAAAGCAAACCTTGGCGCAAACACTGGAACTGTTCAGCCTGAGCTCATCAAGTCACCACAACAAGTGGAAATTATTACTTCTGGTGAGCAAGGGCCTCTGGCAAACAATTATGCATTTTTAAAATGGCATTTTAATTATTTAAATTATATTCAGATGCATTTTTAATGAATCTGACATCTGGCAGGTGATATGTAGGAATGTAAGCTATAAATCATTTTTATTTGTCTGGATTTGGTAAGGTCTGGTTATGTGGCTTTATAGGTATCCTTCACCCAAAACTTCTACGAGATTTAGAGTCTTATATCTTACAGCAAATCAAAGGAACTTAGACTCCCAAATCACTGTGTTGATTGTTTTTATTTAATTGCATTTAGATGATTTGCAAAATTGGAAGATTTCGGAAACAGTTTGCTGTTTAATCTCTCCAAACAGGCCATAGAGACACAGTCTGAGTAATTCCTCAGTAAGGGCACAATGCAGCTCAACAGTGCCTTTTGGTTCACAAGGGCTGTCTGTGAATTCCAGTACTTGATTCAGATTTGCAATCCCTTCTGCTGCAGAAAGAGGGCAGGAACCATCTGCAGCTTCCCTAACAGATCTTTAAGTTTAATTAAAGTGGTGGTGATTGCAGTTACAGATTTAAATGAGTATAAAACTTTTATCTCGATTCATTGTAAACTTGGTTTTTATTCAGATTTTGTACTTATTTTCTGAAGAAAAAAAATGACTGTTTAACCCTCAGCACATCTGACCAGTAGATAAATGTGGTCTGTGCAATAAATAGGGTGCTTCTTTGCTATTACGTGGGAAGATTCCCAATATTAATACAGATTTATGCAGGCAGTTCTGTAGAGTTCCTGTATTTAGTCATACCCTCCATTTCTATTAATTTCTGTTCCTAACATTAAATAAAATCTTTCATTTCAACTTCCAGCAGCTTTCCCTTCTTTGACCAAGCCCATCGCTGAAATAAATTACCTGAATACATTGCAAAACATTTTCCTTCTGAACCTTCAGAGCAGACTGGGTCTGGCACCAGGACAGGCTGTTGTTATGGGTGTTTAGCCAGCCAGGCCCTTCAGCTCAAATGCCTCAGTGGCTCTATGTATTGCTGGCAAAATAATGGTTTATGTCAAAGAGTCATCTCTTAATGGCTGATAATAAGTCATAGCTTATCATCTTTTCAGGATTAATTTCTGTTTGTATTATTTTTTCTAAAAATCCTTGAAAGCTAATGTGTTTTTTCCCCTCTGTGTATTATTTTAGTATTCTTAGCTTTTAGTCAATCTAGTTATCAGGAATTTATCCCGGTAGCAATCAATGTACCCTCTGCTTATCTCCTCAGCACTGCTGCCTCTGACCACTGCCTCTGGTCAGACCCCAAAAGAAGATGCCCTGGCTGGCTCAGGTGTTGCTTTGGAACTGTTCCCAAGTAGCAAATATTATAGCAGACCCTAAACTTTACCTATCTATTGCAAATTAATGCTTAGGATGAGAGGATTGGCATCAGATCCATGTGCTCTTCCTTTTCCAGAAAGCTGCGGATACAGAGAAAGCAGCCCCTAATCCAGTCCATTGTGTGTGAAAGCTAATCTCAATATTTATGAGTTATAAATAGAAGATACAGAGCACCTCTTTGTATCTGCTGAGCAAATACTATAAATCAGAACCATCTCTGGGGACCAAATCCTACTACAGCAGAAACAAAGCCAGTTTTCTACAATTAGACATTTATTTTAAATATTGCGTTCACATTCAAAAGGCTTAGTTGGATGTCTTAGAAAAGAATTGAAAAATTAAAAATTGTTTAGAGACCAGCTCTTTGAAGGCAGAGTGAATGCTCATGAATTATGCAGTCAGAGCATTCACTTTAATAACTTCATTAAAACATAAGAAACCTTAAAAGCTAGCTAGCACAAAGGCAATATTATGGGAAGAGAAATACACCATTAGTGCCGTGGCCTTGCTATGAGCCATATTGTAAGCATAACTCAGTGAATATTAAGGGAAAAGAAAACAGCCTTATTAAAAGGCGAGCGTAAAAATACAAACACCACCACAGCTGCATTTGCAGCTAGCCTAATACTAAAGAATCCAACAGAGATCAGTACCAACAAATATTTTAAGATCTCCACTTACTGCAAGGATTTCTGCAACATCTAATATCTCAGTATCTCTACCATCATACACTAGCAGAGCTTCCAACAGTAGATGGCTGCAGCAATACATCTCTAATACTTGCAAAGCGGTCCCACAGCATCGCAGGAAATTCACTGTGGGTCGGTTCCTACAGGGATGATGGGGTCGGCCACCTGATCTCCGTCATGTTAAAATCTTTCTCTCCTGCTTGGAAGAACATTCCCATTGGTGACATCTTCCTTAATACTGGACAGTAGGGAGGTGGGGTCTTGTCCAAAATGGCCCTCTTTCGGTGGGTAAAAAAGATCTTAGGGAGTTGTTTATTCTAATAACAACTCAAGCCTTCGACATCAACCAACCTTCTTCCTCAAGTTAAAAGCTGAGGAAGGCAATTCCAAAATCAGAATATATTCCAAATTACAATGTATTCATCACTGATGTCATGTTAAAGGATACATAAACTCTTGTATTCCAGGGCATTTTTCAGAGTCTTGTGAGGAAGCTGTCAGGTAATTGCCCATTTTGGAGCGCGTACACAATTTCCATTGAATCATACGCTACAGGCTATTGCATGCAATAATATATTGTATTATATGAACCATCAAATGTGGCAGTTCCTACAAAGAAGCAGAGTCAAATTGTTCTGCTCTTTTTTTTTTCCTCCCTCCTATGCTCAAAATGAGGAAAAATAGATTGTACCTGCTGATTACCAGTGAAGTTGTACAAAATGTGTGGACATTGCTCTGAGAAACCTTCGGACAAACGCTGTGCTGAAAAAGCACCTGGGCTCAGGAGGTGTTTGAACAGCTTCTTGATTTGAGAAAGGAAAGAAAGCTTATTGTATGTGTACGTCTCCTTAGCTGTGCACGCCGACCAAAGGCACAGGAGATCAGCACCCAGCTGCACTAACCTTGCCAGCAACAATACTCATAATTTTCTGGCATCGCTATTGATTTCCCTCTACACTCCCTTCCCCAAAACAGAGGGCAGGAAGACTTCTTTTATTTGAACAGCCACATTAAAAAAAAAATTATTTTGTGTGTGATTGTATGTGGGCTTCTTCCTGATTAAATTATAGTGTGGTTTTATTTGGTTATGCAGTCCCAAAGCAAGTGTGAAGATGTGTGTGTGTGTGTTAATTACTTATATGAAAATTAGATGGTTAATACTTTAGGTTTCCAAGCTCTACAGAATTTCATAGCAATGTGAGCGGCTGTAAAATGGATGTAAAAATACTGTAGATAGATTCTGGAGTCCTTAGGGAAATTAGGCAGTTCTCTTACAAGTAAGTTTAATTTATTTTTACTCTCTGAAAATTGCAGCCTATGTCTTTTCTTTTAATGGGTTTGAAGCAAAAAAAAAAATTAAAATATGAACTCAAAAAGAAAATGTCTTTTTTCATCTCCATAAATACAGTTTAGATCAGTGCTTAAATGCTCACAGAAAGTAAGGAACGGGTAATTGAGGGTATTTCCTTTCCAGGGCTGTGTAAAGTCATACAGGTTTTTAAGATAGCATGATGAGTATTTTATTAGCACTGTTAAGGTGGTTGAGGTTTGATGAAGTTTGTAGCACTTTCTGAAGAAATAGAAACAACTTTAAACTCAAATTTTTACAGTAGTTTAAATCTCACAGGCATTTTTTTGTTTGTTTAATCCCATGTGGGCAAGAAAGATGATTAGATTCTGCTAGATCTTTATATGGTTACTTTTTATAGTCCTCCTAACTCAGTTTCCAGTGTGTAACTCCTTTGTGTGCACATCTCAACGGAAAAAAGCATTTCACAAATTAGACCCTCGATCCTGTTCCTCAGTTATCCCTGAAGAGAGCAGGGCTTGTATACTGGGGAGGGAGCTGCACGTCTCCTCTAGAACACGGTGCTACAAATACTCTGTGATGAGAGAGAAGTGTGTACTTCGGTGTAAGGAGAGATGGAGAAGGAAAATGGGCGTTTACAGTTCTTTGTTGGTATCAGTACTTTGCACATATGCTTTATGGGTGATAGCTGTTTGTTCTCACGTTTGCCAGCAAGCTCTCTGCTGGCAGCTGTGTGATGCTTATCATTCCACAAAAATGGAAAATCAGTTTTCCCATCGCCAGTTCCAAAATTTATTTCTCAAAACCTTTCTAACTGAAAGTGGAAGCCAAGTCCTGTCCTCGCTTCTATTGATGCACTTTCCCAAAAAGGTCCCACTGCCCTACTCAGGGTAACAGGAGAGAAGCATAATCTTGTTGCTGATTGAGATTGAGGTGCCAACGTTCAGTTACTCTCCTTGTGCCTGTTGTGTGTGTCAGGAGAGTGATACGAATCTCAGTGGGATTCTCTTTCCAAGTATTTTATCCTTCACTTTACTTCCATGTTCACAGAATCACAGAATCACAGAATTATCAAGGTTGGAAAAGACCTAGAAGATCATCCAGTCCAACCATTCACCTATTACTACTAGCTCCCACTAAACCATATCCCTCAATACAACATCCAGTCTTTCCTTGAACACCCCCAGGGTTGGTGACTCCACCACCTCCCTGGGCAGTGCATTCCAGTGCCTGACTATATGTTGCTATACCTGAGGTAGAAAACCCAGAATTTGGGTTTTGTTTCTTCCTTCCAGCTCATGCCATGCTGCCTCAGAGCCACCTTGTTCTCGTTGAGTCAATCTCAAGGGTTTGATTAACTGCAAATTACCTGCCAACAAAGTGGAAAAGTGAAGCCCAGAAATGCCACTTTTCCCCTGTAAAGATGGAGGTGAGAATTTGTCAGGGTTTAGTTCTTTCCTACCTTTCTTGTGCTTTTGTTTATTAGCTTGAAAGTCATCACAGTGAGAGATGGGGTCTTCATGAGTATCTTGTGTCTCATCATTAAGGTGTCTTTACATCTTCTTCGTAATAATCTGAGCTCTTCAGGCATATTAGTGTTAAGTGTGAAACTTCCAGATGTATTGATGAGGGAAACAAGGCTGGGTATGAGTGAAGTACCTACACCAGCAACGCCTTTATTTAGATATTTCCCTTATTTAGGACAGCTAAGGTGCTAGGCAATCGTTTTGCAAAGCTAAAGATAAGAGAGGAATCCGGACCTACTTTTTTTTCCTCTCCTGCTTAACAATATGATTGGATTTAAACAAAAAACTGTGGGGTTTTTCCTCTGTTACACTGATCTTGTTGATAAAGCGGTGTCAGACTTGTTTCTCTCATCTTATGTGTCTATCACTAATATAATGCAATAGTAAAACTAGTAATATGGAGGGAACATCTGACACTTGATGGTTGTTATGCAGTCACTTTAGTCCATAGGAAGAGATTAAAATTTTCCTCTTTTGTTGATGAATATGTTATTGCTCATTCCCCACATGAATTCCTTTCATTTATGCTGAGCTCTCTTCAAGTTTACAAATAGCAACATTTTTTTACTCTCTTTAAATCAAAATAATTTATGTGCAGGGGTTTCTTGCAGCATCCCATCACATTAGATATTAATGTAATACTTATTGCATAGTAAAATATGTAACTCTCGTTAAGGGAAGATACAAATAAAGCACAGCTCACATAGCATCTGTCTGGTATGCATGCCAGCAGACATAAACTTCTTCATGTGACTGCAAAGTTCAAACCTTCTGTAAAACTGACGTACGGAAATAGACTCTATAACTCGAAAGTTATAAAGTAGGTATGTTTAATGCGCGCAGATGCACGGGGGATCGCTCCACCACAAACGTGCATACCCGAAGTAGCAAAACCGTCCCATATTTATACAATGAAACAATGAATATTCAATTGACGCATATACATGTTCATTACCTAAACCCGCCTACTCTCGCTTCTTATGCTAATCAGCTTATCAGTCCTTTGTGATTGCGCAGTTTCTTCCAAAAATTGTGGGCAATGGGTCTTTGGTGGTCCTTGGGAGGGAGGCCCCGAGGCCTCCTCACGATGTACTTATCACCTTTCGCCTGGAATGTGCTGGTCTTGCAAGCTTGCAGTGTTTTTATCATTCTGAGCTAATTCATGGCCTTGTTAACTATCTGTTTTCCTCTAATCATGTCCTTTGTCAGCCTCCTGTTTTCTTTAACAAAGAGACAACTGACGTATTTAGGGTGGATATCATTCCATCCTCGAGTTCTTGCTCTTTCTATTCTCCTCGAGATAGTACAAGGCTTTCACGAGCAATCCCTTTGCTATGGAAAGAAAAACTCCCCTGCTCCTTCACAAGCCGTTCTTACATGATTACCTTGCTAACTTGCAAGAGCTGCTCTTGTATAACTACACTACATATACAATCGTGACTCTATACCCTCAGATCAAAACAATTGACCAATGTGTAATGGGTAGCTTTTAGAGGTTTTCTTGCAAAACATGCTTAAAATAAACCTGTCATAAAGAATCCTATCCATTGCAAAGCTCAGCTGTTTGGGAGTTTTTTTGTGAAGGCAGAAAGGAGGATTTATAAACTCTGTATCACAAGCTTTGTCACAATATAATATCTCTCAGATTTGAGTTTGTTGAAAAACAAAGATACAGATATAACTTATAAACCTGTGCATGATCTAATAGTAGGCAGTACCAAATTTTAACTTCTGTCCTGTAGTGACACATGAGGATTTTGGGATCCAAATGTAATCTCTGCAGCTCAGCAGCATCTCTGTAGGAATTGCTTCAGGTCAGAGGAGTGTAAGGGGTTCTGTGTAATCTCAGCTATCAAACCTAATTCGTGGCACCTCTTTTTCTTCAGACTCCTGGTGGTATCACAGAACGCTTTGCATATACAGGTCTGCAGGTTAAATCTGCCTTTCCAGTGAAGAGAATATGATAATGTCCAGATTGAGCCCTAGTGAGAAAGCATCTGATATTCTCTTTGAGCCTCTCCAGAAATCTTTGCAGTACGGCTGGCTCCGGGGCCAGTCTTATTACAACGTTGTTGCGAGGGGAGATGCGTTCCCACAGGCAGTTCCGGGAAGCTGAGTCAAAGTACTCAGCTATATCGGTTGCTTCCCATCAGCAAGCTATCACATGCTTGTCAACGTTTGAGGGATGCTAAAAGTAGTGATTATGAGAGCATGCAACATAACGGGTTTTTTGAGTTCAGGAGCCCTGGCTATGTAGGATGTGAAGAAATGCTTATGTAAGGATGTGACAGCATCAGCAAGTCTTGCACTGCAAATTGTTTCAGCTGGTTGGGAGCTAAGTTAATTCAGGCTGCTCCCTCATGGATAAAAAATAGGGGGGTGAGGGGATGTTTAATTAAAAAGAAGCGTGTGTTACTTTACAAATAAGGTATTTGGGATCTGGAAAGCTTCGTGAGTAAAGGTGTTTCGGGGATGAGGCTTCCACTGCTGGGGAAAGTGTATCAAATTCCTGGATGGTGGAAGTCAGGGACTGGGTCAGCCATTCCTGGAGGCTATTTGTAGTGCCCCATTGCTCAGGAACACCTGCTTTGGGAAGTTACTATATGGCTTGTGCTCAGGAAACCAGCACTTGACAGGAACAATCCTCCCATCTGCTGCTCTGCTTGGGCTGTGTGCCTAGCAGTCCCTGTGGAAGGGCGAGTGATTTCCTACACTGGTTGAGTACCTTGAGCTGAATTAGTCAAGAAATGAACTCACATCTGAGATAGACATTGCTGTTGTCTAATCTGGGCATGGATTGCATCTTTTGATCAATCATGGTTTGAATGGAATAGTATAAGAGAATCCACACCACAGCATAGACAAATAATGTGTTTTGTAAATTAAATTACTGGGACAAGTGCATCTTCCACACACACCAGTGCACGCTTTCCTTTGTGTAACTAATAGATCTATGATATTATGGAATAGCAAATGCTATAGTGTCTAGGTATTATGGTCCTCAGCTTCAGGTTCCATGAGGCAGCAGAGGAAATGGACTTGATAGCTTTTCAGCCTTGAGGTAGGTTTTGCAGTGATGAAATGTTTCATTGCATTAAGAGTTGGCAAAAGCCCAAGGCCAACAGTAGTCCTCTAGTAATTTAAAATATAGTTCTGTGAGCAGTGCAATTATAAGGTATGATTTCCTTTAAATTTCAGAGTGTGACGGGTATTCTGATATCAAATAAAATACGTGCTTCAATTGAAACTTTTTTCCACAGTTTGAACATCCATAATATCTCTTTCACACATGTTTTTTCTGGTGTATAGTAAGAGGTGAGACCATGTTGCAGCTTTCACCTCATATAGCGATACTTAGTAGGCTCTTGATATTCCACCTGGCTGCCTGCTTTCACAAAGCTTGTAGGAATTTAATATCCTTGAGAGGCCTGTGATCCTGTCAAGTTTGATTGACGCTGGCCAATATACTAAAAAGGTATGGGAAGAGGACAGTCAGTCACCAGGCTGGTACCTGCACATAAAGAAGACAGAATGATTACCTACGCTGTGTTTCCTTGGGAACCCAAACAAAAAAAAAAGTACTTTGTTTTATTGTAAATCCAGTGACAAACATGCTTTGATGATTCATATTTAAACGTATTCTCGTTTTCTTGTCATGTGGTGGGGTTTTTTTTCTTCCTTTCTGATCTCTGGATAAAGCAAATGAATACATTTTTTTAAAACCTAGGCAGCGGCTCCAAAGTATTCCATTACTTCCCCTCTAGATTTAATTGCTTTCCATGCATAGGAGGGAGACCTTGAATGTGAATAACCCAGGTCATACCCTGACTGCAGAAAACAAATTTTGGCATTGTTGGCTGTTGGCATCGTACTTCAGCAAAGAGCACGGTCCCCAAAGCATTCCATCGCTGTACATTTGCATGCAGGTTTGCTTTCTGAGGAGCATTCCCAGGACAAGCACTTTGGCTTCCCTTGTTTACATGCTGTTTGCCGTGGTTTCTCTTTGTTTACAGTTCCCGCATAGTTGAATCCTGATAGGCTAAATGGAAGGGAAGACTAGCAGCATCCACAGTGCTGCTGCCTGACCTCTCTAGCACATGCATCTTGCTTTTAGAAAAGCCCAGTCATTTTTCACTAGCATTTTGAGGTACATTCAAATCTGCTTTGGCATCTGTCCAGCCCTGAATAATATCAGGCAGGGGACATCCTGTCTGAGAGAACAGATTGTTAGTTCAATTATATTCCTGAAATTGAGTTAAATTTCCATGAAATCTACTTCAAATGTGAAGAACCCTAGGGGAATGTTTTGGGGTTTTTTTGTTTCTTTGACTTATATTATAGCAATCAGGCATACTAAATGAGATGCATTGTATAATCGTGTGTTCTGCTTGCTCTTTATGGCTGTTTATCTCGTGTATTTGATAACAGGGTGAAGTGAGTAAATTGATAGTGCTGCCATCTATAGAGGAGAGAAAGTTACTGTACTCAGAGAAAGTTATTGTACTCAGGGTGGAGAAGCTCAGACTTCTCTAAAATTTCATTAATGATGTAACCGAAGAGAATATAGAAATGCTCTAAGCTGCTTCTCAATATGATTAATGACAATTCCTCATTAATGGTGACCAAGTTTTTTGTCACTGACCTGGGTTTCCAAAGCATGACACAGTAATTAAACAGCCCTTTGGTATCTTTGGGTCAGACTAGGTTACGATGCTGTCTCAGGACCATTGTTGATCTTACTGGACTGAGAAGTGTATTTTGCTAGTCAGGAACATGTTTGGTATGTTGAAAAGAATGGTAGCCTTACTGTAACACATAGCATTTTGGTCCATTTTTTGGTAAAAGGACAGATGGTGTAATTTTTCTGGCAGTAATCCAAGCATCCATATGGTCCACTAGTGTTCCGTATTAATTCCAGTGTTGTTTCATTGAAAGATAACGTTCTGGTCAAATGCAAACAACTCATGCTCAGTTTTATATTTTTTTTATTTTTGTTTTTCTCTGTTAATTTTTATTTATTCTCAGAAGTATAAAAGCCATTTTCTCCATCTGCCAGTTTTATCTTCCCACATTCCCTGAATGTTTATTTTCCTTGTTGTATCTCAAATTGCATACGTCTATTAACAAACGAAAACTGGTTGTAACACGTGCAGTTAGATTCTGCCATTCCACAATGTACCAATAAAACATTTTCAGATTGCCCCTCTGATTTTCATCAAGTGATGTTTCTATTTTATCACAGAAAGGGCAGTAGAACACAGATTTTGGATTTATTTTCTTTTTTTTACATGGCCACGGGATCGGTAAAGGCTTTGGCTATTGCTGGAATACTCTGTGTTGACTTGATGTTTATTCTGCTTGCACATAAATGAATGCCACCTTTTTGCCTTTAGGAAATGAGGAATGTTGCCTATCATTGTCTGTGTTTTTTATTTCTTGTCAGCAATTTCTATGTGAATTTTGTACGGGGATAATAAAATAGTCTGAGTAGCACATATTCCTAAATGATCTATCTGCAAGCCATATTAAACAGAGAAGCACAGCGATTATAGAGTGTCTCACAAACTAATCAGAATGAAAGAAATAAAGCATATAAGCAACAGTAAATCACTTAATGACTTCAGCAGGTTAACATGATCAATAAAAATACTGGGCGAGATGGGAGTGGGGGGAACACTAAATAATTACAGTGGAGCATATTTGATAGAAATTGCATGTAAGCTGACAGGAACCAATATTAGGGGTTTGTAAAAGACGCAGAGAGTTGCCATCCATGAATCACCGAAGACCAGACAAGGTAACAGTCCCATCATGGTTTTGACAGTAGTCATAAAACACAAACCACTGTAGAACAGCACGAGGCTTTCAATAGCCACACTAAATCCTCCTAAAGCTTGCCTTTCCCTCTCTAAAGTCTCAGTAAGCTGAAGCATTAAAATCTGTTCCCGTGAATATTTTCAACCTTTGCACCAATGGATTTCACAGCATATGCTGACATTGGACCTCCAGTTCTACTCTGTTACGGACATGTAGCTCCATGGATTACATACTAATACCTTAAAGGCAATGAAGGGCAAGACCCAGCCTTACCAAAGTGATCAGGAACTTCTGCTAATATTTTTATTTCAAATAATGACAACTCATGAACTCCAGCAGATGGCAGTAGTTTTGGATAGGCCAAACTACTAGTAGTTTGGATCAGCACACTTATATTTGTCCTCTTGCACATGCAAAAGGAGTGGGATTCAGTTATTCTTATCACAGAGATTATTTTTAATAGAGAAAATGAAAAAATGTATACAACTTTTCACTGGAAGAAAAATCACTGAGTAAAATAGCAAATTTTATAATGATTTTAAAAAAACAGGACTGTAGAAATTTGTATCTTGGGATACAGAATTAGAAGTCAGATAGGATTTTCAGTAGTTCTCTGAAAGGTGCTTAGCTATGTACTTTTGAAAATCCTACCCATACTTAGGCCTGTAAATACATTGTAAACTGTACCTTTAGCAACTTTTCCTGATTGTGTCAGTCACAGTGACCAAATTTTCACTGAATCAGCATTTCAGGGCCAAGCCTTGATACTGAAAAGCAGAATGTTGGTGTCTTTGTTAAATCAAAACTCTTGCACACAGCTCTGACAGCACAGAGAAACTGTTAAAGGAAGTTTTTTTAAATTAATTGGAGGACTTAAATTAAAAAAAAAAAATTCATATAATTGAGGCTTCACAGATACTGTAGGGCTTAAGCTAAAGCTCACCTGAGTCACTTAGATGTGCAGACAATAAGGAAATGAGAGAGTGCACATGAATTTAATCATCTATCAGGTGACTTGGATAGCCAGGTGTGAAAAGGGGCATGCTGAAGGGAAATGTGCATATTACTCATTCCCTTGATCTCTTCTGTCCAAAGCTGATTCCTGAATGTCAGTGAACCATATATTGCTAGGCAATAAAAGTATTTAAAGGAGAGCTTAGACAAGTAAGTACTCTTGGCTTTCTAAGCAAGACCAAAAGTGGAAAAACTTCAACAGTAATTGTCTGAGAAGTACAGGTAGCGTTTCTCAGGGAGTCTCTAAACATTAGTTTTCCAATTACTCTACAAATGCAGTTGCATGAGGCAGTGGAGATATGGGTGGCATGGGAACATGACTAATTTGCTGGTAACTTCTCCACTGAACCTTCAGAGAAGTCTGTTCTGTTTCCCCCTTTAGCGTATGCTGTGTGGGTGGGCTTTAAGTCCTAACTTCCTACGGTAGAATGCTTGTATGATCCCAGCAAAGTTAAATGTCATAAGCTAGACACCTTCATCTGTCCTCATCCACCTACCAGTTTGTGCCTAGGAAGGTGCAAACCACCTTACCTGTGGTTTGCAAAATCAAGACACTTCCTGCCAGACATCCTTCTTGTCCAGGGAGCCTTTCCTTCTCATTTACTTGTGTCCAGATTCCAGTAAAGGGTTTAATTTCCCAACCACCAGCCAAGACTATATCCTCATGGATAGGAAATGTTCAGAGGAGGTGGCGAATCAAATTTCCTCATGTTGAGTAGGAACCAGGCTTCCTGCTTCCCTGCTCTATGTTGTCCTCATGAAAACCTAGTCCTCAGAATCACCTTCTCCGTTTCCAGGGACAGCTGCATTTTTTGACCAAGCATGCAAAGCCTGTGCTTTGTGCAGAGCTCAGTCACAACCTCAGCTCAGTCTGTCCCTGTGCTAAGCGTGAGCTGGGCATGCCAGCCAGGGTGCATCCCAGACGGATCTGAAGTGTGTAGTGCTCCATATCCCAAAGTGTTTAGGAGAGGGAGGACATCTCCATGTGTTGGGTGACCAAATGAATGTGTTCTGTGGAGTGTGCAGTGGTGTGATGTTGGACTCTATTTTTTCCAGGAAACACTGACAGCTGTGTCCTCTTATGTGCATGTGTGAGGTCTTTCTGCATTTACTTCCAAGGATGTGTTGATGTTCTATATTCACCTAAATGCTACTTTGAACCTTAAGGTTAAGTCTTCCCAGATTTGTTAGTAGCTTGTCTGACGATATGTAAAGGTATTTGGCTATATTTGACCTTGGAGAGCATTTCTTTGTGCCTTTGCACTTACATCAATCTCCAGTGTGGAACAGGCCACCTCTTAACATGTAAGAGCCAAAGTCCAACTGAAAGGGGACCTCTTGAGTGCCACCATGGCAGTAATAACGACAGTAACACTTGTGTTTCCCTCCTCCTTCCATCTGTCCTCAGATCCCTTCTTCCCTGAGATTGTTGCATATTATTTGTATCATTATTATACTTAATTAAGATCTCCAGTCAGCTTGATCACGTTTGTGCCTGTGCCCTTAAAAATCTTTACCCCAATAGCAGAATACTAAGTATTATTCTTCCTCACCACCTCCTGACCACGAATCAGGAATATAGTGGGTGAACAGGAAATGATAAGCAGTCCTTGTGTAATGCACAAAGTTGGGTGTTTTCTCGCGGGGGTAACTTATTTCCAGTCATCACTGCTTGTGATGCACAATCCTGAGATCCGTTAGCCCAACACAGTTTAAGAACTCAGAGCTGAAAATGCACTTCGATGGTTTTCGTGGTATTCCCAGAAAACTGACACGCACGATTCTCCAGCTCAAATTTGTAACTGTTTTTTTTTCAACTTATCTACGTACTTGGTCTTGCTGGCTGAATGGAGGAGCATCTGTAGATTTCAAAGCAAATTTTGGTACATCTGCAGCTGAAACTGTCTCAAGTTCCCATTGAATCAGATAATTCTTATCAGATATCCTTGAAGATGATAAGAGGATCAATGCTGTCAGCAAGTGCAAAGCAGCACAAAAACACAGTCCGGTGGGAAGCAGATTCATTGTAATACAAAAAAACCACCCAACATCTCAACACCCCAGCCATTCTGGGAACATGTGTGCAAGAGTTTGAGTGATTTGAATACAGGATTCCTGATACAATAATTTCTGCTACACATAAGTCCTGAAATGATTATTTGTCCCTGTAGGGTAAATGGACCTCCTCATCATGCAGGTCTTTGTAGAGATAATGTATACACCTGTTTGGGAGATTTAACAGTTGTGGTTGAAATACCAGGTCTGTAGCTCAAAGGTTAGGAGGGATGGTTAAGCTTTAAAATCACTTGGAAGCAGCTGATTTTAAGTTGCCATGGCAAAGGATTTCCAGACAATGAGAAGCTTTTACATTAATATCTTTGTAAGCCTTGTTGTGATAGAATTGTATCTGTGAAGAGCAGCCCCTTTCTTGCTCCTGCTGACACACACGCTGATAAAATCATAAAGTAATTATACAGTGCTATAATGATTTGGGGGGGGTCTCTTTGGAGGGTTTTGCCACTGGTTTGGAGATTCTGTCTATGGTAGATTTTGTAATAAGGAAGTACATGATTCAACATTTTGTTGAAATATCAAGATATACCCTCTATGTTTGCAAAAAATAGCAATGTATTCAATTATGTCAAATAATTTTGAGCAATAACTGAGTAAAACCTATTTGCCTTTCACTTTGCTTCATTGCATTTTGGCTTTTCTGGCTTTTTTTTTACTCTGTGGCTCTCATGGCTTGAGAGCATTTTGCAGCATATATTTTACAAATAGGTACAGTGATGCTCCTGTCTTTCTCCTCAGTAGCCAACATCCAAGTCCAAAAAAGTGTGTCCCACTTCAGACGAGGCTGAGTTAAGAAAAGGGGCTTACCAGGATGGGGAAATTTGTGGAGAATTTTGCAGCGACTTACTCTGTTTCCCTTGTCAGAGGAGTGCAGTGTCCACTCTTCTCAAGACAGTTTGGAGTTGACCTGGTTGTCGCTGGTTAAATTTCAAGTTGCTCTCATTTCGATCGGGAGCCAAACTGGGCGGGGCCCATTTCGGCAGTCAGGGGGCAACAGTTTGTCGCTCTGTGCACACTGAATCGCAGTGCCGAGAGGACAGAAGGCCGGTACTATCACAGAATCACAGAATCGTAGGGGTTGGAAGGGACCTCCAAAGCAGCTCCCTAGCACATATTGCACAGATAGGCGTCAAGACGGGTCTTGGATATCTCCAGAGAAGGAGACTCCACCACCCCCCTGGGCAGCCTGTCCCAGGGCTCTGTCACCCTCACTGTGTAAAAGTTCTTCCACATGTTGGTGTGGAACTTCCTGTGCTCCAGTTTACAGCCATTGCCCCTTGTCCTATCTCCACAGACCGCTGAAAAGGGGTTGGCCAATTCCCCCTGCATCCCATACTTAAGATATTTATAAACATTAATTAGGTCCCCCCTCAGTCTTCTTTTCTCCAGGCTGAACAGCCCCAGCTCACTCAGCCTTTCCTCATACGGGAGATGTTCCAGGCCCTTAATCATCTTTGTAGCCCTTCTCTGGACTCTCTCCAGGAGATCCCTGTCTTTTTTATACCAGGGAGCCCAGAACTGGGCACAATACTCCAGGTGGGGCCTGACCAGGGCAGAGTAGAGGGGGAGGATCACCTCCTTTGACCTGCTGGCCACACTCTTCCTGATGCATCCCAGGATCCCATTGGCCCTCTTAGCCACCAGTGCACACTGCTGGCTCATAGCCAACCTGTCATCAACCACGACCCCCTGGTCCTTCTCCACAGAGCTCTTCTCCAGCAGAAGAACTGTGATTGCTGTTCATCTCTGCTGGCTTCCCAGAAGCCAACTGCTGATGCAAATGGTACTGGTAGCACTTTTGGTATGTGGGGAGGTGGGAACACTTAATACCTGCATCTGTTCACTGCCCCCTCCCTGAGTCTGGCTGTGGTCTTGGGTGCTTTGGAGGTGAGTTTTCCAAGATGCCGCTCTTCCTGAAGGCTGTAGAGACTCTCAGGTTGAAAAAAAAGTTTTCAGGCCAAAAAAGGACTGTGAGGAAAGGCAGCGCTGAATCTCTAGCAGTGCTGAATCTCTGATATTCACAGCCAGTGGCAATTTGTCATATTGAAATTTAATGGGCTTCAGGACCTAAAGTGAGGTGTATTTGTTCTGACACACTTTTAATTAAGGTTTTTATCAAATTCTTTTAAATTTAATTTTTTGCTTGATGTTGACCATTCCTTGTTTGGGATTCTGCAGGTCTGGAAAGCTTTCAGATGGGGCTTTAATTGGAGGGTTCTCAGTGTAATTATTAGTGATGTATTACATGGGAATGAAGCCGATGCTTTTAAGTTAGCATGGTACAAACACTTCATGCACTCAGCTGCTATGCTAATGCACAGGACTGGGATCTGCATTACAATACATCATCTCCACTGTCTGCACTGCAACGCAGACGGGCTATTTACTCGGTTTAGCGGCAGCGCCAGCACACAAGTAATTGGGGCCTGACAATTCTCTCTGGGTGTCATTAATTTAGTGCTAGATTTTAGTCATAGGAGATGCCCAAATGTCATAACAGCATACAAAGATATTTAAGCATAAGCAGATTGATTGGATTACATAAATAGATCGATCAGATAAATTTCAAATCCGTGCATTTTAAGACATGTTATTAGTTATGTGGAAGCATGGAGCAAACTGATGCACAGGTATGGAAAAGAATACTTTTCAGCTCAGTGCGAGCTCTTAATTGTTAACTCTTTGACATCAGCTTAAATACTTAGCTTAATAAAATGGATAATATAGGAAAGCTTTAAAAAACCCTGAAGTAATTCACAAGATTAATGGTATATTTGAAGGTCCCCAAAATAAAATAGCCCGAAATTACAAAAAAAGCCAGAGGTATGTTGAAAGAAGATTTAGTAATAAGTGCGGGGAAAAAATAGGTATGAAATTAAGGATGCTGAGTAGTGGGTGGGGATAAGCTCAGTTTATGTAACAAGATAATTTAGAAAGTGAAATACAAAAATAGATGGGAAACTAAGAAATAACTGCATTGCAGCTTTCGCATATTCATAGCTCTTACAAAAATCTTGAAGTCTAATTTAAAGCATCAGTGAGGAACTATTCACCTGGTATGGGAGCACAGCAGGGCTTAAATTCTCCAATCTTTCTCCCATCATGCAACTGAAAATATGCTCACCACACGACCAGAGAGCTGGTATCCCCTTCCTATCTGTTTGCATGCTGCGGACAGAAAGCGTTGCAGTCACACGGTGAATGTTCTTGTAGTCGGGCAATGAGAGGAGCTCTGTGAGCCGGCAGGGAAACGGGTGGCACAAAGGATGGCATGCAGTTCCCTTGACCCACTCCCTTCCCTCCTGGAAGACACATAAAGACCTTGCAGTTGAGACTGCTGAGCTGTGGATGTGCTGGAGGGTTCAATCCAGGCACTCCCCAAAATGCAGAGGAGCTTTCTAGCTCTCTTGCTGATTTTATTCTGCAAAGCCAAAGTCCCATCTAAAGACCTTGGCTTGATTGAGCTGGAAGCATTGGAGCTGCTAGTGACCAAAGTAGGCAAGGTGGCCATTTATTTGGGGGAGGGAGTCCTTTGCCTTAGGGTAAGTTTAGCTTTAAAAATAACTATATCCTTTTAAGAGTAAATAGTGCCACTACTTTTTGAAATTGTGTAAACTGGGTTTGCATTTTCCAGAGCAGTCAGTTGCAGCCCTCTCTCTTTGATATACAAAAGAAACAACAATTTCTGCTGTATTGATTCTCAGAGGCAGGGAGCTATGAATCACCCAGTAGTGGTAAAGGGCATCAGCCAAACAGGCACCTGGCCAAATGACTTGGAAATAGTTTTCAAAAACTTTTCAGTTGGCTAAATGTCACTGAATCACACTAGATATATCTGAGGAAATTTGAACTGCTGGGTCTGCCCATGCATACCTGAGAATACATACACCTTCACAAGGAACCACGGACACTGATTATTTTGTGCTTTAAAAGATTTCTTTGAATATGTGTGTAGCAGTGTACCTGTTGTTGTAGTCACAGTGGAGGAGAGGATGGTAGAAAAGAAATGCTAGAACACCAGCTGGAATTCTAAGATATGACAAATGAAGATATGCGCAGAGACAGCTTCCAATTTGTTAGGCTGGGTGCTTTGGTCACTAATCTACAGCGTACAGCTATTTATGTAGTAAATAAAAACCTGCAAATACTGTTTTTCTATTGGTATGCAAATCCCTTGTGTGGGAGTAATGCTCCTGCAGGAGTGGTGCTGAACAGGTGTCATCCTCCCTCATGCCCACACCGTTTCCAAATCAGAATAATTTGTAGTTCTTATCACCGAGACATCCTGAAAGAAATGAATAAACATTTCCCCCCCCTCCTCCCCGCCCTGTCCAATATTAAATTAGCATTCTGCATCTTATACAGCCGGTCTTACAAAGCGTACACGTGTGTATGGGATAAGTATATGTATACAGTGAATTAATAAATGTAGGTGCAGAGTTTTATCAAGTATTGACAGTATTTCAGCTTAAGAACTGGAAATTTTTAGTTTAGCATTAAAAATATGAAGACTGTGACTATATTATACGGTAAGATTTATGTGAGATTTGTGTCATACTTTATAGTGATGTTCAGAAACCCAAAGTATGTCGCTGTTTTGTGGACACTCAGGGCCCATGAGTTGGAGGAAAACAGAACTTAAAAAATCACATCTATACCCATGTACTTGGTATGATACTGTACCATTATCCACCAATTAAAAAAAAAAAAGGGGGTTTCCACATGATTCCCTCGTGTGTGATAAACAATACGATTGGGTTGGAGGTGGGGAAAAAGAAAGTGCTCCATAGCTTAGTGTATTGTTGGGCTCATACCGGAAACCTACTACTTCTCTGAGCAAGAGTAACTTACACCTAGGAGAATCTTGCACTATGGCTGATTTCAGGTATTTATAGAGATACTAAGAATGCTGTTGCCTATTGCAGAAACTGCAAATGCTTTCTCATCTATTTTGGCTAGGTATCATGCTCTGTGAAAACTTGTGCAAACTGATATTTTTAATGCTTTTTGCATGTTTTCCTTTTCGTGACTTCTCCAATGATGATGCCAGTTTACATGCAATTCAATTCTTTTGGATGAACCCTATTTTTGTCTTTTCACAAATTACCATGTGACTGAAAGAATAAGCCAAAATTTTTGCATGAAAATATTTGATTTTGAAGAACTTTATATCCACCTTTTATAGTGATAGTTTAATAACATAGAATCACAAGGCTGGGAAAGACCTTTAAGATCGTCAAGTCCAACCATTCCTGTCCTAAGCTAAACCATATCCCGAAGTACCTCATCTACCCTTTTTTTAAACACATACAGCGATGGTGACTCAACCCCCTCCCTGGGCAGCCTGTTCCAGGCCCTGACAACTCCTTCAGTGAAACATTTTTTCCTAACATCTAATCTGAGCCTGCCCTGGCGCAGCTTTGTGCCATATGTCCTAGGGAACCTGCTTTGGCAGGGGGGTTGGACCGGATGATCTCTTGAGGTCCCTTCCAACCACTGCAATTCTGTGATTTCCCCTTGTCCTATCTCCTGTCACCTGCCTGAAGAGACCATCGCCCACCTCTCTACAACCTCCTTTTAGGTAGATGTAGATGATGATAAGGTCTCCCCTCAGCCTCCTCTTCTCAAGGATAATATACTCCACTGTCCAATACCATCACAGAATTGGAAGTGAAAAATACCTTTATCGCATTCATTCTGTTTTCATGGCATGTGTGAAAGAAATGTGTTATTTTCTGATACACTTAAATTACATTATCCTGGCTTATGCAGACAATAGTTTTATTATTTTTGTTGGTAAAAAGGGTGTTTAATAACAATGTTCTGAAATGTTGTTTGTCTGTTCTTTTACAACTGATTGCTATCCTCAGAGAGTGATTTATGGACAGTTTGCAATATGGATATTGGATGCCAAACTAAGCTGCTAATGAACACCTTTGCTCAAGAATGCAAAATAAAAGCACCTTGTCTTCCTTATACAAACATAAAATGAATCTGCAAAGCAATAGCAGATGACATTATCCAGACAGTTCAGCCTGTAATTCTTCAATACAACAACCATGTTGTTACTGTTTATTTGTGCACAGTAGTCTTGGTCATGGATCAGGCTCCAACTCGGTTAGCATCTGTGTAAAGAGACAGTTTATGATGGTGAACTAGCAGCGTTGTGAACACTAGCCTTCAGCTGTGAGTAAATTCTGACTTTTATGTCATGTAAATATTGCCATGCTAGTTCAAGTATCAGTCAGATGAAAAAAACGCAGTATGAATTTAAGGGTTTGGTTTTAAGGAAGAGGATTACTTACCTCAAATCTCCTTTCTACCCACCTGTTTCACTTCTGGTAGGGTGCTCCTAGTTACTAGATTTTATTTATTCCACCACTGAAGAAAAAAAATGCATATTGTTGGGTATTTTCAGAGAAATTATCAAAACTGATACGCTGATTGTAGCTTGTGAGATGGAAGAGAAAAGGAATATACATGGAACATTCGTCCTTTTAGGCTGTATTTGTATTGCTGGCTGTTTAGGGCAGAGATGATCTCTTACCCTGTACGTGCATAGAAAATGAAACCTATCGAAAGAAACCTAATGAAAAAGACATTTCTGTATATGAACAACTAATGCTAAAATATATCCAGTCCCTTTCTTTCACTGCTCTTAAAATGAGCCTCCAAGCAAATTTCTGAGCAACAATTTTAACAGAGCATTGTTCCAGCTGATCTTATGCTGCAAAAGAAGAATGTTGACAACAAGGGAATAAAGTTTTCTAGTCCTGTGTAAGGAAAACTTGAGAGCTTGGTGGTAGTAATTTGAAAAGGAAAAAAAAATAGACAAGATCCACAGCTCATTAGTTGTAACGTGTATATCAAGGAGACAGAGATTTGAGGCAATCCTAAGCACAACTACAGGCTGTGTGGAGAATGGATTGAGAGTGGCCCTGAAGAGAAGGACTTGTCCATGAAGGGGATGAAAAGCTCAACATGAGCCAGCAACATGAGCTTGCAGCCCAGAAAGCCAACCATCAAAAGCATCAAAAAGCAGTATGGCCAATCGGTTGAGGGGAGGTGATTCTGCCCCTCTGCTCTCATGAGACCCCACCTGGAGTACTGCATCCAGCTCTGGGGTCCCTGACATAAGAAGGACATGATGCTGTTGGAATGAGTGCAGAGGAGGCCAAAAAGATGATCAGAGGGCTGGAACACCTCCTCTGTGAAGACAGGCTGAGAAAGTTGGGGTTACTATTTACAAGGCCATGGAGTGATCGCACAAGAGGTAATGGGCTTAAACTGAAGGAGTGTAGATTTAGATTAGGTAGTAGGAAGAAATACTTTACCATGAGGGTGGTGAGGCACTGGCACAGGTTGCCCAGAGAAGCTGTGACTGCCCCCTCCCTGGCAGTGTTCAGAGCCAGGTTGGATGGGGCTTTGGGCAACCTGGTCTAGTGGAGGGTGTCTCGTCCCATGGCAGGAACTAGATGGTTTTTAATGCCCCTTCCAACACAAACCAGTCTGTGATTCTGTGATGTGGCCAACAGCTAAAGTGGGCTCTTTCCATTATTTTCTATATATGGATAAGGTTTCCAAGAGAAGCGAAACCCTCCTTTCTTCAGAATTATTGCAATCTTTACTTAACATCCAAATACAGAGAATAATAATTTCATGCTATTGTATGACTAAGAGAAATGAAATTAGGAAATAGCTGAAGATTTCTTTTGTTCAGGCTGCTCTGTCTATTGTGCCGAGCAGATCCCACACTGCTCACCTGGGAATGCAAAATACGTTAGAAAATGCAAGGCAAAACCCTGAGATTATGTACGGCAGGGAGCTGGAGCTGGTAGCAGGCTAATAGAGAGCAAGAACAACTGAGATAACAGTCTTCGGGCTGATGTGCTCTGGCACTGAGAAGCCTCATGAACAAGTATTTTAACCATTCCAAAAACAGTGTCATACTCAGCCCCACTTAAGGATTTTAGATGGCCATGAAAATGCTCGTTTTGCCGTAACCGACACTGTGAAAGTATAGAAAACAGCCACTAATACTTTTTATTTTGTTTCTGCTAAAAGCAAGGGCTCTTTGGAATATTATTATAAAGTTCATTTTCAACAGCCTAAGTATTCAAATTAAGGAGAAAGGAAACAAAGTTCATAGAACATATTTTATTAATTTGGCATTTTACTATCATAGGTGTGTGAGCACTATGTCTGATAGATTGTGTGCTAAGAAAATGAGGTCAGTATGAAATCCAGCAAGTAATATATTAGTAGAGTCACTTACAAAACCAAGATGCCGTAACATTTCAACAAAAATGCCTGCAACAGTCAGCTGAGACAGAGTGCCTTTATCCATGTATAGTGTGCATTTGCAGTGTGTCTTACACACTGAAGAACATATACATCCATAGCTTGTATCCTTTTGGAAACTGGTACTGACTTGAGGCCTAAGCAGCCTTCTTATGGACTTGAAGCTGATGTTGTAAGGATGTGAAAAGTGTATGCAGCATCTATCATGCTTAATATTCAAGAGCAGTAGATTGCAAAAAAGAGGTTACAGTCTCAATAGTAAATGACTTCTCTGGTGCAAGATATAATAGGGAGTTTAGATACCAGAAGGTGTCACGGACTATCCTCCTTAAGACAGAAAGAAAGAAGGAACAAGTAAAAAGTTATTCACATATAAATGAAGACAGTACATTCCTAACATATATTTTGTTGATGTTTAGATCTGAACTAGAGAAATTCTCAGGAGGGAAAATAGTTTTCATCTCTCCTCAGTCTTTAAATTGAACTTCAGATTGCAAGATGGAAAATCATTATTAGGGAATTGGTCTAGGGATGAGCATGAACCTGATTTTGTAGTTCAACAAAAGACTTGTTCAATCATGTAGCTGTGTGAAAGATGATGTAGAGTGCTACCAGACCGTAAAGGCACGGGTCCATACTCATTCAGCAGAGATGTAAATAATTTAGCCAGATGCAAAGTAGTGAGATCAGGTCTAAAAAAAAATAAATGATAATCCCATTATTTTCAACCGTGGAGCATGTCATGTTGCTTGTTCAAGCAGTGTTCCTGATATTTTAAATGCTGGGTGGTATGTTTAAGGTCAACTTCTCAAGTTTCGACAAGTATGCATTTTCACTCACTGGTCTTGACATGTCTAGTGGACCTGACTATTGATCTGAACTGAAACAGGCAGGCTGATTCAAAAAAATAAATTGAGGTGTCACTAGGGTGCTTATCAAAGAGGAAAGTATTATTATTTTTGCTTAGATTAGGAAGCTGCAAGCAGAGAAAATAAACAGGGAACAAAAAAAAAATTATAGGAAAGAAGACAAAGCGTGTCAGAATTATCCTAATGCAGCAGGTAGTTTTTCTGGTCTGGTGGATATACTGTGCTACAATATCTGAAGTAGTGCCCCTGTTGTGATTCATTATTGCTATATAGCACTATTGGAATTAATAATAATGAAAGGCAGTCATAAGCTGATGATAGAAATTGTGGTGTTCCTACATGGTTTTATAACGAAGTGGCTAAATAACTAGTTTTGTGGAGATAATTCCATTATAAAGAAAACAAAGGTAACCTTTACAGATAAGTAGTTACATAATTTAGTCTGGTAGGGCATTATTGGCCTGATTCTCTGCTTATCTGAACGGGCAAAATTTCACCAACGATGACAGTTATGTGGCCATTTATTCTAGCAGGGAGCTGTGCGCACGTTTGAATTATCTGGTATTGTCTGAAGTGCCTCCTTGTCTTTGCTTTGTCAGAATCAGTTTCTCACCGTTTTCTCACTGGGGTTGCTTCAGAGGCAGCTGTGGGCAGCACAATTGGGTTTTGTGGCACGGGTACTGTGCCTGGGATCGGGACCTAGCAGGGTGCTGGCTAGCATCTAAATATGTAGCACGGTGTGCTCCTTATTCTTCTTTTGCACAGGAGCACCACATAATTTTCACTGATCAGCGCTCTTTGTCTCTCGAGCACTAGCTGGGGAATTGTGTTTCCATGACCATAAATGCTCTAATTGTGCCCTGCCTTTTACTTTATGTGTGTCACGCAGAGCTGTTAGTCAAACAAAAATCCCACTGACTCGGCTCTTGTGCGCTGCCCGTGCGCTTGCCTCGCTGCTTCTCGGCAGTCTGCCACAGGCTCACACAATCCTCATTTCTCAGTTTATCTAAGTTGTTGTATGCAGTATTTTTAATTGCCAGTAAATCCAATCTGGGGTGCCTTTCTTGTTCAAAACGCAGTTACTTTATCACACCAGAGGAGGACTGTCAAACACTGTTGAGGGGGACGGCGGGGGGGAAATAATATTTCCATTATAGGAGAGAATGGTATGAAAATAACATTTACAGAAATGTTTAGGAAATCGAGACAACAGTTTAGAGAAAGGGCTGGTTTTAGGCCCCTCTGAGTTCCTCAAAACTCTTTAAGTTCCTTAAAACTTGATGACGACAAGATTTTTAGTCCTGGGAATGAACGCAGCCAGGAGGATTTTCCAACTTGGTACTTGGAGAGGATAAACTCAATTTAGAACAGGAAACTACTTCTCCTCCTTCCCAGGAGAGTCCTCTCTATACTAGGTTATTAGCTACTAGAGTGTAACCCTGCCCAAAGTATTCTACTCTTATAAGTAACTGAACATTCATTAGAAAATGGACCTCAACCCTTTTCAGGTAAACTTCTTAACCATTAGGTTAAGATTAAGTGCTCCTTCCTTACCTCTTCTTTCTGTCTCTCTGGGGGTTTTTTTTGTAAGAAAAGGCCAAACGGGTTGTAGCACCCAACTCCTTGGCCCCTCTAAATGATTTTTTAAAAAACAATCTAGGGGGAATGATGATGCAGAGACTAGCTAGCTGGCCTCTTCCACTTCTTAAGAAATGTCAGATTAGAGAGCAGTCAACTGGTTTTATTGACTGTTAGCCTGGATAGGAATGGGTTGCGGTTCTTCCAATTATATTTGATTAATTCTGCCAGGATTTATATCATGTTTTCATCTAATCCTGTGAAAGACCTATAGAATACCACAAGGATAGAGAAAACTTTCCCAGTTCTTCTCTTTAATTATAACTTCGAACAGGTTACTACTGTCAACAGATGAGAGAGACATGTTACCTTCTTGAAGCAAAGATGAATATATTCAGTACTGCCTTTGTACCAAGCTGAATCTGCAGTGAAACAAGTAGCTTGTAACAGCTGTGAATACTTTTGTGAGGTGTTACTTTATGTAATGTAGCACAACTATATAATTGTTCTCAATTACTAAATTGGATTTTGGTATTCTGCAATGGCTGTGTTACTATGCTGTTTGCAATTCCTTACATGACATGGTGAAAACCTAGTCATAAGCAAATGCTACCCCGTAAGATAAAACTTCCAGATTCAATACATGAAGGGAAAAAAAAAAGACTATTATCAGTTTCAAAGATACTCATAACTATTAAGAGGTTTTTGAGTTTGCTGGATTTCTTTACAAAGAAACCTTTCCTTTTCTTTATCAAAGCACCTCAGAGCAATGAGGATGGCTGATAATATAAGTAATGAGAATGGTCCCAGGAGGTTTCATGTGAAAGCAACTTAAAGGCAGAGAATATGAGCTAACAGAGCAGTCCATAAATCTGGTTTGGTGTCTTTCTAAAAGATCATCTTTAGCTTGGCCAAAAGATAGTCTCTTGATGAAGTAATCATTCGGTGAAATAGTGCATGTGGATGCTAAAGATCAGATTGGCTGAGCGCAGAGATCCTACTTTCCTTTTACAAGTAAATGAATACAATGAAAAATAAACAACAAGTGAGCTTGTGCACTGAATTCTGGAAGGAAATGTCTTGATTCAGGTTGCAGTCATGGGTAACCATCCGTGGAACTCAGATGTCCTGTGCTATGAGTTGAGGCAATAAAATGATGATCTGGACATTTGCTGCTCCATCAAAGTCTCTTTAAGAGATGGATACAATTTTTAGAGCACAATATAAACAGATATGAAATAGTTACCCTCTAGAGCCAGGAAATAAAGTGAAAGCAGGAGAGATGTGGGTAAAGCAATCAAAATCCTTAATCCATGTTAACAAACCAGGGCGAGGAACCTGGTGTTTGTAATTGAGCACGATAAAACCCAGAGGTCCCATGAACACTGCATGTCAGAATGAGGGCTACCAGATGAGTCAGGAATCTTTAGGATAATAGCTGAGCTACAGACAGACCCTTTTTACCCCCTTATCTCCCTTCATAAACAGCAGAGGATGGATTCTTTCCGAGTGATTCAGAAGAAGATCATAACTCAGGTGCTGCTCTCCTCGTGACTCAGTGAGCCCAGCTGCCTGAGGAGCCACAGGTCATACGCTGAGTCCTTGTTCTCTCCTGTCCATTCCTCCTGCATGCCACTCTTCTTTCACACCTGCCAGAGCTCAATGTTTGATTTTTGACAAAAGCAATGCAAAGAAAACAGGCACCATCTGAGAACTGCATGGCACAGCTACCGCTATTTTGCTCTGGAAACTGCAGGAAGAGATTTTTGTGTCCAGCACTTCAAAATCCTACTTTTGTCTGATTAGTCTTCTTAAATGGCTTTATTTTCTCCTCAGGAGAAAACCTAAATAATAATCGAAAAAGGAGCTTTCTATCACACTTAAAGCTGAGGGAGGGCTATGGGAAATTTAGTGATAAACCTTCTTCCAGCAGTAGAAACAGCATAACACAGACTAAGGTAGTTAGAAAAATATTTATCGAACTGGTGAGAACACCTGCGTGGATGAGTTCATGCTGACCTGATAGCAAGTAAACCAGTACAGTTCTGGTTGTTTTCCCCTGTCTGTTTTGATATTTCACCCAGTCCAGTAATGTTAGTGATGCCACCATGCTAGCACTGAGGAGGACACCAACAAGCACTTTTTGAAGGCTGTATTTTGACTGATGCCAACTTCACTAAGTTCTGAAATTTTTCTGGGAGAAATGTCAGGCAAAATTGCCAGTAAAAGGCATTTCCTGACGAGGCTTTTAAAGCTTTTATCACTGCACGTTGACAGTGCTTGAAATGGGAGCTAAGACAGAGAAGACTTAAGGAAAAAGGTCACAAGCGACTCAGTTTTAGAGCATGCTGTTCCTAAGTAGAGGACAGCAGCAACATGGCCAAACCCACGTTCTCAAAGTTCTTGCTCTTGGCTTAAAAAATAAATAAATTTTAAATAGGATTAAATGAAGGGTTCCCAATTTGAAGCTTTGGTTTCTATGCTTGCAGACTTTTATTTCTAGCCAGGGTGGTTAGCGAAGGTGCTTTTTATTTTAAATGCAAGCTGAGAGTTTCTCATGACAACGTGATGTCAAGAAACTAAGGCTTCAAGAAATAGATACTCTGTATCTCAGGGATTGTGATAAAATCACAAGAGTTGGCAGCGGTGAATATTCTTAAAGTTTGCATACAGTTGATTTTGCAGTCTCACTTCTCTAATGATACAGTACTTACAGGAGCTGCTTGCTGGCTTGAATATCAATGCCAGAGTTCTTCAGTGGGTTATTTCTGGTTAGAAAATAGACTGATACCTTAGAATAAAGTCCAGATTCTGATCCATACTAAAAGAGAAGATGGATGCAAAAGCATACCAGACCTCAGGAATAATAAGCAAGTAGAAAGATTTTTAAAATACATTATATATATATATATTTTTTTTTAAGTTACAAATTTATATATGAAAGTAAAGAATTTGACATGATTACTTTACAGGGTTCTTGGCACCTAGTTTGGGGCATTACTCTGGCATTACTCAGCCTTTATCTTGAATTTCTAGTTTGTGAGTGCCACAATGTGCCAGCAGCTACAGGAGGGTGTCAGGAGAAAAGGATTCTGCCTACATTTTGCTGGAAACCTGTAGCATTAAGATCAGCTGCACCTTGGATAAAGAGCCTCAGGACAAAACGCTAACTTTCACTCTCATTGAAGCAACAATTTTTTTAAATTGCCTCTGCCTTCTGATATATTTGTTTAAATAAAAGACCTTATCATCGAAGACAGCTAAAACTCTCCCAAAGCAACTTTCATCCCAGGGTATAAAGTGATTTAGAACATCCAAAAACTTCTGGACTATTGTAGTAATGTAGTAGAAAAACAGCTTGCTATTTAAAGTGTCCCCAGCAATTTTTCCCTAAAATGTGTTAGGTTTCTGGATAATAATAACTCCCTTTTTGAAGTTAGACTTCTTGCTTTCCTTCACTTAGGAGACCAGCCATTTTTCAAAGCAAAGTAAGTTTTAGGTAAAAGTTTCTAAGGTGCCTAATACTGTATTCTGGCCCAGTCGATAACTGCAAATGATAAAAGGTTTTCTCTCAGCCTTTGTGCTCTCTGGCTGCATTAGAAACTGAACGAAGATATATGAGATGCCACAGCAGGCTTTTTAATCCTTTAGAAATGGTTGGCAAAGTCACCTCTTTACTTACAAAAAGTAAAACATATAAAGTTGGGGTATATGGGGACTTTTGAAAATAAATGTCAAATTTTTTTGTAGTCTGCTGCATTTTCACAGTCTGGGGTTGGGTGAAGGACAAGACTTTAACACACCGAGACATGTTTATGGCAAGTTCAAAAGTTTGGGAAACAAAGGCGCTGATAATTCTAGGCAAAGCAGGAAAACACAGAGCTTTTTGAAAAGCTTCTGTGGGCTTTGCTTACAGCCTTGTCTGGAATTTCCTATGGTTTGAGCAAGAGGGATGCTATAAAAATTACATCTGAAATGCTGAGGTGCTGTGCATAACGTGTTGTAGGCAAATTTATATAACAGACCTGACTTGAAAGCTTCAAAGGCACGTTAAGCCTTTGTTTGTGAAAATCTAATCAAGATACCAAATACATGCCAGTAAGACTCCGAGCTTCTGTCCTGTCTGAAAGTTGTAGCAATAGGAAGGCTGCATTTTTCACCTCTTTTCACTGTTTTTCTTTGCAGTCTGCAACTTAGGCTGTAAACATTGTGTTGCTCCTTAGACATTAACTCCTACTTGAACAGTGCTTCTCTGTAGGTGAGCAATAGCTATGACAGATAAGGAGGAACTATATTGCAAAGGAAAATCTTGTAAACTTAATGCAAAGTTGGCTGTTCTGTAAATATTCTGCCTCTTTTCAATCAATACAATAGATACGAGTCTCATAACATGGAATGGAAGGGAATGAGTCCTCCAACCCCACCATTCCCTACTCCCCTTAAATTCCCACCCATTGCAATGGCTTTTCCTATCAGCCACAAACATAACCTGGAAAACAAGATGCAACTTCCCTCCTCACTCCAGCTGAAAAAGAAAAAAGGAAAATTAACTCCAGTTAGCAGCAAGGTAGTTGTAGGCTGAGTTATAGAATTGCATCCTCTGGGTGCCACCAGCTTTCAGTGAATTGCCTGAATTTAGCTTTAACTGGAGGGCTGTCCCAGGCCCCAGGGTAGAGTCCAGTTTCCAGGCTCCCACTGGTGATGAGCAGTTAATGGTGTGACACCCTACAGAAGCATGTTTCTGACCTTCCACCACTGGCTGGTGTCACGACCCGTGAGCTTCTGGTTTTCTTTTTTTCCTGGTGGACATGAGTATCTTGCTGCAGCTCCAGCTGTATTACACACAGGTTTTGTTTGTTAATGTTCATATCACTTGTGGATATTTGAATAGTTAGGTTTTGCTTTTAGAAAACCACCGTGCTTGGAGCTGACAACACTGTGCAACTGCAACGCCTTAGCAAGAAAGGAGAAAAGGTAGCAATGAAATCAGTGTGCTGGAAATCAATGCACTATATAATTAGGAAACTGCAGCTTTATTCTTGTCCTAAAAGCTGTAGAAAGCCATGACTACCATCCTATTTCTGCATTCCCTCAGCCATTGCTTATTTTTGTACCGAGACAACATGCTGGTTGACAGAATCCTACTGATTTTCTTCCCCTGAACAAATACGCGACATACATACCGTCTTCTTTTTTGTTGTTAGTCTGCCACCCTCCACAAACCACCTCTCCTCTCAGAAGAGCTGGTGATATTTCCACAGACAAACTATGATTCCTGCCACTATCTTTACAACCCTTCAAATTAAATTCAGTCAGGAAACCGCCCCATTCATTTTGGCTGTGTGAGATGAAGGATGCTACAGGAGCCTAGTGGCCGAGGGTCAGAAAAAGGTGTGGATATGAGTTTCCTACCCATGCAACCAAAGGCAGCCATCACGAGTGACATGCAAGGTTACTAAGGCTGAAATACTGTTGTCATTCAACAGTCTATCCATCTCCCTATTTTTTCTTACCCTCCAGACTCTTTTCTTTCTCTGAAATACCAGATGCTAAAAATAAGCCTTAACTGGATTTTGGAATAGAAACCCAAACCTTACTTCTACCTTGACATGCTGACATGGTTCATACTTGTGCAACACGAGAGGAGGAGGAATGGTTGCACTGTGGGCTGCTGAGGAGCAGGAGGGAACATGGCACATCACTGTATATGTGTGGCTAGTGCGTGGGTCCGGGCACCAAACCCCAGCTTTCCTGCCTCTCTGATGGGTTGGCATCCAGAGCACCTGCATCTTGTGAGCATCCACTGTCTCATAGCATCTGGAGTGCTGAGAGTAGAGGCAGAGAGCTTTCACAGGGGCAGTTTGTTATGCCAAGTATGGACTCTCAAAAGCTGTGCAATAGGGGTAAGACTTTGCCACATCTTAGAGGCTACATGCTGATGTGTGTTGCAGATCTGACCCTCATTCATGCCCAGCAGATACATAATCTGTAGATTTCAATCACATCTACATGGAATCACATGCCATCACCGATGATGTAACAGCCTTACTGACCCTCTCTATCAAAGATTCCTCAAAGTACATCCATGTGCATATGGGGAAGTGTAATAGCAAGTACCACGTCCTGCCTCCACACCAGGGAGCTGAATAATGATTCGAGCAAAGCTGGTACTTCTGGTGAGATTTCCTATGGACCGCAAGGCTGATCACCAGTGAAGGACTGACTACATCTACGATTAAGGGAAATCTTGGTGGAAAGGCCAGATTGGCTGTGAACTGAAATTTATCTCAATAGGGTGACAGCAGTTTACACTGCCTCCACTGCAGTATAATGATGCTTTTCCAGCCAGCTAAAAAGGATGTGTTAAAAACATTGGAAGCTGATCATTGATACGTATCTCGGGATTATTTCACTCTGCAGCACAAAAAAGAGATGTAAGAAACAGGGCTTGTTCCTATCTGCAAATCTACTTTCGAGCTACACTTCAGTAGGAAGTACAATAGAAGTAAAAGCAGCTAAAAAAACCCCAGTCAGTCTTATTGCTTAGGATTTGGTTTTAAATTATTATTTATTTTGTTTCCTCAGTCACTTTGCTTTACTCATTTGGCTGGAAGGTAAACGCGTTCCCTGTTGATTTATCTCCGCTCAGCCTGGGGCTTTTGTTACTCGGTTTGATTCCTAATATGGTAGCGACAGCAGATTTTGTCTGACATCCAGAGGGCTCCTCTCAGCTTCGGGAATGCAGCAGGGAGAGAGTCCTGCAGAGACCAACAAAGACAGTTGTTGTTGTAAGACTAATAAAGACCAGAAAATGGGCTTCCCCCACCACCACCATGTGCTGAAATCCCTGCTTTCACTACTCTCTAAATCGCCCCTGTTGTCTTACTTTATGGGAGTTGTCTCCCATTACCCAGCTGAATGCTCTGTCTTGGTCACGTCAGAGAACGTGGGTTTTGGTAAGTTTGGAGAACACCTACTCCATCACGATGCAGGTTTTGTTATCCTAGAGTGTGGCCTGAAAGCCTGCTGTCACAGCATCTGTGGGTTAATTATAGCACAGAGGAATAGTACGTTATAGCAATTGAAACAAAAGTAGGATTTCCCCTTTTGTTTTGTTTTTCTGGCCTGTTTGATCCGACACACTCGACTTTTCAGCACCCTGAAACGCCTGCTGTTCGTTATGAAAGGAAACTGATTTTCTATATTATATTTTTCCTTTTAATAAAGTGTTAGTCAGGTAATAGGCTGTCAAACTCGCTGCATCTAGAAGTGGCCTTTGCTGGTGACATACCACAATCCAAAGGATTAAATTCCTTCACCAAGCAGGGTCTCTAAAAGGTTAATATGGAGTTGGAAATTAATTTCATTCCAAATACAGAACAATAGTGTGCAGTGACATGACTTTGTGATAAGCGTGTGTTAGAGCTAAATCCTCCCTAAGCCCTGCAATTGTTTTCCTTTGTGCTAATGGCAAGCTAACCGGAGGCGCTCCCTCTCTCCCCCTGTTCCTCTCTCTCCCCTGAGGATATCAGAAAGGCGAGTTTATTGTTTGCTAAATCTGGCCCTTTTTTAATTAAAAATTCAGCTCTCCTTAGGTCATTCTTTTTAACATTTGTGATCTTCATTTCTGACAAGAGGCATTTTTTTTGTCTTTCTGAAAGCTCAATATTATAGGTTTAATATTACTGCTTGCTGATGGCCATTACTGGCATGTACATAAAAAATATATTTCTTATTGCTGTTGAGTGACTCTCTTGGCTTTCATTGTTCACAGGCAAAAAAGAGAGGCCTGTTGTCACCTAGGTGCTGACTAGTGCTGAATAATGTTCAATAGGAGTTGAGGAAAGCTGAAGCCTGGGACTCCAGGGGAATCGATTGTTTCACATTCTTACCAGAGATTTTTTTAAACAGGAGTTAGGTGCCTTTGAGAATGGACTCATCAACAACCACGAAGACTTTCTGGAAATGGAATCTAAATTTGGTGAGGTGAAGATTGGTTGAAAAGAGTTTTGATTTTTGAGCTTAGTTTCACTGAAATTATTTATATCCTCTGTTACACACAACAAATACTGCCTTGGCTTGGAGGAAGTGTCATCCACTTTTCCTTTGCTATGGCTTCAATCTATTGATTCCAAATAAAAACTCTTAGCAATTTCATTCCTCTGTCATCATCTTCCTCCTCCTCTAATAACCATTCAGGCATGTCTTTTCAAGTACTCCTACTCTAAATCCTGAAGAGCCAAAAGGTTTCTGAAATTCACGTGTGTTTTTTGGATTCTCAGGTTATTTGATTTTATTCCATATCATGATCCCTTGACAGGACTACATCAAGATCTTGTTCCAATGGAGTAGCACGTAGAAATATGCTGAACTGCCCAGATTCAATCTGGTTTGTCAGTGAAGCACAAGATCAGATTGCTCCACCACTTTTGTACCAAATTGGATATGTGCTGTATAAATGTGTAGCAGGTAGCCAAGCTGAAAACTATCATGTACCTTTGGATTTCTGATAGGTTGTGTCACATTTGACTGACTTTTAAGCTAAAAGTGGTGTACAGTAAGTGGTGAACACATCAGTCAGATATCCATTTGTGCCATTAAATGGCTGGGACAATTTGTAGAAGACTTTGGGTACATTGGGGCATGAGCTATTGGCCGTGTTTTCAGAAATACTTCCATCTTTCACCTAATGACTCCATTTGTCAAGTTGTCTGTCCTCTTATAGCAGGACTAATATTCGTGGTAGCAGAGTGTTCTTGCTGTTGGACTTGAACACTTGTTCAAGGACTACCTTGAATGTTTGCCCTTAAATACCTCCTGGTCTTGTTGTTTTTGTAATTTGTCTGAGGTAAAGAAGCAAGGTAAGCTGTTTGTTCAACCAAGGACTTCAGCACTTCTGTAATTCTTCATTGGGCGTAGTCTAGATGTTACTTTTGTCTAAGTAAAAATTTGCCTTAAGTTTCAGGTCACTGCTTCTCATTATGTGGACTCGACAGGAATGCGAACAGGCATGCAGCCTCCCAGCCCTTCCTCTGCAAGAACCAGAGTTTAAAATCTGACCTTCAGACTTTTCAAAACTTTTCATTTGCCATACTGCAAAATAGGATTTTACTCAATTGTCATTTTTGAATAACAGTACAACTTAGCTGAACTCAGTTGAAACTGCTGGTAAATTTAGCCTACGTTGTAATTTCTCATGCCAAGATTGAGATGAAGATGTTGCCCGTCCCAAGAAAATCTGCTTTTGATCTTTCCCCCCACCCCTCCCCTGATTATGATTAAATTTAATCCAAAATAAAACCAGTCTTCCCAACAGTATTAGGAAACGCTACGCAGAATGCCCCCTTCCATTCCTTGAGCTGATGCTGCAAGGTCCTGCCTTGCAGTATTTTGAGGGGGTCTCCTCCTCACCCCCAGGAAGCACATCAGCTGGGTTTTGCCCCAGACTTTGCCCCAAGCAGAGAGTAGGGAAAGGTTTCACGTGTCCTCGGTGTCTCAACAAGCACAAATAAACATCTGTATCCTGGATTGCTTTAGGTTTCATACAGGAGATTGCTGGTGCATGTGTTGAGACAGTAAAGACTTTGATCCTCTGAATTACACTAAAATTTGGTGCTACAAATAGACCGTATGAATTCCCAAAATACTTCCCAAAATTCTGTTTATCAGACACTGGATGTGTTGGGAAGCAGGAGAGAGGGGGAAAAAAAGAGCTGTTAAGTATTTTCTCCAAGTCATTTCGAATGCATATTTTGTAGGCTAAAAGCAACACTGCAATCATGTAGCTCCTTACTTCCATGTACATCTTTCTTCCTTAGAGCATGAATCTAACAGGAAAATAATGAAAATAAAATGAGAACTGATCTTTTTATAAACATAAACTTCTCAGGTAGAAAAAGCACTATGGATATTACTTCAAATCGAGCCTGAAAACTGGATGCTGATGGACTCCCTTTATATACAGCCGCCGATGAATTAAATGTAGTTCCAAAGTCTTGACGTGCTTTTAAAATAAATACCAAGCTTGATAAAGCATAACTAGGGTTGGTTTCTCAGCTGTGAAGAGCTCGGATCAGGCTGCATTACTGGTAGTTGCTGATGTTGTAAGACAATATTTTCTATTCCTTCTGTACTGCAGCATTCCTGCAGTATTAACTCTCAGTGCTATTTCTCGTTTAATCACCCGAATCAAAAGCCCACGTCTCTCTCATGTTGTCTAAGACTGAAACCTTGCCTGGATGAGAAAAGCAGTTTATAAAGTAGAAGCAGTAGGGTTTTATTAAAAACATCGGAATAATTTTGCAGTTTGTTGGTTTGTATTTTTCTGGTGACTCATTTATATGAGCTGAGGTAATTGGGTGTTTCTTACCCTTTCTATCATATGCAGATAAAACATCCTGCTGCTTCCCTTTTCTTTCTTTTTTATTTGTTTGCTATCGTCTTCTCCCCCTCCCAACTCACTTGACGTTGTTTTGGACTGCAGGGGTATGAAATACGCATTCATAACTGGGTTTGTTATATTTGAAGCAAACTCTGGTGCATAAAAAATGTGATAGACACATAGATCAGTGGTTTGGATGTGATTTGTTGCCTTTTGAGTGTGTTGCCTCTAACCCTCTGTGGGAGAGGATGTGGATTACCCTTAAGGAGAGTATATTAGCTTTTTTCCATGTAAATACCATCACAACCCAGTAGCACCGAGCTGATGGGCAGTCAAGCTGTGGCAATGTTGACATCAAAAGTCTGTAGCACAAAATGTATATTCTTGCTACAGTAAATTGCTAATACACTGGTTCGACCAGTTTTTGGTTTTAATAGAGTTTCTCTTTGTTTCAGGGCTGAATAATTCCTTTGAATGAATACTGCCACTCACTCCAATGTGCTTCTCTTTATTACCCAGTAGTACTGCTGTCTGTCCTCAATGCAGTTGGAGATTAGGGCTTGTTTTGCCTCACAGCTGCTGGGTTTGGGAGGTTTTTGTGATGGCTGAGGTTTGTTGGAGGGGGGGTTGGGGGAAAGCTGGGGGGAGTAACCGAAAGAGGTAAATGGTCATTACCAGTGAGTAGTTTATGAAGGAAAAAATAAAATGTATCAACTGTTTTCAGAGAGAAAAAATGGACGTGGAAGGTTGCTACCTACCACACTTCAGACTATATAACATTTGTCTTAAGCAAAGGTGTCTCGAGGCTTGGCCATGGCAAAATATTATTTTTGAATAGGTATCATCTATACTTCCTTCTGGCCAACATTACTTCCTTTCAGTTCTTTAAATCAGCACAGCCTTTCACTACATGAAAGCAATCCTTTTTTCTTGCTTTCTTCCAGTTATTTTTGGGTACCCGTCCTTGCCCTTGTCTCAGTGTGACACGGCAATTTTCCCCAGGACAGTCAGCCCAGCTATTTAAGGCTGGAAGCACAGAGAAGCTTCACCACACAAATAGAAATTCTTGAGTAACCAAAATTTGGAAATCCCCCTAGGTTTCTTTCAGTCAAGTCCCCTAAAATCTTGATAGTCACGCCACCACCCAGCAGCATCAGCTACTGAGCTCCCTGAAGTAGATGCCTTTCCACCATCATCCAGGATGTAGGCAAATAGCTATATGCAGGAAACATCCACAGGAGCAGAGACCCAAAGATGATGATCACACAGGCAAGGGCACTCAAAGAAAGGAGACCTGGCACCAGCCTTCGCTCTACTAAGTAACTGAGAGGAGCACAAACAGTATAACATTGTCAGCAGAGCAGACTGAGAACCTGTTTCCTCCTACCTTATAACCTCATCTCACTCTCTTGAGAGCTGAGAAGTGGGTAGGTTCAGACCCCTTCAGCCAACAGGGAGTTCTGAAGAACATTTCCTAAATCAGCAATTAGCAGCTTCACCTCTTGGCTACCAGCAAAAAGAGGGGTGAAGAAAACAGTGTTTAATTGCTTTATTTTGTAAAAAAAATAAAACCCACAAAAAATACATAGAATATAATTATATTATATATATAAACACAAAGCCCCCTAAGCTGGCACAGCTATAGTAAAACAGTGGGGACTTGAAAAGGTGAAGTGTAATTCTTCTCCATCACACTTTTTCCAGGTGTGTTGAGGCAGCTCTCCATCCAGGTGTCAGGCTCTTCCAAACCCCACCCCTGCCATCTGATGCTCCCCACATGCATGTTTTTTCAGCCTGATTTTTGAATTGTGGTCTCTGCTCAGCAGCACATACCTCAGGGTGGGGTTGAGCGGTTCTGCCCTCCTCCCCAAATATTGATACTCCTCTCTGCATGGCCTCAGATAGCCAGCTCAAATCTGGAGGACATCAAGGTACTTGCTAACAGGCCAGTTACATCATTATGTACCTAGTTCCTGCTTTTTTTCTGCTAAAACATCCACATGGTATGCTTTTTAACCTTGGGTTGTTTTGGGGTTTTTCTATATTGTGTGTTTCTGCTTCTCTCTTCACTCTCCTGCTTGTTATTATTCCTCAGTCGACGTGTATTTCCTCCTCCCCCCCACCAACTCCTCCCAAGTTCACTTGAGGACAGTATTCTGAATTTCTCTAAGCTTCTGTGCATCGTCTTCTGGTACGTTCAGTACCACCAATTTGGTAAATATAAGTTTAGTTAATTTTTTATCTGTAGCATCAAAAGGCATTACATAGACTCAAACTCAGCAGTCTGACAGAATTTGCTGCCTGAGGTATCGCCAGTTTGCTTTGGTTTCTGTCTGAAACCCTGTACTGAAGAGTCTGCCTGTATCAGCAGCCCTAATTAATACCTTTCTGCCATTTGATGTTACTGCCTCCCTCCTCTTAGCTGCTACTGTATTCTTTCTATTTGTATACAAGCATGACACGTTATGATACGCTCTCTTCATTCCTTTCTTATGTAAGATTGGAGGTGCCCTTCTCCAGAACATTGAATTTTTTTTAATTTGCTGCTGTCTTTCCCCATCCTAGCTACAGTCGAGCTTCACGAGCAGTCAGATCCTCCCCTCTTGGTGTAAATACAGGGGAGCAAGGTTTACTGCTCTGGTGCTTGTAGTTTTCATATAATCACGTTTACAAGGTGCTGGATTGTGTTGCTTTGCTTTTCCACAAGAGCATTCTGTGTTTGCCCACAGCCAAAACTCAAGGTGTGTTCTCGTGTCGGTTCAGCCCACGTCTGCTGCGCTTCATGAAGCTGTTTGTTTTGCCTGTGAGTAGCTCTGCTGAAATGAACTGCTTGGTTGCAAGAGAGATCAGCTGCCCTTGCTCTGGCAGCAAACTTAATCATAAGCTCATAAGCACTAATTTGTGCTGGTTTTAAATAAGAGTTTTGGCTGTTTCTTTTTTTTTTTTCCAGTTTTCTGCTACTTTCCCCATCTGGCGCTGTAGCATTTGTTATGTTCCCCTTGGAAGCGCTGTGGGTGGAACTGCAGACTCCAGTGCTGGCTGAATAGCCCTTAGGCTACTGTGAACATTTCTGTTTCCACTGTCAGCTCCACGTGTTCAGCGACCTCAGTTTGGGATTCTGGGGTGAGGGGATAGCTGGCTCGCTGCACCTCCTTCTTCCCAAGACTCCCTGGTTCTCTGAATTCCGCTTTTCAGTTGCAGCTTGATGTGCATCTAGCTGCACAACAGTGAAGAGCTGTTGCTTTGAGACTGCTTGGCTACACTCTCTGTTTAACTTTCTGTTTGTTATAGGCAGGCTGTCATTAGTTCTTATAACTACCAATGCCTTCTTCCCCATTATAAATGTATTGGACTCCATTATCCCTACGGGAATCTGTATAATGTTATTGAGAATGAAGCTACAAATGTTTTCATTTATAAATTACCTGACCTCACAGCGTCTTCTTTTAAAGATGCTGATGGAAATATGTAATCCAAAGTCATCTAACTTGTTACACTATGACATATAATATGAGCAAGACTGGGCTTGATGGGCAGCTTACTCTGCGTGTGTGCGAGCGCTGCTCCTGGAGCAGTCCACCCATGGGATGGGTGTTAGAAAGTGAAGTAAGAGTCTTTCTGACTAAACTGTTTGCAGCTATCAGGGCCACGTTGGCAGCCCAGCGGGGCTGCTTGCAATTCCTCAATGCCATTCATGGCCAGTAAGCTACTGGGTGGTGTTGGGAGAATCTCCCAGGGACGCAGCGCTTAACCCTCAGGTTGCTTATTAAAATGATTTTAAAAAGTGTTTTGCTGGAGTCAGGGCTGGCGTAGATGCTGTGCAGGAACTGAGGGCAAATACTTTTGCTGCCTGCCTTTCCCTTGTGTATTGATCAAGTACAGGCTACAGCTAAAGATTTGGCACATTACATCAAATAATCTACAGCCCGGTGGGGTTATGGAAACTATGATGAGGTCCCAAGTAGCTAAATATGAACCTTTGCTGAGGACTGGACATTAAGTAGCAAATGAACTTTTTAAAAACTAAATAAATAAATAATCTGGTTCTCAAGGAAATATGATAAGGAAAAACCCACAAACCCTATATTTTCTGCCAAGAGAATTGTTTCTAATGAGAATGTTTTCCAATATTTCCCTTGAGACATCAGCTGCTCCTTAAAAATAATGTTCCAACTTTAATTTGTTCATTTGTGGAGGAAGGTAGAAAGCCCAACAGCTTGCATCAATGGATATAAACTATAGCTTTTATGCAATCTAGAACATACCATAGCACTTGTGCTCCTTCTCTGTAAATGTACCTTACATTGTTTCTTCCCCAGATAACACTTTTTCCCCCCTCTCTCTTTCTTTCCTGTTAGAAGCTTTGCATTCATCTGAAAAATATTAGTTTGGACAATCCAGGAGCAATATTAGTCTAAACTCGTTATTTTACAGACTTTAATTATGCCCTGTCATCCATACATGAATAAACAGAAGGAAAAAATTTTTCAAAGCCAGGGCAAATTATCCATGGCCTGGATGCCACAGGCATCATGTGAATCATCCCTGTCTCCAGAGAGAAGCATTTATGTGTCCACGGAGGCAGTGTGTCCCACAATCCTTGGGAAGAATCATCAAATCTGTGGGAACTCTCAGAAAGTTTGTCCAGTTTTGCTCTGCTCTCAGAGCCCCGCTGCTTTCCATAGCACAGCTGTGGGTGACTGCTGCAGTTACTCTCCCAGGGCAGAAGGAAGCATGCAGGTATTGCTGATGCCGTCAGCCTTCATCCCTGGCGCAGTCTCTATAGAAAACAAATAATGTTGTTTCCTGTATAAAATTGTTCTTCTCCTCCACTGCCCCCTCCCAAAAGCCAAGTTCTCACAGAACAGGAGCAGATTAAGGGGGCAGTATTGAACCTCATGCGCATTCTGCTCCAGTCTAAGGATCTGTCTTGGCCTTCCCTGGGCTTTGCACCCCGCTGCGCTGTTGCAGGATGGAAGCCATTTATGGCTTTTCAGCATGGAACTAACGATCCACCCTGCAAGTCACCTCTGTTCTCATTGGGTTTGCAGAGCCACTGCATTTCCAAACCTGATTTTCTTCAGTCATTGGATCAATTGCTGAGCCCTTCAGGAATTCATTCCACTTCCCAGAATGGCAACTCTACTGTCTGCCAACACCTTTGCTCTCAGTGCCAGTGATGTGTGCTTGGGCACTGGTGTGGCATACGTTTTCTTCTGATGGGGAAAAAACTTGCTAATTAGCACCCAGTTATCCTGAACATTTTGAAGACACACTACAGCTGGAGGCCGTTCTGGCACCATATTTCATCTCTGTTTCTACATTTGAGCTGAGAACCTCTTATTACAGTGTTTTGTCATGTGAAACTTTGTTCAGCTGTATCTGTGACTAGTTCGTTCTGGCCCAGTTTTTTTTTCCCTATTAATTGTGTCAGGCTTACTCTAGGCTTGCAGAGGGTTCTCTCTGATCCCACTGCACATCACACCACACCATGGGATGCTTTTTTCTTTAAACAGTTAGGCTTCCCCCACACGCAGGCTCTGGAATTCGGTAATTGCACACCCAATCAAGCCCAGAGTTATCTCTGTATCGTTTTTTCAGATTTGTCCACTTTGTAGGCATATGTTGATGAGATTACAGAAGCCTTCCCAATATTTATCAAAGATCAGCACCATCCTTGTGTTTGTGCTCAGAACAAACCATCGTAGTTAAACCTGTTCCGAGCCAAGCGCTGTGTTGACACTTGTCTGTTGAAGATCCATACAGTTGGAAATTTGTGTGCTTAGTTCTCTCCTGCCTAGGTGGAAAATGACTTTTCATTAACTACTGATCCCTATAACAAATTTTTCATCTTAAAATCCACTGACAAGCAGTCGTTCCCAAGTTTTCCTCAGATATTGCCATTAGCCACGATTCTCTTCCTTTCAGCTGCGCTGTTTTCTTTCAGCTGCAAAATTTCCTTTCTTAAAAACTCTAACAGGGAAGTACATCATCATCTACACACGATGATGATGAACTAGCCATTATTTTAAGAGGGTTCTAATTGTATATAGATGCTGCACAGCCCAAATGGCTCCAAAGTCTTTACCTGCTGTCATGTACCTTTTCAATTACCTTTTCAATAATGTATTGGCATCCTACTGCAAACTTCAGGAAAACAAAATGTGTCAGCTGGTCCCCCAGTGCTTTTAAAGCTGTTCAGGCTGACTCCCTTGAGATGTTGTTGTAAAATCTACAGTGCACGGTTATGAATTTTACATCTTTTTGGCATTCATGGCTAGACTCTTAATGAGGGAATAAATAGCAGAATTTTATTTAACCCCACACGTTGCTTAACATGAATTATTAAGCAAGGGGCACACAGCCTTTCTGTCCCCTTTGACATGGGGGTAGTGCTGTACCCTGTAGTCCTCCAGATGCAACATCCATTCTTCCAGATAGACGGGCAATGTCCACCTGCAGATACCTGTTTACTTGAAAGAAATATCACTTGAAAGAAAAATCACTGTTTACTTGAAAGAAATAAAACTGTAGGGAAAAAAAAAAAAACCCAGAGTGATGTTCACTTCTTCTAACTTGCAGTTTCTTTGGTGTAACTGTTTACATGAAAGCAAGTAGGCTGTCTTGTGTCAGTGGAGAGAAGTAAATAGTTTGGGGCACAATTTATTTGACCCAAGACAGGTATTTATTCTGCAATGAGATAACTATCCAGAGTACATAAAGTGAAATGCTTATTTATTTTCATTGGCGTCAGATGTAGACATGTCTACTTGGTCTAGAGAATTCTGCCCTTTATGCCCAGGCTACGCACTTAACAGACGATTTATCATTGCTGGGCTGTAATATCAGCTCTGTCATCCTTACTAGTCTCACTTATTCAGTGAGACTATTTACATATTAAAGTATTACTCAGCATGAGTAATGGTGCCAGCACCGCAAGTAGAGAGAAGTTTCCATTAGCACTAAACCTTATCTCGGAAAAATCACTGGAGACTGGCACTTCCCCGAGGTTCTGCTTTCCTTTGATTATCCTCCTTTCTTCTAATAATTGACTCCAAGCAGTTCAGCTTCTGCTATTTGGTGGAACAGAACCTGTCTTTTTCAGAGCCTTATTCATGAAGTCACTAGAAGGTCTGTGCTTGGGTATCAGGTTGTCTGTGTAGATTGCAAGCAAATAGATTACTGGAGAGTTGAGGGAGTTGGGAATAATGTTGTGGGATATGGGAGAGTGTAGCTGAAGATGATGTAGTAGTGGAGGGGGTCATAAATAAGCCTTGGAAAAATGAAGAGTGGGCAAAACTAGATCAGACCAGGATACTTCAAGAAATAGGAAGTGGATATAGAGTCTAATGAGGCAGAATTCAGTTAAAATCTCTAATGGCCCATCCACTTGCTTGAGCTGCACACCCTGTTCTGGTATGCAGTGGGGTTTGTGGTGAGCAAGCATTTAATATTTTCCTCCAAAACTAGAAAAGAAAGAACATGATTTCAGCTAGGTGAAATTTAGTCTGTATTTTATTTGGCTTCACAATTTTATCCTTGGAGTAAAAAAAAAAATAACAATAAATAGGATATTTTATCATACACTCTGTCCTCCTCTGTGCTCCATTTGGGACCTCTACCACTGAGAGTTCTGCACTACCGTGGCAGTCTGTTACCCCTGGGATCTTTCCTACTAAAAACCTAGGATTTGACTGTGCCTACCTAAAATCCCCAGACAGACAAACTTAAGATCAGGGCAAGAAAAAGAAACCCCAGAAACCTAGCCTCTGGGCCTTGTCCCATGGCCTGAGTTATCCAGGGTCAGATTTTGCTCTAATACCAGGAAGAAGATAGCAGAGCTAGAAGTCAATAGAAACAAATCACTTAAAGTGAGTGTAGACCCCGAGCATTGACATACACTTGATTTTTAGGTTAAAAATATTTTTCTCCAAAACATGGAATGTTTATCAAGATAGAAATATGTCTGCATTGCTATGTAAATCATTACAATACAGTTCCTTATGGGCATATAGATAATCATAAAATCTGTGTATACTATCTGTGTGCAAGCACAGGTCAGTAAAGGGTTGACCTGTATTGACTGGATTTATCTTAATTGAATTCTTCAATTCTAATCCCCTTAATAATACTAATAACAAAGTAACACAGCACTGTTCAGCCTCCTAGCTCACTCTGGTTACTCAGATTATATTTAACAGCATTTTATCTCATTTCTGCATCTTAACACTCTTACACTGGCTCCTTGACTACTGAGCTTTCTTACTGTATATTACAAGTACCTAAACCATCATTTTGCATGTCAAAACAATTGCACATTCAGCATGGAGCCTCAGCAAAGGTAATAAGGTAGATGAGCTTTTCTCACGTTCACCTAACGTTGATTGAGTCCAGATTTATCTGCTTTACACCTTCGAAACCCTGTATGCAGTGATGCTGAACTCAGTATTCAAAAGAAATAGAACTCTGTTGGCTTTTTTGCTAACACTTCTGCTCTTCACATGCTCATACATTGTGCAGCAAAAAGGAAACCTTGCAATCCCTCTGTCTAGCCTCGAGCATAAACCTACCCAGATGTAATTTCTATTCGACCTTGAGTCCTTTGAGGGAGGAGGAATCTTAACCCTCTGTGACAGAGTTCAGCACAGACACTGAGGTGCTACTCCAGCTGTTTCAGTAGCCTTACTCCTAAAGTATGTGCCTCTTTCTAAGTTAGAATTTGTCTAGTTCCTTCTTGCAGCCATTGGATCTGATTATATCTTTGTCTGCTGGCTTGAAGAGTCCACTATCAAAACTATGCTCCCTTCAGAGGTGTACTGTAGGCTGTGATCAAATGACTCCAGTAGCTTAACTGCCCCGAACTCCTAGGTCTTCCACAGTAAAGCATATTTTGACTGTAGCAGAATGCAATTGCTCCTCTCAGAAACTCCCAAGCATGAATTTCATTGCAGAGTCATAAAGCATGATTTCCTCATAGTGACAATATTTAATTTCAGTATTAATTTGCCATTATTCTTCTGTAGCCACATCCTTTCCTTGGGAAGGAAAGAAGAATCCCTTTCCTTCAATAGCTTGCATTCTTATATTTATGCCATGGATGACTTGTGGCTGGCTGGTGCTTTGTGTAGCTCCTACGAGCTCACTAGGGCAAGGCTTGCTTTGACCTACATCACAGTTCAGCTACCTAAAGCCAGGGGAGATACCTACCCAAATTCTGTGGAGAATACCATACAGGTTGTTGGGAAGGATGAGCTTGAGATGCTTTAAATGGTGCTTTCGTGGTACTCCTATACAGAAAAATAACTGAGCTCACTGAAGGTATTGCTAATTAACACCACCATGAAAGAACAACTACCAGTTTATTCTCTAAAGGGGAACGTGGCTCTTGTAACAGATGAAAGACTGATAGCACTGTTCTGTTAGGCAGGCAACGTTTCCACTGAAAGTACAACCTCTGAGGTGCCACTTCATGGCAGTAACATCCATGAGAGTTTTGCTCGCATGAGGAATACCTGATGAGGTACCAGATCAGTCCCATTCCTTAGCTACCAGAAGTCATACAACATAACGATGGGAATTCAGTAGAGGGTGGCAAAACCAATTCATAGTTTATACCCACACCATGCCCTGCACCTTACTGTAGCTGCATGTAGCACTCAGGTAGAGGACTGGTACTTAAAGGCCAGAGCCCCTTCCCGACACGCAATCCATCCGCACGGCACATCCGTGGACACTGCGCTGTGCCAGTCGCAGCCCACTGGGGATGTCAAGGGAGGGGAAAACCATGGTGCAGCTCCCACACAGGGAGCAGTGGGAAGAGCTGCCAGGCAGTCTCAGAGCAGCCAGCCACCCTTGCCATGTGCCTGCTGTACGTGCATTTGAGAGTGCTCAGGGCTCTTGGGAAAACCACCCCACAGCCCCATTGCCAAGAAATGTTTGCAGGAAATAAACAATATTAACATAAAAGTGTTTCCAGGGTGGTTAATGAGCTATGGAACAAAGTTAGGTGGGAAATTACGCATCCCTTGCAATGTTAAGGAGATAATGCAGTAACTGTTTTATACCTTTTTTCTGTCAGGAATGCTTTGCAGTCATACAGGAGATTTTCTACAGTGGAAATTAAGACTTTGTTTAAATCCAAGTTGTTCGTTGCTAGAGGTTTTTCTGTTTCTTCATTGAGTCTAACTTTGTGGTATTAAAAATCTGTAGATAACACACTGAACTACCCTTCTTAGCTCTACTTTTCTTGATTACTTAGATCCCTATGTGAAGATCCACCTGATGCAGAATGGTAAGAGGCTGAAGAAGAAAAAGACTACAATTAAAAAGAACACTCTGAATCCCTACTACAACGAGTCTTTCAGCTTTGAAGTACCATTCGAGCAAATTCAGGTAATGTCAAACAGTGTTTTGTCTTCCCTCTGCATTCCGTTTCTCAGCCCTTATAAATATTTAACAGGAATCTTGTTAATTATCACGTGTGCATGCCTTCATTAGCACCTAGGTGCCAGCCCTGTGCCACATTAGATGAGTGTGACTGCTTCAAGAGGGAAATGATAAAATGCACAGTACTTAGGAAGCTTTGATTCATCAGTGAGAAATGGATAACTGACATTTTCTGTTAACAGAAATGGATTCTGGAAAAAAAAAAAGAATAATCCACAGGGAGACAGTGAAGGAATGTGCCAGCAAAAGAAAAAGGAAAGTGGGATAAAAGAAAAGGCATATATGGCCATTTTCCCTGACTTATTTCAACACATTTGTGTTCCCTGGCCGTTTATCGGCCCTGTTTGTTGAAAGCACTGCAGTATTCCTCTTAAGCAAAATGCATAATTCATTTTTTTTTTCAGTTATTCACTACACCATGAAAACTTTCTTGATGACTCCTATGCTCCTTGGAAAAAGGCATTTGAGAATTTCAGGAGTCAGTACTGCAGTGCCTGTTCACTTGGCACCTCAGGGGAGCTCCAGAAGTTGTCCAGGTGCTGCTCCTGGAGAGCTCAGTGCCTAAAATTACAGACCTCAGAAGTCAGCAAGCTGGAAGTCAGTAGCAGTAGAAAATACCAGGACAAGGCATCATGTCATTTTTTTTCAGGGACTCAGTTGCCTACCTCTGCCTACTGGAAGGCAAATCGTCTCTTAGTGATGAGAGAAAGATTTATCATCTTCTGATGTTAACTAACCTTTTCTCATAAGAGAGAAGGTCTTTTTAACTATCTCAGGAGACGTGGGAAACCCACATCCAATTTAATTCCCTCCCTAAATGCATAATAACCTTTATCTTCAGTGTCTAAAGCAAGTACTCTCGTTGCCCATGCCTACAGCTTGTGTTGGGAGTGCAACATCATTCTTACCATTCAGTAGTTTCTTCGTGCCCCACAGCATTTACAGGTGTCTCTGGACTCTAGGAATCCAAAAGTGGGAAATCCAGTGGGGCCTAATTCCTATTGATTTTAATGAAAACTGGTCTGTGTGCTTGTGAAGAATCTCATAACAAGCATCAAAGACCCAAAGACCAAAAAAAAAGATCAATCAAATTCAGCCTCTCTGGCAGTTTAGGCAACAAATATCTTGATTTCCAAATTTGGACAGGACTGGGGAGCTGGAATAGGCACCTACAAGTTACCAGATCTGAGCTTTGGCATGGGTAGGTGCATTCTGTAGGTACTTGACCGTTTTGCCTTCTAATTCTACATCAGTTTTGTAAGGTGAATATAGGGCCTTTAAAAAGTATCACAGTTTAGCAGTCTAATATTTTGCACTTTTTTGATAAGTTTATTAGAACGACTTTATAGCTATTTACTTCAGTACATCAATTTGAAATCTGTAATTATGGACTTTGGTTATATGCCACTCTGTTTTGGAGTTAGTTATAAAAGACTGTGTTTAGAGGTGATGTCATTATGGTTACTGAAGTGATTTCTTCATTATCAAAACACATTTTAGAGTGTTATTTAGACTTAATATGGTAAGAATCACTGTGCCTTTGAGGAAATTAATGTAAAAGTCATTAAGCAAACTTCCACACTCTAAAAACCAAGAATGGTTATACAAGTTTTGGGATGGTGAGAGAATGAAAATAAGGGAGGGTAAGCAGCTCAGTAGCAGCATACCAATGTAATTTAAAATGGACCAAGCATTAACATTTTCAATAATTTAATAGTGAAAATGAATTCTAGCTCAAGAAAGGTAATGGGGGAACACCGCTAGGAGGTCAAATCCTGTTGCTCCAGGCAGATCAAATGTGTTTTGCTGTTTTCAACACAGATTGTCTCTGTAGGTAGCAATGTCTCCAGGCCCCTTCAGTCCTAGGAATGCCTGATCACAGTGAGGAAATGCTTGTCCAAGTGTTCTTAGCAGAGGTGGTGCTTTCTTACCAGCACCTGTTTGGTTTTGCAGTGCAGGTCTCCCTCTAATATATGGTACAAAGAGATATTTGCGTTTCTCTGTGGGCTCAAGCCAGAGGCCATGAGGTGAAAGTCGTGTCAGAATTAATCATCTGAGCAAGCTGTTCTTACATCTTTATAGCGCAAGGAAAAGGGTCTTTTGTTTGCAGTGTCATTGTTGTCTTATGATTAACACTAAAAATATCCAGCAGTAACTAACCCCTAAGCTTCTAGGTACAGCAGGCAGCTTTTTTTTTTTTTATCATATAGTAATAGTCTCACGCTTAATCTTTATACCTGTGATTGTGCCATGCATCTAAAACAGAAATGTTCATTTGGGGAGGTACAATCAACATTTAAAGTCAGCATATTGCAAACAGCAACACTGAAACATCATTTTGGCATGTAGAAATACTTGCTTCGGGATATTGCCTTTTATCGTGAGTGCTCTTGGGAGAGAGCGCCTTGAGTTTGAGGTACACTTTTGTCAGCAGCAACTATATAAATACTTTAGTGCCTGTTGGAATCATCTCTTTCTCTGAATTATACAGTCTGGTAAGGGAACAGACTCTATAAAATAAATACAACTCATGATCCTGGTCTTGCAGATATGCTTAGAAGCATCAGTTACTTTTAAAAGATAATCCTATTACAAGCAAGCACTGAAATTAGTCATTCTAATGAGAAATCCAGATTGTACAAGTATTTAAAGCCTTAAATTTAAAAACTTGAGAATAAAAGATTTTTCTGGAAGGAATGTGTTTCAGGGCATTTCTTCCTTCAATTCAGGAAGCTCGCACTGGAGTAAGGGGCTGTGTGTATTTGCAGTGGGATAGAAAGGAATCAGGGAAAGAACTGTACGTTCATCTTGAGAAACAAAGCTCCTTAAGGAGAAGTGTTCACAGCTTAGTAAAATCAGCCCAAGGCTGTTAACATCTTAGGTGCTATTGGGGAAGAACACCTCTCCAACTGAAGGAAGAGCTGTTTGTGCTCTTTTGACAAATATTAATGACCTGATGGACAGGTCATCAATGACCTGATGCATGCAAATGCATATACAAGTGCCTGGCTTGAACATCACCTCCCAGTGCACCCCAGTCTAAGTGAATGGGACATGAGCAGGTGGGTTTGCACAGATTTTGTGGGAATAGTTTAAATCTCTTTCCCAGAGGTCACCGTTCCCATAGGAGAAGTGATATCTCTAACACCCACTCAGTCACAGTCAGAGCCTGTGTGTCAGAGCCCCAAAGCAGTGGGGTTTATATGTCTTTCCAGCTCCTCTGCTCATGCAGATGGTTTTCTTGACTCCTATATAAATTTATATAATACACACAGTATATACATACGTGTGTGTGCGTGCACACATAGATGAGTCCACATGCAGATGTGTATGTAGCAACTGTAAGGGCTATCTTCACAATTCATCTGAAAGTAACTGATTGGCATGTGGGATGGAAGGGTGAGAGTTGTTCAGAAGCAGAAAATCAATGTACAGAGAGTACAACATGGCAGACATTAACTTGGGGTAGAGACATTTCTGAATTTTACCTAATTTTACTCACTTACATAAGCAATAATGATGTGTTAAATTGACTGCATGTGGTTTAGCTTACCTTAGGATCTCACTCTTAGCCCTACAGACTTCTGGCAGTCTGATTCATCAATAACAAAAAAAGTAAACCACGGGTTGTTGATCTGCTGAAAGGGGAAAAAAACCCCAAACCTCAACCTAGATTGCCATGTGATGTTCTTCAGAGAAAAGGGGCGAATTTCAAGTTAGCAGAGAGGTTGTGAACCTCATTTTATTTGCTCACAACAAGCAAAGACAGAAGTTTGAATTTGCTTCTGGCTGGGGGAACCTGCTCTGGCTGTCACACACTTACCCCCTTCGTGTACATGGAGTCTCCATTGTCACTGTCTGTCCTGAGATTTATCCGTGCCTACCTTCCCCTCGCTGTCACGCTCACTGCTCTTTCTCTGTCTCATTGTAGAAAGTGCAAATTGTTGTGACTGTTTTGGACTATGACAAGATTGGCAAGAACGATGCCATCGGGAAAGTCTTTGTGGGCTACAACAGCACCGGAGCGGAGCTGCGGCATTGGTCAGACATGTTGGCCAACCCTCGGCGGCCCATTGCACAGTGGCACACCTTACAGCCCGAGGAGGAGGTAGATGCCATGCTGGCAGTCAAGAAGTAAATCAAATTAAATCAAATTATAAAAAAGAAGAAGAAGAAGAAGAAGAAAGAAGCCTTTCTGCATTTGCCCACATAGTGCTCTTTAGCCAGTATCTGTAAATACCTCAGTAATATGGGTCCTTTCATTTCCAGCCATGTGTTCCTGACAGAGATCGGTTGTACTTTTAAATTCCCATTTTAATTTGCACAAATTTAAATGTAGAAAGCCCTCTACAGGCGCTTCATTTCACCACTGCCCCCCGATCTACTCTTCTTTTAAGCAATATGATGTGTAGATAGAGCATGACAGAAATTATTTATTGTATCACACAGTTGTATATATACACCAGTATGCTGAGAATTTATTTCTAGTTTGTGTATTTGTATGTTGTAAGCGTTTCCTAATCTGTGTATATCTAGATGTTTTTAATAAGATGTTCTATTTTAAATTATGTAAATTGACTGAGATATAGGAGAGCTGATAATATATTATAGGGTAACTATTGTATCGTCTGCATTCCAGAAAAAAAACAAAAATTTCCAACTTGTAAGGCACTAGTAGTGTTACACTGACATCTTAAAGGACAACTTAAATCTGAGCTTTCAACTGGACCATCCTAACAACACGCTACGCGTCCACAGTGAGTCTTGGAGGGGCAAATCCGATTGGGTAGACTTCTTTCACAGGCAACTTAGCATGATCTGAGCAGCTCCGTGGCTGACCTCAAGGAGATGTAGCCAGAAGCCAGGATATAATCCTTTTGTATATATTCCAAAGGAAACACATAACGAGCTGAAATGGCTTTAGATTGAAAGTTGAGGAAGCAGTTCCATAGGAGGCAACGGTTTCATCTGACATACAAGTAAGACCAGTGCAGAGGTTGTGCAGGGAGGGGGGGGCGGGGAAGGGAGGGGCGAGACGCAGCAGTCGGGACATGCTGCCATGAAAACAAGAGTAGCTCTCCATTATCACCTTTATACAAAATTTGCATACTGTGAATTCCATCCACAACTTCACATTATAATGAGTTTGCACATTAGACTTTGTAACAAAATATTTTATTATACTAACTCAGATTAGAAGGAATGCAGAATATTTTTTAGACACAGCCGTGTGAGTTTATTATACGAAATAGTTTCATGGTAAACAGACAGTATTGTAATCCCATCAGAAGATGACAAAATTTAGCCATAGTTCTAAATGCACTTCAAAGTAAGCCAAAAGAGAACAGCTAGTGACCTTTTATATACTATTTATACTTAAGTTTTAATTTGTCCTTTAAAAAAAAAAAGTGAAAACAAAGAACAAGTTCTAGAAAACTGAAGCAACCTCTTCTGTATACTAGATGCTCGTTTCAGGAGGAGTTTTTAAATGTTTTCAATGTTATTATGTAGTAAATGGCACTATTATGAAGCTATTAGTCATTCCATAAGAGTCTTGAAAGACTGCTCTGTGTATCACTGTGACTGCCGTGTGTGCTTAGAAATGTAGTTTTCTCAGTGGATAGCAATCAATTTATTCCGTAGTGATATTGTAATAATACTGCCATTCCCTTCTACTGCACTGCCGAAGGAATGCATAGCACAAGCAGTTCTAGTTATTATGGACCAATGTAGAACTGGAGGGCTATGCAGGGAACAAGGATGCTATATTGAATGGGTTGACCACGCAGCATTTTGTCAAGCCCTGTGCAATACTCTACACTTCCAACCTCCCTCTCCCTCACCCTCCACCGCTTTAATGTAGATAGTCATCTGATGGCTAGCCAGCATGTCATCTCAGCTTGTACCATCTCATCAAGTCATTTAGGGCATCACTTCTATCTCATGTACCGTCCTTTGAGGCCCCTTGCTTATCTTTCCAAGCTGTGAATATATCTATAATGCTTTGAAGAGCTCATTACTGTCAGCCATGCGAACTACCCCAGAAATGTGGAAACGCTACACCTTTTTGGAGGGAGGCATGAGAGGTTGGCCATTAATATCCTTGCTGATTGTATCCAAAAGAAACTACTGAAAACAGAGATGAATGTAATCAGAGAACCATGTACTGAAACCTAAATCCCATAGCCCCCCCCACCCCGCAAGGTTCTGCTTCTGGGAGAGGTGCAACACTCAGAAAGGTCAGTGCAGCAACAGCCAAGCACCTTTTTCAGTACACGGGGTGAGGGGGTAAAAGAAGCAGCAAAGAATCTGTGTGACCTGTCTTAAAGAACCTGCTGTGGCAGACGGGTTGGACTCGATCTCCGGAGGTCCCTTCCAACCCCTACAATTCTGTGAAAAGCCTAGGTCTCTCCCCACCTCCAAAAGTGAGAATAGCAAGACCCATTTTCTTTCTTTTTTACATGAAACATGGAAAAAACACAAGTGAGACATTTTCTGATAGAAACAGGCACGCATACATGCAAAGCATCAAGCTGGAATACTTTAAAATCTTAACCTTAAGGACCAAACCCCACCAAAGAGTAGTAGTGGACAGTCAGCTTTCCAGCCTAAGAGCTTCATGGTCTCCAACTTTCAGTTGTTCATTCAGGATAGCTGCAGGTTCAAACTGCTAGGACTGACTCATTGCGCTAAGGTATTCTTACTCGTTTTCTCTTCCTACACTGCCAGACTGAACGTCACCGTAGAACTGGTTTGTAAGGTACAATGATTCTCAGAGACTGAACCTGCCATGTGACAGAGATGACATTTTCATCCTCAAAGAAGCCACATGTACCTTTCTGACAAAGCTGTGTGAAGTATTAGAATCTGATGCTGTAGAAAGATCCTAGTTGCCTTTGTGTATATTTACTGCCTGCTTGAGTGTTTCTCTGTGTGGGTTTTTCTCTGTATCTTGTAGAAATGTTTGGGGTGTTTTATCCTGCCATATCGCTCGTGGCCCGCGAGCTGACAACTTTAGCCGTATTTTACCTTCATTTTTGATGAGGTGGTTTATATTTTGTTTCACTTTGTGTAGTGACTTCCCACGGTAGAGTTTTTCCAATTGTCGTTAAAATAACATACATATTACACAGATATTCAATAAAAATGTTTTATTTCCTGTTGATGTTCTAGTGTTTCTCTTTAAATCTGACGTTTTGGAAAGGCATTTCACTCTGGGACTTCAGCACAATCATAAACTTCAAAGTATTTCAAGTGCAACGCTGCTGCACTTCTTTTCAAGGGGCTGTGAAAAGCTGCTTTCATCACTGTGGGCACCTTGCTGTAAGGTGGTCACAGCCAGCACGGCTCCACCACTATTGCCGATGAAGAACTACTACCCCGTTCTCCCAAGGAGCCTGATAATTTACCTCCAGAAACACCATTCCCTATCAAAACATGGACTGGTTTCTATACCACAACAAAAGCTTCAGGTAGTTACCTACACATCAGTATGCTTCAAGCCCATTGTGTAAGAGCTGTGGTTGAAGTTTTCATTTGGAGCAAGAGAGAGAGAGTATATTTTAGCCTGCACTCAAGAGCTACTTCTCAGCTGGCCATAAAAATCAAGCCTCTTGCAGACTAAAGATTTAGAGGGGAGGTGTTGGGAGGATGTGAATCCACAAACAAAAAAAATTCTTGAAAAACCTTGCGCTATGAAACAAATTAAGTTCCTGAGACTATGAGGAGAAACAGATCCAAAAAACCCAACAGAAAAAAACCCCAAACCTGAAATCATGTTTGGTTTATGTAACCGCTTCTCACAGACACATCCCTGGTTTTTCCTCAGTCTCAGGAGAAAGAGGCCCATTCCCTTCAGGAACCACACTGTGGTAATTATGGATGTGCACCAGTTTAACCACAGCCCTTGTTTACACAAGACCTTACTACAAATTGGAGCTCATAGTAGATATCTTCAGGGTTTACCTTTTTCCCTACTCCCACTGCTCAGACAGTCCCCTCATTTCTCCCAGCTTTTTTTTTCCCCCAAGTCTAGAGTCAATGAGCACCAAAGAGACTGATGCCACTCTGCATGAGTGGAGGCAGATCGACATCTCTTGGTGGGCCTGGTGATTTGGAGAGCAGCTAGTCTTCCAAAAATCTCAATGCCTAGAGGCTGCATCCATAGCTTTACAGATCTGCTGTGAGGTGACGCCTACTTGGTCTGCAGGAGCTGAGGTAATGCTCCTGTGGTGCGATGTAGGTCCCCAAAGGTATGGGCAGTTACCACATTATGGAGGTATGATGTGCTGCTACTCCCTTTGTTGCCATCTAAAGCTGTTGCACAAGCAGAGCAAGCTCATACTTCCATAAGAGGAGCAATTTGGCTATAGGCAGACCCAAATCTATCAAAGTCAATAAATAAAAATACTTCGATCCATGCTCTGTAGGCACCAGCCATTCTTGCAGATCTCGGGAACACCGAAAGAACTTCTTTGCCAATCAAAAGTAGTTCTTCCAACAGGGCTAATTAGTTAAGCCTTACAATTAATGTAAGGAAAAATGCTTCATATAATAGCTGTTATACTGAGTGGGGAAAGCAGCAAAAATTGCCAATTTTATTCAGCTCATTTAACCCCTAATCAACTGTCAAGAAAAACATTCTTCCCAACTGACAGACGGTTACCGAAGCAAAGGATCTATGTCTCTCGATCACTTTTCACATCATGAGTCAATGAAAGTTAATCGTCTGTTAGTTATGCAAAGCAAGAATTAGAACATTTTATTTTCTGATTACTCTAACAGTCAATTCCTTTACTTATTTATGCATTAGCATTTTCACTCCAGTCTGCCAGTTCAGTTTCTCACACGCATACTGGCCTGCTTTTTGGACCATACATCTACCAAATTTACTTCCAGCCCCTCTTTTCAGTGTCAGTTCATCCTGGCATTTCCATACATACCACAAGAACTTTTACCCAGTCTTAATTACATTTACCTTATATGCAATAAATCTCTTTATATCCAATATAGACAGTATTTTTAATACTGCACTAAAAAGGCGCTCCAAAAGTACGTGCCAAACTAGCCCAGAGAAGACTTTAACTTCCTGACTGGCACCTGCAGCAATATTTTCAGACACAAGGGCCATACAGAGAAATTTATTTCAAGATTATTCAACATAAAGCTCTACAAACCAGGGGATGATCTCAACATCATTAATAGAGCTTAACGGAGCTTCTGAAGAGGCCAAATAGGTTGGGGAAGTGAAAACAGTTCTTCCAGGCTTTTGGGGTGGAGGTGAAGGGGGTAGGTAGTACAGTCTTTTTGTTCTGTGCATGCACTATGCAAGACCATACTGAGATTTCCAACAGTCATTTCGACCAAAAAAACCCAAAAAAACCAATCCCAAAACCAAAACAAAAGAGTTTCGTCTTCTGACAGAATCAGTCTCATCAGTTTGACAGCTCACATTTAATTTCAGTCAACCATTTCATATCTTTGTACACTCTCTTATTACTTACAACAAAGAAAGCACACAGTGGGCGATGCTCTGATGTTCTGCACCAAACAGAGCCGACATCAGTTTGTCCTCATAAAAGACCAGTGCACCAAAGTGGCAAAATATTCTCTGCTCCACTAATCATGGGTCCCACCACCCAGCACAAACCTCCCTAATTTTGTTCACAGTCTCCCAGAGCTCAGGGAGCTCTCCTAGTATTTTCTGCATTCACATACTCCATACCTCAGCCGAGGTGGTTTCATTTCTCTTTCCTAAGCAGCAGCAGCGCGCACCAGCACCAAGAGGTAGCTCCAAAACCCTGACATGGATCTGTCATTGAAGAGCTCCAGATTGGGCTTAGGCTATATTTGTCTTCTCCCTTGGACCATTCATCACAAGGAGGAGGATCTCTGGCTGTAAATCCTGACTGAAAGCCTGACAGGTTGGAACCTGGAATGCAATGCTGAAGTCAATTATTTCACACTTAGTCAGAAACGTCACCAGCCTCTCCTTCTGTGAAAGACAGGCTGAGGCTCAGTAACTTGCATCCCTCTCAAGATAGGGTGGGTTTTTTCCTTCATGAAACTGGCAATATTATTAAACCATTTTTTTTGGAGATTGACTCTGTGAATGTCACAGAAACTAACGGCTTTCATCTATTTCTCCCTTTCCTGTACAAGGTTGCCCCTATTTTCACCTCACTAAGAATGTCTATGCCAGTTCTTCAAAATTTGTACTAAGTGGCTGAATTGCTTAATTGGCTTTAATTTCTTGCTTCACCAACCTTAGAGCTTCACTCACTTCTCTTCAGCCACAAACCATGATCTGACAGTGACTGATACAGAAAAGCCCTGATGGAAGGCTATCTAGGAAATTAAGTAATTGGAGTGACTCCTAGAGTCTTTTTCGTGGATTAAATGAGGATTAAATGGTCACATTTCAACATAGTGTAAGATTAAGGGTGGGGTGCTAAGACGTTCATTGTTGCAATTAGATATTTAGTTATTGATCCAGAAAGCAGAGGAATGATTTGACAAAGTCTACCAGTGGTGTAAAAGTGTTTCAGCTGGAACAGATGTAAACTATGAGGCCATCTCTACTTTCAGCTATTGAGAAGCAAGTACCCAGAGAGGCACTTGAACCCAAATGTTATTGATCCCCCAGATATTCCAGAGAGACTCGTGAACAGTAGTAAAAAGATGTCTGTAAAGCAGGTCTCCAGTGACAGGAGAAGGTAGGAGAGCTGGTCAAGCTGTTGAGGAAAATGAAGGCAGAACCTCTTTTTGGTACAGGAATAGCTGACAGGAAAATAAGTTTACAGTAGTCTGTAAGAATGTCATAAGGGCCTCTAATGAAGTGGGAATAAACAAAGGATGTTTAAGATACCATCCTCATATACATATTTAGACTTCATATATGTTATTTGCAGTATGTTTGGTTGTAGACATACTTCACACATCCACAGAACATGTTGACATGTCCCAGTGCAGCACTACGTTGACACCCTGAGATGCTTCCTGACTTCCTAAGGGCATTTCTCCATTACAGTGACTACTGCCACTGAGACACAGGACCCGCCATGCAAACATCTCGAAGTGCTTTTCAAAGATCAAACTAAGCCTTGGAAATTATCTATTGGAAAACACTACCCCATTAAAAGCTGTCATGTGACCTGGTATGGAGTAAAAAGCTCTCCGGTGCAGCTGAAAAGGTAAGTCTTTGTAGCTCAAAAACAGGTGTAAAAAAAGGAATTGAGACAGCCCTTAGTAGGGCTGTGAAGATGAAATCTTAAAAGAGTCAATCTTGAGGGAAACAGAAGACATAAAAGAACAGAAAAATAAATGCAGGAATGAATGAAAATGTATCCTACCTACAGACATCTACTATACTACAGAAAAAGTACCTAGTTACAGATTTTTTGGGGCTTCCAAGTCTCCAGAATAAGATTCAGGTTGGTGTTGTTGGTTTGCTCCATGCCTCTGCAAAGAGCCTTTTTCCCCAAACAAAGAATTACATCTCCCACTCCAACCCTGTCATGAGGAGAATTAGTTAATGCTCTCACTTCTCAGATTTAACACAAACAAATAGCTGCCTGAAAAGTTTGAGCACCGTGACCATAATTAAATCTGCAATAATTAGTAATGCAACAACAGCAAGCAAGAAAAGCAGGCAAGCTTCTCCAGCTGATGGTTTTTAAAGTACTGATAGCACAGGGGAATAAATTGGCAAAAATGCAAGAAGAAAGCACTTGCAGATCAGGGGCCAAATCTTTGGGTCTTGCCACGCTGCCCCAGCCCATGTGACCCTACTTGGTTTTGTCTTCCCCCATCTATGTCATTGTTATGTCAACAGATCCACAGTTTCTCTTCTAACTAAACTTCTGATCCCATGTTTGCTACTGTTTATGTTGTATTTACTGTGTTCCCTAATCCTGCTGAGCACAAGCTGTTCCACTGTTGAGTCTTCTCACGCTTCCCTTCCTCCGCCCCTGCTCAGCCAACTTTCCTTTCCAAAGTTTATTCAGCCACTGTGTGACAAACTGAGCCTAACAATCTCTGAGGAACACGGGGTCAGGGGAAATCACTGAGTTGCACAAGCCTTTGCAACCACTTAATGCTGGTTTCAGAGTACAAATGACAAAGATGCCACAGTATTTAATTGCTTCCCACAATGTAACTCCTTTCTGTACATGTGCAGCATAAAGTATACTTTTTTCCTGATCTTATTCTATACCTTATTAGCAGTGATGAGTCACACCAGCTCTTCAAAGAACTATAGTAGCACTTTTGGTGGAGAAGAAATGTGATGGACTGAGCAACACCAAGGGCTTTTTTATTTCCCTGTACCAGAAATTTTAAATCAGTTCCCACCACGACTTTCATCATCTCAAGTGCCTTCATCAAAACTCCTGTACCCCATCCCCTATGAGAGAGTGAACGCTCTGCCTAGCGCCATAGTGCAAGCCCGTTTCATTAGAGCCAAGGTAGCTGAACAATCAATACCAACTGCTTATTAGCCTCAGCCTGTCTCCTCCCAGCCTTGTTTGAAGTTGGCAGCACAAATACTTCTCCTCTGATCTCATGCTCAAAAGGACCATCTCTACTCTTGAGCCAACTTCGACCAACTCCCAGTCCATATTTAAGGCATCTCATGGGGGTGCAAGCTCTTGGTCTCACCACTATCCCGTACCCACTCGCAGTTATCTGAAGTAGTAAAATTTATGTGATACAGAGTAGACAGCAAACATTAAACAGAATGTCAGCACAGGTGAAATAAAAGTAAACTTCACTGGAACCTAGATCTCAAAATGCATGGAAAGCATAAGCAGGTTAAAAGCATTAGCTACCAGGGAACTCCTTCATTTTCCTGCTAGTCAGGCCAATGGTTTTATAGTATCTTTGCTTTCTTTTGTATGGGTGTGCATTCGTTATCTCCTGGGTGACAGCTCCATAAATCCTCTCACACTCGATATGTTCAAGGATAGATGAGGAGCTCCTTCATCACTGAGTATTTCATGTCCCCGCACGATTACACACCAAGTTCCTTGACTAGCAGCTGTTAAACATGAACACACACTGGCACACTGTGTTCCTCAGCAGCCCAACAAGAGTAGGTTTCCTCCACATGTGCAATCCAATCCTTGATGAGTGTATTACATGGAATATACCGCACTTTCCTACTTCATTTACGCTCACGCTGTTGCCATGTTTGACTTCTTTTCCCTTGGTTTGCAGCACACAGACTTCTGATCCACAGTTCAGGCACCTGGACATTACTATACTGCATATGTTAGCTACAGGTATCTCAAAGCCACAGCAAAGGGCTTCAAGGTCCCTAGCTTTAAACATTGCAAATCCAAAGTCACCATTGTTACAATCTGTTAAGTAATCATACTATCATCAGCCAAGTCATCTTACTCAAAAGCTGTCTGGATTTTCAGTATCCTTAAAGGTTGCTGTACTCTTCCTCAGAGTGGGAAAAAAGCCCCAAAAAACAACAAAAACCCCACTAAAAAAACCCACCAAAGTGAGAAAAGATTAATGACATTTCCTCATCACCTTATTAACAATGTATTTCCACGCTGCAGAACAGCCACTTACTGTGACACGGGTTTTCAGAGCAAGATCAGCTTTCAAAATACTGCAAGGATTGTATCCTTTTCATCTGAAGTACTGAGAACATATGAAAACATTTGATCCTGTTAATTATCTGAAACAGTTATCCATGGAGCCTATTTGGTCTTATTAGCAGCAACAGGGTCTCCTCCTCGCTATGCAACATGATTCAACACGTGCCTAATAACACAGCCACAGGGTACTCACCAGGGAGGCAAAAATTCCCAGTGCTTTGGCAATTACTGATCTGGGTAATACCATGAAATAATTGATGGTGGGTCCAGAGGAGGACCCTGAAGCTGGTAAAGGGTCTGGAGAACAAGTCTGATAAAGAGTGGCTGAGGGTCGTTTAGCCTGGAGGAGGCTGAGGGGAGACCTTATCACCCTCTACAACTACCTGAATGGAGACCTTTTCTCCCAAGTAACAAGGGATAGGAGGAGAAGAAATAGCCTCAAGTTGTGACAGGGAAAGTTCAGATTGCATATTAGGAGAAATTTCTTCACCAGAAGGGTTGTCGAAAGCTGGAACAGGCTGCCCAGGGAACTGGTTGAGTCATCATCATCAGGAGGTATCTGAAAGACCTGTAGATGTGGGGCTTGGGGACATGGTTTAGTGGTGGACTTAACCCAGCAGTGCTGGGTTAACAGTTGGACTTGATTCTATGATTCCTAGCACATGGCTCCTGCAGACTGTCTGGAGATACAGTTCAGTGTCAGCCCGAGGTGTGACAACTGAAACCAAGGCATTAGTAAGGAGCAGGAGCTATTTGCTTAGTTTACAGATGGAGGGAGACAGTTTTCCCATGTTAATAAGCATGGTGCCTGCAGCAAAGACTCAAGGGTTCCCATCACCAGAACCACGGGGCAAAACGAGGAAGGTCCTGCCAACAGGGCAGTCAGGGACTTCACCTTGAGCAGAACTGGGTTTTGCACCAGCCCCTTTTGCCTTCCCTTCCTCCCTACTCGGCATAAGAGGCATAGAAGGGAACTGGTGCATTTACTGGTAAACACAACAGCAAGGAACCAGAATATCCATAATTTAGGGATGTCCGGCATTAGTCCCATCAGTCCCATGACCCCATCAGCCACACCAGTGTCAGTATAACATCCCCAAGCTTCTCACCTGCTGTAGTTCTGTGTGTCTGGGTTCTGGTGGAGAAGGGGGGTCCTACCCAGCTGAAAAGCAGACTGATAGAGAAACTTTGGTGGGTGTCTGGCCCCCAGACAGGGTCAAACCACCACATCACCTTTACAACAGTGAGCATCACTTCATGCACAGGCATGGCTGATCCCCCCCTCCTGTGCTGATCCTGTCACTAAAAATTGGCTGAAACACTGCATTTATACATATCCCACAGTTAGATGCACCCTGTATTTTCTCTTCTGCTCTGCAGTCCAGGGCCACAGTTCCCAAACCTCTGATCCCAACCACAGCTGCAGCTGGGTTTTTTGTTGGGCTTACCACCCTAGTTAATTGAAGTTCTCCTGTGCTTAGGAGCTAATTAAGTAATTGCTGGCCTGACTAGCAGAATTGCTACATTGTGATGATTGTGTTTTACTTGTGACAGGCTTTTCTTCTTTTTTTTTTTTTTCCCTTTTCTTTTTTCAGCGAATCTTATATAATTTACTTCACCTTTCTGCTCCCTCTGTTTCCACGTGTGTAACTAGGAAACAGGAATATTTAACTCTCTGAGAATTTGAGGCAAAGCATGTTACAGGCAGTATGCAACAGGATTATATGTTAACACCACTGTTAATTCCATAATGAGGAACTCAAACAACTCTTTGTTTTTCCAGTGTGCTGTATAAACCTTGACCATCATATCTAAATCATTATTTCAGTAATGAGTGTTATTACTCTTCTTCTGTAGGCAGAAATCGAATGCCAGTTATTTGACCTGAGGTCGGTAACACACCACAGAGGGCTGCAGCAGTGATTAGAGCTTTGGTCCTCAGGCAGTGCAGCATGAAGAATATCTGGATGCTCTCACTTGGCTGTGAAGTATCACTGAAGAGTTTTCAGATGCCACAAAGCTGTTTGTGCAGTATCTTGTGGAGGGTATAAAACAGTCACCGCTGCTCAGTGGTGTGGTATATGCCACCACGGGTTTCTACCTGTAAATGGAACCACTGTTTTGAAAACCAACAGTTGTCTCCCACAAGAAACACATCCTACCCCTCCCAGTAAGAATTGTTCCAAGGTTAAAAAAAAGAAAAGAGTATGCCATGTGCAAGCAGTACACGCACTTCATTGCTCACTCAAGATGGATTAAGATGAGAAGCCTCTATGATTTCTGGATCTAGAGCATTGCAAAGCTAGATTGATGAATTATCTCTCCTTCACTTTCAGCTGTCAAGCTTCAACCTTTTTTTTGTTTTCTTTTTCCCAGTGCAGAATATTATTTCCTTATGCTTCAATCAGTTTTTTTCACATCCCTTTCTCTTAGTGCAGCTGTAGCTCCACTTTGTGGAACATGAGGAGAGCAGCGAGTGACCCAGGTGTGTTAACTGCAGGATTGCTCAGGGTTTCCCAACCTGGCAGGTGCACAGAAGATGTGGCTCTTCAGAATCCCCAACCATTACTGAGGACTAAGACCATTCCTCTTTTTCCCATTCTTTTTCAACTTGAGAGGCACCCAAACCAACACCTTGCTTATTTCTTCCTCCAAACTAATCATAAATATATTAAAAACTCCCCAAGCCTCAACTGTAAAGCACAGCATACACAAAAATGAAGGGAAATGTATTTCCTATATATCTACGTATGCAGCCATGGAAACTGCCTGACCAGAGATTTCATTTTTCATAAAGAAGGAGGAAGATTTTTTCAAGCTGTTCAGTAGCCTGTTGAATATTCTGATAGAAATTAATGTTTTCCATCTATCAGAAAATTCTCCAGTCCGAGGGTTAAAGCTGGAGCTGAACTGGTGCTGTTTTGAGTGTCCAGAAGCTATAGTTATGAATGCTTTTAAAGGTATTAATTAATAAGAAAATATATATTTACAAATTATTTTTAAAGTCTGTTTTCCATACAATGGAAGAGGACTCTATTTCTGACCAGGCTGCCCACTGACTGCACAGAACTGAAATGATTTTTCAAGGAAAGCTATTTTCTTTTAAAAATGCAGTACTTCTGGATGCTGCAAAATAAACTGCACTTCGTAATGGGGTGGGAATTCAGCTTAAGGCATCTGAGTATGGGTATCAACATACTGAAGTCTACAAGTGTACCTGGGTGCTTAATTCCAAGTATAGACAGCAGAGATTTGACCAATATAACATCAATTTTGGGCGCAAGGCAGTGGGTATGTGCATTAGGGAGAGGCACTGAGCTCCAGTGACTGCCCTGGGAGTTCAGGCACCCAGTGGTCATGCAGAGAGATGGAAGCAGGCACCTCCTTTTAAACATGGTTTCAAAATAAATCTCTCCCAAACCATTCAAAGATGCCCTCTGACAAGCTGACCCTGCAGAGGACAAAGCATTATTCTGGCACTTCACTTTGAAGAGATTGTACAGCAGTTTAGGGACCATTCTTGGTGCAGGCCCCATTCTGTGCTTCAGCGGAGCACAATCTCTTAATTTTAAGTTCATGTCATGTTGGACTGTGGCAAGAGCTGTAAAGCCTCACGAAGTGCTCGTCACATCAATCTGATCAAAACCATGTCAGAATAATAGGGAGAGAGAGGAGCTGGATTATCCTTTTAGTAGGTGAGGGTATTATCTCAGCTTTGGATTTTAGGGCCAATGGTTTCTGTGCCTTGCAGGCTGTACTCAAACCAGACCCAGCACAAAAAAAAAGGGTCACAGCAGCTAAAGGTGCTTTGAAATGCTCAGCCGTGACTGTTATCTCAGTAATTTCATTTCAGGCATAACCTTGTCTGAGGAGAAAGTCCCAGGTCTCTGTGAGAAGCAGGAGATAGTCATGTTCTGAACATTCTTCACAAGGTGTTTGAGGACTTTTCAGGAAGTCAGACAGCAAGGGGGAAAGAAACACGATTTTTGAAATGACATGGCAAGTGCTTGGAAGGGTACTTCTACCACAGGGAGCTCTGAAGACCAAACATGGTGTCAAGGGATGAAGACCTTGCAGGAATATAACATACAGTTCTGTTGGGCTAATGCATGCAGGGAGAGCACTGGAAAATCAGTGGTGGCCCATGGGAAGAAAATGAGGAAGTTGGATGTCTCACTTATATACACACAATCTAGGGATTCATACAATCTTGAAAGGCTCTGCAAGCAGGCCTGATGCCTTATCTCTGCGGGCTGCACTGCAGAAGAGTGTTGGAGCTGATGGAAACAGAGGGAACAACATCAAGCTCTGGCTGGGCCTACCTGCTCAAGAAGTCAAGAGTTGGGAGGAAAAAGTGTTTGAAAAGTTTTTTTATTTACTCTACAGAAATTCAAGGAACAGACACAGCTAGTTAATGGCTATGGCATGTCCTGGGCCTAAGGACGCCATCTCCTCAACCACGTTGAGAAGCAGGCAGGCATCTGGAGTACAAGGAGCAGCCTTTGTTTCAGGACTGCTGCCAAACACCCCAGGCTAATGCTGCCAGTTTCGAGCTTTAAATTCCCACCAGCTCTCCACACAGCCCATTCATCTGAGGGGGAGTTTCCCGAGTACACCTCTTTGGAGAAATCAGCTTTCTCTCCAGAGTTCAGCTTAACTCCAGGGAAGCGGACCATGTAAACAGTCTGAGCCTCTGAATGAAAGGAATGCAGGGAGGAATGGAGATGAAGGACTAGAATGTAATTTCTGTAAACAAACCGGTCAGCTTCTTTTAATTTAAACACATACCTATCTTCCCACCGCTTCGATATATACGCATGGCAGCTTCAGTAAATTCCTGGGAAATATGAGAGGTCTAGCATCCAAAAAACCCATTGCTTTTAAGCTTTACTTAAGGAAATGAAATTTATGAGAGTCTAAAGCCCGTACTGCTATGAAGCTTTGCTGTTCCGTGACAGTAGTCCCAAAGTTAGATGCCAAATGCATTTTAAAAATCCATTAGACCTTACAATACAGCTCAAACCCCATCTTATCTAAGCAATACTTGTTTTTTTAAAACACTTCTTCTCCCCCTTCTGCAAGGGAGACCTAGAGGAATCACTGCAAATACAGACTCCGGGTAAGAGTCTGCATGAGTAGATAAGGTCATGCAGCAGAAAACAAGGACAGCAACAACTCTGAGGGTTACGAGACGGTAGTGCAAGTATTTCACGAAAGAAGTTGTTCTTATCCGAGCTCCAGGGCCCTGGGACGTTGCCGGCAAGCTGCGGTCCAGGCTGCCGTGCAGTACGGAAACGCCACCAGAAGATGTCAGGCACGAACCGTGAACCGTGGGGGCAGGAACGGCAGGGCCTTGCCTCAACAAGCCAGACCCGCGGGAGTGAGGCGCTCAGCCGAAAAGCACCTGACAGGCACAGATGTCACGGCTGATGCTGCGTCATTATGTCATACTTAAGGAAAACGGCAAAGTTTCTGGTGCTGTTATGTATTGAAATTAGAAGTAGAAATACCTTTCTCATCTACTCTCACTAGCTCTTCCAATACTTTGGGAGAGTAATTCCACTAAGAGCTGAGTGTTTCAACACAGGTGCCACTGTATGTATACCCATGGTATACTCATCGTATACCAGCACCTTCCCAGTTCTGGGATTCGAGCATGACAGCTGTCCCATAGGTGCTACTGCAACTTCCCGAAGCTACGATTCCTGCATGAGACAGAACAAAGCCAGTAACGGCCGAGTAGATTTTAAAGCAACTCATTAGAACTTTTATCCAAGAAACACAGAGTAAATAGTGTTTGACTGTTGTCAGGTTCCTGAGCAGCGCTCTGGAGAGAAGGTATTGATTACTAAGAATAGACTGTAGTTCAGTATATTGTAAACCTAAAGGTTTATGACATTGAAGATTATAGTGTGTTGGCTCTCGCTATGACAGATTTTACTCCAGTAGACTCTTTATGACATCTTTCCTATTTCCTTATACCTATCCATAATCTTTATGGAGTACTGGGGTGACAAATGAGCAACAACAACCCACTTGTGCGGATTCAATTCTGCCCAGTGGCTAGTAGTCTTGAAAATGTTAATTGCCTTAGAAATGAGCAACGTTTACTGTTTAGCTATGAATTATGAAAATTATTTATGAATGTATACTGCTTCAATTATCTTGGAAATGCAGCTGTAATACTGCGGCTTCATTCATATTTTAAGTTTCCTGTTATCTTAACTTTGGCTCTTAGTGTCCATGCCTCACAGCAGTCGACTACCCTTCTGTTAGGATGTTTTTCTTTGTCTTTTTTTTTTTGCTTTAATTGAGTGAAATCAAGATAAACCACACCTAGCTTGAGTCTGATTCTATTACACACCCATATCTACCCCATGCCAAACCAGCCGGGAATTACTTAAAACCTTTACTCCATCTACTGACCTGCAGTACTGGAATTTGTGATGGACTTCATAAACTAACACTGCAGGTCAAGGGAAGAATGTTGAAAATGGGAGAAAGCAAACAGACCAGCCAAGAGACGCGACTTCATCCAAACTCTGGCTCCTGAGGAATTTGGAGGCTGGGAGAGCAGCACATGGTGCGCTCACACACCTTCAGGAGTCTGCTTCTAAGAACAAGGCAGAACTGTTCTGTTTCATTCTGTGAAATGAAATTACATTAAAATGTTCTGCATAGGAAGAAAGAGAGATGATGAACTTTTATTCTTGAACTAAATTGCAAGGGTTGTTTTTTTCAGATGGGAGAGGTGGGGTTCATGGGTTTTTTTGCCCAGATGATGACTCACCAGCCAAAGTCCCTCTATTAAAAAGCAGTCTGCTACCTTTCAGTGATGATAGCACTAAGCTTCTTTGGGTTTGAGGCTTGAGGGGTTTTTGTTGGTTTGGTTTTGGTTTGTTTTATTACTTTTCTTCCTTTCTACATAGCTTCAGTAATTCTAGATATCTGATGTTAAAATTACCATAGCTCTTCTGCCTGCAAAAATACAGATGAGATATACAGCAAATGATCCTGAACAGCAGTTCAAAGAGACACTGCAATATATGTAACAGGTAAGAAAGTAAGTGCAACACCTAGAGCCATCACATTCAAGTTTTCATTCAGGATATTTTGGTCTCTTAAGGCCTTGTGAAACAGCCTGGCCTCCATCAAGGCCATTTCACAACAAGAATTCCCTTTTCAGAATGAGAATTCAAATGGAAAACTTCACTACAAATAGAGCTGGATACCTGGATCTGAAGAAGTGTCTTGGTCTCTTACCATGCCAAGGTAGGGGAGCCTACCTTAGCTCTACACTCAGGACACAGCTCCCCTTTCACCTCACCCTGCATCAAGGGCAGTCAAAGTCATCCCTTACTTTGGGAGTGGGTTTTTCACACCACCACCCCAGTTAACTACGCCCCTGTCAGCCACAGCTGCAGGGAAGAAAGCGTGGGGCCTCACACACAGGCAGCAATTTGCCACCAGATTTTCCTTTTTCTCCCTGCCCAAGCCTCTGCTCCAGATCCCTCAGAAAGCCCTCAGCTGTCACTTTTGCTTTCTTATGAGAGGTGAATTGCTGAGCAATTTCTGATTGCTGATTTCACCTTCCCATGAAAGTACCAGCATGTGCTGCCTGGCCGTATTTCTACCCGAGCAGCCCCGGCCCTCTCTCGACCCAGCCCAGCCCCATATCTGGAAGAGGTGCACACAAGGTCTCTGAGAAGGAGCTGGTAAGAGAAAACAGCCAATTGAAAGGTCTCGACTGGGTTTCAGGTAGAGTTCGTGTCACCTTTGAACACAATCCTGCATGCACATAATCCAGTAATAACCTGGATAGTGATGATCCTGTTTCCTCAGCAGCAAGTCAGAGACCAGAGCGGGGTTACCAGAAAGAGACAATTACTAACAGCCCAGAGAGGTCAGTGTTTCAGGCAGAGTTTGAGTGATTCAAGCGGCCTGTGGTCAAGCAGGCCGTGTGACTTCTCGCTCCCCTGTCCTCTAGCCCTGCACCCAGCCTGGTCCCTCCTGAGGGCTGGCATCCTTCTCTGTGCATCATGCTGCCGAAGTAGATTTCATAAACAACTTAATGCCAGTGGTTTCCCAACTATGGGACACAGATCACATGCCCTTGATCTGCAGAAAGCTGGCTAGCTCCATCAAGCTGACTCCACTCATCTCACTTGGGAAAAGAAAAAAAATGAGGAAAAAAATGTAATGAAGAGAAAAAATGGATTGTACTGTTGTATCTATACTGAATTACCTGAATAGGAAAGAAAACCTTGTAGAGAGACAAGCTAGAAACATGGATGCTTTCCTTCCTTTGCTTTTCCATATAAGCATTTTCTGCCTTTGCTACAGAAGTAGTGACACAATGCTGAACAGATCCTCTATTTAACATGGTTATACTTGGGGGGAAACCTGGGATTTAGGTTTTTGTAAGATGAAATTACTTGTGGTGAGACTGCCCTCTTCCTGGCTTTCTGGCATAGAGCTCTCATAGGAGGCCTGCATGGTGACAAGGGAAAGTACATGGAGATTAATTAATCTTGCTTTGTGTCTGGTTTTAATTCCTAATTTAGAAATATATTAAAACCAGACTCTAGAATGGCCATCCAAAGTTCTGGGCAGGTTTTCCAAAAAAGTCAGCTCTCCAGCAACACTAAAATCCATTAAACCAGTCTTACTGAGGATCATCAAAGGCACCTCATGCCTTCTAAGAAATACCCATTTCAAATCCTCCTGCCATTTTACCCTACTTGGAAGAATGGGGAAGCAGCAAGAAGTGTTTACAGTGCCTGGATAGCTAAACCATTAGTTCTCTTGAGTACTAAACATGAATTATGAAACACAGAAAATGCCAGAGTTGAGGAGCTCTTGTGGAAAGACTTAACACTAGCAGATCTATCACCTTTATTAAAAAAAAAACAACAACAAAAAAAGACCATGTTAAATGAAATCAGAATCCCTCTACAGCAGATAAGATGGGAAAGATAAGCTCCATTTCCTTCGAACACACCTGGTGCTATGAATGACACGGCATTTCTTCTCCCTTTTAAAGGATCTTCTCAAAGAACTAGCTGCTGCCCAGGTGTTTTCTGTCGGGGTTTTGATGGTTTTTTAACACAGAGCACAGCAACCACTCCATCCTAAGATCATCCCGTGCTATTCCTTTGTTTCTCTTGCAGACCCTGCACTTACTTTGCTGCAATTTGAAGGAACAGGCTATCACTGCTGGTGAGACCAATCCATAGGGTTTGTGGCGCTCTGTCCTTACCCACCGCTACTCACAGTCAAATTCCCCCCTTCCCTCAATGAAGAATGCCCCATCACGGCCACTCCGTTACCCCCCCACAAACTGTCCTTAAAAATTCTGACTGGTTCTTGAATGGTTTGCAAGCTTCCTGATTTCTGAGCAGCTTTGCCCAACCAACCTCGCTTTTCTCTTTACTGCACATCACCAACACGACTTTAAAAGTTACACGTGTCAGATACACTCCCAAAATGCATCTGAAAATACGTAGCGAGTTTCAAGCCCTTTACTGCAACATTTACCAAAGATTGTAGGGCCATAACGACAGTGCAGATTTTTTTTTATCAGCTGCAAACCAACAGATGCTGTAGCCTTTAGAACCTTATCTGCCTGAACAGGAAGGACCTCCCAGCTCTCACCTTCCACAGCCCATAGTCTGGATGCCTTTCTAAGTTGACTGGATGCCTTTCTGGTTGACTGCTAGTATTTTGCTGAGTGCTGGGACAGGCTGTCTGCTGGCAAGAGGACACCAGCCACCCTCCTCCCGCATTTGATTTACTGTGCCCCTTTTGTTTTCAAGCCCTACAGCAACGCTCCGTTCTTTCCCACTCTGACCCCTCTTCTGCCCCTTTCTCTGCACCCCATAGCTACTGCTCTCTATTGCACTAAAGAAATCAAAGGAAAGGCAAAGCCAGGATGCATGAGGATGTATTTTTAAGCAATAGTATTTTCCACAGGTTCGGCACTGCCTAGCTACTGTGATAACTTATTTCCATGCCAACGTATCAACCAAACAGTATTTTCTCTTCCCCTCCCAAGCCAAATATCATCACCTCATACAAATATACTCCTTGCAGGTGTATTCCCAGCACCTCGATCCCTACCTGCCATCCAGCCCGACCTTTGCTCGTGTTTCCGTCTCTTGCCGGCACACCCTAAATTCTCACTGTGACACAAAAAACACTGTAGCAGGCCTGCAATGAAGCCCAGCATTATAAAAAGGTTAGTTTAAAGGAAAGAGAAAGGCTATATAACACACCCAGCTTTTCCCCCCCACTATATGATGCCAAACTTGAAGCTGAGGCCTGCTTTCCCTGGCCTTGCAGCTTCCCCTCCTAGGCTTGGGATCCTCCAGCCACGTTATCAAGTGTAGCAGCGCACACGTGTTCAGTCTTCCTAACTCACCAGGCAGAACATGACTTGCTGGGGACTTGCAGTAAATAAAAGTGCTTCCTTTTCTGTTTTGGAAAAAAAGGTCTAGTACTTAATTGGATTCTGGGCTCGCTGGGTATTGTTTTATAGAGATCTGATTTCTTAAGCACCGAAAGAAAAAGTCTTCAGAATGTCATTTTATCTCTTCTTGCAAGTGCCAAGAATGCTTAATAACCTAAATAGCATAATGTTACTTGGGGGACAAATCCAGGGGAAAAGAAGTTCTGCTCACGATTTCAAATTAGACGCTTTATTCAAAGTGATTATTACTTTTCTCTGGTGATTAAAGTTCATTAAAATCAGAAGCAACACTTGCCAAGACCTCAGAGTAGTTTATTATTTTAATTCTTGCATAATGATGAGAAAAAATATGTTTTGTTTCAATCTCTCTGGCAAGGAGATATGTAATCCGGCAAGATGCCAAGGAGGAAAATTCTCCTCAATGCCAACACCTAGCAAACAGCATCCTGTCCCACTGCCTCGGCGCTGAACATGGCAGCTGGCAAATCAATAGGTGACTTGCTATAAAACCTTCCTGTTCCTGATTATTGGGACACGCTGTTATTTGCAAAAGAGCAGTGGGAAAGATGGGTAAAAACTTCACAGAGGAAGAGCAAGAAGAGGAACGTGACATTTTGCTGATTTGCAGATAAATGGAAGCGGATTCATCCCATCCAGTGGGTTTTCGTATCAGCGCCCAGTTAACGATACTGCCCTGGAATATGTTGGTTCAGCTGTCTAGTGGGAGCAGCTTAGTGGGCAGCACAGCCTACCAACAGTACCCTGGGGTGCATCAAGCATGGCATGGCCAGCTGGTCCAGGGAGGTGACTGTCCTGCTCTACACTGCACTGGTGCAACCTCACCTTGAGTACTGGGTGAAGTTCTGGGTGCCACATTACAAGAGGGACACAAAACTATTGGAGAGTGTCCAGAGGAGGGCAACAAGGGTGGTCAAAGATCTGGAGGGGAAGTCTTACAAGGAGAGGCTGAAGTCCCTTGTTCAGCCTGGAGAAAAGGAGGCTGAGGGGAGACCTCATCACGGTCCATGACTTCCTGATAGGGGGGTTGAAGGCATAGGTACTGATCTCCTCTCTTTGGTGACCAGAATCCTATCTTTGGTGATAGAACCAGAGGGAACGGCATGAAGCTGCAACAGGGGAGGTTTAGGTTGGGTATTTGGAAGAGGCTCTTTCCTGAGAGGGCGGTCAGGCACTGGAACAGGCTTCCCAGGGAAGCGGTCACGGCACTGAGCTTGGCCTCTCCAACTCAGGAGATTCTGTGATTCTATTCTATGATTCTATGATCTGGTGCATGGCCTGAGAGAGGAAAAAAACAACAGGAAGGGCTTACCTGGAACTCTGGCTCCCTGTGTAGGTACTTTAGCTGTTTACTTTCAGCAATCACACGGCTCTGGCTGCAGCATGGGGCCAGAAAAGATTGCTAATAGATTCAAATATTGAGTATTTGGCAGCATCGATACAGGCATTTCCTGAGCCCTTCAGTTAAGTGGCTTTGCCTCCGTGGCATTAAAAAATGAGTAAAACACACAGAACACTCCCAACTGCAGAGGTAAATAGCAACCTGCTAGGATAACCTTCCGCAGGTTCAGATTATAACCACACTGTATTTCAGCTTACACACTAAAAATTTCAAGAGGTGTCCAGAGGGCAAGAGGTAACGGAAGCAAATGAAACCAAGAAAAAGGACAATTACACTCTTCTACTGTAGAACCCCCAAGTACTTGAATGAGGTCTTCTCATCGCTGCTTGAAGTGTCCTAAGAAATAAGTCAATGATGGTGAAGAAAAAAGGACAATGAAGTGACAGACCTGAAAAGCTCCAGCCTTTATTTATCTGCAGATTAGACAGAAGCACCAAAGCAAAGCACCTGAGAAGTCTGCAGCATCACTTACCCACAGAACAGACCGAAGACACCAGCTTTATTCATCCATTTCAGCAACACGCTTCTGAATACAGGACTTTAGTTTCTACTTTGAGTACTACCGTGACCTCTCACATGAGCCAACACCCGATTTATGCCCTCACTGTGCATCTCTGGGTCCCAAGCCCAGAAGGGCACATTGCTCTGCATTACAGAGGGAGTCCTGTGGACACCTGCCCATCGTTGCTGCCTGTGGATCAGCAAACAGTTCCAGCTCTTAGTAGAAATCCCAGAGCAATCCACTTTCTTCTACCAGTGGGGTAAGTTACACAGTTATTGCCAGGAACAATCTCCAAATACTGCAATACCCTCCCACAGAAGGAAGCTGGTGCAATTCTTTCTGCTCTCAACTGCCTCAGCTGAAATACTAAAGAGCATTCAAAAAGCCACCTAAACTCAATGGACAAGTTGCCAAATGAAAGGGATGTGATCCCTACGCAGAGTTTCTCACTGGAGACTGCTGACAGCTGCTTGGGAGGAATGTCAATGAAGAACATGAAGGCGAGTGCACCCAGAGGAGCACCTTGCTCCTGCTGTGATGCAGATCAACCACAACCACACGTACAAAATCTCAGTGAAACAGATAAGAGCAGTGAGTGTTAAAGGAATACTAAAGAAACTAGGAAAATGGAAATAATGTTTACTTTTACCTCATTTTCAAGTAGTCTTAGGTATTACTTATAATACAGTTAATCACTGTAGTTCTTACAGGAACACGACTTACAAGGCATCAATTTCTTGATTAAAAATTTTTAGTATTAAAAAGTGATGGGTCATTACACCAGCAGCAAACTGATGATATTTCTAGTTAGCATTTTCTGTAATGAAAAGCGTTTTCAAACAAGTACTGCTATTTAAATGGATGCAAAGGGAGCACCTGCATATAGCTTTTCAGTTACATAAAATATCATTCTACACCTCGTAAACATAAACCTCTGATTCATACATTTGTAATTATTCCATGTGTTTTCCTAAAAAAAACTACACAAGCACCACCACTCTAGAACAGGCATTATGGATTACACTGAAATGTACTAAGCAGCTTAGAAACATTACATTCAAAGTGTTTTTAATATGATTTTTGTTTATTTTGCTCTGTAACAGTTGCATACTACTGCCTGGTATCCCTTAAGGGCAGCTGCCTTTTGATCTTTACAGATCTCCCAAAGAAGACACTGTAGTATTTCAGCCTGCAGAACAGAGGAACAAGGGTCTCAAGGCAAGGAAATCACAAGTCCTCCATAAGGCAATGATGCTTTAGCAAGGGGGTCCCACCATATCCTGAGTGTCAGCTCTATCAACGTTTCTCCTAGAGATCTAAACACTTGGGGCTAACCCTACAGATTCCCAAATCAAACACCAAACATACTGATACTACCCTAGTAATACCACAAATTAGGTAGTATTTGGAAAGTAATGTCCAAAATTTCTGCCCACTCATCTACAGCCCAGCCTTGTCTAGGAAAGACATGGTCAAAGCTGTGGTTTTAGACAGTAATTTGCATTTCTTGTGGGGTGGAAAGTCATATTCCTTTCTTTTTAAAGTACCTGTGTACAGGTGAGCAAATGAAAGGCTGGAGATCCTATTTTTCTCATAAAAACAGTAACTATACTATGGCAATAACCAAACCATTTTTAGATTTTTATGAAATAAATTATCCAGTTATTCATCCTTTTGCTGTTGAAACCTGTATGAAAAGAAGTTGGAGAAAGCCTAGATTTTCTTTCTTCTTACGCATCCATTCCTCTCCCTAATATTCAATCCTGCACAGTCTCAACCCATACATTTTGTCCTTATCTTCTCCCCTAATAAATCCCAGAAACTGGAAAGTGAAACTTGGAATTGGTTGGTCTTTTTTAAATGCCAATTCTCATACAAAGCCAGAACTACACAATTACAGGAGTTCTTAAGTGATATTTTATTACAAACTATAGCGAGTAGAAGCAGTTAAATGGGAAGAAAGAGTGATTCAATTGGGAACAATTAGCATTTTCTATATAATTGCTTCACCGAGAAATATGAGAGCTATTTCTAGAGAGTCTCAACTTGCAAAGCTTCAGTGGTTTTATTGTCCCCACCCATTAAATATACTTGGTAGCTGGCTGTAACCACACTTACCCTGTTGCAATCAAAATTTTAAACTCTAAAATGCATCATTGTTGTAACGAGCCTCCAGGCAAAAGCAGAGATTAACATTTCTGAGAGAGAGAAAAACAAAGATTTCATTCCACAGGCTCTCCGTCTACAAAATCTGATTTCCAGAGATAAATACTAATGGAGAATGTGTCAAGATGCCAATTACCAAGCTGCAGTTTTCTCAAATATAATCTTGTGCAACAGAAAAGTGCTGCTTTCCTTTTAAATTATACTTCAGTTTCTTAGAAAATACCCTGGTACAAAGAAAGGGCAAGAGTTAATGCTGCTTCGCTGCACGAGGTTACACAACAGCTTGCTGGATGAGCCTGTAATACCTAAATATCTTCAGGTCATTTCATCAAGGGAGAAACCCATAAAAATTACTTGAGTTCCCGCCCTAAAAGATTAAGCAGAGATTAAGTTCCCATTTTTGCTGTCGCTGCACAGTAAGTGCGTCCTTTCTCTACTGTAGAAAGCACAGGTTTTATTAGCTGAAACACCTCAAGAAGTCAACAACGAGAAGATCAACTATACAACTGGTTCATCTTCAACAGCATTTGTGTTTACTAGAAGAAAGGCAGAGTATTAGCACCAAATACACATACAGTTTTGTTACCTCCCTTATTAAAGAACGTCCAGACCTCAAAACAAAGTTTGATACCTATGGTATTTAATATTTTAAAGATTTTTCAGCATACTAATTAGAAATCTGCGTAGACTCGGATTATTCTCTCTGCAGTGCAGATAGGGCTTTTATCTTACACTATCTGTACCAGAGTTTTACCACATAACAAATACCTATGAGTCAAAGGCGTTAATTAAAGATGCTGAAGATGGTATCTGTTACCTCAAAGATTCTAAACCTTGAACAACTGCTGCCAAAGTTTATCATACAATCTCTCAGCAAGTAACATCACCGACATATTTCTTTAAGAAAGCCAAAATTACAAATTTTTTAAAAAGAGAACCTCACTTTTCCTCCTCCTTTAGCAACATCCACCACAATCCCATCACTAATTACTATCCATGTTTTGCACACTTGTTTTGCCATTTAAAGGCATTCAAGGCTGCCTTCGCTAGAGGCAGCAACCTTCCCTTAAAGAAAAGGCCCAGGAGACTTGACATTGCCTAAGAAAATGAAGTGCTCTTTATCCGTGTAAGGGACTCCACCCACTTCCTAATCAAATATTCAAATATGTCAAGTGCTGAGTATTACTTTCAGTGTCTTGAGTGAAACCAGAAACTATCAGTCAGTTTTGCTTAAACTGAAATCCCTGCTGAGATACCATCTCGGGAGAGGTCTGGCTATTGGCGCTGTAATTAGACCTTCCCGCTCAAGGAAAAGTGAGTGAAGCGTAAGCATGTTTCCAGACTTGAAAGGCTGTCACCTGCTGGACTGGAAGCTCTCAGCTGCAAACCTGCAGATGTAGGTGGAAAACCACCAGACCTCCAGACAGAACAGAGCTCTTTGGGGCTGTTAAGACACATGCCAGAAGGACGTCTCTGCTGCTGACTCCTGCCCAAATGCTGCCTGTGTATCAGCACTGCTCTTACATGTGGGATTCCTACGAGGTTTCCTTTTCAATAGTTGGGAGACTAACAGAACTTTTTATGGTGCAACTGGAGCAAGTGATCTTCTCAATATCCACATCGATGTTCAATCCCTGCCAAAGCCTTGGTAAGTTCCTGGCACCCCAGAGCAACTTCCAGCAGCAGTACATTCCACAGTATAATTATTCACCAGTTAAGAAAAATTTATCACACAAATGTTTGAAGTCTGTTTAAGAAAGGAAGAAATCCAGCAAAAACTGGTTTTATGGACATTGTTAGACTTCACAGATACCATCTGAAGCTTCTAGCTGAACAAGTGAAATGACAAGACACCAAAAGGACAATAGAGAAAGGAAGTGCTGGACTGTGAGAGAAAAAATTAGAACACCCAAAGGAAAACACACCGAGTGCTAAGATCAGGTAGATGCTGCATGGCAAATCCAGTGGCTAAAGGAGGAGCACAGAACGACGCATCTGTACTTGGAGCTACAACTTCCCAGCAAGAACCTAAAATGCCAAAGGCAAAAACTGTGGAAGGACACACTTTTGTGTTTTAAAACCAAATGAAATCTGAAGGTAACTGGGCTTTCATAAAGGAAGTAAACTCTAGGAATAACAACCCTAAACCAAATTCACATAACATCTTTAAATTTGCTAAGTGCAAATGCTCATAATGTCTTACCCATAAAGTAACCATGGTGTTGAACACATGGTTTCTTAGGATATTTATGCTTCAGGTTGTTTTTTAAAAACACTATTGCAAACTGAATGATAGACTGTGATACAGTTATTATCTCCCCAGTGTTTACCGATGATGCACTTGTTCTCTTTATGTGTAGCCAGCAGTGAAGAATGAGAAGGAGGTTCTCTTTAATGATTCTGCCTGCACAGGAAAACATGTATTCCTAGAGAAATTTCAGAAATTAGATCTGTTGTGAAGCCAATTCACTTGGTTTCTGGAGAAACAGCGCTGTAACAGCCTTCAAAACCCCTTCCTGGGAAGGGCTATAGTTCAGCCTTGGGGTACAGGAAAAGGTCATTCCCATCAGAGTGATGGAAGGTCCTCACCACATTGCCAAAGCAATTATAATTAGTATAGTGGAGATAGGCAAATCTCTCTCGTGCATGTGCAAACACACACACTCCTGAAGACCTGAATCTGAACATAAAACTAATTCTAGCAGTTCTGGTTGGGAGCTTCCCAGTATGAGTGAAAAATCCAGTTAGAATTTTCATCAAACAATATTAATTCTCCTTTAAACACAATTATGTAGTCAGCCTGGATTAAGAAGAATTGAGTTTTATTTGGACAAAGGCACACAGTCTTTATTGTTAGATTAAACACGTATCTTGTACCTGCAATAGCAAGAATCTCAACATCATCTTTAACCTGGTATCACAAATAGTATCACAACTAGTCGATGTTCAAAACTAAAATGGATATTTAGTTATTTACAGCTTAATGATGTTTCAACTTTTAAAATGCGTAAAATGGATAATTACAGAAAATGACTCTGCATTATGATTATGAGACTATTTTCAGAGGAAAACTCAACTATCACAATTCTTCCAGAACAAAAAAAAATCATAGCTAGCCCTGAACAAGAACAGTTACACCATAAATCCAGAAATAAGAGCAAAAGGATTAAATTAACAAGGTAATATACATCTACTACAGTACAAGGAAAAATGGTGGACAGATACTTGCAACAATAAGTCAATATACATAGGGGGAAAAAAAATATACCTCAAAGTCCTTTTTGTCCTGGATATATTAAAGTAGTCCTAAAGAAATGCTTAATAACAGAAGTAGAAATGCTTAGAGAAATGGTGGTGTCAGTAATTTTAGCAGGTATTGACAGAAGAATGACTGGCATAGAACAGATCTGTAGTGAACAATCAAATTAAATTAAAAGATCTAGAATTCCTTTGTTTCATTTTTTACAAAACTTTGAAGTATAATTCTCAGCTCCTCTGTCTCAGCAGCTACAGGTACCAGCAAAACTGTTCTTTTATTGTACTAAGTTTTAAGACATGGCTTGCAAGGGTAATTTCTCCAGCTAAAATAGTTGTTTCTTATTAAAAATATCTGACATTTACAATCACTAATACTGATGCAAGTGGACCCCAACTCAGCTGACATCTCCCTGAAGAGTTTAAGCAGTCTGATATTCGTATGTCAATGGTATCCGTAGTTCCTACTCGTGTGTTTGTTTCCCAATAATTACCTTTCCTCTTGGCTACTCGTACCGTTCTGTTTCAATTCAAGCTGGAAATGGTGAGCCACAAAGAACCTACAGAAAACTCTGAAACAGCTGGAGTCAGGGTAACTCTGCTCTCCTAGCAAAATGTTAAAGAAGACATTTGATCTCCAGTATTCCTTTTGGTCTTTCTTATGGCAGCGATTTTTGCACGCTGTAATGATACCAGGCAAGTGGAAAAGGACTTTGATGTTGGTTAATCAGTTGTTTCCAGCATACTGAAACCCCTGTATCTTCTGTAGTGCTTATGCCAATCCTTCCACAACTAATTCTCAGTACAGCTGAATTTAAAAAAAAATGAAGTCATTAGGTTATACTTTCTACTTTGGAAGTCATTGATCTTTTCCTTGTTATCCTTTTTACTCAAATTCAGAGCCAATCTAACGCAGAAATAATTAATCTCCGGATGTGTAAATACAAATCTGGTAATTAACCAAGAACAATTTTGCTTTAAAGACAGAAAAATCCCACTCCTTTGCAAATACAGACTGCACTTATTCAGCTAATATATACATCAAGTATCACTGAACTTAAACATGGCCATTTAGTTATTTGAAAAATGAGCCAATTTGAATTTCCTCGTAAAAATCACCAACATTTATACATGCTTGACCTTCTTTTGGGAATAAATCCCAAAAGCATTAGTGCATGTCATCAATGATGAAAATATTTCTGCACAATTTAACCTCCAGCTCTGGATGCAGTGTATGTTTTCTATACAACAGTATGTGACCATAACAGGAGTATTGTTTTGCTTTTTCAATATAGAAATTACGTGCTGAACATTACTGAAGTAGCTTGGAAAAAAAAGTAATTAAAAAAGTCAACAGGAGTACTTTTCTGGTGAGATTTCCTGGATGACCCAAGTTACCCACAACACAGACATACAGGTATGTTTGGTATGAATTTCAAGACATGAAAATTCAGGTATCTCCCAGAGACTTACCCATACAGTTATCGCATACTAGCACATGCTCCTCCCGCCCAAAACAAAAAGCCCCAGTAAATTAATTTAGCTGAGGTAATTAACACCCAGATTCATTCAGGAATCATTTAGCCTTCCCAAGTGAGGTGGGTTCCCACTTATAGTAGTCTCTCTGCTTTAAAATCACACAGCTGAGAGGAATCGATGTGTTGGACTGACGAGGGTGTGGACATGGGTTAAGGAATTGCTAGTAAGGTCGCTACTTTAACACCTTCAAATCTCCCTAGGAGGAACACTTACTCTATGTTTGAGCCTGACTGTAAGGGTTCCCCCCCCCCCCAAAAAAAAGTTAATGGCAAGTAACAACTAGACAAAATTATTAACATTTTGTGTAATACATCATTTTCCCTAGAATCTACTGAGCATCTCCCATGAGCCTGATAATGTAATAAATAAATTGTTACCATACTTTTTTTCCAAAAACCCATTTAAACCTTCCACAGCAGAAGTCTTATGCTTCAAGATATAACTTGTGGGAATTTTTAAAACCATGAAGACCTTTACATTTGTATAATAACACACAACAGTAATGTCCTGAGGTACTTTATCTGTGAGTTCCCAACAGTTCCTTTGTTCATCGTTCTGCCTGAAGCATTACTGGTTTCAAATATTTGTAAACTTCCCTTGCCACCACCACCTCTTCAAGGCAGGGTGTCAGGAGTACTTCTGCCAAATACTCCCATCAGTCCAAGTTAAAAAACAAAAAAAATCCTAATTTTTGGCATTACTGCTGCTTTTAGTCAATGCATATGCAAACCAAGAAGAGGTAACATGAAGACAAGTAATTCTTGTTTATGTTCTTTGTTGGTATTGTTCTTTGGTTTAAAAGGTATGTGAAATACAGTTCATGGAATACCTCATTTACAAGTTCACATTAGTACCTGTGTGTTCAGCATTAACTCCTTAATGACACATCCCTGTGTCTGACATCCCGTGCCCTGAACCGGTATGTATCTTTCCTGCCTAGTACACAGAGAAGGAAGCCAGCTGTTCTTCCAGGGAAAGTTTCATATTTATTCAGAAGGCATACATCTCAACTGGGATTTTTATTACTTCAAATGTTTAATTCCATGCAAATGGTAAATTAAGGGACATCTTACTGTTTGAATAACACTAAAAGCAATATTCATTGGTGTATACCATAGTTCAGAGGGCCTACACAAACCTTCCATACCATTTAAACCCCTAAATGAATGTTTTAAACCGTGTCCTCATCCACTGTGAAGGAAAAACATCAAGGCATCTCAGAATATGTGTGTCTTGAAAAACACTTTAAAGCTTTGCAAATTTCCTCCTTGTTAGAATACACAAATACAAAATTAACTATTCCATATCCAAAACAATCCCAGGTGTAACAATTCCTGGATTGGAAATTTAAGAAACTGTTACAGTCATTAAATGTATATTATGAAAACTACTGTCAATTCAGGAAAGGTTTGGGTTATTATATAATAAAGTTGCCTTGAAGTTTTAAGGTAACAAAACCTATATGCATGCAACTTTCTTAGGCTAAACTTCAAAATCATCAAGAAAAAGCCTGACCTTTTCAAAATGTTTTCATTTCTGGTGTCCTGACTCAAATGACAAATGTATTTTGCTGATTAGGAATGAATAACAAGAATTTTAAGAGAACAGTTAACCGAGGTCTGTTGTTAACGTCAAATGAAAATTTTATCTCCTAGTATGTTACAGAAGAATCAGTACACAGTCATAACTGGATTGTAACATCTGAACAGGCACTTTTTAAACACCTTGTTAGTTTAAAATCAAGGAAGGATAAAAGTTTTTTTTTTAAATCATTTGATGTTTCAAAAGGGTATGGATCACTTGCACGTCTCTCTACTTCGTTATGTACAAAAATCCTCACTCATCTTAAAAAATTGAAAACATCAAAAAACTCATACAGGTTATGACCACTACAAATTTTAAGATGACAGCTTTAAGTAGAAGAGTATTGCCAAAAGGTCTTTGCTAAAGCTCCAGGCTTGGTTTGAACTCCCACCACAGCAGACAAACTTACTAACAGCAAACCTGCATTTCATTGCTAAACCGAAAGCTTTTAAAATAAACTGCAGTGCACAGCTTCAGTATGATTCTAAGAACTCATTAATGCTGATACCACAGGTGGTTTATTTTTTTTATTTTGTCTTTTTGTTGTTTCTTTGTTTTTAATAAGACCTCCCTTCTCCTGCCAGAATACTGTTATACAGAAAAAAAAATAAATGCTACTCTACTGTTGTCAGTCTTTCATATATGGTAAAAAACTCCTCAACATACAAGAGTTTTAAAGCAAGTAATCAATCTGCAAAAATGTTATACATCAGTAATAAGGCATCCACTTTACAGCTGTTTAAACAAAAAAAAGGAAGTATTTCCCAAAATACATATTTTGGATCTGTGTAAACAAAGTTTTTCTGTATTGCTTCCATTCATTTCAAAAATATACATCCACATGGACTGAAAATGATCTTGGTGCTATGGATTTTAAATTAGTGTAATTTATCCAGATGTAACCTGAAGAGACCAAAACCCAAATATTCTTGAGCTTAATATTTTGAAGTATGTCGAAACATTTAATTATTCTGACGTGAAAGGAAAGGTAAAAATATACCCCAGATTTGATGCCATTTCATTGAATGAAGAAGAAAGTACTACGAAAATAAACATTCATCTGGTTTCCTAACAATAAATATAAAGACAGTTATTATAACATACTGCAACACAGGAAGTATTATTATATTGACCTTAACGTTCAATCAGTAGTTTGTAAATCTTTCCTCATTGAGGCTTGAATCTTCTACCTTGTCAGCTGTCCAACAACTTTTAAGAGGGTTTTATTTTCTTGCTTCAATTGTTCATTTTCATCTTCTATATCATCTAGGTCCTGTGGCAGAGAAAAATAAACATTTCTCAGGACATAAATGCAATTTGGTAGCAGCAGGAATTTTGTGTCTTAGCTTTGAAAGGAAGAAGCTGGGGTTGGGAAGCATCAGTGTCACAGTAGCTACCCTTGGGTCTGTTAAACCCACCTTGTTCCATGTGTTACTTTAATTACAAAACATTAGGATTATATTCCCAGATACAAGCACCTTTAAATGGAAACATATAATAAAAACTAAAGCTACAGGAGGAATTAATGCATTGTGAAACCAAAATGAGTATTTTATTGGGATATACAGAGAGTGTATCAGCTGGCTATTGCCTCAGCTCCTCAGACCACTCTTCTCTGCAACTATCCCCCTCGCATACGCACATCACTGGTTATTACTATAAGACCTGCTCTGTGTTTTAAATTTGAGTATCAAAATTTTCAGAAAAAGTATTGCCTGCCTTTTTTAAAAAAAATTCATTTTATGTGAAAAAACTGAAAGGCAATCTGTCTAAACCACTACTGAAAGAACAGACAACATACACAGTAATAATGGTGCTTAAAATAGATTGCTCCCACCCCAACTGTTCATCCTCTTCTACCAATTACCGTATTTACCCAGTTCCCATTTCACTTCTTCACTCCCGTGAAGGTGAAAACCTGTGAACTTGGTTATTTAATGTAAGCATTACTTCAGTAAGAATAATTCTACTGTAAAAAAACCCAAAATAAAAAACATGGAATAAACAAGAGTAACAGCAATTTCAGGAAGAAAATGAAAGACAGGCAAAGGAGGAAGAGCCAAGATTCTCATTCAGGATCTTAGATGGCTTTTGATTGAAGTCTGCTAAGACCTACAGTTGCCATGCTAGATTTAACACAAAACATTCGTAGAGAAAAGATTTTTTTCTCTCTTGTTACTTTAAATTGTCTAGCAGTATTTGACGTACAGAGCCTACTGCTTCAGTTTAGTGGGGCCATTCCAGAAGCACATGCAGGAGGTGACGTGTTTAATCGATATCATGGCTTTTTAAAAGCCTCGACAGTATGCCAAGCCAAAATCTGCACCACAATACCTTTGCAATTACTCTGTTGGTTTTCCAATGTGGACTCAAGAAATTGCTAGCAGAAATTCCTCTTTGCCTCACAGAAGTAAAGCTGTACCACAGTATGAAAGACTTCCAGGAAAAGCATTTCACCACTCTGACATAACAGGTACAAGTGACTTAAACATCCAAAGGTGAAAGGTTTTGATGGATAGCTGCTACAAATGCAGTCTACTATGTAGCTGCAAGAGATGTGCTTTATTTTCTCTTTCCTGCAGTTCATGTCAATAGTCAGGTGGAAGCGACACCCTCTTTTCAATAAGAAGTTTGGGGTTTTTAAAGTTCAGTATACATAATTCAGTGTTTGCACTTGTTAACCTAGCCATTGGATGCTCCAATTAAAGCTGTTCTGTTTAAAATACCTCTAATTTACTCAAAATAAAACATTAAAAGTTTGTGAAATGTTTATGCTGCAAAAACAACATTCCACAGATTACTATAAGTAAGAGTTACTTGAATACAAGCCAGGAAAAATAACTATTGCCCTTTAAATATCTACAGAAACAATGTAGCGAGAGATGTAGGTGGTTTTCGCCAATCTGGGTATTTAAAGTTTGTTATTCAAAATTACAACGTTAACTTATGCTTATTAGTTAAAAACCAAGTAACAGGATGAAAACTTGGCCTTCACATACCAAAGGAACCACTAACTACACAACTGACACAAACTGGATTGTAACTACTCACTGACAGACTCTCTCCAAACACATATTTAACTACAGTGACATCCTAGTGAGGTCAGAGATGACCAAGTGTAAACCAGTTGAATTTAGCCTGCAAATATTTAAATGTCTTGAGATGCCTTTCCCTTCAGGCATTTGAGGGTTTTATAAAGCAAATACCACTTTTCTTAGAAAAACGTGGCAGACATGCTTTTAGTGGCAAATGTGCTGGAGTGAAAGAATGCCATTTATGGCAGTAAGCCTTTTCTGCTTCTCCATATAAACGCAGCTCATGTATCTTTGTGATGTACTGCCTGATTTCAGTAAAATTATATCGTTACATTAAGTAAATACATTTACTTAAAATTAGAAAGTCTGAGTTTCTTGGAAAAACCATTTTTGAAGTGTAACACAAGATCTTTGCCAAGGAAGGATGCATCCGTGGTTACAAACTGACTGAAACTACTAGACAGAGCACTTTAAATAGGAGGGCTAAGCAGTCAGAAAAACATGTAATAAAATGGCATTTTAAGTTATTCAAGCTCTTTTATCTGAGTAGAAAGCTGAAGATCAAAACTGTTCTTCCACAAAAAGCATCCAATCCTGGTGCCAGGTCTACAGAGTAATGTTCCATGAAGAACAGATGGATGCCCAAGTGTTGGCTCTTGTGATCTCAGTTACGACAGTAAACCTTAGGCAAATAAGACTGTCTTATTAACTTCCAAAACCCTCTATCATGGGATCAGTGCAGTATTTCTGTAGCATTTCTTAATATTCCAAAGCTTTCATCTTTGGACATCCACATGGAGAGCAAATAGAGAAGCAGTCATAAATCGAAAAGCCATTAAAAAAGAAAGTAAAGCTGCATCTGTTTTAATGGAACCATCACTTGAGACATGGGTTCAACCTTTTTGTTAAGACAACAAATTATTAAGCTGGTCATAAAGTCAAAAGGTGGCTAGCTCATCATTAAGAAAACCCCAAGGGATGCAAGCATAAATAACCTGCACTGCAATTAAACTAACAGGCACTATTATAGCTATGATAAATGCTGACCTGATGGAAAAGAAAATAAGAAAACATTCTCTTCTGTGTCTAAGAGAGGCTACCTAGGGAGCACCAATAAAATCGTTTCCTGTATCTCATGGAATGATGTTACTTGAGTCATTTTCTAATAAAGAGGGATTTTTGAAGGACTATATTCTGCTTTATGTTTTCTTTCCACACAACAAGCACAAATTGCCATTAGACTTCAACACAGGCAAGAAAAAGGCATTGCTTGACTTTACTGCAAATGTTCAAAGATGGTTTCTAGTTAGACACTCAATGTCATACTTCAGCTATAACAGAAAAAAACCCCCACCATTGTTTCTGGAACAGCAAACCTTGCAGTCATGGCCCCAAAACACAAGCCTTCCGCAGTGACTGAGCTTCCTTTGGTTTGTTCTTTCTGACCTCCAAGTCAGGAAGTTGTGTGTAACCAGGAGTATTAAGTAGAAACCTGTTTCAAAATAGTCTCAGCTACTTTAGTCTTCTATATTAATTTGCAAACTTTTGTTGTCCTCCTTTGCTACAAATGGAACAGAACAAAATGAACGTTTACCCCTCTGCACAGAGTCATTGCCTCCCTTCACTGCTGCGCTGACCAAAGCCAGCTCTGAATCTTGAAACTCTTTTTCCTGAATTTTTATGGGAATGTCTGCATTGGACCAGCAAGAAGCTTATTTCTCTACTACATCTGAGCTCTGCACCTCAGCCAGGAAGTGCAGGATGGGGGTCACTTAACCCATCCTGTGAGAGAGTTCCAGTCTGCACACAAAACTGGGACATGTTAAAATCAGTATTTTCTATTCTCTTTTAAACTACTCATTCTGTCCCATCCCCAAGTACATCTCACTCTTCTACCCCCTTGTTGTGGTTTTGTGTGGCTGGGTTCTGGTGAAGATGAGGAGGCTGCAGGAGTGGCAAGAAGCAGCTAGAAGCTTCCCCCAGGCCCAACAGAGTAATGTCAGCTGGGCTCAAGGCCTGACATGCTACTGACCAAGGCTGAGCCCACTAGCTATGGTCACAGCACCTGAGTCACATTTAAGAGGAAAAAAAAACATTTGCAGCTGCTTTTTGCAATTCCATAGAAGGGAGTGAGAAGATGTAAGAAACTGCAGGCAACGAGGTCAGTGAAGAAAGGGGGGAGGAAGCGCCCCAGGCACCAGGAGAGAGATTCCCCTCCAGCCTGTGGATGATGATGGGGAGCAGTGGGGACCTGCAGCCTGTGGAGAGGCTCCACACTGGAGCAGGTGGAGACGTATGGAAGATGCTGTGACCTGCCCTGGAGCAAGCTCCTGGCAGGACCTGCAGCCTGTGGAGAGAGAGGCCCACGCTGGAGCAGGTTTGCTGGGGAAACTTGTGACCCCATGGAGGACCAGGCTGGAGCAGTCTGGGCCTGAGAGACTGAGAGACCTTCTATGATTTATGGCTGCACCCCATAGCAGTGACCCACACTGGGGCAGCTGGTGAGGAGCTGAAGCCCTGTGGGAAAGGACTCATGTTGGAGAAGTCTGTGGAGGACTGTCTCCCATGGATGGGACCCCACACTGGAGCAGGGGAAGGGTGTGAGGAATGGCCCCCCTCGCTAAGAAGGAAAACAACTTGTGAGGAACTGACCACCAAAACCACCATCCCCATCTCCCTCTGTGACACTTAGTGGGGGACAAAAGGAGAGAAATCTTGAATAAAGTTGTCTACTAAGAAGGGAGAGGTGGGGAGAAGTGTTTTAAGATCCGGTTGTACTTCTCATTATCTGACTCTGGTTTACCTCTGTGTGTAGTGTAGTGAAGTGTAATAAATTAGATGGTTTTCTTTTTTATTCTGTGTTGAGTCTGTTTTGACACTGATCACAGAATGATCTCTCCCTGTCCTTATCTTGACTCCTGAGCCTCCTAATATATATTTTCTCCCCTGTCCAGCTGAAAAGAGGAGTGATAAGAGTGGCTTTGGTGGGCGTCTGGCCTCCAGGCAGGGTCAAACCACCCCACCCCTCATCTCCTGCCTAAGTGATGCTAGCCCAAGTCTCCTGGCCCTGTCATGTTCTGCCTTTACTTCAGGATCAACAATAGAGTATGGGAATATAAAATTCTTACCCCCAAATCTTTCTAATATCACCTGAACTATTATTAGTAATTAAAAGCTGACTAAAATGAAATTAAATTTATAATTACTTTGTCTAACAAAGTCCTGGGTAACAATTTATTGAGAAAACTGTCAACCCCCCAACTTAATTATTTCCTGGTGTGCTATGCACCCATTTTGGAAAGAAGAGGCAGTAAAGCCCTTTTGCTTCTATGATGCTTCATCCACGTGTTCGTAGCAACACGAATTCAGGTACTCCAATAGCAGACAACTTACAGAAGTTAATCATGACAAACAGAAGTAACTTCCTGACATGCTTTTTGAAACATTACTCAAACCCCCACACACACTTTCTGACCATGCCCAGTGGATGCAGGTACCTGAAGAAGAGCAAAGAGAATGCAAAGACTTTTAACCCCTATTTACATATCATCATATAAGAGAATATGTGCTTACTCTGTTTAGTAAATCAATTTCTTCCCTCAGCTTTCCAATTAGCTCCTCTTTGTCCTGCGTCACCTTCATTAATCTCATATTTTCCTGTCTCTCCTTTGCAAGTTCCTAAAACCAAAATAAGCATTGAAGTTTAAAATGCGATTTTACTACTGTTTAAAATATAAAAATAAAAAAAACATGCACACTTACCTATAACCAATGTCTTCAAGCCCCTACATTCCAAGGAGCTAAAGAATCACATGTAAGAAAATATTTTACCCACAGTAAAGCTGTGTGATATCTCTGATTCCAGAGATCATGTTTTAATTAATATTGAACTTAAGTATGAATGCAAAATTGGATTGGGGCCCAAAACTTGCCCCAAATTGGGGCAAGTAAATGTAAAGTATTACCTTCCAAATTTGTTACATTGGGAGGGTTACTCCTTTTAATCAGGCTTCCCCAAGTCTTTTAAAAAACATATATAGTAATTTCTATGAAAGATGCTTTATTTTAAACTTTTCCAAAAAACTCAAATTCCAATTGTGTTCACTTAGTAATTTTCATCCATATGAAGTCAGGAATATTTGGTAAGTTACCCACAGAAATCCACTTCAGAAGACAGAGAAACTAGTAATGGCCTACACAATAGGTGACATTATTTAGCAAAATACTGTTTTAGGTGAAAAACTCAGCTGTAACATTATTACATTGTCCCAAAATAGTTTGTATGAAGGATGTCTGAAATAATGAAAAACTTTATTTTAAAAACCTATTTTAACTGTTTAATATTTTAACAAACAATTGGATGGTAATTAAATTTTATAGTATTTCAGTACATTAAATAACCCAAACCATTAAGATCAGAAATAGGCTTGCTAATTTTCTGAACAGCCAGTGAGCCCTTGCCCTGTTATCTGCCCTGTGTTGGTGTGTCATGAGGCTCTTTAAGTGTATTGTCTTTACCTCAACTATTTCTCACTTACATACCAAATGAAAATTACATGTCTGTGATTAGGAAGTTCACATTCTTCTCAGTCAGTCTGACTCTTTAAACGTTTTTATAGGCATAACTATCTGTACTTCAAGCATTTAGCATGATTTCAATGTATTATACTTGTAAATCCCCCCCCAGAGGTTCAAGGGTACTTTACTTCAGATGCAAGCCAAGCAGATGTTAGCTGGTGCTCACCCTTTCAAGTTCCTCGATCCTCTTTTCCAAAGCGTTGCTTGGTATGGAGCCGCCAGAAGAGTTTGCATCCCGGCTGTACCTGCTGTACGCGCTCCTGTCCGTTCGGGGGTATCTGTTTGCAGCATCATCTTCTGGTGCATTACCTGTGCTACAAAGGCAAGAACAAAGAAGTAACAAGAACTGCTTCCCCAAGCACTCAGTGGTCAGTCTAATAAACTGCAGAGGACTTACTGCACCACTCCTGTGTTGCTGAGACCTCACTAAATTCACTGCCCTCAGAATTGAGTACTTGGAGAATGCAGCTCCCATGACATCAACTTTAAAGACACACTTATCCAATCTTATTTTTCAAGATTGGAAAGTTTCATGAACTGTGCACATTAAAAAACACGCTAAACCATTGTATTTTGAAAAGTAAAGTACCACCATGGAGTTTAAACCAAACACCTTTTTAATATAAAGGATGAAAACTGAGTATGTGTTCAAAATGTAAGAAGCTCACACACATCACCTGACTTTCCAGGAACAGTGGATATGGCCTGCAAGGAACCAGAAATCAAACCAAGGTGAGAAAGTGATGCTGCCCAACGTATTAATTGCATGCCATTTCCAAACACTTTACTTCAGGACTTGGATACACCACAGTTTGTCCTAACTCAGTTGCCAGGCTCCTACTCATTACCTTGTGATGCATATTTTCCTTTAGATCCCGTATCTATTCCTTTAAAAATCCCTGCTGTGGAATCTCAACAGATAAGCGCTGCAAGTGCACATGAGCTAGTTGTTAAAAGCTTACCCGTTCTCCATCTCCATTGCTGTGTAAAAAAACAATGCTGATCTAAAAATAGACAGGAGAAGCCAAACACTTTCAAATTCCCAAATTTAACAGTGCTCTAGTTGTATTTTCTTCCTAATAGCAATGTTATTTACCTTCAATGTAAAATCTAATGAATAATTAAGAGCAGCGGTAGAGAGTACAGATTGCTCTGGGACCAGGCAGATACAGATCTTATCCTTCTCCATCCACCAAAAATCACACTTCTTTGACTTTGAAAATATACAGCTAAACAGCCAAAGACAAAAAAACCCACCCCAAAACCAACAAAACCCCCTTGTTCAGTCTTCACCAGGAGAATGCAAATGGAGATACTCAAAAGCAGCAGGCCAAGGGAAGTGATGCTGTCCCTCTGCTCTTGTGAGACCCCACCTGGAGTACTATGTCCAGCTCTGGGGACAGGAAAGATGTAGAGCTGTTGGCATGAGTCCAGAGAAGGGCCACAAAGATGATCAAGGGGCTGGAGCACCTCTCCTGTGAAGACAGGCTACAAGAGTTGGGCTTGTTCAGCCTGGAGAAGAGAAGGCTCTGGGGTCACCTAATACTTAAAGGGTTCCTATAGGGAAGTGGGAGAGGGACTGTTCACCAGGGAGTGCAGTGATAGGACATGAGGCAATCACAGAATTGTAGGGGTTGGAAGGGACCTCCAGAGATCATCGGGTCCAACCCCCAATGGCTTTAAGCTTGTAGAGGGTGGGTTTATGTTAGATGTTAGGAAGAAATTCTTTACGGTGAGGGCAGTGAGGCCCTGGCACACGTTGCCCAGAGAGGTTGTGGAAGCCCCATCCCTGGCAGTGTTCAAGGCCAGGCTGGATGGGGCTTTGGGAAACCTGGTCTAGTGAGGGTGTCCCTGTCCATGGCAGGGGGGTTGGAACTAGATGATCTTTGAGGTCCTTTCCAACCCAAAGTATTCTGTGATTCTATGATTCTATAAAAGCCATCTGGTCATAGACCTGGGTAACCAGCTCTAGGTGACCTTGCTTGAGCATGGGGGCTGGATAAGATGCTCTCCAGAGGTCCCTTCCTACCTCAACCAGTCTGTGATTCTGTGAGATGAAATACACATACAATGGTTTGCTAGAGCATGTAGGGAAAGAATGAAAGGCACCGAGTATCCCTACAACATTTCATTTAAAACACAGGAGCATTTATGATTCATGTGCTCATTTAACAGTGTTCCATTTCATAACTCCAGAAAACCCCTGCTGACAGCGTGCAAATCCAGATGGATACAGTGCAAATCAAAAGCAGGAGTATCTGGCTAAACGATGTCTTTTCATGGATTTAAAAATTGGTTTGCTCCAGCATGTGTGAAGTTTCCAAGGCACACTGACACAATTGTAAGGAATTTTGTAGCTTAATGTTATTACCATATTTAGCACTGTTTATTCATCTAGAAGATTTTAAAAAAAATAAAAATTTCTAGGACCGGATACGCATGTTGCAACACAACATAAGAGAAATATTTGAGTTTAACTCCATAAATTCTAGATTGTTTTGCTTTCAGAAAGATGTGTTGGTTTGTACTGTTAATGTCACAAGGAGAGACCACACAAAAAAGGCTCAATATTTCATCACTCAGAAATGAGCCCTTTTGCCAACACTGTAGTATCTCAACTCAGCTCCAGTAAGTGATCTTGGCAGATGCTCCTACAGGAAAGTGAGAAGAAAGGGCACCTCAATAGGAAGGGTTTCATTAATACAGAAAATTAAGACATTTCTGTATTTTCCTTGAAACTCAAACTCAGAAATTTCCTCATCTGTTCCACTGGGAAGCAGACCCTAGTGAACACATTCCTTGTCAGTATCAGCAAGCACAAAGGACATCTCATGCAGACTTCTAGGAAATAGGGTTAAAAACCAACACTCAAGGAGGCATGAGACTGTAATCTAACACAAGGAATGTGACAGATACAGAGTTCATTACTTTGGCTGTTATAACCAATATCAAGCACACAGCAACAAGGTACCATGCAGGACACAGCAGAGGTATCTCTAATGTAATTGTAGTCACTTTGTGAGCCTTAAACAAGAAAGCTTATTTAGAGTAACAGAATCACTGATCTTGGTGTCTGTGTATTACTAGGAGAAAATACCTATCAATCAGCTGCAACAAAGATATCTCTATGGAAATAAAATCTGTATATTTTAATAATATTTTTAATAAACACATAACAACAATACTACTACAACTACTAATCTGTAAAAACTTCTGAAGAGCGTTGTATACTACTAAGGAAACAAATTTGATTTATGCCTTCTTTTGAGGAGGGAGGGGGAAATTGCATGCAAATCACAGAAGAACCTTATTAGTTTGGGACTGCAACTGAAACCTTGCTTCCTCCACTTCCTAACTGAATAAAGGTTTACAAATACTTTGGAACTTGGAAGTTGCTGGAATCTCACTAAAGGCATGAAAGAAAAACAAGTCTACTGTCAGTAGATGAGCATTGGTAAAAGTGGTCCTTAGCACCAGAAGAAAAAGGACAGGGGTCTGCAAGTTGAAGTAATTTAGAGTCACTGCTCAAGAATGCAATTCAAAACATATCCCACTTTTTTAGTGATCAAGTGACATATGCACATGACTCCTTCAACAATTCCAGTCGAAACATCCAGCCACAGGCTGTGGCTGCAGGAAACAGTGCTTCTTAAAATTATCTTTCAAGAAGTGTATCTGAGATTGTATTTGTAGCCACACACACGCTGAATTAGAGTTCTCACCCAGAGAGTAGCAAATGAAAGTGCATCTGGATAGAAACATCCCTCACTACAGCTTCAAAGGGCCTGCTCAACGAGGTGTTTAAAGAAATCCAAGCTGTTCTACTAGAGCCTACTTTCAAGTAGCCCCTATCAAAACCTCCTTTTAAATGTGTATTCCTATATGAGAATGCTGAAAACAGCAAACACTTTTGCAGCAAGACAACTCGCTTTACAAAGATTTTTCTGGCTGTATTTAAATAACAATCATATAGGAAAATCAACCCACATTGCAGGTTGACTGCTCTTACACAGTTTCATTTCAGAATGATGTTCTGGTCTTCTCCTTTAAAATAAAACCAGTTATTCACACAGAGGCAGGTTTAACAGCGATGTTATGGAAAGGTGGAATAAATCTTGCTCCTTCCAATGCCTCTTTGATTCTCCCAATGCCTTCCTGAAGCACTGCCCCAATTGCAATTTCATCCAATTAAAATCACACACTCAAAACAAGATTTCATTGATTTAAAGTACAATACATCTCTTTTAATTGCTACAATTTAATTTTACTTGATTAGAAAACTCCTAATTGGTTACATCACTGCAATCCAGTCAGTTGCTCATAGCTTCTTTGGAAGAATAAGCAAAGGACAGTATTTCTAAATAGGCCACCTTGGACTTCTCTCACTTCAGACTGCTTAAGCCCTGTTCATTGCTTTCAGAGCTGAGCTACAGAAAGGCAATCTTGTCTTCTCTACAGCCTCGTATCCCTAGCCTCCTCCACTTTCCCTGGCTCTGGTCTTCAGGTGACCGAGCAGGAAACCATTCAAGGAGCTGATGCAGCAATCCAGAGGCCAGCAAGAGGAAGCCATCACCCTTCAGCCACAGTGGCTCCCTGAAGCGTCGCCCTGTCCTGTTGCATGAGCACTGACTGGCACAAGGGACAGCGAGGAACTGCAGCCAGCTCAACCTAGATCATCAAACACTTCTGCAGAAATAAACCCTACGCCCCTCTTCCTCATAACATCAACACTGGCTGAGAAGGGGATACAACAGTCAAGAAAAGCACCCTGAGTGATGCCTGTCTATTTTGAGAGTTCCTCTCTCCGTAGTAGTGGCCCGAAGGTAACAAGCTAGGTGAGACAATGCTTCTGCAGCCAACCCTCGCTGCAGAACTCCCAGACACAGGCAAGTCTGGGCATAGTGCTATGAAACAGTATTTTGCAGCTGTTTTGTTTTTTGGTTGTTTTTTTTTTTTAAATTAGTGAGACCAAGGTTAGTAAGATGGAATGTAAATTGTTACAGTTTAAGCTTTGTAGTAATTTAAAACCACTGAGCAAGAGAATTTCAGCACTGACATTTCCTTCGGAGCACCTCCAACAAGCAAGCTCCTTCCCTACTTGTGACCTCTTCTTCCTCATTTGTTTTTCAACTCTTCCATGAATGTTAAACTTGAGTACAAGATAGTCTTCCAGAACTAGCAGGCCAGAGTCTCTACCTGTTGGGTTCCTTATCAGTGTGCTGATCCTAAAAAGAGGGGAAAAAACCTCTCCGACATTAGGTCTGGAAATCGTAAAACCAGACCATATTGTATTCATTTCCACTAATAAGCAAACTTATAAGGGGAACACACCCCTGAACCACGAAGAGATTTTAATCTAACTCTTTCTGTAAACCGATCCAGCCTGATCTGTCTGATCTATGAACCATGCAAAAATCTTCTGAGTTATTTTAAATCCTGATTTGCAGGGTTTTCTTTTCAGTTTAAGACATTTCTAAAAAAGAAGCTAAATTGGTTCAAAAGCTAGTAGGCAGGCTTAAAAAATAAGCTCTTAAAACAAACTCTCTGTGCTAATAAAAATATTCCTATGTCCACCTACGTATCTTGCTTTACTGTTACTCACAAACTTTTTAGCACACAGAACTCAAGAGAAACATGATGCATGTTTACATGTAGAATACACTCCACTACTACAATAAACAGAATGCACACTTTGTCACTCTCTTGTCTGAGAAATCAGTGATGACACCAGGAATGCTGATAGCATCAGACCCAAATCAGAACAAAACATCCTTACTAATGGCAAGGTGCTCGTTGCTTTAACATAACTGCCCACAAAGCAGCATGAAAACTGGCAGACCCAGTTAACTATAACAGAAGTTTGGAATGGCCAAAATGAGGTGTACCACATGAAGAAAAGCTTAGGGAAAAATGAAAGATGAGGAAGTTGATAGGGGCTATTACTACTAAAGTGTGTCTACACTTTTTAATCACATGAAGCTCACAGAACAGACGGCAGCTCACAGTTCTCAAATATGCCCATGAGCATGTCCTGTGGCCTTCATGATCAGTATGACCCTGAAGGTTCTGGTCATGCTTTTAATAGATTTTACAGTACCACTCCAGATCCCAACAGAACCATTGCTTTCTTTTGAAAACATTTTATGCAGTTAATCAAGCAACTACAGAGGAACCCCTAAACAAACTTTCAGGGACTAAGCATGAAAAATTTTAAAGTAAATTCAGAAGACAGGCTAAAATTACAGATTAAGAACCTCATCACAAACTTTTATTTATTTTACTGCACAGGGAGACAGGCTCAGTTTGTCCAAGTCAGCCAGAACACAAGTAGAATAACACAACAGCAGCCAGAGCTCATTTGTAAACATGTCTTCCAGTCACCGGGCACTCAGTGAAACGGGTTTCTCAGCAATGTCATATAAAGGTTTAACCATGGGTTGCTGCATCCATATAAGGCAAAGTAGCCACTACATCTGATTAAATAGGTAGTAAAATCTATGCAATGCGTTGAGCACTTGAACATACAGGGAGAACAGCAATTCCGTGAGAACATGCAGCATAGAGCCTTCTCTGCTCTTCAGTCTCTCCTGTTTTGCTAGGCCCAAGAGGCTGGGTAAGCATGAAAACAACTATATGGGAAGGGAAAGAGAAGGTACTGGAAGCCCAGGATGGTAGGAGTAAGGCAAGACTAGAAGTCTGAAGAGTGCAGAGGATGGGGACGAAACAGGGGAAGAAACAAAGACAAGACCAGGACCTCAACAGTTAAATATAAGGATGTATGAGAAAGGGGGAGAGAGAGGAGAGAGTATCTAGCTGGGCTAAGAAATGGAAACCAGTGAAGTGAAGAAAAATGCTGAGGGAGAAAGCAAAAAAGGAGCAGCAGTAATAAAGATGAGGAAAAATGACCTGAAAATTCCTCACAAATAATGTGTCTATAACAGAGCCCAAGATTTTAGGAAAATTGTTTTTTTCATTTTTCATATGCCTACAAAGTCTACTGTAAACAGTCTCTTCCCCACCCACAAAGAAGTGACCACCTGTTACCAGCATAGCACAAACAGCAGCTTTAAATGGATCTCAAAGTGGTTGCCCCTCTGTGAGAATACTTTGCTATTGGCCCACTTTGAAAACCTAAAGTAGTACACTCAAAACTATTAAAAGCACATTAAGCTGATCAAATTCAAGCCTTCAAGCAGCTTATGGTCTCAATTCAGCCTTTTGGCATTCACATTCCAGCTCTAGGTGTAATCACAGAATGGCATTTGCAGATCCCATTTCTGTTGTATTTGGGACTGAAGTGAGATCTGAGTGATCTGAGTGAGAGTCACTGTAGAGCAGCCTGTTTTCTGTTAGGCAGACCTTCTGTTGCTGCAGATGTTGGAAGAGGCAAACAAGCTGAAAGCTGTCAGAACAGAGAAGGACTGTGGTCCTGACTCCTCTGGCACCCATGTCAGAAAGTGAAGCTACTGGGAGACATACTTTGCTCAAGTACTCTTACCTGAAAAATTACTTCAGCAGAGGTAGAAATTTTCAAATACAGAGGCAAATCAACAGATACTGTTAACTCTAATCACAGTGTGCACTGTACACCTCAAGGAGGTACAGTCAGAATAAAACTCACATAGTTATCTGTGAGCACTGGGCACTGTGCTTACCCCACAGGAACTTATTCCTTTGTTTTCAACATAAGATTTGAAGACTATGCAATGAGTAAGACAGTTGGTAACTTACATGACAAAGTATGTAACAGCAGCTCACAGCAAGTCAGATTCCTCCTGAATGTAGAGAGGGGGAAATTCCTGAACAAAGAATGTACATCCTACCTGTAACTAAAGCTAGCTGAACAAGACTGCCCAAACAAGTCTTGTTCTAGCACCTTCCAGCTTTGGAGTTTCCTATTTTTGCAATGCTAATCAGAAGAATTAGCTTATTGTCAAATAAACTACAAATGTGATTGTGCAAACTTCTACTTATTACCACCCCCCACAGAATCGAGTTTTTGCAAGTGAGGATATACAGCATGTGAAGAGAGTAAAGATAAGATTTGTGAAAAGCCACAAAGCACTATGACACACACCACTAAGTATTTGGCAGATATCAACAGCAATGAAATTCTGCACAAGGACTGATGAGGAAGTAGACTGAACTAAAATGTATTCGATTAAAAAGAAAGTAATCATGAAATTGTATCATTACTAAGCTTGTGGCAATAACTCCACCCATTCTGCAATGACAAAGTGATTAAAAAAACCCAACAACCTATCAGAAATAAAAAGCATCACTCAACCAGCTTTATGAGAACTCAGAAATACAAAGACAGCACCAAACCAAGAAATAGCATAGCAGGATAGGTTATTGTTTTTTAGAATGAGGGCAGCGAGGCATTGGAATGGGTTGCAGATGCCCCCTCCCTGGAAGCGTTCAAGGTCAGCCTTGATGGGGGTTTGGGCAACCTGGTCTAGTAGACATGGGGTGCTGGACTAGATGATCTCTGAAGGTGCCTTCCTACCCAAATCATTCTATGATTTCATAGGTGAACACGTCTGAGGGCTGGAAAATATACTAGTGAAGACAAGATAATTGTAGGTGCTCTTTGCAGTTACTTCTACAACCAGGATATACAAACACAGATGAATTAACCACCTACACATTTTACCTGAGTAAAGGATATCTAAAAATTAATACATTCATGTGTCAAATAAAAGCACGTTTACACAAGTGCCTTGATGCAGTTGATGTATTTTGGACCTCATGTTACCATTACATTTTCCTAATATTTGTGACAGCTGCATCAATACTAATTACACATGGACAAAAGTTTCACACACTGGTCAGGTACAGCAAGAGGTTCTGAAATACTTTTGTGATTGAAGAACTTGAGTAATAACTGGGATAATACTTGACTCAAAGACAAACAAACAGTAAACAGGACATGCTACACGTGGGCAGCATCCCCTACAACCGAGACAGCAGTATGACAAAACCACACACATTCCTTTCAATATTACTGTGAAGGGCAACAAGATTATCTTCATGTATAAAACCTCAGAAGACGGCAGTTCATAAATTAACTGTGAAACTACTAGCTCCTAGGAAATGTGTGGTTAAGGTAGACATTTGCTTGGGAAACTGTTCTGCACTAGTAAGACCCTGCAAAATACTACCTGAATTCATTTTGAAACAGTAACATAACTAAGAGGGTTGGACAAGTTTGCTGCATCTCTCAGGTTCTTACTCCAAAATCAAGCAATGTATCTACGGTAGCAGTGTGGTGGTCTCTACTACAATCACCCACCTAAACAGCACAATTTCTGGCAGAACTCTATGTGTAAAGAGCTGCGTTGTAGATAAAAATCTCATACCTTTTATACCTGCTTGACACCATCCTGGAGGAGTCCTAAAAGAAACAAAGGAAAAACTAGTTAACATTTTTCTTGTATTTGTACTTCCAAAATACTTTATTGTGCCATAGAAGACAAATCCTGCAGTTAAGAGCAGGAGACCCATCCCCCAAACAGCTGCTGCACAACTACGTTTTGCACTATTTTGTTGTCAGGAGTAGAGAGAACCAGAATTCTTGTAACCATGTCAATGTTTCTGGACATCAGCTCAGAACCCTTAAGCGGCAGCTTCTGGTTACACCTTAAAACTGGATGCTCTGTGAACACTTACTCACAGAACACCATGCAGCTTACCAAAGCTGTACACACCCTGCCACCGATACGCATTCACAACCACTACCAATACGGAAGCACTTGTGCACTTCGGTGGCTGTTCACCTACTCATGTCAAAGCAAGATGTTCCCATTCTTTGGCACCACTGCTGGCCTTCTGGATGGAATAAAAACTGAAGTCCAAAGCTGATACCCAAATCAATGTATTATGTATCACGTAAGTCATAACTACAGGTACATTATTCACCACGCTTAAGCCAGATTTTGGAGGCTGGCTCACCTTGGTTTCTCTCAGGCTAACTGAAGTCATCTTTGGCATTTGCTGTTAAGCAGGTAGGCTGGAGTCAGTACGTGGATGTTCTGTGCACATAAGTGTCTGACAGTGACTTGTCAATCTACAGGAAGTCAATTTTTAGATCACTGCTTTCTAATCACCTGCAGAGGCTTAATGCATTCTGACTAAAAATTTAAATATACTTTACATCTCCTTTGACTGCTATTCCAGAATTGTCTTAACAACTGAAATAGTGAGAAACAGGACAAATTTTAAATGAAAGTACACATTTTCAATGTGAATTCAGCAGTGCACAAGCTATGCATGATATTTTTTCTAGTTTAAGGTAAAGAATTTCATTACTTTTCAGATTCCTACAATGCTGTAAGAAGATGTTTTCATTAAAATTACATTTTGACTGGTCTGTAGGTTCGGGTTCTTTATTTGAAAAAAATCCATCATGCTTTTATTCTGACTCTGTAAAAATGGAAATGGGACCTGAAAGAACATTGGGGAAAGGGGCTCATTTATTGTTACACATTCCCTCAAAATACATAGATGCGTTATGCAAATATAAGAAAAGCTGAAATACATTTGCATCAATAATGCTGTGCTTGTAGCTTCCCAATACCAGTCTGATTAGACAGAAAAATTAAAGACATGTTTCAACTCGTAAATGATGGCTTAGATTAGACTCAGTAAGACCACAAGTATTTTTAAGCATGTTGTAAGAAGAACATGAAGCAATTATTTTGTTAGTCATAGACAAAACTCCCCCCCCAGCACCAGCAAAATATTAGGTAAAAAGTCAGGAAAGGATATTTAAGGAGTTAATGAATGAACAATTGTTTTTACTGGAAAAAATAATGGCAAAGAATGAAATTTTATTTATGAAACTAGCTGCAGACAAAGGAATGAGTTCCCAAAAGAAGATGCAAGAGAAATTCCATCTGCTCTTAAAATTCTACAAAACATTACACTACCTTCACTGATCACCATATTAATGTCTTCGTATGTAAACAAATGAACTAAAAATAGGATAAAAAGAATATTCTTTTATTATAGAAAATAAAGTTGACAAAAATATTTGCATTACAGAAACAAAACTTGATCTTAAAAGTCCATTTTATTTTATGATGTATTTTCAACTTCTGCAACAAGCAGAACACTATTAAAGTTATGTCATGGGAACTATTTAAAGAAACCCACAAAGTGGTGTAAAACTGCTATTTTAACACTGATTACTATTTTATCATTGATGACAGCATCTGAAAAGTAGCAATTCACAGCTATGAAACAGCAACCTAATTTCACCTTTAAAAGGGCAAGGAAACAGAATTTTAAATAGTACCAAAGCTATTTTTAAAGTCTGCTATGGGTACGTTATCTTTGGAAGGTCGTGGCAGAAGAGGGAGGTTTCTGAGGGCTGGAAGGAAGTAAATGACACTCCTATCTTCAAGAATGAAGAACACGCAGGGAGCTGCAGGCCAGACCTTACTTCAAACCTTCTGAAGGACAAGGTGAAATCAGCATGGATACATGAAGGGAAAATCATGCCTGACTGACCAGACAGCCTTCTGCGACAAGATGACTGGCTCAGTGCATGAAGTGACAGCAGATGAGGTTTATCTCAGTTTTAGCAACACCTGCCCACACAGCATATGTATAGGCAAACTGCTGAAATATGGACCAGGTAAATAGGGCGTGAGGTGTAAAGAAAAGTGACTGGAGTACCAGGATCCATGCTGTTGTAAACAGCAGCATGGAAAAGATCAGCAGAAAATAAAGAAAGGAGGAAGATTCCTGTTCTGCGAAGAATTAACCTAAAAGCAGATACTAATTTATAAATCTTGCTTATACTCTTTAGTATTTTTAATCTTTGAGTTTTAACCCATGTTTGAAATATCTAGAAATTACTAAAAAAATGACTTATTTGTCAAAACAATTGTTTATGAGCCATGAAGAGATCATTTTAACATCTCCCTTTAAAAAAGGACTTTTTACTGACTCTGGAAATCCTGAACAGAGGAGCAATCAGTAAAGAAGTAACCCATAACAATTATGCTAATGGTTTCCTTCATACTGGTGAATAAATATTGCTGCCAAAGACCTCTAACAATACCGGTTCTTCATCCAGGGTTGAAATCACTAGTTCAAACACAGTATTCAAAACACAGCTTTACAGTTACTTTTACTTCTCCCACATCATCTCTGGCAGCTTGCTTCACCTTTTAACATTGTATACTACTGCTGTTAAATGGTATAGTAAAGTAGCCTTGCTCTTGCTCCATCTCAAGTGGGCGTTCAAGGCTGACAGGAAACTGGTTGTGTCTATAAAAGCGTTTGTGCAGCCACATATTAATGCGTGCTAGGGTGTGATCTAAGGAAAAAGCCAAGATTTGTCTCATTCCACATGAGCTCCTTCCTCTGGTTCACCAGAAAGCCTAACACACACACACACACACACCTGCTGCACAGGAGAAGGAGAATGTGTAAGGGCAGAAAAGGCAGCTGAGTCCATTTCCATTAACAAAACCATTTACCGCCAATTAAATTTCTGTCAAACTAGGATGTAAACAACTCCACTAACTCCCCTCTCTGCTCCTGGCTCATCTTGGCCCTTCATCTGGCCAATACAGAGATTACATAAACAAGCTGGTCATCAGGCTTTAAACAAATAGAGTTGTCTGTGTTTACAAGTGTCTGACAAAGATTCCCAGATGTTAAACCAAGCCCACCACTACCAATCTGCTAGTTAAAAAGCACTAACAAATACTGTTTTTTAAACATGTATAAACTCTGGAGTCAGCTGGACTATGGAAACAGTTCACTGGAATCCCCTGAAAGACTACTTACAAGTTTCACAAACAATTACAGCAAATTGCCTGGATCAAATCAGGCTGCTACAACAGGCTGGTGCATTTATACTGGCAATGTAAAATATGTGCTGTGCCAGTGCCTCACCACCCTTGCAGTGGAGAATTTCTTCCTAATATCCAATTTAAATCTAACCCCTTCCAATTTAAAACCATTCTCCCCTCGTCCTATCACTCCATGCCCTTCTAAAAAGAAGCCCCTCCCCAGTGTTCCTACAGGCCCCTTCAGGTACTGGACGGCCACTATAAGGTCCCCCCGGAGCCTTCTCTTCTGAACAACCTCAATTCTCTCAGCCTGTCTTCATAGAAGAGGTGCTCCAGCCCTCTAATCATCTTTGTGGGCCTCCTCTGGACCTGTTCCAAGAGTTCCATGTCCTTCTTATATTGGGGACTCCAGAACTGGACACAGTACTCCAGGTGGGGTCCCATGAGAGCAGACAAGCTGGGGGAATCACCTCCCTCCACCTGCTGGCCACACTCCTTTTGATGCAGCACAGGATGTGCTTGGCAGTCAGGGCTGTCAGCAATCATTATTGGCTCATGTCAAGCTTCTCATCCACCAGCACCCCCAAGTCCTTCTCTGCAAGGCTGCTCTCTGTCACATCATCTCCCAGCCTGTATTGATGATGATGATTGCCCCAACCCAGGTGCAGGACCTTGTACTTGTCCTTGTTGAACCTCATGAGGTTCACACGGGCCCATTTCTCCAGCTTGTCCAGGTCCCTCTGGATGACATCCCATCCTTCTGGCCTGTCAACTGCACCACTCAGCTTGGTGTTATCTCCAAACCTGCTGAGGCTGCACTTAACCTCACAATGTCATTGATGAAGATATTAAAAAATACTGGTCCCAGTACAGACCCCTGAGGGACACCACTTGCCACAAATCTCCATCTGGACACTGAGACACACTCTACAGATGCCACCATCCAACCAATTCCTTACCCACTGAACAGTCCACTCATCAAATCCGTATCTCTCCAGTTTAGAGAGAAGGATGTTGTGGGGGGACTGTGTCAAAGGCTTTACAGAAGTCCAGATAGATCACATCCATTGCTTTTCCTGTGGTCACTGATTTGGTCACTGATGTGGTCACCACATCACAGAAAACCACTAGGTTGGTCAGGCAGGATTTGCCTTTAGTGAAGCCATGCCGACTATCGCGAATCATCTCCCTGTCTTCCACGTGCCTTAGCCTAGCTTCTAGGAGGATCTTCTATCTATTCTGAGACTCATTACATTTTATTACAGAAGAAAAGGATCTGGGGGTGTTGGCTGACACTTGCCTGAACACGAGCCAGCAGTGTGCCCAGGTGGCCAAGAAGGCCAACAGCATTCTGGCTTGCATCGGGAATAGTGTAGTTAGCAGGACCAGGGAGGTGATCATCCCCCTGTACTCAGTTCTAGTGAGGGCACACCTCAAATACTGTGTTTGGTTTTGGGCCCCTCACTACAAGAAAGACATTGAGGCCCTGAAGTGTGTCCAGAGAAGGGCAATGAAGCAGGTGAAGGGTCTGGAACACAAGTCTTACGAGGAGCAGCTGAGAGAGCTGGGACTGTTTAGCCTGGAGGAGGCCCAGGGGAGACCTTATTGCTCTCAACTACCTGAAAGGAGGTTGTAGTAAGCTGGGGGTCAGCATCTTCTTGAAGCTAAGTAGCGACAGGACAAGAAGGAATGGCTGCAAGTTGTGCCAGGGGAGTTTCAGGTTGGAAATTAGAAGAAATTTCTTCTCAGAAAGAGTGGTTAGGCATTGGAACAGGTTGCCCAGGGAGGTGGTAGATTCACCATCCCTTAGGATCTTCAAGGAAAGACTTGATGAGGTACTTAAAGACATGGTTTAGTTAGTAAAGTAGGTGGGAGGGAGACGGTGGGAGGGAGACGGTTGGACTAGATGCTCTAGGAGGTCTTTTCAAACCTTAGTGAGTCTGTGATTTTTTCCTGGTGTGGATTTCCTAGAGATGACCCTAAACACTCCTTACTCACCCAGTAAATCTCTTTTATAAGCAGTCATTCTAAACATGAGCTTTTATTTCTAAAACTGTCAACAAAGCATGAAGTTATCACCACCTATTAATCAGTTACAAAATAAACTGAAACAGGAACCTGGTATGATTAAAAAAAAAAAAGCTGACCTCCTGTTCTTAAATACCCTGACAGAATCTTTTGTATTCTGATCTTCCTTTGATTTGTATTCTGTCAAGTTGGAACCAATAAATTTTAAAAGAACCTTGTTTAATTTACATCCAACTGATGTTTTTAAAACATGCCATAATGAATAAAACATAACAGATTGAAACTTTGAGCAGGAAAGACATTCCTATATTCTGATTAAAATTCAGTTGCCAGAACTATTTTGATATTGTGGCACCCAGAAACTTAATTCCAGGTCAGCAATACAGAATGACTGCTTCTGTCTGAAACAGTTGATGTAGACAAGCAAGAGCTAAAAAAATGTTGTCAAGGAAAAGGAAGATAGAATTTCGTGACCTGTGCTAAAGAGAGTAAATGTGAGGTTAATATACCCTGTGGTATATTTCCAGTACCTGAAGGGGGTCTGCAGAAAATCTGGTGAGGGGCTGTTTACAAGGGCATGGAGTGTTAGCACAAGGGGCAACGGCTTTAAACTGAACGACAGTAGATGTAGATTAGATATTAGGAAGAAATTCTTCTCTGTGAGAGTGGTGAGGCACCAGCACAGGTTGTCCAGAGATGCTGTGGCTGCCCCCTCCCTGGCAGTGTTCAAGGCCAGGTTGGATGGGGCTTTGGGCAACATGGTCTAGTGAGGGTGTCCCTGCCCATGGCAGGGGGTTGGAATTAGATGAACTTGAAGGTCCCTTCCCCAGGCCGTTCTATGATTCTGTGTTGAGTAACCTAAAAATAAAGACAGCACCACAAGTTACCAGTTCCCTAGACTGACTTTGAATTTCCCAGGCCCTTTCACTGCAGACCATATGAAATCCATGCATCTTCAACAGGTTCCAGGCAGTCTCTTCTACTTCTTGACTATGAAACCCCTTAAGGGGAATAATTTCTTTATTCAAAAGGGAAATCTGAATGCTTGCCATTCTCTGAGAGGTGTGTGTGTTTCTGGACTGTAGATCACAGAATCACAGAATCGTAGGGGTTGGAAGGGACCTCGAGAGATCATCGGGTCCAACCCCCCTGCCAAAGCAGCTCCCTAGCTCATATTGCACAGGGAGGTGTCCAGATGAGTCTTGAATATCTCCAGAGAAGGAGACTCCACCACCTCCCTGGGCAGCCTGTCCCAGGGCTCTGTCACCCCCACTGTGAAAAAGTTCCTCCTCATGTTGGTGCGGAACTTCCTGTGCTCCAACTTGCAGCCATTGCCCCTTGTCCTGTCTCCACAGACCACTGAAAAGGGGTTGGCCAATTCCCCCTGCATCCCATACTTATGATATGTACTAGGTAAAAACTCTGCAGTTCTCTTTAGCTCACACAGCAAAGCCTCAGTGAAGTACTGCACGACCGACATGCATGTCTGCAGAGCCTGTTCATGTGCTGGTTTTGCTTTTCTAGAAATCAGAAGCAATGAAGACAACTACGAAAAGAAGGCCCCTTCTCAAATTTGCCAGGATCCAAGGGTACATACCTATGAGCTCTGTCTCAGCACCAGCCTCACCTGGCTCCTGCAGAGTAACTCAAACGTTCTTACACATAGCTTGCCTGGGCACCACACCACGCAGACACGGGCATGCCACTTTCTGAGCTCAGCTGAGTGGGAAGGATGGTTCAAAGGCACTTGAGTGCCTCAAAGAAGGGCTGCAGCATGGGCAGCAGCACTGAAGTCTGCCACACAAATGCTCATTCTGTCCTGACCTATCACAGAATCACGAGTCCTTGTCCTATCTCCTGTCACCTGGCTGAAAAGACCATCACCCACCTCTCTACAACCTCCTTTCAGGTAGTTGTAGGTTGGTGATAAGGTCTCCCCTCAGCCTCCTCTTCTCCAGGCTAAAATTCCAGACCTACTGAAATATATTTGCACCATGTTCCCATAAGTATTTTGTAGTACATGCCTCATCTATCTCTAATTACTTCACTGGATAAAATCCACTTAACAACTCTTAATTACCTGTCCAAATGTGAAGAAAAAAATCACCTTTATTGATATATCAATTATTTAACTGTGTCACAGTTTTAGGTTAAACATTTCATGTCATCTTAGTGTAATTTTAAAATCTTAACATCAGGAGGTTTTATCTGCTTTTATGCAATTCCACAGTTGCAAAGGTATACTGTTTTATAGTAAGAAAACTTACTAGAATATGTAGGTTTCACAGTGGTTCTTTCCCTGAAAAATAATATTAACTAAACCTAACACCTAACTTTCTGGACTACTTCTTGTCTGATGAGGTTTACAAACTATTTTATTTTTATACAGAGGATTTTTTGTTTTATTAGTTCTTATAGTTCACCTGTATCTTTTAATCAGCTTTAAAACAGAGGTTAAGAACACAGAATCACAGAAGGGTTCTGGTTGGAAGGGACCTTATATTTATATTATATACACTTATATGTAAGTATTTCTATATACTATACTTTCATAAATTACATCATGTTGTTTTAATGTAGATTGACAAGCAGAGTGGTGTGATTTAAGTAACTATAGTACATTAACAAAGTCCTAGCGGTTTCATAATTATTACATGTAACATCTAAAGTAAAATTAACCAATTAATTACAGAAGAAAATTTGCTTAGAAAAAGGAGACAGAAAACATGACAGAAAATGAAAGAAATATAGTTAAAATTATGTTTCCATCTAATGATCAGTCTGTGGTCTAAACCTTGGGGAGGGGCGGGGGGATGGTGATACCAACAAAAAAACCCACACACAGACCAGAAAAACAAATTTCAGTCTGTCCTGGTTTCAGCTATGATGGAGTTAATTATTTTTAGCAGTGGATGGAATGCCATGTTTGGGTGTTAGGATGAGAACAGTGCTGATAGCACCCTGATGTTTCTAGTTGTTGCCGGGCAATCAAGGACCTTTCTCAGCTCTGCATACTTCCTTACTAGTGAGAAAGGAGGGGACGCAGCCAGGACAGGTGACCCGAACTGGCCAAAGAGGATATTCCATGCCAGTTACGTCATGCTCAGTATAAAGGGGACTGGGGGGAAGAGGAGGAGACAACGCCAGGACGTGCAGTTTCTTGGGACGGTTGGGTGGTCCGGGACGGGCTGTAAGCTGTGCGGCCTGAGTTCTGTGGTTTGGTGAGAAATTGCATTGTGTATCACCAGTTTCATCTATTTTGTGCTTTAAACTTATGTTATTGTTATATCTAGTTTGCTGTTATTGTTTAGTAAACTATCCTTATCCCAACCTGCGTGGTTCTGGTTTCTAGGTTGTGGTTTCGTTCCCTCTTTTCTTCCTTCCCTTTTCCCCTTCCCCCAACTTTCCTTCCCCCTTCCTTTTAAAAGTACAAGCGACTGTGTGGGGTGCGGCCCTCGGCCGGGGCAAAACCACGACAGTTATTTTGGCGCCCGAACAGGGACACGACGAACGGTTGGGATAACGGTAGATCTGACCCTAACTATCGCAATTAAGATAAGCACTGTTGTTTAAGCAATCTCTGGTCACGATGTTGTGGTATTTATTCACAAGGCTGTGGCAGCAAAACCACCGCATGCTGTATACAATCCTGGCAGGATTCTTTACTCTCTCAGGTCTGCGGCTCCTGTATTTGTTCCCATACTTCATTATAATGTATTTTATGATATCGGTCTATGATACAATAATATCGATGATCATGAGTTTAAGCTGGTACTTGTATGAGGTTTTGCTGTCCTGTCCATTCTTTGGACAGGGAGGGGTTAATAACAGCAGCCAGTATGGTGGGGGCACTGCTTTCTTTTCCTTTGGGCTAAATGCAACAGCTCTTATGGCAGTTTTTGAAAATCTTCAATATCTCTGGGATATTCAAACTAGCATTTTGCTATTGGTAGGTTTGGTGCAGATGGTTCAGTTTTTGTTATATATCAAGCATAGGTTTATGAATACCACTGAAGAGCTTTCTCCGAGACAGAATAATCATGAGTGGCAGGGCATGTGGCAAAGTATGGGCGAGTACCTAGGTACTTTCTCACGCCCGATGGTTTGGAACTTCACTCCTGAACAGCTACAAGACCCCGATCAAGTGACTGCATACCTAAAGAAAAATTGCTGTAGGTTTCCCAGAGACGGACACCTTACTGCACTGTGCTGGGCTCTGGCCACTATTTATCAAACACTGCTTGATAGCAGGCAGCACTGTCAGCACTGTCAGCACTGTCAGCACTGTCAGGGAGAAGGGAAAGGAAACAGACTGGCAGATACTATAGCTGCTGCAACCACTGGGGCTGACACTGCAGCTACTGCAACCCCTGTGACCGACACTGCAGCTACTGTAATCTCTACAGCAGACACTGCAGATGATCAGAAAAACCAACCCACACCAGTGTCTGTTGCTCCCGTACAAAAGAGGAAAGGCACAAAGAAATCAGTTCGCATAGTGACGGATGATGATGATGATCAACCGGGACCATCCCGAGGATATCAGGATGAGGCAGAACCAGAGATTGTTACCCGATCCCTGACTCTGAGTGAGCTGCGTGAGGTTCAAAAAGATTTCACCCGCCACCCAAGTGAGCACATTATCACTTGGTTGCTCCGATGTTGGGATCACGGGGCCAATAGTTTGGAGTTAGAAGGCAGAGAGGCCAAGCAGTTGGGATCCCTAGCTAGAGAAGGAGGAATTGACAAAGCAATTGGGAGGAGGCCGGAAGTCCTCAGCCTCTGGAGGCGACTACTGTCAAGTGTGCAGGAAAGATATCCCATAAAGGAATATATTACATGTCAGACACCCAAGTGTAACAGCATAGAGACAGCTATCCAGCACCTGAGAGAATTAGCTGTACAGGAGATAGTTTATTATGATCTGGACAATTCACGGCTTCCCGCTGATCCCGATGAAGTCCTATGCACTCCAGATATGTGGCGTAAGGTTGTACGAAGTGCACCGTCAGGGTACACCAATTCACTGGCAGCAATTGACTGGAATGATATGGATCCACCAACCGTAAATGAGGTGGCCTGCCGACTCAGGAAATACCAAGACAATGTTTCCCTCTCCGTCATTGCAGCAGTAGAAAAACTGGTTCAACGACTTGACAACAATGTGTCCAACTCCCAACCCGTATGGAGCAATGTTGCAGCTACTGGGAGAAAGCGTCCATCGTTCCAAGAGGGAGAATACACACCACGACGTACATTGTGGTTTTACCTGCTTGATCATGGAGAGGACATGAGGAAATGGGATATGCAGCCCACCTCAGCCCTTCGAGCACGAGTAAATGAGCTGCGGGGTAAAACATTCGCACAACGAGATTCTGCCAGGAAGAAGGCTGCACCAGTTTCTACTGGGCAGTTCCCTAGACCAACTGGAAGGCCTACCTATATGTCTGATGTGTCTGATCCTCTTGAAGGGACCTCTAAGTCCTTTATGCAACCAGTGGAAAACAAATATGATCAGCAGCAATAGAGGGGCCCTGCCTCCAGCCAGGTGGAGGAGAGGGATAATCGGGTTTATTGGACTGTGTGGATCCGATGGCCTGGCACGTCAGACCCACAAGAGTACAAAGCTCTGGTGGATACTGGTGCCCAGTGTACTCTAATGCCATCGAATCATGAAGGGGTAGAACCCGTTTGTATTTCTGGAGTGACAGGGGGATCCCAACAACTAACTGTGCTAGAGGCTGAGGTGAGCCTAACTGGGAAGGACTGGGAAAAACACCCCATTGTGACTGGTCCAGAAGCTCCGTGCATTTTAGGTATAGATTATCTACGTAGAGGGTATTTTAAAGACCCAAAAGGGTACCGATGGGCTTTTGGAATAGCTGCTTTGGAAACAGAAGGAATTGAACAACTGTGTGCCTTGCCTGGACTCTCGGAGGATTCTGCTGTTGTGGGGTTGTTGAAGGTTGAAGAACAAAAAGTGCCAGTTGCTACGACGACGGTGCACAGACGACAATACCGTACTAACCGAGATTCCCTGATTCCCATCCATAAGTTGATTCGTCAACTGGAGGATCAGGGAGTGATCAGCCGAACCCACTCACCCTTTAATAGTCCCATATGGCCAGTGAGGAAGTCCAATGGAGAGTGGAGGCTGACAGTAGATTATCGTGGCCTAAATGAAGTCACTCCAGGTATGAGTGCTGCTGTGCCAGACATGTTAGAGCTCCAGTATGAATTGGAATCGAAGGCAGCCAAGTGGTACGCCACAATTGACATTGCGAATGCTTTCTTCTCGATCCCACTGGCGCCAGAGTGCAGGCCACAGTTTGCTTTCACTTGGAGAGGCATCCAATACACGTGGAATCGTCTGCCCCAGGGGTGGAAACATTGCCCCACCATCTGCCATGGACTAATCCAGAATACACTGGAAAAGGGTGAAGCACCAGAGCACCTGCAGTACATTGATGACATCATTGTATGGGGCAACACAGCAGAGGAAGTTTTTGAAAAAGGAAACAGGGTAATTAAAATCCTTTTAGAAGCCGGTTTTGCTATAAAACGAAGTAAAGTCAAGGGGCCTACGCGAGAAATCCAGTTTTTAGGAATAAAATGGCAGGAATGCGTACCTCAAGGGGATTTGATTTTGGGTGAGAATAGCCAATATAATTAATAGAGTAGAAATTATAATAATTGCCAAATAACCCATTATTGTATATTCATTATTGTTATGATTGCTGTATGTTGTACCATAGCATTATAGCCGGAGTCATACAAGTTAATGAAGAATGAGTGCCATGATGATGGAACTAAAGCCTGGCCTCTCAAGAACTTTTTTTCTTTTTTCCCTTTGAAAATAAACTCTGACCCACAGACTATGAGCATGGACCATGCCAGGTGTATCAGTCAAGAGCCTGAGATGCAGCATGCAACGAGCCAATGGAACATACAATTATTCTGAGAAACTCTTACGACAAATGGAGCCTGAAAATCATGGACTAAATGAACTCAACAACTTCAGAGGGATGATTCACAGACTGAGGGAATAAGATCTGTATGCACGTATGTGTGCATATATGTGTACATACATATATGGGTGTGTGAAACACGAAACTGGTTGTACCCAAAGAAAATTGTTGGATCTGGTCATGACGTAAATGGTATGGAATAAGGGGTGGATAATGTCCTGGTTTCAGCTATGATGGAGTTAATTATTTTTAGCAGTGGATGGAATGCCATGTTTGGGTGTTAGGATGAGAACAGTGCTGACAGCACCCTGATGTTTCTAGTTGTTGCCGGGCAATCAAGGACCTTTCTCAGCTCTGCATACTTCCTTACTAGTGAGAAAGGAGGGGACGTAGCTAGGACAGGTGACCCGAACTGGCCAAAGAGGATATTCCATGCCAGTTACGTCATGCTCAGTATAAAGGGGACTGGGGGGAAGAGGAGGAGACAACGCCAGGACGTGCAGTTTCTTGGGACGGTTGGGTGGTCCGGGACGGGCTGTAAGCTGTGCGGCCTGAGTTGTGTGGTTTGGTGAGAAATTGCATTGTGTATCACCAGTTTCATCTATTTTGTGCTTTAAACTTATGTTATTGTTATATCTAGTTTTCTGTTATTGTTTAGTAAACTATCCTTATCCCAACCTGCGTGGTTCTGGTTTCTAGGTTGTGGTTTCGTTCCCTCTTTTCTTCCTTCCCTTTTCCCCCTCCCCCAACTTTCCTTCCCCCTTCCTTTTAAAAGTACAAGCGACTGTGTGGGGTGCGGCCCTCGGCCGGGGCAAAACCACGACACAGTCATGGAAAAGTGTCCTTACTTCCATTCATTTACCTAAGTGAACCTTATCGTTGTTTTTTTTACAGCCTCATTTACTACCTTTAATTATTGTGTAATTAATTCAAACTAGAACTACCAGAGACATGCTGGAACGCCTGGGTGCGAATGCCATGCGTTATTCCTGTGAAGCCAAAGAAATTCTGAGTCATCTCCCTGTTGACACTGAGCCAGGAGGCCACGGAGAAACACTACAAGAATGTCTAGGGAATCAAATTAGAGGTCTAACAGGGAGGTAAGTGGCCTCCATTCTTACCTATGAAGAAATGTATCAAGGACATTTGGTGAGAGGAAAAAAATTGAAGAAATGCTTGCAGGTAAATCAAGTAACCCCCAGAGAAGTCAAGTGTCATCAAGAAAAAAATCAGGTCCCAAGAATAGGAAAACTGGAAATACTCACTAAAACACGTGACCAGTGGGTTGTTTTGCACTTTTTTTTTTTTTCTTTCTTTTTTATTCTCCATTTCTATACCCAAGCAATGTTCAATACCAAAAAAGCCAGAACAAGAGGTCAGGACAAGCAGTCAGGCACTCAGAACAAAAGCTATTAAGGAGCTGATTAGATCAGGCTGACAAGATCTGAGGTGACTCACTGACAGAGTAGAGCTGGAAAAACCATCAGAAAGACAGTGATTATATTCAACACATGACCTTCATGGATCAGTGTTGAGGACTAAAAATGTAGGCTTCCTAAAATTCCCTTAAAATAAAAGGAACTTGTAAATACTTGCACAAAGCTCCCAAATGTAATGTGTCAATCAGTCATAAGAAAATAACCAATAATGTTGCAGAAACCTGAAGAATGCCTCCAACACAGAAGGGAAAAGAACAGGATCTAAAACACATCACTTCATACTGAAACAGGAGAGCATTTAAAAAAACAGAGTTCAGATGGGCATAAACCTTTACAGCACAGAGAAATTAAAAGAGTTGTGTGAGGATCTTAAGTCACAGAAGAGCTACATCACAATGTGAAACTCACAGCACAGATGGTGACACCAGAAACACAAACAGAATTTGCTGAATTACCTTATCACAAGTGTAAGTAATAAATCCTGGAAGGAGACAGGTCCACAGCCCCTTCACAATACACCAGCCTCTGTCCAGACATACAGACAAAATACAGTTTCCCAAAATTATTTTGAGTGGGGTTTGTCTCACACTTTGCAGAGCATTATAACTCACCTTTGAGTGCTGAGCTGTTTGCTGATTTGCACACGTGTTAGAATCACCATTAGTGATAAAACCAACTTCTTCAGTGGAACCAGCTTAAACCAATAAACCATCCTGCCTGCTTTTACTTAGGTGCTGGGTCCAAGAGAAGAGAGGGCCTTGTCCGTGAGTTTGCCAACAGAATGGGCCTGACAGCTTCTACTAACAAAACAGCACATGGAGGCTGACAAGCCCAGAGATTAGTCTATGGCTCCAAAGCCAAGTGACACTGAGTTGCCACATCCATGGTTAAAACCACATGTGGGGTCTCTTTCATGTCCCATCTGTAGGTTCCCCCCCAGTTAAAGGCATCTGAAATAATGCAAGCTACAGCCCAAAGGGGTCTTTTCATGGCATTAAACTGATTAAGGGCATGCAGCTGTTTCTGGGCTAGCAAAGGCTTATAATGTCTTCATAGCACTACACAGCAGCCAAATCTGGTGCTGTGATGTCCATACTATGTGTGAGGTTCCTGGCACATTATTCCTCACAAAGTCCCCAGAAATTATGTGGGAGAACACTACGTAGCATGAACCAAAACCATGCCAGAAAGCCTTGCTAATAATTAAGCCATAGGCTCTTATGGCTCTATCAGCAGGGCAGTGGTTGAGCTCACACCCAAGTCTTTCCCTTTTTAGCAGTATAAACTTATCAGACTCTCGCCACTAAACAACTCTGAATTCCAGCTTCCATCTCCCTCAGAATCACAGAATCACAAAGTTGGAAAAGACCTTTTAGATCATCGAGTCAAACTGTTCCTGTCCTATGCTAAACCATATCCCTGAGCACCTCATCTACCCATCTTTTAAACACATCCAGGGATGGTGACTCAACCCCTTTCCCTGGGCAGCCTGTTCCAGGCCCTGACAACTCTTTCAGTGAAAAATGTTTTCCTACCATCTAATCTGAACCTGCCTTGGCACAGCTTCATGCCATTTCCCCTTGTCCTATCTCCTGTCACCTGGCTGAAGAGACCGTCGCCCACCTGTCTACAACCTTCTTTCAGGTAACCGTAGGCGGTGATATGGTCTCCCCTCAGCCTCCTCTTCTCCAGGCTAAACATCCCCAGCTTCCTCCTAAGCCATCACATTAATTACACCAGACTACAACGCTGTTGAAAAGCAGGCTCGCCGCTCATCCTCACATCACTAGGGAACTGTAACATGCACCTGTTAAAAGCACAAGCACATATGAGTAACTACCACTATGATACTCTTTTAGTATAAGTGCACCATCAGCAGTTTGCGGATGACACCAAGCTGAGTGGTGTGGTCGACACACTAGAAGGAAAGGAAGCCATCCAGAGTGACCTTGACAGGCTGGAAAGGTGGGCCCGGGTGAACCTAAAGAGGTTCAACACTGTGAAGTGTAAGGTGTTCCACTTGGGCTGGAGGAATCCCAGACATATTTACAGACTGGGAGAATTGCTCCTTCAGAGTAGCCCTGCTGAGAAGGACTTGGGTGTCATGGTGGAGGAGAAACTTAACGAGCCAGCAGTGTGCTCTTGCAGCTCGCAAGGCCAATGGTATCCTGGGCTCCATCAGAAGAGGGGTGGCCAGCAGGGACAGGGAAGTGATTGTCCCTCTCTACTCTGCCCTTGTGAGGCCCCATCTGGAGTACTGTGTCCAGATCTGGGGCCCCAGTACAAGAAAGATGTGGAACTGTTGGAGAGGGTTCAGAGGAGGGCCACGAAGATGATTAGAGGGCTGGAGCACCTGCCCTATGAAGAGAGGCTGAGGGAGCTGGGCTTGTTCAGTCTGGAGAAGAGAAGGCTGCGGGGGGACCTCATTGCAGCCTTCCAGTACATGAAGGGAGCATTTACAGGGTAGATAATGGCAGAACAAGGGGGAATGGATAAAAGCTAAAGGAGGGAAGGTTTAGAGGAGGTATTGGGGGAAGTTTTTTACAGAAAGAGTGGTGAGGTGCCGGAATAGGCTGCCCAGAGAGGTGCTGGATGCCCCGTCCCTGGAAGTGTTCAAGGCCAGGTTGGATGGGGCCCTGGGCAACCTTGTGTAGATCCAGGCCTGGAGATTGGTGGCCCTGCCTGTGGCAGGGAGGTTGGAACTCTATGATCCTTGGGGTCCCTTCCAACCCAGACCATTCTATGATTCTATGAACATGAATGTATGATCCATGTTAGAAAAATACTTGGCAGCTTAGGCTATGTCTATTTCTGCAGAGCTAGATACATTTCTGCTCCTCTTTCTGCAACAGTAAGCAAGTTGTCTCCTCTCACCACCTTCCACAAAGACATTCAGCAGGGATCCCCTCGGTCCATGCAGAATCTTGCAGAAAGACATCCACCCCACAAGTACTTCTAACTTCATTATATTGGCTTCAGACTTGTCAGTGGCATGAAAGCATTGCTAACTGAAATTCTTTCTCTAGAACAGAATAGCAGAAAAGGGCAGGAAGCAGGAAGATTACCATACCCTACAGAAGCTTTTAATACCACTCAGGCTGCATCATCTATTTGTACAAGCAGATATGGCAGGTAGTCCTTCCTTCTTCAATTTCTATTTACCCAAGTCTCATAAAACAGCCTGGATTTGATGGGACCCTAAAGACCATCTAGTTCCGCTCCCCACTAGACCAGGTTGCCCAAAGCCCCATCCAACCTGGCCTTGAACACTGCCAGGGAGGGGGCAGCCAAAGCTTCTCCGGGCAACCTGTGCCAGTGCCTCACCACCCCACAGGGAAGATTAATTTCCTTATACATAATCTAAATCTCCCCTCTTTTAGTTTAAGGCCACTACCCCTTGGTCCTATCAGTACATGCCCATATAAACAGTCCCTCTCCAGCTTTCCTGTACTAGAAGGCTGCCCTAAGGTCTCCCCAGAGCCTTCTCTTCTCCAGGCTGCACAAGCCCAACTCTTGCAGCCTGTCTTTACAAGAGAGGTGCTACAGCCCACCCACCACCTTTGTAGCCCTCCTCTGGACTCACTCCACCAGCTCAGTATCTTTCTTGTATTGGGCACTGCACCCGAGAGCTGGACACAGTGTTTCAGGTGGAGTCTTACCAGAGCAGACTAGAGGGGTAGAATCATCCTCCCTTTCTTCTCACAGAAATCTCAGCTACAGTGTGTCATTATACTCTACACAATCACTCCCCCCGCCTCCTTCCTCCCCCATAAGAAATTTTCAGAGATGACAGGGAGGAGATACCCACTTAGACATCATCACTTTTGACAGGTTAAAAGAATTTACATATTGACTCTTTCAGAGATATAACAATCTTAGACTAGCAGTTAACCAAGTTAAAAAGTGATGCCAGCCTAAAAAAGCAAGCATGTGGGAAAAAAAATTAATTCCTTTACATGAGGCCCCTGCTGACATCTCAAAACATTAGCTGGGAATTTAAGAAACTGCTTCCTATTCCTTAAGGCTGTAAAAGGGCTCCAAACCAGTGCAACATCAGCTAATGCACCAGCTTATGCAATTCTGGAGCACAGCTTCACGAATTCAACAGAGAGAGAAACAAATGGTGTAGCAACAAAACCAAGACCTGCTCACACAGGCTGAGTACACAGCAGCAACATCTGCCAGTAAGAAAAAAGAGAAGACAAGTAAATAAAGCCCCCTCCCCTCCAAAAAAAAAAAAAAATCTTAATGGAAGGATCACAGCCTCAACTGAACTTGAGAGAAACTACAAGGAAGAATCCTAACTTAGCTTCCTACTTGGTCTGCACAAGGATTTGGAAAGTACCTGAAGAGCAAGCTGTGCCAAATGAAACCCCTGCAGTTCCTGGGCACAACTGTGAATCTAAAGCAGAAGGAATGAGCCTCCACACCACCTTGCCTTCAGAGATACGGGTTGATTCACTTCTAATTTTCATGCAAGTCCTATGATGAATAGCTGTACATGTGCACAGGCACACAAACCCCAATATTCAATTGTAAGAGACATCATGGGTACAGTAACTTTATTTACTGGGAATGAAATGCATTCCTGAAACAAAATTTTAAGCTTAAACCACTTATCCACTAAATTAAACTCTACTGAACACAGATGTTAAAAATGTTCATCATTTTCTATTTCCTTCCAAAAAAAGCAAAGCTCAGTTGTCAAGGGTAATCCAATTTATGCTGCTGCTGATCAGACACTGAACACAAATTATGTCTTCCACAAACAAACGGAATGGATTTATCTTTTTGACCAGTTGTTATGAAGATAAATGATCCTAACTATGTACCAGTATTTCTCTACAGGAGGAAAAGTCGGATGACTCAAAGGAGGGATGTCCAACCTCCAAGCCTCAAGGCTACAGGTCACTGGTCAAAACAACTTAATCTGACTCGTAGCCAGTTTGCAGTCACCCGCCCTCCCTTAGGTCTCACATTGGTAACTGCTAGCTGCCAGCTTCCTCCCTTCTGAGGGGCACAGGGGATTTCCCTTGTCAGCACTTTCCCAAAGCAGCGGTGTTCGGCAGGGCATGCGCAACATCGCTCAATCAATCTGCTGAGCACGTGCAGATCCTTTGGGAACATAAACCCCACCGAACATGCATGGATCAGCAGCACTACACACAGGCACACACACACTAAATCTGCTCACATGAGAGGAGAAGAGGAGGACTTTGGCAGAGAAACCTCTGCTGCTACAACGACTATTACATACCCCATTCAGCTGAGAAATCCAGATGCTACTGTTCCAAAATTCAGACACAAACACAATTTAACTAAGAACTAGCAATCTCATTTGTTCAAAACAATTCATTCAGCATCTTCAAAGGCTCCAGTTACACCAGATAAGACCACCACTGCCCACCGTGCATCGTTATTACTCCTGAACTCAGAAAAGTAATTTTGCAGATTAAGTAAAAAGTTACTACATGGGGTGGTTTTGTTTTGGTTTTTTTTCCAGTCTCTAAAAATAAGAGACATAAAACATTTAAAGAACATTAAGACTCCAAAGTCAACCAGTTCAGAACAGGTCAGAACATTGCTGACTTAGACAACTTTCATTCAATTCTTGCAACTACATGCAGCATTGTATCACCTTTCCTGACATCATCACATGATGTGTTTTTCCACAAGATCTCTTATGCGGAACACAAGAGTACTCAAGTGAGCAGGGTTCAGTATTCTGTGTTTGCTGCCTTACACGCCTGTATTGCTAGGAATAACTTGAGTTTCATATGTGATCATGAATGACGGAGTTCCTGTTTTCCTCATGCAGACCACAGGAGTAATTTGGGTCTCCCAAGCCATGCCAGACATGGCAGATAAACATCTGAAGCACCTGGTTCATGTCATTAGCTGTACAGCACAGCAAATTCCCTGCAACTGATGTCACTTACTTTAAAAATACTGTACAAAGATGACCTACTTTAGATGCAAATACATTTATTGAATCTGAAAACTTTTTAAAGTCCTTCTTTTGGGATCCTCTTTAGACAGAGAATAAAATTTCCTCATGAGTTTACTCCATTAGATATCACCCAAGTCATCTGTAAACAGTAACAACTGTTTTCATACCATCTCTGTGAGATGGATCATGTTAATCAGCAAATAGAAAGCCCAAGTGGCATATTACATGGTAACTTCACTGTCAAGTATCAGAGGTCTTAGAATCTGATGTTACAGAATTACATGTATCTTAATGTCCTCAAACACAGTTCCTCCTAATTTACATATTTCTTTATTTTAATCATGTTTTGTTTACTTTCTTCTTAAAACAATACCAGTATTATAACCATGTTACGTAAAGTAACAGTTGGCCTAACATCTGAAGAAATATAGCATAAAAAATAAGCTATGTCTTAATACCTTTGGGCACACCCTGTAGCACAACTGATTTTTTTCCATGGAGAGAAATGAAACTCAAAGTAACATCATGAAAACAGACTGATAAAGGAGGAATTATTACTCTTGAAACCACACACAGAGTCCTTCCTGCAAGAACTACAAGAAACCTAGATACAAAGCATCTTGGAAAAGCTGTGGTCAGGTACAAATTGATACTGCACTACCACATACTTTGGACAATGAAAGTAACTGCAAAAATGATGCTGCACGTCATTACCCTTCTGTGCAAAACAGAAAGCCACGATATGCAAAATAGACAAGTATACATTACAATATGAGTCGGGAAGCTTATTTGGCAGCATATTCTTGGCATAAGATTCAAGTACAAACCTCTGGGGAAGCTTGTGTCAAGCAGGTTTTCGTCTGTTTCCCAGTGGAGATGCATGCAATACCTCAGATCCCTGCATTCCTTGCAGTTCGCCAGTTTGTCTTGCTACAGCACAACAGACTTTTAGTCCCTAACTTAATTTTATTTACTGCTTTCATCTTAGCTTATAAGGTGCCTCTATTAAACATTTACAGCTTTGTAACATGGTTAGACATCAGAAAATTTCAACACGCTGGGTGACATCTTAAGTAAAGGATGGTATTTAAGCAACCAGAACTGCACCACAGCATTTCTGTGGAAATATCTTTAGACCACATTCCTTTTAGAAATTTCCTGCAACATTCTGGGGAAATGTTAAGCTTTTTTAGGAAAAAAAAAAAGGTTAAAAAAATCATCAGATGCATTTGTACTTCAATTTTCATAGGCTCCTATATGACTTAAGACTAAACACACAAGTCATAACCAAATGGTTATGCTAACAAATCAAGTTTAGATTACTTCACCAGCCATCTAACTTACTCACTACTGAAGTTCATAATGATGAACCCAATCTGCTGTAGCATGTTTTTATAATTATACCATTAGCTGAATGCTAATTATGTAGACGAGAATTTCACCTCCAATCACCTAGAAGCATTCCTTCAAAGGTACTGGGCAATTTCTACACTAAACGGAATGATTATCCAAGCATCTGTCACAAGCAAAGTTCTTGCAGGGAACAAAAACCTGTATTGCTGCTACCGAGAGGAGCGAGAGCCATCCAGGGCACGGCAACACTACTGCGTATGGGAGTCAGTGTGAGGAGCTGAAGTCAGAGCGACTTCTCCTTTTGTTGTCTTGGGTTCACAGCTCCACAAGAACTCAGTGCTAAGGTCAAGCTGCAGCCTGCCTACTAATACACATAGTCTGAATTTATTTCAAGAACATAATACAACACACAGTCTAAAGACAAGGTTCAGTGCTACAGATGAAGTGACATGTTTGCCTACTAAATCTGTCCAGGCTGTTGACTGTGATTCAAGGCGGATGTTTAACTGTCTCAAATGTATCGTACAAAGTTGTTTCTTCTATAAAACAAATCAATAAGAATCAACTTCTGAACAAAACTTGAATTTCTTGTTGGTGCACAGTCTAAGAGCAATACAGGAACTCCAAGAAATGCCCATTACAATTGCACACACAAAACAAATTAATGATTGGAGCAAGATGATTGCAATTTCTAGCTGGAGTGCAAGGGTTTTGAATGAGGTCCTGGGCAATGTGGCCATATGAAATATGCCACTGGGTACAGCACAACAGTTGCTGTGGCTTATCAAGGAGAGTGAGTCACATCTCCCACCGGGGTCCCAGGCTTCAGAACACTTGAGAACCAAAATTCCCCTATCAGTTTCATGCCAGCAATACAAACACAAGAGCAGGTTTCTAGCAGATCACCATAGAGAGATCTTTAGCAGTCATTCCACACAGAAAAGGTACTGGTAACTGTGATTGTTATGGGATGCAGTTTCTTAACATGGAATTAAGAAAAGACACTGGCAAATTTTGCTACTGTGTGACAATAATAAAGATAAGCATTTCCTTTTTACAGTGGGGGATACTCTAAATCATTCCTATTATAAATCATTACCTTTCACTAGTAGGATTCAGAGTATTTATTTCACAAGGTTGAACCTCATTAAGTGACTCAGAGCTTCCCCTTTTAATGCTCATGAGCACAAAACTTGGTATATTGCACTCTCTCTGACTGATCCCTATTTCCAAATTATGTTGATAGAAAAATTTATCCTGACATGCTTGCCCAGGTTTGCCAGGGAAAGGATTCAGCCCATCTAATTTTAGATGCCTACATCTGATTACTGAGATCCCTTTTGTCATCAGCAGGGAGAAAAAATACACATTAGAACACAGTAAACCCTATCCCCGTGCCAATGTCAAAAATAACTATGAAGATCTCAAATACCTTATTGTTTCTCAGTGCTTCTGCCAATACATATTCACACAACTATTCCCACATCTTACATTTACATGTCAAACTGTTCACAGCTGACAAAGTATTCTGCGGTGTGTTCACAACACAAAAAGCAGCATTCATAGACACTACAACATCTGATATAAAAATGCAAGCAGGAAGGAACCAAAGCTAACATGAAGTAAAGGACTTCAAACTCCTTCCAATGTATTGGGAATGACAGTTCTGTATGAAAAACAGCCAGTGGCAATTTTAAGGTTTCAGGGAATGGATTAATTTTCTCAGCCATCTCAATATGCTCTCCTAATTTTCCAAGAACACCATGAAGTAATACAGACACCACAACATGGCATCATGCTTAGTTATCATTTCTATAATGATGCATAAGTCACATTAACCCTTCCTGCCATGGGCTTGCACCAAGAGCAGGATATATTTGTGCAGCTGGTCTCCTAAAACATTCACCAAACAACTGAGATACAAGAGACAGGTGACCGTGGAATCAGCACAACCTGGATACTTTGGTGCAAAATGCATGTGTTTACTGGTTTTGAATATTAGCATAACAATAGCATATTTCCACCTTCTGAAATTCAGCCAGTCTTCTAAGAGACTTTAAAAAATCATCAGTAAGCTAATCAATCTTCCAGCCAAATCTTGTCGGTTTTTTGATGTGTGTTACCTTTATAGCAAGTACATATTAACATTTTATCTTCAATGATAAAAAAATGTTCATTAGCTTCTTACATGTAACTTACTACTCTTAGTCTGGATCCCCACAGACATCAGTAAGCAGCTCACAGCACTGTGACCCTGTAGCTAAGTACCACTCAATTGCAGTATTAAAAGTACAGGAAAAATCAAGCAAGGAAGTCAGAGCCAGATGTAACAATTGTTTAGTGTTGATTCACCTGTGAGGTGGGGCTTGCCATGCAATCTTTTGTTAAGTAACAGTTCTGATTTGTAATTGTCTTTCAATATTTATCACGCTGCCAGACCTACCACCTTCCATATTTCCAGTATAAATAATTGAGAAGCTGATTTCAGCCAAATAGTTCTACTTCATGAAAAATACTCTCAGGTCTGGTACATCTTTAGATCTGTTCTTAAACAAGTCACATATCTCTGTGCTTCGGATCAAAGAGTTCAAATTTAGCCAGTGTTTTCAAAAACGCTGCATTTTGCCCATGAGAAGGATAACAGCAATTTCTAACAAGGTCAAATATCAGTTTAAGGATTGGAAATAAAGTGTTATTCATCAACATATTTATCCATCATACATTAAGTCAGTATTAACTGCCTCGTATCCCATGTAACTGTCATGGTAATTATGTATTTACAAATTTCATAAAATGATTAATAGTAAATAAATTTCATTAAATAAAATAAATTAATATGAAGAAATTTCATATGATGACGAATCAGTGAACGTATCTGTAACTACAGAAATGTATTCTGCATGGTAGAATTAGGACAGATACTGGTCAATGGCAAGTAGAATTGACTGAATTCTTACATCTAAAACATAAATTCTACTTTTAAGAACATAATTAGGCTTAACTGTTACACAGAGCAGAATCGAAAGGAAACTAAGTCATCAAAGCCGAAGTAACACTGTTGACAAATTCTGATCAAATTGGGCAAGCTGTAAGTCTTCTAATAAAAAGCCAGTCGACAGGGTCAGTAATAAACTGATTAAGTCTTAGCAGCTACAGCTTTCCAAGGTCCCATCTGTTTCGTACATGTGCCATCCTGGGTCTCTGCCAGATCTGAGGACTGGGACTCTCTTCTGTATTGCCAATGACAGGGCACCCCTGCTGTGCTCTGTCAACAAAGTGGTAACGCCTGTTCGAATAGGGAGGTGACAAACTTGGAACTGTGTTGGGTACAATTAATACAGACAGCCTGGCAAATAGAAACTGAGATTGTTAGTCAAGAAGAATAGAAAATACATATTAATAAAAATGAGGCATGGGAATATGGCCAAAGTATTATGTAATAATACCATCAGGGGAAACTAAAAGTGACAACTTTCAGAATATTTGTTGAAGAAGTGAAAACAGAGTGAAGACAATAAGAAAGAGTTTCACACACAACTTGGAAAACATATAAAAACATTTCAGAATGAGGAATCCTGCCAAAGAATCTGTAAAGACAATAGAGCAAGTTATAAGAAGAGTGCTCAGAGGAGACAGTTTCTCTGCGTGGAAAAGCATGGAAAGGGTCTCACATCACAACACTTACTGGAAGACTAAAATGGTCTGTTTTGTACAGAAGTGCTGGTAGAACTTAAAAACAAATTAACAAAATGAGAGAAAAAAAAAAAGCAGCTAGTTGCCAGAATGAGAAGGTATTTACTCTTTGAACTTTGCATGAACTACAGATGTTACTGAAAAATATTAATCAGATAACCTACACAAGACTGTATATAATCTCTCATTTAAAGCTGTCCTAGTACCAAAAATTAAGATAATCACTATCTTTAAGAATATTCTAGAGTAGACAAGAAAACTGTAGACCAGTAAGCTTGGTATTTAAACTGAATAAAGTGGTGTTAGGGAATAAGAGTAAATATGATATAGTGTGTAACAGTCACCAAGGCATTTGTAAAATAGTTACACTTCACAAATCTAATACAGCTTTTTAAGTGAAAAAAATGTCCAGAAGAGAAAGTTGTTTGGCAGCATACTGAGTTTGAAAAGGACATTTCCCAAAGCCTCTTCAAGAAATTAAGCCACACTGGAATAAGAGCTGAAGACCTTCCATTAATAAATCACTGGTGAAGAGACAGGATATAATGGTGGGCCCTGATGGTCAGCTTTTGCAGTGGATGGAGTACCAAAAAGAGTTCCATTGGATTCTGTTCTAGGACCTATGCTTTTCAAAATATTTGGGGAGGAGATGTCCACAGATGCTACTCAGAACAGAAAAGATGAGGGTCAACTGTGAAACATTCAGTACTTCTCTATTGGGAGTGTCTGAGAGGTGGAACAGGAGATGAAATTTAGTGTACATAAGCACAAAGCCAGATAGTAAGGTAAACATGCTTCTAAATTTACATATACATCAGCCTTTAGGCTGGCTATCGTCACTCACAGATAACCCCAACATGTGAAGTTAAGAGTAGATACACACAACAAAAAAAGTAAACTCAGTACTCCACAAAGGTGCAGATACCAGGAACTGTGATGAAAGAAACATGGAACAAAGCAAAAATCGCCCTTAAACCACTCCATAATTGCATGCTAAACTGAACTCTTCAGTTCTGCTTCCTGATCCCAAATAAAATGTAGTCAAACTGGCAAAAGTACAGAATGTTATTGACTGCACAAGGAACAACTAAAAAAAAAATTCTTCAGCCTAGAGAAGAGGCAGCTGAGAAGGGCCATGCTTTCTCTGAGGCATTTACCACATAATGAGGAAGCAGTTGCTCCCTACCTCTTCCACTGGAACACCTTGGTGAAATCACATGGAAACAGATGGCAAATGGCACATTCCCTTAAACAAAAGGAGACTGTTCTTCGCATTCCAGGTCATTAAGCTGTAGAGCTTTTCGCCATAGGTTCCTCTGAATGGCAAATGCCTCCATTAGCACATGCCCATGATTGGGCAAAATTTTAATAGGAAAGTGCATCCAGCCATACTAACTTTAGTGTTGTCACCTGGTTCAGAATATCCTACTGATCATTTAGCTTACTCTGTGTATTTTTCTGCCCGTGCATGTGCTACTGCCCCTGTCAGAGGCACGATGCAGAGCTGGACACACTCGGTGTGTACAGCTGGGTTTGCTGTCAGGTAACAGAAGAGAAGGAGAGTGGCTGAAGAGACCATCATGGAATCCAGGACAGAAACTTAGGGCCCAAAAGGAAAGAGAACATTTGCCACAGGCCATACAGTATGCAGAGGGATGTATACAATCACAGGATCAATTAGGTTGGAAAAGACCATGAAGATTATAAAGTCCAACCATAAACCTAATACTGCCAAGTCCACCACTAAACCACGTTCCTAAGCACCACACCTACCTGTCTCTTAGGCTGAGTCTTCCTGACTCAACGACCTCCCTGGGCAGCCTGTTCCAATGACTGACAACCCTCCTGGTAAAGAAATTTTATCTAATATCCAATTTAAGTCTTCCCTGGTGTAACTTGAGGCCATGTCCTCTTGTCCTGTCCATGGCTGCTTGGGTGAAGAGACTGACACCCACATCGTTACATTCTCCTTTCAGGTATATGGCTTATGTTATATACAGTGTGTGCTTGTTTCAATACAGGAGTCAGTAATTAGAAATTTGTTAACTGACAATAAATTGGGAAATTAGGTCCTGGTTTGAAAGGTTTAACTCACTATTAATTGAATTTTCTAAAACTACAAGTGCTTTTCACTTGAATCTTCAGGAGTCTCTTCCTCTTATCAAAGGAGTGTTTGGTGGACATCAATACCTTCACCTTCAGTGGTCCTAGCGAAACAAGGCATTCTGGTCTCAGAACCAAACCTCAGTAGTGCTGAGCTTGAGGAATGGAATTTTATACTCTGTTTTTAGCAAAGTGATATGTTTCTTTATCGGGTATAATCTACTGTTAAGCAGGAGTACAAAGAAGGTGGTTTAAAACCCAAATAAAACATCAAAAGAAGCAAGATCTCACCTGTAGTAAGTAAGAGCCAGAGGTATCTGCACTGGAACTCTCATTTTGTATCGTATTCTGTTGGGTAATAGCATCTTCCTTCTTTCGCTCCTTCTGCCCTGCTTCATCATCTTCATATTCATCAAGGCTCTAGACAAAAAAAATTCCCATTACAAGACAGTCTTTGGATGTTGCTTCATTTCACAAAATTTATGCATCAGTTCATTTTTTCAAAGATTAATGTCATATTTCTGAAAAGGTTTAATTAAATGCTTACATATGTTAGGGTTTTTTACATATTGGTACCTCCAAGAAAAAAGTGTGACAAGTAATTGTTTCTTCTTAATCACAAAATAAAGTAAATAAATCAAGATCCAACTTGACAAAGACCTAGGCAATGTTTGTCAAGAGTTCTGTGCTAATCCAGCTGTGAGCAGGAGCATGAACCTAAAGTCCCTTCCATTTTCCCAAAGCAGTGATTTTACCTCTATCAGAGATTTTTGAGGAAGCACAGAAAAAGAAGAAAAAGTTAATTGCACTCTTCACACAATAGCTGACTTTTTTTGACACTGTAGCTAGCATCTGAGACTGAAATGTTAGTCTGAATCACCCATCTTAATTTTGCTCTCTTTGTTTTAGGTTTTGTCTTTGAAAGTTTTCTACAAAACATTAGTAATTTTTAAATTAGTTGGATACTCATAAATTAGTAACAATTTACACTAATATATAACCATTTTGGCTCCTGATCACAAATGTCTCATACTAGATTTACTGAAATACTTGATGAATAAAGGATTAAATTTCTGAAGCACTGACTGCTGACAGGTGAGAGACAGGGAAGTAATGATGATGATGGTAGTAATATCATTAGCATCATCAGTAACACTGCCTCTGTTCTAGCTCAGAGCCATGCTGAGACCAACGTAGAAAACATGAGGACTCAACGAGCTATGTCTACATCAGTCTATTAGTTTATCACGTATTTACATAAAGAAAAACCCCCACAACCTCACATTTAGAAGACCAACTTGAAGCAGAAATAAAGCTGGGGAAAAAAAAAAAGGACCATAACATCACAAGCCGTTTGCTAGCACTCTGAGTTAAAATAAGAAGTGTTTGTCTAGCTACAAAAACTCAGGGAGCTAACCATCCTCCCTAGACATCAGAAAAAGCTTCTAGGTAAATGTGCAATAGCTTGAGAAACAGAACTGGGCTAACGAGAACAAAGATGAATGTCAAGTTATTTCAATGGAAGTTTCTAAACCCAAAATCACTACTCTGAGGTTAAGATACTGACAGTCTCTGACATCATCTTATCCAAAGGACACTAAACTAGTCAAAAGCATGAGAATGCTGGAAAGTAATATTTTTGAAAAAGAAAATCGGTATTACTGCATAACTGAAAAACACACTAGTGTGTAAAAAAGTAACCGTGGCTGCTCCAAAGCAAACACCATGGTGACAGAAGTGCCAGCAAACTGGCAAACTGGAAAGGCAGATGTTTCCAGAAGTGAACATAATAAAGTGAGTGTAAGTCAACCTGAATAAAGGCCATTTAAAGTCTCTACAGTAGCGCTCGTGGCAGAATCCTACTGCATCTTCACCTCTGTAGACCTGTCTACTTCTACCACTAAGAGAAGGCACACTTGAGAGATTATTACAGCTGAATCATTATACATTCAAAAACGCTTTCAAAAAGTGGTCTTTTCAGATAAGATAATTACAAATACAAAGATACTTGGGTCTCTTTGGTCCATTTTTACCAGCAATTTGAAAACAATGTCACAGCACATTCTAGGGCATGATCTTTAAATCAACATCTCTACCTTTTAGAAACTGTAAAGCCTAAAAGCTTTGGTAACATAAACTTAAGTCTGTATCCTAATTTATCCTAATAATCCATTCTGAAGGGACAAAATAAGAAATAATGAGCCACTGCTGCAACAAAAAATGCAGTGACCTTCAGCTCTTACAAAACCAGTCTTGTTTAGAAAGAACTATGAGGCTCACAGAAGGTCTCACATAAATTAAGACTAATGCCAAGCAGATGCAGAATGATACTGCATTAGAAAAAAAGGAAAAAGTTCTGTTCTTCCAGCCTCCAAGTTGTTCATGTACCAGAATGATAAACTCAAAGGAAAGAGATAGTTTGATAAGATTTTGTAAGAGCAGCCTTTAGTAAGTGTAGGAAAAACATGACTGGAGACAGATGAGACAAGTGATCTTCACGCACCACAGAAAAGCTTTGCATTTTTAAGAATAACTTAAGAATAAGCATAAAGCTCAAATTACAATACAGTAGGTAAAAAAAAGGTCTTCACAACGATTAAATAGACAAGTGCTCCTTTCTTCACAAATTCTCTACTTCAGATACATGCTTCTCATAAGCTTTCCAGAGACCATCAGCATTCCACTGAAATATTTTTCTCTGAAGACAATTACATCTGTGAGGAGGAATGTTCTTCACTCTTTCAAGATATCACCTGCTACTAACTAGTCTCGTAACAGCTCTGGACAGTAAAAAAATGTGATCATCTGAGACATTTCCAGACACAAAATTTTAAACTAAGCATTTTCAGATAGGATTTTCCAGGGATGTCCATTCCCACCTATTCCATTCTAGTAAGAGAGGTCCAAGATCATAGAAGACTGCTAATCAATACCATTTAGAGGCATTTAAACCCCCAAAAGTTAAAAGTTACTTCCCACGTTAAAGGCTTTCTTCCCAAGCACAGAACCCTTAGCTGAACAGTTCATGCAAATCTATTTTAGAGCATATAAACACTGCTTTAAAGCTTACTGGAGCTTGCTCCCACTGCAGCTGCCTTCACTGGAGAAGGCCCTGAGCCAGCTGAGGCCAACAAGTTTGAGTGGTGGGAGGCACAGAAAAAGTGGGGTTTTTTTTACTTGTTACAGATGAGCATGTAGTGGTAGGTCAATTAAACTAAGAGATAATAGATTCAGATTAGATATTAGGAAGAAATTCTTCACTGTGAGGGTGGTGAAGCACTGGCACAGGCTGCCCAGAGAAGCTGTGGCTGTCCCCACCCTGGCAGTGTTCAAGGCCAGGCTGGATGGAGCTTTGGGGAGCGTGGTCTATAGTGGAAGGTGTCCCTGCCCATGGCAGGGGGGTTGGAACTAGGTGGTCTCTGAGCTCCCTTCCAACACAAATCATTCTATGCAGTAGAAGTCATGGTCAGGTTGATCTTCATCATTTGCAGCCAGTGCGGCTAGGGTTGCTAGTGCCTTCCTGCCCTAAATCTCATTCCTGGTCACTGTCAGGGACCTTCTGTGGTTTCCCAAACACAAAGTTTACCTTCCCCTTCCAAACATTCAGACATGCACAGACATTCACCCTAATTGAAACACTGCCCATGAAATGCCTGCTGAGCACAAGTCAACAACTACAGAATTTTAACACCATACCGATTTTTTTCTAAAGTTATTAAGTTTTGTTTCAATACCCATTAGCCCTAATAAAGAAATCAATTTCTTTTGACTCACAATGAAATAAGCTTTCCTATGCAAAACAGTACTTTGAATTCAATACCCTGCTTGTGCAGTTCTCCATCAGCTTCAGTTAGATTGCTAATAATGCTATTTACATTCTAAACGAACTTTTAGAGTAATAAAAATAAAAGCCAAGTTTCAGTTGATAGATTATTATTGAAAAATTAAAAATGTCCAAAATGTTCTTAGAAACTTTAAACCACATTTTTTGTTCAAACTGCCCTGCAGCTGAAACTGCCTCAGCCCACAGGACGTTTCCATCAGACAGCTTAATACAGCGTGGCTCGCGTTGCAGGCTTCTCTGAAATACTCCTCTTTGCCTTAAACACTAGTTTCACGTCATTGAAAAAGACATAAATGCAGTAATTACTTTTGCTGTCAGCATAACAGAGAAATGGACTTGTAACCACCGAGGTGTAATTCTGGCCCATTATATAATACGCTCTTGTCCATTCCCTTCCCCCTCCTTTTCTCTTTTGCTGCTAGGCACATACCATTTCAGATTCTTATTTTCCATTAAAATCATCTGAGTTTTGTATAGCTGATATTCAATGTGACATTCCCACATCTGATCTTAATATAAGGAATCCACAGAAATTCTTTAGGTTTTCTAGCATTTCAGTACATGTTTGAAGCTGTAGTATAAACATTTTTCTGTAAACCTCTAGTATGGAAAATACAAGCAGAATAAGACGCTTTCAAAAGAATCAGGCTGATGAAGGAAACAGCCGCAAAGATACCCCCACATTCCAGCGCACCACCAGCCTGTGGTTTAAGGAGACAGCGTGCAAAGAACATTTCTAATGATTCAGTGGTTTCTTCCTATAAACATTTGTGCACTGCTAAGAACAAATGACAATGGGGAAAGGCCTGTCTCTTCCATGAAAAAGCAGTTTTCCTACATGCAGGAGATGAGTTTCTGGGCGCACCCAAGCTACTCTTGACACAAAAAATGGGGCTGAGGCAAAATGTCACCGGGCCTATCCCCCTTCCTGCACCAACTTGCTTTTGCCCTGCAGTTCTGCTGGCCGAGCACATATCTGAGAGCCTCCCGGTTAGCCCGGTTGATTTTGCCTGAACGAGATGGGAGCCCATTCCAGCTATTTATTTTGCAGAACTCCAGGGAGGGTTGCACTACATCAGCTTTTTGAAAACGATGAGAACTTGAGATAATAAGATATTTAACCAGTACAGCAAGATGTGCAAGCAGATATGTACTTTCAGTAAAACCCGGTGTTCAACACCACGTTTAGGCAATACACAAAATCACTACAACACAAGCATCATCAGTTATCTTGACTTTAGCTTCTTCCCATTGCTCAAAAATTACTTTGAAGAATTAAAAAACTTTTTCCATATTTAGTAAAAGTTTGAAGTACACTACCACAACTTCATAGCAAGATGCTGGGAAAGCACAAAGGCTTCTTTTAAATCTACACATTCATTAAAAACTGCCATAGGAGAAATACAAGACAAGATAAATTAATTACTTTTCACTCTGAAAACAAATGTGACTAGGTAACAGGTAACTAACTACCACAAAATGCCTTTTGGAAATCAGCATTATTTATCCTTCAGCTGACTATTCAGAAAAGCCTGGAAAAGTTAACAACAAATAGATGACAAGTATTTTATGCACCATTTCTTTATACTCACTCTGCTCAGTGCAGCACTGAGAACCAAACCTTCCTCTCCACCACACACAGCTCTGAAATCTGGGAAATGCCTCTTCCTACCTCTTTAGCACTGATCCAAACCCTTCCCTCATCACCCCAAAGGCACAGCACAAAACAAGCAAAAACCCCAACTGCCAGTGCTCTAAGATTACATTACAATTCTGCTTCTGAAACAGTTTTTAATCATAATTTTTAAACACATCGTTATTACCATGTGCAGGCAGCATCCAAAATATTTAAGTAAGGTGGGTTTAGTGGGTTAAGTAATGTATTTTGTTTGAACAGTATCATTGGAAAAAGCTGCATCTTTTTCACTACACAAACCTTCCATCAGGTTTACAAGTTGAAAAACATCCTTAACGGTGAAAAGAGCTAATCTAAAACCGACAAACAGTTTTATGGATATTCATTTTATTTTTCTAGGACCTTAATCCCCAAATTAAGAGAGTCCAAAAAAGGACACTGAACTCAAAACACTTTATCTGAATGATCCTTCCACACTTCTAAAAGCCGATGTATCCAAATGGAGCGGTCCAATATCAACAATTAGTATGATGAGAAGCATGGATTTTTAACCCGAAAAAAGAATAAAGGCAGGAGGAATCTTTGGTATCCCGAGATGAAAAGAGAGCCGAATGCAGCCATGGGTCAGTGACCAGCAGGTGGGCCAGAGCACAGCTGACTGCAGCCATAGGACGCGCTCATCCTTGACCAAGCTGCCAACAAAGCAAATCAAAATGACGAGCATCACTAGGAGATCAATGAGATGCACTCTTGCTATGCAGAACTCACAGTATTCGTTCTTACACGCCTTTTCTCACCCAAAACGAGAACTTAGAAGTGCCCACTTTGTACACTCATTTATATTTCAGAGCAAATACAATTTCCACTCTTTGTTTCAACAGGGTAAATTTTAAAATCCAATTAGAAATGTTTCTGGTGAAAAAAAAAAAACCCACACTGGTTTGTCTGTATTAGAGCAAAATAACAAAGTCTTTTGAATTCTTTCAAAGTTTTAAGTAAAACACCAACTATATCAACACCAGAATGTCAATTATCCCTCCATTAAAATAACAAAAAGCAGCTATGTTTGCAGTTTGTTATTCAGCAAAATACACTATTTGGCCACCACTGCCTTCAAACATACCACAAGAATGAGTTCAAAAGTCAAATGTTTAACTTAAACTAATCGCCAAAAAATTCTTTATCACAAGGCCTGTCAAGAATGATTGATGGAAACGCTCAATTTAACTCAGTATGTGATATTAATATTAAAGTCACAGAGTAAAATGCAGCAGAATCGACTGAAGATTCTTATGTGAAGAAGTTAAAAGTCAAACTGCTGATGCCTTTTCCATGGGGAAATGATTATTAAATATAACAACAACTCATCCAAAAGACGTAACAATGCCCTGCTCTTAAAACAAAACGCAACAGCAAATAAAGGGGCTGAGAGAGAAGCAGCCAAATGTTCCTCTTGCTGTTGGTGAGATCCCCAGGCAGCTCCAGCCCACCTGACTTGCAGAACCACAGGGCTCGCACTTCAGATACAGCGCAGAGCTCTGTACCCGGCAAGAGTGAAACCAGGCATCCCCCCTCCTTTTTGGAATTTTGCTCGCTGCTCTTCCTGCCCCTATGTGTTCTAATCAAATTTTGCTAGCGACAACACGTCGTTTCCCTCTTCTGCTGATGGTTTAGAGTTAATGAAGACTACGTTCTGTACACAGCAATCACTAACAGCACAGAACATACAAATCTACAAGTTACAGAGAGGTTCCCAAAATTGCACGCACACACAAAAACAATCGTAATATTGTCACCAAACTCATCTCCTTAACCTCCTAATTAACATTCTGAAATGATGCCTCTTACCCAATATGAAGATCACAAACCAGTAGCTGAGCAGAAGAAACCCGGCAAAACAAAGTTTGCCTGTTTCAGCCAGAAGGGAGAGAAATGCTGATGATATTTGCACTGTTCACAGAAGAAGTATTTATCAATTTGCATCATGCCACACGTTAGTAAACAAAAATAGCAGGCTGCAAGAACTGAAAAGAGAACTATTCCTGGAGGTACAGGAACAGGTGTCTACAGTCTCAATGCCTGCCTGCCATTTTTCCTATAAAACTTGCTCCGGTATTCTACAGGATTCTTGGAGATGCTGGTCTTCAGACAGTGAAAACTGCCTGAAATGGGAGCAGTTTACCCACTGGGAACAAAAGCCACTCAAAGAACGGCTAGATAATGGAGTTTAAATGCTTGTAACCACCATCAGTTTGACTTTCATTGCCATGTACTTCTGCCAAACTAAGCAAATAGAAACAACGCTCCAAAAGAGAGAAAGATGTATTGTCATGTAGATAAAGACCATACACACCGAGCACCCTTCCTCTTTAAAGCCAAAAGAGCAGGGAGAGAAACAAACTCCGGAGATTAGCACACTGTTTTCGAAACAGAAGCACTCCTTTTAATGTGACCTTGTAATACAGAAGGCATCCGATTCCTGTTTTCTTCCCCACTACATCTATGGTACTTCTACAAAAAAATAAAGATGAGATCAGTATTTGAGGAATGTTCTGAAAGGAGATCAAACAGGTTAATCAGGGTACGGTATTTCTAACCATCCTATCCTCTGAAGCATGCAGCAATCTATATCAAGTTGCATTTAAAGTGGCTTTTTCAAAATAAAGTACAGTGCCTTTCCCAGGTTTGTGCTCTCACTTACCAAGCTAATTGTCATTTTTCCTTTCCTACCCAACTGGATCTCGTTCAGTGTTTACACACAGTGGGTGTGGGATTGGTCAAATTAAACAAAGCCGAAGAGGCTGCTGACAACCCAGTGAGCCCAGACAAGCCACGACAATAGACGCAGAACCAATTCCAAGGGAAAAAGAAAACTGGCACAATGCTTTTTTGTGAGTTGTGCCACAATTCTCATTTGGGGGTGGGATCTTCTGAATTCGTAGGAAAACCGATAAAAATATCAAACAGGTTTTCTGCTATCAGCGGTTTCTTTTTGAGCCCTAATACAGTGTTCTGCCTAAAGAGAATCGTGGGGTTTTCACTCCGCTGTGGGGCAGAAAGGGAAACACTGAGAAAGCACTGAACAGGATAGGCACGTATCTGAGTGTTGCGTTTCAGTTCCAAGGCAATCACTAAGAACTTCTGAAGCCCTCAGCACCGATGTCAGGCACAGGAAGGCAGTATTGATTGAAGCCGTGCAGACAACGCACACCTGTAGTGCTGAAGTTTGCTAGGACGGCAATACCCAGAAAATATCACAAAAGCTTAAAGTTGCTATTGCAGTCAATATTCTATCACATGGGAGAACGCCTTATATCTACATGTTAATCCTAGCAACAATGCTGTGAAGCTGTTTCCCAATCTAGAAATCTGAGATCACCCTTTAGTCCCACATTTGGAAGAAGGACCTCTTCATCAGGGGCCTTGCCAACAATTTTTTTTTTAATTTTATTTTTTTAAAATAAATGCTCGTATCAAGGTGTGAGGCTCCTGATGGAAACCCAGTCCAGGTTCCCATAGCGCAACCCCATGTCCTAACAGCAGAAATCTGTCACCAGCATTTGTACCCCTGCTTCTTATGGATACTATGCTCAGAAATCAGTTACTTTGTCCCCATATTTTTTTAAGTCTCTAGTGAGAGAAAGGAGGGGGGTCCAGGCAAATAACAAGAGGTTAATATTTAAAGACATGGAAATCACATGATTATATTTTTAAAATCAAGTTTGCTAGAAGTGAAATATGCAGATTAACTGCCACGATAACTCAGGGGCTAGACAAAGCAGGCAGTTACCCTTCCACCTGAGCAGTCAGCGCTGTATAGAGCCCTGAACCAGCTCAGCAGGTGTCTGACTCTTCCCATTCAAGGAAATGAAGGAACTATAGGACTGACTTAGGAGTGAGGAGGAGAAAGCGTGGGAGACAGAAAGAGCTGTGGGAAAGGATCACAGAAAGAACACGCAGCTGATGCCTGGTGAGAGGGAGCTTCACAAGTAAACTGAGACTACAGAAGCAAAAATAAGCAAGCAAGGAAAGAACACATCTGTTTCAACCGGTCTGAGAAGGAAAACTACGTTATACTTTCCCCACACATACACTCCCCCGCAGCAGTCATCCAAAATATTTCCATTTTGATTACCAGATCTAAGACAGAGCTGGACATACTCCTCTCCCAAAAGATAAGGGAAACTAGGACTTCAGGATAGGAGCATTTAGATAGACAGAACAGTCCCAGCAGGTTCAAGTACAAGAGTAGTAGCATCTGCCTACGGTGACCTCAGAACAGAGAAGAACGTGCAGAGACACAAAACCAAACCAATCTCGGTGTGAGGAAATGTGGTGTGGGATGGCAATGGGAGGAATGAGTCACGTCATGCAGTTGGTTCAAAACAACTGCACTCGCTGGAACCTTGCACTACTGCAACTCGCTGCATAAGAGAGCCATGGTATCACTACAGCAAAACCAGCCAGAATAAAGCAGGAATCACTAAAGCAGAGAAAATGCTGGATAAATAAAAGTTTATTTCACAGGTGCAGAAAAAGTTTGTACAAAAAAAAAAAGGGCAATTTTTCATTAGCTTTTCTTTTAACTGTTGAGTGACTAATACAGTTTTTGCTTGGGATTTTTAGCTATACTGTTACTTGCATTAAGTCTTTGCCAGGTGTTCAGAAACCAAGAAGCTTTTTGCATTCCATCAGGTCCACCTTTTCAGGCCAGACAGCTCAAGTAAATCACGAAGATTTCAGCTTATAAGGCATTTGTTTTCTTGATTCAAAACATCAACCATAACATGTGTTTCTCAACTGTAAGATAGGAATAAAGGGTACAGTCCTCTTTTTCTGAAGTACTCAGAAATGGACCCATAAAAAATGCTCAGGAAACTTATTTACAATTGCTCCAGAGGCGTGCGTTGCTCCCTCCTGCCCTGGCAAGGGTCTCCCTTGCCGAGACAGGATAAAAAGACCAAGACACCCCTCCCCCCGTTTTCTATTGAATGTAACAAGAGCATGAGGTTAAGACCGATACACAAATTAACGTGCATCGTCCTCTCCATGCTAGCTGTTTACATGTGGTGTTTTCTGTGGACCAAACAGTGGTAAACACAAGGTAACTCAAGCTTTACCATCCCCCAGGGAAAGAAAAGTAAACAGTTCTACATACCCTGTAGGTACCACAGGGTAGGAGCATTCACACCGTTACCATGGAGCGGCCCTGAGCCATTCATGTGTTCAGAGGACGAGGAGAGGAATTAGCATGAGCTGACAACGCTGGAGATGGGATTCAGAGCTCAATTCACCTCATGCAGTAATAACCCGGCACAGCCAAATGATACTTTAAATGGAGGGAAAAAAAGGTTTTAAAGAATGTTAATTTTATTTTTTTAAAAGCAACTTTCAAAGATAAAATGTCCAGTAGGGGAATTCATGCTGTAAATAGAAGAGAAAACCCAAAGAACAACAAACCTAATGCCCCAGCCATTACTAAACTCAGAATCCAAGCCAGGGGAATGGAAGGAAGGAGGTATCCGAGGAGACTGAAGATTGTGCTGTTCACGTTATTAAGACGTGCTTTTAATTTCTCAGACTACAAGTTAAACCCTGCAGTAATGTCACTTGGAAAACAGAAGGCTGAGTGAGCATCTGAGGGTGAAAAGGAATGTTTTCACAGGCGCAGATAGTAAATACCACTGGCTCCCGCGGACATTCTTCCTTAAATGGAAATTAACATCGCTTTAGGTTACCAAAAAACCCCTCTTGATACAATAGAAGTGATAGGATAGCTATTAACCTTTTAGTGCCTGCACTAGAAGATACACTAATTAGTAGAAAAGCTTTATATATAGATTACTTTGGGCTCAAACAATTTAAAGCCCTTCCCCTTCCCTGCCACATGTGACTCTTGTCTGTAGATGTGGAAGAGTAAAGAATCCAAAAGTCTCTCAAATATTATAAAAGCAACGTAGAAAGAATAATTTAAAAATTATCTCTGCGTATCTATGCCTAAATGCATGAGGGCGCTGGACAATTTAAAGAGAGGAAACTACTCCAGATAGAATCAGAACTGAACCTTCACCCTGAAATTGAGCCAAACTTTATTTGGACACTGAAATAACTCTGCCTTTCTTTGATTTTATTCTTACTTCCTTATTTTATTATTATTTTCACATGCCCCCCCCGCAATTGCTTTTCCCAGCCAAGAAAACAAGACTTGTCCCTGCCCCCAGGATTCCTGACAAATTTAACAACGTGACAGACAAGGGCTGAGGTTCCACAGCAGCTTTAATTACCCTGTGTCCATTCACCCATACTCCAGCTCTCCCTCTTTGCCGCTCCTGCCCACGGGCATCATCTGTCAGTCTTCTGCATCACCTCCCCTGACACTGGCAAGCCACACCAGGGTAACTTACTAGTGGAAAGCTAACCCTATGAAAACTGAATAGTCTTCTGCACACCTTGGTCCTGCTAACTACAAGGACCAAGTGAGTGCCAGGGTTGGCACAGGCAAGTCAGGTAAAAGGAAGGATCCAAAGCAGCCCAGACATGGCAAAGGTTAAACTCTCAGCAATTCAAACCAGAGAAATATTGAAGTATTCATCTAAAGCTCATACTAATGTGGAACATCAGCTATTTTGGCATATAAATAGTATCCCTGATAATAGTAAACACCACCTACTTTAAGGAGAAATGAACTATTGATTCAGATTTCAGAGTTCTGACACGTGGCCAAGTTGACATCTTTAACCCGTAGGCTGTACGGGCTACAAAACAGTTTTCCCTTGTGACCTGGACGGCTGCTATTGTCCTGAGTAGCAAAGAGAGGACTACAGAGCTCACCCATCTCACCGCTACAAGCTTTACCAACACGCCACATCACGGCACAGCCCCATGGGGAGAAAAGCCCAATCTGGAGTCAAGGACCGGGGATTAACGTTCTCCTTCTTACACCCTGGCTCCACATGTAGCCAGGCCATTGTAACAACGAAATCTGCAACACAAAGACCCATCAGCAGGATGGACTGACAAGGCAAGCTAGACTTCTTAACCTCGTTTTTCCACCGCAAACAGCATGAACTCAGAAACACCTACGGACTGGTCAAACAGCCCAGCCTCATGCTCTCGTCTTCTGTCCTGGCACAATGTTTACCTGCACAGGATCTGGCCCCACTATAAATTAATTCATCAAAGTGTTATTTTCAGACCGGACACTTCCCCTATTACAAAAACATGTTCACACACACCAAAACAGACAGCACATAGGAACCATAGGCCTGGCCTAACTCCTTGAATAGTTTGTATCAAATTCCCCCCTCCCTTGGCACAGATATGCAAAAATGTCATTTAAATAGATGTATCTTGTATACATCGTGTTCCTCATATTAGTAATTTTTTCTGTCAGCATATACAAGTATTTTTAGGAGGAAACATCCACTAAAACCAAGATCACAAAGATTGTAACTCAGCTGTTGCACTATGCCTTATGTACTAAGGTTTTGGTATTCTCTTACTACTACTTTAGGTAAAATTTTCCACATTTTTTTAAATGGAACTCCCTTTTCTTAAAACAATTAGAGCTCCATTCACAATTCCCCCCCTTTTTTTTTAATTGTACTTCTGACATGAATTTGTAGTAGGATTTTTTTTTAAAAGCCATTGTTAATTAAGCTGTAGTGTAACTACATGCATGTATAACTACAGCTTAATGCCTGAACTGTAAGTCTTGCCTAGGATCTTTTTTGGCTGTGAATCTGAAAATATGAAACAGCTAGGTTAATATTTGGCCATTTTTACTTTAATGTTATGAACTATCTTATGAACTTGGAGTCCCAGTAATAAAATGCTCTCTCTAGCTGGTTTTCAATTTATAGTTGCTGATTTTCAATTTATGGTTTCTGTCTGAAGAGTGTATTTACAATGTGTAGACACACAAGTACATCTATGCATTGCCATATCAAACACCCACAAAGGCTTTCACAGCCATTCAACACTAATAGTAAATGCTCTAACAAAGGATTTCTCCCAAAAGTCCAGTTAACAGTACAACAAATGTATTGGGTCAGTGACAGTAAAAAGACACCTTGCAAATAGGATGCAGACTGATTCACTCAGGCATTTCCTTGAACCTAGTAAGATTTTTTTGCAAAACCAACAAATACATTACACAAAAAAACCCTACAAATAAAAACCCACATGCACACACAAACAAAGGGGGCATAGTGCAGTCTGCCTACAAAAGCAATCTTCATCACTGGAGATCTTGTGTCCTTCATCAGTGTCCAATAAATGTCAGGGGTAACACAGGTACAAGGGTCTTGCCCTAATATGGGATGTTAACAGTATAAAAACAACCAAAACAAAACAAAACTCCACAAAACAAACAAATAAATAAAAAACCCCATTTGTTCTTCACCTGCTCTACTCCCAAATACGTTCCTACTCATCCCTCCCAAGAAAGGATGCTGGGATGGCTGGAGTAATTCCCTGAATGACAGCTGCTCTTATGTCACTTCAGTGTAGGGACTTTTTTTTTTTCTTAAAGCACAGTTCTTAAATTACATTTTCCCCCCCCAACCTTATCCAATTACCTGCACCATAGTATTAACCTCAATTACTACTAGTCTATCATATCTACTGAAGTAACTGTGATCCATACCCATCTTCCCTGCTTGTTTCGTCAAAATTATTGCCTTTCCTACAACCTCTATTTCCCTATTAGCTTCCTATCCACAAGAAAACTACACTAGACTTCTCTGATGGTCTCAAAGATCCAGTTAAAATTCAAGAGAAAAAAAAGATATACTAAATTACACTGCCTGTTCTTTAGTCAAGAGTATTAAAATGCATTTCCAACTAATTTACCTGGAACTGACATCTATCCAGATGGTATCTGCTGATCTAGATTTATGCTCTTGGATTTGCTTTTTTAATTATAATTTCATACTCAAATTCTACGTAAATTTATCCAAGTATTCCAAGGTTTCTTAGAAATAAGTATTACTGGATCAGAGACTACTTTGGTCAATGGTTTTGAGTGCAAATTATCTGGACATGCTCATTTTCAAATGTTTATCCTTAGTGGAGATGAACTAACTCTCTGGAAATTGCACCTGGCAGAAAACAGAAGTATTTCTTGAACATTTACTCCTGATGGCAAGCACTCTTCAATCTAACAGAACAGTATCAATCTAACACAACATGACTTAGATTATGACCAAATAATTCTAAAGTGAGATGGGATCCTCCAAATGTACCATGGCAGTTGGCCTCTGCCATGCTACCACACCACTGAACTGAGAGGATTCATTTAAAACATCTAAAGAGCCTGTTGGAAGCAACCCCTTTATTTTGAGTGGCAGTGGGCTAACAGCACAGCCACCGCCAGTTAACTCTACCTGAAGTGAAAAAGGCAAGCAAGGGGCAGAAAACCCAATACTAACACCCCCATAACTGACGGCTAACCAGAACCCAAGTCTAAAGCAGCTGGGCTCTTGCAGATCTCTCTGCCAGATGAATGCAGCTTCTACTGGAAGCAAGGCAGGTCCAACCCAACTTGTAGTGGTCACGGTTCTCAGTAACAGATGCTGCTGTGCACTTCCAGAGGAAAGATCTGAAAGCCACTGGCTGAACCATCCGTGTGTGGAGCCAAGTGTTGGAAATACTGGGGATTTATCTGACTGTGCTGGCTTTGATACGTATTTATACTCTTTAAAAAAAAAGAAACAAGAATTGCAGATTCTTTTGAGCTTTCTTTTTAATCAATCCAACAGTTTGTTTTATTTATTAGACTCCTACAGTGCTTTAATTTGTGGTTTTCTGCAAATGCCACCCTCCCCTGAGCTGCACTACTGGCAAAGCTAACCACGCTGAGCTTTGAGTTACTCAACAGCACAGACTAAACATTTACCTCTATTTGCCACAGAGCACATGCACCATTATACTCTTCCTAAAGACAAAATTTTAATTGAAGTATTTGTAAAGAATGCCTATTTTGAAACACGGCTTTCAATTGGTCTGTGAAACGCTCTGGCAAGGGAATTGTGCATTCCTAGGAGGATTTAAATTAGCTTGCTGCAGAACAGAACCTGGGTTACGGATAGTAACTTGGATACAGTCACACACACACACACACACACACACACACACAAAAAGAGAACATTCTTATTCATTCTTATTTCTCCTGATCTTTTTCCTTGAAAAACACAACCACCAACATGCAAAGTTCGTTTTAATAAGATAATGTTAGGGGTTTTTTTTAGAAAGTGAAAAATACTTATTGCAGTACAGTTTCTGAACCGAATTAAGCCTGTTTTTAGATCTCAAAACTACTGTGGAATCTAACTTTGTAAAACCCTGCGGTATTCAAAGTTGAAGCTGCTAGTTTTAAATTGACATTTGAAAAGATAATTTTATATTAAAGACTGGAATTGTACTTCTATTTCAAATACAAGTCCTGATTTTTTAAAAAGAATTTGAGACATGCTTCTCTTAAAATAATTTCTTATTTGTGCATTCCAATCTGATTTTTCCCCTCAGCCTATCAGTAAGGCATCAGAATAAAAACAGGCCTTAACATAAAAAAGAAACTTAAAGCAGGCTCATTAAATCTTCTCAGCATTCAGTTCCCATCTTCTGGGGAATCTTCATATACATGATAATTAGTTTCCTGAAAGGCTAAGGCTTAAATGTCATTTCTTTGTGTTGTAAATTCTAATTATTCATAGTAAATAAATTAGTGATACTCTTTTATTGCTTAAAGCAATGCAGGAGCTTGAAGTAATCATACAACTGGCAAAAATTAGGAGTTCCCAAAAAAGGAAGTAAAACTTCATTCTTCACATTCCAGTAGACTTAAAAAGGGCTCCATTAACACTAACGGGGAAAGGGCCAGTGACCTAGAACTTTACTCGTGGTCTGAAACTATTAATGAAGTCTGTAGAATAAAGAGTAATGGGTATTCAGAATCCAACTCCTGTGATGTAGCAGGGGAATGAATAAGCTGTGCTCTAATTTACTCTGACGTGCAGCCCATCATGGCTGCAGAAGCAGCATGTTAGAACAGACCCTCCCTCAGGAGTCACGTTCCTGGAAAATGGCTGATTCCTGGGAATTCTCACACGACCTTTAGTTTAATAGCAAAATAGTTTAGGGAAAAAAAAACTCACCCTCAAAGAACTTTTCTAACATACAAGAAAGAAAAGGAGTTGGGGGGGAAACGTCTTATTTAACCTTATTTGAGTAGACCGTAAAATCAGATGGATTTGATGACTGCTCTAACATTATTATTGAACACTACTGAGCCTCATCCCATCCACAAATTTTACATTAGGGATGTCACAATCGGTCCTGGGAGAGCCAACCTAGCACGGCCCCTAAGAAATTCCCTCAAACTGCCAAAGAAAAAGGTGTCTCAATAGCCAGCTCCTGTTGCCCAGCACATGCTTTACTGATAAATAAAAATGAGGATGACAAATCTACTTTGAACTTTCCCCAAATTGCTTTAGGGCTTCACAACCAGATCAAGCACTTTTTATTCACAAACAAGCCACTCCACACCATTCTGGTTTAGAAAGCAAGTGCAGGTTTCATCTTTCTATTGCCCAAGTATAAGTTTAATATTGGCATGACTAAAGAGTCAAATCAAAATCAAAGGATGGACCTTCAACCCAGGAACAAAGAACTTCACCACCAGAAAGCATGTATTTCAGAATTCATATTGTCCATTAAGGAAAAAAACAGAGAAAAAAAATCAAAAATTACCACGAAAGCAAAGCCTCCACATTTATTTTGGAGATGCAACTTAGAATTTGACTTTCTGAAAGGAAATCAAGGAAATAAAACAGTATTCTTGAAAACATCAACTTAAGTGATGCTTCACAAACAGGAGCATCATTTACTTCTGAAACCACCCTGTAAAAAAACCCCACTACACAGCCCATTCTGTCTCTCAACTTTTCTTACAACTTTAAAGAAAGTACAAATTGTCTTCTTAAATACTGGAGTAAGTAAATATTTTTTCTTATCAGCACAAAGGCAGCAAATAACTTTTATGAAAACAAACACTATCAGAATGATTAAGATACTGGGATAGACTCAAAAAGGTATGGTATTTTTCTACTGGTCAGAATAAACATTTATTGCTCTTTTCACATTCAAATTTAAACCTCAGCTGTCTGTAACTGGTGAACAGATATATTTGTATGTGCATTCCATAATTTGCCAAGATTATGAGTCTCCTAGATGGCTACTACAAGCAATAACAGAATTCTTTAAAATACTAGAAATATGTGAATACATGTCTATCCAAATAAACACTGACTATTTTTGTTACAAGAAATACTTCTGGTTCTGTTAGCAATTAAAATGCTTCAGTTTAAAGAATGAGGAACAACCTAAAAAAATATTTCCTACTTAGAATTACTGTATTGGACACATCCTTTCTGGATTCATCTTGATTCCATCGCTGAAAGAACAGTTGAATTATTAAGCTCCCTAAGCCCCTGAAACATCTGGATAGGAAAGGATCTGAGAAAAATGTAAACTTTAACTAGCTTCTGAGACAGAATTATCTGTGTCTCAATGTGAGCTTCTTGCTTTCTTTTTTCCTACAAAACAACAACAAAAAAAGCCCCTAACAATTCGCTCTGATCTCAGATATGCTTCTGATGACCAGAACTCCAGCAAGGAGAACCAACACAAAGAAACTTTCTTCAGATCTGCTTCTGCGTACCATGGTACAACAAGAGCAAGGAGAACCAACAAATACAATAAATAACACCCTATACTCCCCCTACTCCTATTAAAACATGATTAAGATACAAAACTAGAGTCATTCTGAAATGAGGGAACCAATTGAACAGGAAGAAAAGAAACCAGAGAGGATCTACAGAGCAAGAGCACATGAGAAGTGCTTGTTTAGTTTGATGAAGAGGCAGTTGAGCAATTCAATAGCAACACAGAACCATCTGAAGGTTAGCTACAATGATGATGGAGCCAGGCTCCTCTCAGAAGCAGCAGATGATATACCAAAGGGCACAAGATACAACAACTGGACACTAGTAACAACATTTTAGTGAGAGGACAGTACAGCACTGGGTCAGACTACTCAGGAGGCAGCAGAACTTCTGTCCTTAGAGGTCTTCAAGCTTCAGCAAGACAAAGCCATGGCTGACCTGATCCGGAGCTGCTGAAAGTACTGCTCTGGGACTTCCAAAGGCCCCTTCAACCAATATGCACTTACAGAGACAGTGGGATTGCTTGATTTCTTTTTCATGCCTTGTTCCACATGTCTCCCCAAACCCAGATATCTCAGGGTCTGCTTGACTTTTAATTTTTGTTTATATTTGGGCAACAGCTGAGATTAACACTGCCTTCCTAAAACGATTCAGGCAAAATGTTCTGTGATTCAGAGCTCTACTGAAAGAAGGATTCAGGCACAAATCCAAAGATGCATCCAAAAAAAGCATGCAGAAACAAATGTTTTGGCAAAAAAATCCAAGCAAACAAGTAATCAGATGCATTTCTAGAGAAGAATGTGTCAAAAAATTTAAGGAAAAGAAGAAATGGGACTCATGGGTTAAAAGCTGTGCAGGTAAAGCAACCACAGAAGATTACTTTTACCACAACTTTCCCAATAAAGAAGTTACCAACCCATACATCTGGCAACCCTGCTCAGCTTCTGAAGAGACAACATGCATGCTTTCCACATAGACACTGTACAAATCCTCCCTTGTGTAGAGCTGCATGCTCTTAGTGAGCAGCTGAGGGACACACGGGAGCAGGCTTTTAACCATTCATGCTGCATGGCACTGAAACAAGCCCAGTGAAGGACATTTGATAAGATACACTTGGACATATGACTCCAAGTGTCTCTCCAGTACACATAAGACCTAGATCCATAATTGAACAGCCTACAGTAGTAATGATTTCACAACTATTTTTCTCTGATTTTGAAAGGCTGCTCTCCCAAGTTCCTGGACAGGACTTCAGTGGAAAAGTGATACAAATAAAGACAATATAAACATGAATTCCTCAAAATCTCATAACTGAATTTGGGTATCTACAAAACAAATTGTTTACAAAAGTCCAGAAGGTACCTACCACCGTTAAGCTAACTTATTTCTCACAAGGATTTGGTGTACAGTAAGGCACATCAGACCAACTGCATTTTCATTATAAAATAACTTCTTGAGATGACTTTCCCAAATGCTCCACTTGGGGAAGGACTCTTTGATGCAAACAAATCAACCTGCAGTCAATAACTAGAGTAAGCAGTGGGTGCACTGACAAAGGCACATCTATGCCAGAAATTCTATGCCAGAAATTAACTGATGGTAAGTATTTTATCAAAATTAGGAACCAAAGGCAAAAGTAATGAAAATCTTTGGCTAAATCACAGCAGCATAAAATCAAATCAGTAAAGCCTGGCTTCGGAATTAAACCTGTCTTCAAATTAAGCTCAAGTAAAAAAACCACACAAGTCAAATTCCAAATTTTAATTTTATCAGGTTCTTTAAACAAAGTGCACTTAACCTTCCAAGCAGACATTAACATTTGGAAGTGATGTGCCCATTTCTGTTTAAGAGTTCTCTGCCAGCAGGTACAGCATGGAGATTTCCAGCAAGTGTGAGCTTCACAACACTTTCCCCTGGCTAGTTACTACCAACGGATGACTATCAAGGGACTTTTTATGGGGACTATCCAGGCAGCTGCCAAATGTTTGAAATGGGTAGACAGCCAATGCCAATTCTTCCTGCCTCATTACAGACACATTTGAGTTATCTTGTAGCATGAACTGAAGCTTAAAAAAATAAATAATTAGAAAAGTCTCCACTTTGCTTTGCAGTTCTCCTTCCAAATACTTTTAAAACAGTTGAGTGGGAATTGTTCCTTCTTGTTATCTTTTGTCCCAGTTTTGGTGCTGTTGCTGATGACATACAAACAACTTACGTCACTCCACAGAGAAGCAAGCTTAAATGTAACATGACTGCATGAACTGAATTCCTGACAAGTTCTTGTGGATCATCTGATGGCAGCAGTAGAAATCTAACCATATTTCAACAAGAACTGACTCAGCCATAGTGCTATCTTCAAGTCCAATATTCCCCCAAAATCAAGGGATTCAATCCAACAGCTGTGTATAAAACATTCTGACCAATATTAAATATTTAGAGGACAGGATTATGTTCTGGACAGGATTATGTTCTGAACAATAAAGAGTCTTCTGGAGATAAATGGATTTTTTATAAAGCTCTTAGAAATAAATCCACCTTTCAAGAACGGTTCCATCTTTTGAAGGGGATTGGTTGTGAAAGTACAAAGCACTCATCTATAAACTCATTAAAATTATAAGTGGCAAATGCATTTAAGCAGAAAATAAGCACATTCTTGAAAAGCTTCCCAATTAAAAAAAATAACAAACCCAAAAAACCTAAACGTCCACGATTACACTTCCACCTATTTATAGGGTACTTTCAAGGGTGTTAAAACATTTGAACAAAAATAAGAGCAAGAAAAACCTAAACAACAGCAAATGTTTATTTTGCTCACAACCAAACCATTTTAAAACTAATAAACTGATTTTTAATTTTACAGCAAAATCCATACACACTTTTTCATCTCAACAGTACCAGTTCTAGGATTCCTTGTCACACATTGTGTGTTCTGGGTGAAATGCATTTAAAGATCTCCAAAATATCCCCCTCCTTCTTGCCACATTCCCTTCTCCCCCCCCCTCACATTTTCAACTAATACTTTGACATTACTGGCCTCCTAAACTCAATCCTGCAAATTCCTGACATTCATGTCGTCTTAATCTGAAACGTAACTTGAGGAGATGGTTAACATTTGACCTTTGCTCTACCTCAGACATACCTGGAGACAAAAAAAAAAGGGGAAAAAAAAAGTCCAAGGCATGCAATATGCATTCACAGTCTGAAAGGCTGTTTTCTTTTAAAGTTCCCAGCACAGAGTCTTTAAAAAACTCAACCCATTAAAACTTCAAAAGGTAATTTAATAAAAATTCCCCTACAAGCTTCATTTTGCATCAACATTACAAAAGAATGAAGATCTAAAGCAGTAAGAAATAAATCCCTAGAAGTATATACCCAAGAGTGACGGTGAATTTAAGAATTAAAGTTCTAGCGTACTAATGAAAACAGTCTCATTTAATTAAATTGGATCTTATGGCAGAGAATGAACAACAATAAATCACATATTGATTACAGAAGTAGATACAGCACGTAAGAGGCTATTAAAAACAATTAGTCAGAAACAAATTACTAAGACAAATGGAGGATCAGGTTAGGAGACAAATGAGAAATTAAAAAAGCAACCTCTGGAAAAAAAAGAGGAAAAAAAAGAAAAAAAGAAAAAAAAGAAGTCTCTTTGCTAAGTGAAGCCAAGCCAAGACCCAGAAACAATTCCCCCTACCCTTTCCTCTTTAAGAAATATGGTTTCAAACTGAATCTTCACAATTATTCTTGTTTTTTTCATCCACCCTCTTACTCTCTTTCATTACATACACACAGAGAAAGAATAAGGACTTAAGCTTGCTAGCTGTACTTCAAATGGGTTCCTCTCTTTGCTCCCCTCAGTAAGTGGGTTTTTTTTTGTTGTTGTTTTATTTTGGGAAAAAATATTTACTATGAATTAAATCCTCTCAGCAATCAATGAGAAATACTGTACTGGTATTAAGTATTTTTACCTTAAATGAACTTGTTCTGGCATATAGGCTTCACATCCTCTCTCCTCTTAATTACTAGTGCATACTGCAGCCAGTGTCTGGCAGTGCCAGAATTTTGAGGGAAGAAAGACAAGAAAGGGCTGGAATACCAGGGATGAACATGATTGTTTAATGAGCCAGTGTCTCTCTGCTAGGAGATAGTCCCCATTGCTGTTATCTCTACCAGCTCCAGGCGTTTTGTTTGTCATACAGTTAAGGCATGACTGAACATGCCATTTTGAGATTGTTCTTGTTAAATAAAACCTGCAGCTACAACTGATTAAGGGAATGTCCTCTTACAGACATGATGTATGACACCTAAATTTTTAATCAAGTACTTGAAAGTATGAAGTGAAAAACAGGGTAAATAGTTGTCTTTGTTTTCAAGAAAGTTCTGCTTTCACTTCTAATTGCATTTTTCAAATCAACATCTACCAACAGCTGCTAACTTGTGAAAACACTGACTAGAAATTCTGTAATTTTCTTAAAGCAAAATATGTTAAGGTACAGATTTCTGTAACTACAAGCCAAGTAAACTGAAAAAAACCCCACCCCAACTTTCAAATAAGCTTTTTCTAAATGTGAAAAAAGAAGCAGACAGAACATATTATTTAAAGTCTTCTTTGGAAGGACTGCCTCTCACACCGAAAACTTGTCCTTCCTTGTACTTGTAGCTTATTCAAAGCCAAAGCCCTCCAAATCAAATTAGCTGCACTTTTTTTAGTTCAAGCCTAGATGCAGAGCCGATTTCAGAGTTGGGTGGTTATCTCCATGCACAAACATCTGTGACCTAACCCTGAATTAAAGCATCTTCATCTGGACAGGCTGCTTCCCATCTCACCCAATCTACTCTTGCACAACCCGTTCAGCGAATTCAGTTCCTCATGCCAACACTATTCCTTCTAAGATCACTCCTCACACCCAGCTATCTATTAAGTTCATAGCATGCTGGCTTACAAATAGTTCCTACATGTGTAGAGAGCTAAAAAATGCAGTTCAGGTTAAATTCCAGATATAAGGCAGCATCTGTTGCAAACATCCTTGATGTCAACACAAGCTCCCACTCTTATGCAATCCCTATACCCTTGCCAGATGCAACATTAGCCTTTCCTTCAGCATCATCTGAATGAAATCCAGTAACCAACAGGTGTTTGGAGCCTTGATCAACTAGAAGATCCCAGTATGACATCTGAGTACTTATTTTAATTTAAAGAGAAGAAATCACAGCCTTTCCTATGAATGCAAGGCTAATAAATGCCTTTCATTACTTCCCAGTCAGGTACTCCTCTAGTATTTCATTTGTCTTCAGGGATGGGGCCTTCACCACCTCTCCAGGCAGCCTGTTCCAGTGTCTCACCACCCTCAGTGTGAAGAGCTTCTTCCTAATGCTTAATCTAAACCTACCCTGCTCTAGTTTAAAACCATTACCCCTTGTCCTATGTCCTTCTTGTGTTAAGGACTCCAGAGCTGGACTCAGGTGGAATCTCACCACAAGCAGAGGGAGAGAATCACCTCTCTCAATCTGGTCAGACCTGATGAAGCTCTGAGCAACCTGATGTAGTTAAAGATGCCTCTGCTTATTGCAGAGGTGTTGGACTAGATGACCTTTAAAGGTCCCTTCCAACCAACCTAACACATTCTATGATTCTATAAAACAGTGCTGATTTAAAAACATACCTATGCAATGTAGTGGCAAGTCCACTAAACACTCTTGGAAGTGGGAAGCAACACTGACATCCAAAAGTCTCAGAATCAGTTTGAACATCATTGCATCACATTTGCAAATTCACATTTCCCAGTACTTCTAGATGGAGCCAGGTTAGGTCAGCGTGGTTGATTAACCACAAGTTCAGCAGTGCACGAACAACATCATGGTGCTCCCAGATCACAGAATGACAAGGCATCAAGTCCAACCATTCGCATCCTATGCTAAACCATATCCCTAAGTACCTCATCTACCCTTTTTTAAACACATCCAGGGAAGGTGACTCGACCACCTCCCTGGGCAGCCTGTTCCAGGCCCCGACAACTCTTTCAGTAAAAAATTTTTTCCTAACATCCAATCTAAACCTGCCCTGGCACAGCTTCATGCCATTCCCCCTTGTCCTATCTCCTGTCACCTGGCTGAAGAAACCATTGCCCACCTCCCTAAAACCTCCTTTCAGGTAGTTGTAGGTGGTGATAAGGTCTCCCCTCAGCCTCCTCTTCTCCAGGCTAAACATCCCCAGCTCGCTCTGCTGCTCCTCATATGATTGACCCAAGTGGGACCTCAACCTAAACTAATAAGCTGTACCAGCTTATAAAAAGCTGTAGGGACAGCTACACTCATATAGTAGAATGGATAATTAACTGATAGGTTACAATGTAGAGAATTCACGCTTCAGATCTCAGTTTCCAGTCTCTCTGAGCCAGGTAGTAGCAAGTGTTGAAAGCTTTACAACATAAAACAGACAAACCAACTCCAAAACTTTCTAAATAAACATTAGACATAAAAAAAAAGAATCAAAAAGGGAAGCAGAATTGTAGCTGTGAATATCTGATAAGTACATAAATACACTAATACACCCATTTCTAATTTCTTGGTTTGAGTCTCAAACATTCTTCCATCTTATAAAAAATGTAACAAGCTACAAGAAGTGGTTTCTAGTGTTGAGCTGCTTAGCAACACCTGCGTTCAAATAGCCTCCAGGTACGTTTGACAAAAACTGATCTGACATCTGATGAGTCCATTTTTTTTTTTAAATGAAAGGAAAAAGTAAACCCACAAAAAGGGATTATATTAAAACACCCATTTATGTTTTAGCATAAAGAAGAGTGTCAGATAATGGGATGCTCCTTAGTTTCTGCCTTAGACTAAAAATAACTCCTACATTTTGCTGTAAAAGTCAATTGCCTGAGGTGTCTGTTTCATGCAAGATAATTACGATCCACATCATCTTTAACAGGATACAAGATATCTTTCTGTGCACTCACTGTACAAGTTTTCTTCATTTTTTGCTTATTTCCCTTTGCACAAAGAATTACCTTTAGGGTGTCTTTTTCTTTCCAGCCATAGCAGTTCATTAAGAATTACTATTAAGGACTCTCCTTTTTCAATGCTTTCCATTAGTAGCCAATCAAAAGAGTAGAGAAATAAGCTGAACAGGAAATTCTTTCACAGATGTGTTAGGACCAGCTAAACTCTAGCTATGCCATTATCCAGAAGTATTTGAATGCAAGGCCCCTAAATATTTCACTGTCAAGTGCAGGCCCCTAATTTAGTTAGGAAGTCTGCTCAAAGTGCTCGACTCCAGTATCCTTCACTGGGGTGCTTTATTAGAGTACCTGGCACACCAAATATACACCACTTACTTGAACATTGCACTGTTGCTTTCCAAATCTGAAAAATTTCTATTTCTGAGATCATCATTTAATACCTTTGTCAAAGAAATGCGACTTCTCTGTGAAAGAAGTGCTTCATCTATGTAACATCACTCCAGTCAGACTTCCAGCAATGCTTTGCCGTTGCCCACTGCAGGACAAACTCCCCTCACACCCCAGCTCAGGAATATTCTTTAGAGTTCAACTCCATGCTGGTCTTGTCTCTTTTCTTCCCCCTCCCCAAAGCAGAAGCTTACAGTTTGGCATGCTCAAATGTCATGACCAAGAATGACAAACTTGTGAACTAATAATGTTAAGGCCCAAGCACACCTTTTAACCTCTTCTCACCATACTATAACTATGTGTGTATATATATATATATAATATTTATAACTATGAGTGTAATTTAAAATTTTTAACAAAATGTTTTGGCATGAAATGTAGAGCATCACAATTCACCACATCTTCACTTTTTTTTTTTTTTTCCTTTAAAGGACAAACCCAAAGAACTGTTCTACAAAATCTCTCTGCACATTCAGTGTTTTAAATCATTCAGCATGTCTCAGCACTTTACAGATGTTTGTAGCCATTCTCTAATTGAAATGACAGTGTCATGCAATTATCCTTTGAAGCACAGTACACACACAAAACCCTAAATCTTTCATCTCTTGGAATCAGTGCATTAATTTAAATAGCACTTTTTCACATAAAGATTCAAGAGCTTTTACAGGAAGGAAAAAAAATGGTAGTGCTAAACATGCCTGTGTAACAGAAGTTAAGCAACTCATTTAGTACAGGTCTAGGACACAATTTTCTACAGGACGAAGTACCTCCAGGTTCCACTCCACCTCCTACATTCCAAAATACCTGTATCTTCCCTCAAAACAGACTTTACAGAAAACTTTCAATATAAGTACATAAGAAGTTGCATGACTATTTACATAAAAGCCTACAATACTCCTGGGAAAAAAAAAGAGAAAAGATCAGCTCTTGAGTTTTTGTTCTAGAGGCAACTCAATAGCTACCAGCTTCAGGAGAAATTACTAATCATTAAATGGTACCTCTCAAAAAGTAACAGTTACTAAAACAGTATGAAGAACAGAGCAGACGCAGGGAATCTTTGCTGGGTTACAGTTCACACCTACTGAAATCCTGTTGCTATGTTCTAAATAATGTGTGCCATATAATACAGGATTGGGAGACCTACTTGGTTAATTAAGGAACTTGTAAGACATTGCCAAGTACTGTTACCTGACCAGTGATCAATATGGCTTATGATATATGGCTTGTTGAAAACATAAAGATTGAAGTCATGATAATATTTCAGATTCGATTTAGTCTATGAAAATTGGTAAGTCACATCAGCACCAGTAAAAAATACACTCTACATCTCAATTTGTTACTAACACAGACTACAAGCACAACTGCGGCCAAACTTAGACCAGCTCTCCTAAAATACTTTAAAAAACTAAGGCTAAAAGACACTGGCATAGCTCTTGTTTAGCAAAACAGTGCTCTAACAACAACAATAATGAATAATTCTTAGTTTAGGCTGCAAAACCAAAAAAGTGATATTATGGAAGAGACTGAGTTTATATTTCACACCATTGACTAGTCTGCTGCACCTTGGAAGAATTATTCAGATTACACTGTTGCTGTAAGAGCTCTGTTGAAGTTAGGTTTGTTTAATAATCTGCTTCCAGGTACCAGAACATTAATAAACTCAACAGATCTTGAAGAATATTTTTCTTTCTTAAATTCAGGGAAAACATATCAAATCAAAACCCTTCATATTCCTGGCCAGAAAAGCAAATGTTCTTAAAAAAATAATGAGGGGGTGGGGGTGGCGCAGAAAAGGTCTTTTGTTTATTAACAAAAATAATGAATTTAGCATAACAGTTTTCTGTTTGTTAATCTGAAAAATACCTTAGGATGCAAATAAGCACCTAAACACTGAAATGAACCCAAAACCCCCTGCAAATAACTCATTTCTCATTTGCTAGCATCTAATTTAGCATTCAGTATTAAAAACTTCTCTACCCTTTCCAATTATAAAAAGATGTAGGTCAGCTTAATTTCCTTTAGTGCCGCTGGCTTGAAAGAGGAGAAAAAACAAGACTACAAGCACGGTGTAAACAATTAAGAACAATTTTAAATCAACGACCCATTCATGAATTAATATTACATTTATTTTGCCACCACTTCCATCACTGGGAACTACCTTTTTATGTAGCATTTATCCACATACAATTTGTAAACACAGGAGCCTCACTGTCTACACTTAGCAATTTTTACACTAGCAAAATAAATGTCAACGGTGCCTGGCAACACTCAAGTAATTATGCCCTTTCTCTCCCCAGAACAAAATATAGAAATGAAGAGATAAAGTATACCAGAAAAACAAATATGAACATCTTCAAGCTCAAGCCAAGTCTTTTTCTGTTGGAACCTGGGTATTTCTAGATGTCATCGGTATCTAAAGAGGACATTACAGAAGAGCAGATTTTATAAAATAACTTGCTGTTTTGTACTGAGCAACCACGTGTGGCTGGTTCAGATAATAAGATATTTATATTTCCACTTCAAAGTTCTTTAACAATCTACTTATTTCAAAAGTCTGTACTTACTACAAATTCTGGTAAACTAAGAGCTGATTAGTGAGGTCACCTGAACTTTGCTGCAGAAGAACTTACTTGTATGCTGAGGATCCAAACTTCTCATTCAAAGCGGTACAACAGTCAGGGCCTGTATCTCAAACGAAACAAAAAAACATGGAAAAAAATATCTAAACTTACTTGGATGAATAACCTACTTCAAAAAGCAAAAGTCTGCAAGGCAGCATGTGGTGGATGTGAAAAAAACCTTCATATTCAGGTATGGTTCCACAGCGGCTTAAGCCAAGTCTTACATCTCTTGCATAGAGTGAGGAGAAGTACCACATCTCCTCCAGTAAAAGTACCACATTTTACCTCCACTAAAATAATAATAATAATAATAATAACAACAGAAAATGCCTTTTAAGCATTATGACAGCCTTGCTCTAGAGTAACTGGTGAGTAGGGATCACGAGATGAGGCTAACAGATACTATGTTGGGTTTTTTGGGGGGGAAAGAGGAGGAAATAATAATCGTAAAAAGGTAGCCCACCATATATAAAGGTTCTTAGAAATGTGGACCTCACTGCCCAATTATTTTCTTGTATGCTAACAGTTTACACACTTTCAAAGAGAGATTGAGTGAGTACTTGGCAGATAGATTAATTTTAATTTCTGTCTATTTAGTAACTTTCATCTGATGCTGCAAGTCTTCAAGAGGCAGTCTTGTTTTGGCAGACTGAGTCACAGGAAATACCCAATAAGATTTCCACGTTCTTTTTCTTTTCTATGTGTCCTTTTATAGCTGTTGTAGGAGGAGAACACCAAGCTAGGTGGCTTCTTAGTCAGACCCATTTTAATCAGTCTTATTTTCTTACAGTGTAAGAAAAAATTACAGTGTGAGAAAAAAAAATTACAGTGTAAGAAAAAATGAAGCTACAGCTTTATGAAGCAATTAAATGCACCTTATGTGCACACAGTGGGAAGAGACTGTAGGTTTCAACTGAAATCTCATGTTCCTACAAACACTAAACTGCATATTGCATGGAAAATAATTCATAAAATACACATCAGTAACCACAGCAGACAAGCAGGACACGCACGTGTTCCTATGACTCATAAAGGAATTAGCAAGGTCAGAAAGTGCTGAGAAGAGAAACAGTGAAAAGGGAAATCCCAATTGCTGCTTGTTTGGCTTCTGTCTGCTACTCTGATCTCTGGTCACTGATGTATTTGGCTTAGACACCATATATGTATCGATGAACAGCAGTTATTCCACAACACTTTTTTCCACATCACAGTGGTGTATGCATTCTGCCCAGCTATCCTGCCTCTGTGCCTCAAACTTCACCACAGCACCTCTAATTTCTGTCGAGTAAAGCAGGCCTAGGTTGCTGCTCTGCCAAAGAAGCAAAAGCAGTTGTCCTAGGCAGCCACCAAGTACAGAGATGGGCTCTTTGCAGCAGCACATAGCAGAGCAAAGGACTGAAAGTTAAGGAGAGGTTCTGACAAAAAAAGGGAACACACTTTCATTGTAAGGACAGTCAGACACTGGGACGGTTGCCCCAAGAGGCTGTGCTGCCATCACTCCTGGAGGTTAAGGCCTGACTGAATAAAGCCTCAAGCACCCAGGTTGGATTAAAGAGCTCCTGTGTTTCCTTCCAGCCTTAGTAACACTTGGATTCAATGCCAACACACAGAAGGGACTCAGTGCTGCCCAGACTGTGCTTCTACAAGTCTCTCATCCATCCACCAAAAAGTCTCTGATTTGAGAGGTTCAAAACGTTACCTATGTAGATGTCAGATCAAGACAATTAATGCCTTCTCATTGCTGACAAAGTGCTGCATAACACACTGTGCAAAGCACTGTGCCTATGTATTTTTTTGAAGGTGAGTGTTGAGAGGTAAGATGGGTAAAAGTTGCAGCTGACACAGTGGTTTTTTATTTCTCTAAGGTTTTCTTGGTTTGGTGTGTTTTGTTTTTCAAGCCTACCTTCACCCAGGATGATGTTCTCATATTAGACACCATATCTGACTACATTTAAGATGACACGTGGCTATTGCATGGTAAGACTATACAATAGGAGTTGGATATGACATTTGGAGGCCTGGAGTAAGGCACCTAAATGTTCCATCCAGTCCTTCCTGCTAGCAACATGCAAGCAGAGCAAATACAGTAAAATCCTGAAATAAACCATCAGAATTGTGGTTTTTAATTTCCCATGACCTTGTGAAGCACGGGAAATAGCCATCCACCTACAGCCTTCCAATTGGGAAGTCTTTAAATACACAACTCCAACTTGGGGGAAAAAAAAAGAAAGCAGAGAAAAACACACATGAGTTTCCATATATGTAACAAATGCAAACCAGATAAAAGTCTTAAGAAATGGATACAAACTTGTGTGGAGATGAGCAGTTAACATGACACTTGACACTTCCAAGTGTCCCCTGTACACTTTGAGCTACAGGAAGATATAGAAAGCCACTATGTTCCAGAGGTGAAATGAATTAAGAAGCATGAGAAGCTTGTGCCAGTAAATATTTTACATATCAATTCATATTATCATATGTGATTCAGAGTTGGGGTGATTTGTTTTAACCTTTCCTCATGAAAAAGAAATCTATTGCCCCCACAGCTCTTACCAAAAAAACCCAAAACACCACCCAACCACTACCTTTTTAATGCGGGGTTTTGTTGGGGTTTTTTGAAGTGGCACAAAAAGATCTACTCAAACTATCTGCCATGAGAGATGCATGAATATTCACAATGCATAAAGCAAAACGGAGCAAGGCTAAGGTATGTTGAAAAGCTGGATGGATTTTAGGGAGATTTTTTTTTTTGCTTCTCTCACACACAAGGTGGAGGGTTATTTGTTTGGGACCATTTATGGGTTTGGTTGGTTTTTTTCTCAGCCTAGTTTTCAAAGGAACACATCTGGGATATATTACATTGAAAGCACAAACAAGCTGCTGGAAAATTGTCGTGCAAGTCTGGAGAAATTATAAAATACTTCACAAGGCTTCTGGTGGTTTATGAATGACTGCAGAAATTAATCCATTCATGATATTTACTCTCCTGTATCCTCAGTGAAAGTTGTATCTGTGAAACTCCATGGAGAAAGGCTATATCTTTCATTTTCAAAACAGTTTTTTATGAAAGTAGTTCTCAGGTACATTCCCCCCACCGAGTCTAGCCAGAAATCTCACTCTTCATATTAAAAATGCCCAATTCTCCCTTCTTTTGAGGGAGTACTCTTCAACCTAATGAATCTACAGTAGAAAAATAAGAAATTAGTTATAGACTAATTTACTTTTAGCTTTGAAAATTAAGAACTAGATTCAGCACTGTTTCACTAGACATAGTCAAACCACAGTCAACACAGTCAAAATGACGAAGCCTAAAGCGCATATATAGTCTATAATTCATTCCTTCTAGTAGAAAGCCAAACACTGTAGTCTAATTTTATCTTAAAATATATTTTTTATTTAATCATTTATTAAGTTTAACAAGTCCAAGTGCCAGGTTCTGCACCTGCGAAGGGGCAACCCTGGCTGCACATACAGACTGGAGGATCAGATGCTGGAGGCCAGCCAAGCTCAGAGGAACAGGCACTGCTCTCCTCTCTTTGGTGACCAGTGACAGAACTCCAGGGAACAGCATGAAGCTGTGACAGGGGAGGTTTAGGTTGGACATTAGGAAGAGGCTCTTTCCTGAGAGGGTGGTTGGCACTGGAACAGGCTCCCCAGGGAAGTGGTCACAGCACCGAGCTTGGCTGAGTTCAAGAAGCATCTGGACGATGCACTCAGTGCCATGCTCTGACTTGTCTGGCCCTGTGTGGAGCCAGGAGTTGTACTTGATGATCCTTATGAGATTCTATGATTGCAATCATCTCCTTCTCAACATGTTCAAGAAATGAGTCAGTTACTAGTTCTGAATATTCAGGTTTGGGATAAATCAGGCTCCCCAAAGTCATGAAGACATTCTGAAGACAGGGCAATTCCAAACACTGAGGTTTTAGAAGCAGCAAGTCTAGAGTGCTGCCCCATTTATCCTTTTATTTTTTTGACTTTCAGGGTTTACTCATTATTATTTCCTCCACAGCTATGAACATTACAACTTGCATTTGAAAACACTATTACAAACACCCAAGACTACTATTTGATCCCATTTCCTTCTGTGGTGGTTTGACCCTGGCTGGAGGCCAGATGCCCACAAAAGCCATTCTATTGCTCCCCTCCTCAGCTGGACAGGGGAGAAAAGAAAGAGCAAAAGGCTTACAGGTTGAGATAAGGACAGGGAGACATCACTCACAAGTTACCATCATGGGCAAAAAAAGACTCAACAAGAAATAAAATTAATATAATTCATTACCCAAAACACAGAAGGATAATGAGAAATAAAACCAAATCTGAAAACACCTCCTGCCCACCCCTCCCTTCTTCCCAGGCTCAACTTTATTCCCAATTTCTCTACCTCATCACCCTGAGCAGCACAGGGGGATGGGTAATGGGGGTTGCACTTCTTCACAAATTGCTCCAGTGTGGCTTCCATGGGGTGCAGTCCTTCAGGAACAGACTGCTCCAGTGCAGTCCCCCACAGGGTCTCATGTCCTGCGAGCATACCAGCTCCAACATGGCTCCTGTCTCCACAGGCTACAGGTCCTGCCAGGAGCTTGCTCCAGCACAGGCTTCCCACGGGGTCACAGCCTCCTCCAGGTGGCTCCACCTGCTCCACCATGGGGTCCTCCAGGGGCTGCAGATGGGATCTCTACCCCCCCCATCATCTTCCATGGGCTACAGGGGGGCCGCCTGCTTCATCATGGTCTTCTCCAGGGGCTGCAGGGGAATCTCTGCTCCAGCACCTAGAGCATCACTTTCCCCTATCCTTCTTCACTGACCTTGGTGCCTGCAGAGTTTCTCACACCTTTCTGTGGTGGCAAAAAGCTGTTGCTTCTTTCTTTTTTTTTTCCCTCACTTCTTAAATATGTTATTCCTGAGGCACTGTCACTGACTGGCTTGGCCTTGGCCAGTGGCAGGTCCATCTTGGGGCCAGCTGGTATAGGCTGTCAGACCTAGGGGAAGCTTCTAGCAGCTTCTCACAGAAGCCACCCCTGCAGCCTCACCCTACCCCCAGCTACCAAAACCTTGCCAGGCAAACCCAAAGCACCTTCAGAAAACAGTTCACACAATTACAGAATGGTAGCAGTTGGAAGGGACCTCTGGAGATTGCCAAGTCCAATCCCCTACTAAAGCACGATCACCTATGGCAGACCTATGGCTGCACAGGATGGTGTCCAGGCAGGTTTTTAATGTCTCCAGAGAAGGGGACTCCACAATCCTCTGAGCACCCTGTCACAGTGCTCTGTCACCCTCATAGTGAAGAATTTTTCTCTCATATTAAGATGGAACTTGCTGTGTTCCAGTTTGGGCCCACTGCCCCTTGTGCTTTCACTAGGCACCACTGAAAACAGTCTGGCTCCATCCTCTTGACATCCACTCTTTAGATATTATAAGCACTGATGAGATCCCCTCTCAGTCTTCTCCAGGCTAAAGACTCAGCTCTCTCTGCCTTTCCTCACAAGAGAGATGCTCCTGTCCCCTAATCATCTTTGTTGCCCTCACTGGATTCTCCTCAGTAGTTTCTTATCTAACTATAGGGAACCAAGAACTAGATACAGTATTACCAGGGCAGAGCGGAGGGGGAGGATAACCTCCCTCAACCTGCTGGCCACACTCTTAATGCAGGATACCACTGGCCTTCTTGGCCATGAGGACACACCGCTGGCTCACGGAGAACTCGCTGTCCATCAGGACTCCCAAGCTTTTTTCCACAGAGCTGCTTCCCAACAGGTTAATCCATAACCTGTACAGGTGCCTCTGGTTATTCCACTGTGAGGGCAAGACCCTTCACTTTCCTTTGTTGGAACTTCATTTGGTTCCTCTCAGCCCAACTCTCCAGCCTGTCCAGGTCTCACTGAATGGCAGCGGAGCTTTCTGGTGTGTCAGCCACTCCTCCCAGTTTTGTATCATCAATAAACCCACTGAGGGTACACTCTGCCCCCCCATACAGGTCACTGAACAAGACTGAACCCAGCACTGACCCCTGGGGCACACCACTAGCTGCAGGCCCCTGACTGGGCTCTACACCACTTACCACAATCCTCCGAGCCCTGCCATCCAGCCAGTTCTCAACCCACCTCACTGTCCACTCCTCTAACCCACAGTTCCTAAGCTTGCCTGTGAGAGTCAGTGCCAAAAGCTTTGCTGAAGTTGAGGTAGACAACACCCACTGCTCATCCACCCAGCCAATCATGCCATCACAGAAGGCTATCACATTGGTCAGGTATGATTTCCTCTTGGTGAATCCATGTTTATCACTCCTGATAACCTTCTTTTCCTCCACATGACTAAAAATAACCTCCAGAATAAGCTGTTCCATCACCTTTCCAGGGATGGAGGTGAGGCTGACTGGCCTGTAAATTCCTGGGTCCAGCTCTAGGTAAGTATTGCAAGAGACAAGACAGCAAAGGTGGATTCAACTTCAGAATCAACCAACTCATTATTTATCATTCAGGGCCGTTTCGTTAAAATACTATAAATTTTTAGAGGGTTATAATATTGTTTAAATATTAAGTAAGTAAATATCAAAATCCCAGAAGTTTTCTACAGAAAATCTATTTTAGTATTACTCTTCCAAAATATTAATATCTTCATCTACCTGAGACAATACAGTAGAGCAGCAATATGGACTGACCTCTTGCCATCTTTCAAACTACCTTTTTGCCCTACTACCTTGGAAAATAAATAATTTCTCCAGCACTTCCACTACCAAAAAGAAACTAGAAGACCCTAAACAACTTCTCTCATGTAGACAATTTTAAACAATTCAGCTGTGTATTAGTGTACACAGTTCTCATATTAGGGTACACAGCTCTCCTATTAGGGTTTCCTGCACCAGCAATTCCAGAAACCTCAATAGTTTCCTTCAGGATGATGGGCCTTTGACTTGGTCTCCCTGTAGTATCCTTAAAGCCAAACTAGTTAAATGTGGAACACAGAAGTGTACTATTAGGCAGTGGAATACCGCCTGGACCTTCAGACTCAAAAGGTTGAAATCAATATTATGAACTTCCACTGACAGCCAGGTAAGTGGCATCCCTCAAGGATCAATAAAATGCATCACCTTTATTAACAACCTGAACACTGGGCACTCTAAGCAAGTTTGTGGCTGACACCAAACTGGTAGGGATTGGTTAAGAGGCTGGAAGTCAGAGAGGCTATTGATGCCAGCCTCAACAGGCTGAATTATCTTCAAAACTTTACTAGGCAAGACTCTAAGCAACCTGATGAAAAGTGGCCCCATTTAGAGAAGGCTGGACCAGACAGCTTTTTCAGAGATCCCTTCCAGTCTGTATTACTGTTACAAACCTGTGCCTATTACACTGGACTCTACATCAGTGCTGAAAAATCTACAGCACCTGACTTAAAACATGTGATCAGACCTAAGGCAGGTTGTCCATACCATCTCTTGTGATGAGTTTCAGCTACAGTATCAACTCACAATATTATTATTCCTATTTAGGATACAAGTTAAAATCTCTTTACATTACCTTGAAGTTATTATTTTCACATTTATATGCCCTGAGCCACTAGTCTTAAACAGACAAAGCAGCAGTTTATTTCTGACTGGCAGAAAATCAATCTATCATTTAAGTGAAGCATCTCCAATTTGAGGATCAGACTAAGGCAATTTTATAAAATTTTATAAAATTAATGGTTTTCAGAGAAATTACTTGTTACAGTGAAGCTACATACACATTTTGGGAAAAAAAACCCCTGTCAGTTAAGTCATTTATATGACTATTTAGTGGTGCTTTCCCTTTAGTAAAATAACTGCTCATATCAACACTTCCCTCTGTGCTTTTCAGAGACTGAACTCACTTGCTTCCACTGGAATGCAAGATGTTTCATATGTTTACTTCAGTGCAAAAGTAGACCAATAGGCTGTTTCTACTCTTTACACTAAAATATTTTTTCTTCCAGATTGTCTTTTAAGTAGGCTCATCTTTGTTCCTAATGACTACTTAAAAAACAATGGGACAGACAGCATTTCAATCTTACGTGCTGGAGAAATAGCCTAGAAAGCACACAAAGAAATATTTATCTTCCCAGCCATCACCTACACTTATTTAGGGTTATTGGCTACATGACAGAGTGGCAAGAAAAGGCAGTAATTGGCAAGGCTGAATATTAACAAGCTTTTAACCACGAATTACAACCTGAACTAAATTGCTTTTCTTGCTGTAGAATTCAGTGCTCAGTGGAAGATACTTTACTTACATTGCATTTATTTTCCACCTAGTAACTGTACCATTTCAGACGATTCACCCCAAAAACAGGAGAGGAAAAAAACCCAACCATACAATAATGTTTTCCAAATATACATAAGCATTAAAAGATCATTTTAAAAACCAACCTTCCCAAAATTGCACTTAACAGTTATCTGCAAAGTCAAAAGGATTAGAGGGGAAATTAACGGCTTCTGCTACTTTTCCATCACCATCCTTACCACCCCAGTAGGAATGAGTGCAGGAATTAAAAAAACTAAGTACACCAAAAAACCACACAGTACTTTCTGGTTAGAATCCTGTGAACTCCAGCTGTAGGTACTGGTCTACAAGCTGCTTCTCTAAGAAAACAGCCTTACTAAATTCAGTAAGAAGAAAGTTATCCATATCAATGCTTGAGAAGAAATTACACCACTTTCATTTGTCTTTTCCACTGGAAAACTACTGCACTGCCCAGCCTTATCCCAAAACAATGTTATCCTAGAACATAGAGACCAGAGGTTTGGAAGGTGCACGTGCAGTGATTCAGAAGCTGCTACAAGGATTCTGCAATTTAAAACTTTCCAGACTTTTTAAGTTTATTATGTGAGTTCTTTGACCAAATAATACCCTGTCACTTGGTAAGTTAAGTCACCAAACCAACTGACTAAGGGTATATAAGCTTATCATGTACTAAAAAAGATGTAAAGAAAAGAAATGAGAGCTTTATTGACTTTGTACTGCTGATTTTTCGAATATCAGAGCCCAATATTCTATGACCAGGTTCTTTTAGCTAGTACATATAAAGAAAGTTTGTTGTTTACTAACAGGTTTTCTTGTTTGTAGATGTTAATGGTGACCCTGCTTACTGCAGGGGGTTTGGACTAGATGACCTTTCAAGGTCCCTTCCAACCTAATGCATTCTATGAAAAAGAAAAAAAAATTTTAAAAAGTGAATATGCCCTTTGACAGATATTGCCCAGAAGCTTGGCCAAAATCAGAATTCACAAAGGCACGAACAGCAAAACAGACTGATGTAAACAATCTCAATACAATCCTTTATCAGAATCTGAAAAGGTTTGTATAGCTCCTTTCACTCTCTCATGTATGTCTGAAGGAGGACCAATAAATGGAACCATACTAAGATGAACGTGTTCACCAGACAAAGCAATCAGAATAACCTAACATGTAATGAATGGTCATCCAGGTCAAATAAACATATTTTAGACAACTGTCATAACACAAATACCTCTGCGTGGATGGTAAGGCTATCAGTGGTCAGAAACAGGCTTTTTTCCAGTATTTTGAGCAAACAGTTATTGAGACTTTTCACAAACACACACAAAACAAACAAGTTGTTTTACAAAAAAACACACAGAGATTTTAGACAATACAAAAACACTGCCTAATTAATGTGAAGAGGTGGCTAGACCCATCTCTTCCATTTAACTGAATCCTTAGTTAGAGAATCATGAAGATAGATAGTGCTGAAGGCAAGCTTTTGGTCATAAGAATCCAACCACTAGTACAGGATTCCACTCTCCTCTTAACCTTCCAGCCATTCAGAGCAGGACTTCAATCCCATTACAACATACCCAGTAATTGCTATGCTTGACACATTTGGCATATAAATTTTCCTTAAGTTTTTCCAACTGGAACGCAGCAGCTTTCTGCCAGTCTACACAGCTCAGCACGCTGGGCTACTCTGGGAGCAGGAACTCATTTCTTTCCCCACAGCAAGAGCTCGTCACTCTCTGGTAACTTACACCACTGTCATTCCCTATGACACCTACCAAGCACCGCATACACAGTGCCTTCTGAAGAAGCGGGCAGACTCCTGGCAGCAAGCTGTGAGTGTGGTTTCCAAGAAGTCATACCCTCCTTGCTGTTCTTAAGAAGACAAGAGATGAACACAGACTGGCTGAACATCCTATGCAAACTCCACATTTGAATCACTTCTACCTTTTACTATTGTCCAGTATTCTCCACCAACAGGGCAGGAGACTGCTGTGTCTTGAATGTGGCAGCTTCAAGTACAAAATACACAGGTCCAAGTTCTTTAACCTTTTTAAAAATCATTCATCACTCTGTTATTAACAGAAGACTTCAGATGACTTCCACCTGGTTAGGTGAAATAACCTGTGTCTATAAGCACATTAAATAAAACCCAGCTAACTGTCCTTCCTAGATGGACCATGATTTTGATTCTACATACACACCTCTTCTGAGAGAGTAACCACAAAAATATTTGTTATTCTCCTGGTTGGGGTTCAGAAAAAAAAAAAAAAAAAAAAAAAAAGAACAACTTACCTACCCAGCTGTGCCAGAATCCTCCAGTGTAAACAGTTACAAAAGTAAAGCTGTACTTTCACCAGTGCAGCTTGTTTTACTTGGAGCAGGACAGAATTACTATAGCAATACAAAACATAAGTCTCATCCTCCTTACAAAGCACTGTCAGCGTGGCACAACAGGAACTCTAGGTGTTTCTTGGACAAATACAAGACAAATGTCAATGAGAAAAATGTTACAAGTAAACTTAACATCTACATCAAGTGAACACCTACAAACCAAAAAATACTAACATAGCTAAAAACGGTTATAAAGCTTAGTATTTTTAAAAGGAAACTTGCGTAGTAATGATAATTACATACAACTTAGTTACCTTTCACAACCTGAAGAACTGTTATGAGGCAACAAAACCCAGTATTTAGATTGAAATGGACTTTAAAGATTCAACAAGTTAATCAAGAAACTACTTTACCACCACTGAAAAAGTCAAAAAAAAAGCTTCAAGTATTTCAGAAGCCATTTTCAAAGCCACCACTACTTAGATAAGCACTAGTGCTGAGAAGATAAAAACCAGCCTTTACTTCTATTGCAACAGCCTTTACATACAAAGCATCACCACGACTTCCAACCTGTCACCATCTGTTTTCACCACCTATGGTTTCTGTCCTCCACTGACTTTAATACAAAATACATTCAAGAGACAGAACCATTGAAGACCTAGCTCTGCTGCCCTTCTATTGAACAGAAGAGAAATTAATCATTAACAAATAATGATCCACTAACATTTTTCATGCCTATGTCAAGGTAACTGAGACAACACAAATTTCTACCTTCCTTATTCCACCACCTTTCACGTTATTAAATTCTTCAGCTGCGTTGTAATTGAAATCAGATCCTAGATTTTTGGGGCAAGAACTGGTTTTGTATTCTACTTGGGGCAGAGAAGCTTCTAGGCACTACATGTCTTCTGTTGGTGCATTCTGTCAACAGTTACCCATTTTAATTTCACAGTATCAGAATCTCCTCTTACCATCGTTCTCCACCACAGTGGCATGCTGATCATTAAAGAGAAATTTATAGCATAAAATGGCTACTCCATTCCAGAGAAATATTATTTTTCTTGAAAAATAAGACAATAAAATACCCAGTAAAGTTTTAAGAGACCATGGCCTGAAAAGCAATTTTAGAACACAGACCACACAAACCTACAAGTGCTGAGGGGTTTGGGTCAGTGTGTACTACTACCAAGTCACTATGTACAGCAAGGTACATCTATGCTTAGCATCTAAAGAGAAAGACAACAAGATAAAAGGAGCCTTGCAGATTTTGAACTTCACTTTTCCAACAAGTCACCATCCATATTGCGGCCTTCTTTTGTCCAAGAACTTCAACTGCCTGTGCTGCATCAGTGCTTTGAAACATTTTCGCATGAATAAATACATATAGGAAAGACAGTACAAGTAAATACTCTGCAAAACATTCATGAGTAAGCAGTTACTCACAACTGACACTGGACACAGTTTTTGAAGCTGTCCACTGTCAGGAATGATCTAGCGTTCTCTAGTTAAGCAGTTCTTGGGAATGCATGTGGTAATGATTAAAACCATTTAAGAAATGTGGAATACTGAAAAGAGATAGCTCTGTGCAAGTACATGCCAGTCAAAAGTTTAATACTTACTACTCACAAGTTTCCCCAATGCTACCTTGTACAACAGGTATTTAAGTTTATTAACATTTGACCCGAAAAACATGATGGAATGTTTAATAACTACTTACAGAGTGATTAGTATAAAAATACAAGAAGTTTCCAAGAAGTGCCAATATATGTTGACAAGCAGCCTCACAAATGGGTGAGAACTTGCTTCTCAATGCCAAAATATATTAACCTTAATAAATAAGCCACCCTTAACACCACAGCAGAAGATACAGTAGCAAATTCACACCTAAGATTTTAGTGGATGGATGAGCAAGGAATGTTTTCCTGGAAAGCAAAGCTGTATTTTGAGCAATACTTAAAACAAACAAAAACCCCAACCACCACCAAAGCCACCGAACTGGCAAACCCCAAACCACACCATCTGAAAAACATCGAAGGCACACTAGCTCAGATAACTGGTTCAAAGAGCTAGGATGCTAGTCTCAACCAAAGAAACCCACTACCCAAAACCAAACAAAAACAGATTAGTGTGGATGGGGTACACAGCAGTGGCCCCTAAAATATGATGCTGTGCCATGACTGTCGCAATGTGCAAAACATTATCAACTGTGCTAGGACTAGTTTACACTGGAAACTAAGATACACCACTTTCAGAGCTCCTACAGAAGCACAGGTATTTAGGGGGCTTTGCACAGAACAAATGAATCACAATCTAGGAAGCTTGCATGCTTTGAAGCCAGTGGATTGAAGAACTCGCTTTTATTCCTCACTTTCCAAAGCCAGAATGTTGAAGGCCTATGCCAAAAACACTTTACCTAAACCTAAAGACTATGCAAGAAATTGTTCTCAAATAATAAAATTAGAAATATTTCTACTGTTCCTAAAATTCATTCCTCATCTTCTGATACCTTCTTGCATGAAAATGTCTGCTGTGAAAGTGCCCAGGACATCACATAAAAAAGATTAGTGGTTTCAGGTATGGAGAACACGATTGCATCTTCTAGTGCTGTTTTAAAAACAAACATCTTACTTTCTAGTGTTACTTTAATAATCTATAATGTTAACCAAAAGAAGAACTACAAGTTTTTTTCTACAGTAACAGTGGTCATCATTAGTGCAAAATTGTGGACTAAGTTCTAGCTTTGTTCAAAGCTTCCTGTGGCCTTACTTATTAACTGCAAAAGAAACCCTAAAGACTTAGTTATCATTCTTCTGAATTCCTCTAGGAGTATTCTAAATCAATGCCAGATTTTTATACTAGTAGCAAACCACAGAGGACAGTGGTCTTGGCTGATAAAAATATCTTCCTCTGCCTTCAAAAAAATGCTCTTTAAACCACTACATATTTTCCAGCACAGGAAATTCTTTTGAGTTCCAAACTGAATAATATTTACACCTGAACATCTTCTCAGAGCTGATATAAGTTTTTCTTTCACTACTGTTGTGCGGACCGTACTTGAACAGGCAAGTGTCTCCCTCCGTTCCATCATCCAAAAGCCCTAGAACTCATCCTCTGCCAACAAGAAGACATAAAAAAAGTCTCAGGTCGTGACAGGTCTAATTTATTTAGACTAAATGGCACCTCGCCTGTTCGGATGCCCGCACTGTAGCGACTGCAGTATACCCCTCTGACTGCATGACAGGCCTTCACGATTTTCCAAGAGGTTGTAGGCTGAAAGCATCACCACCGCAGCTGGCCCACGCGAGAAGCCCGGGCACGGGCGAGGAGCGCTCAGGAGAACGGCACCGGCGCGCACGGTCTGCGCCCCCCCACCCGCACCGGGAGCTCCCCAGCCGCCGTAGGCACACTCCGGCCGGCAGCGCCCTGGCGCGGCTCAGGTGCGCAGCGGGGGCCGCCCTCCCCGCTACACCCCGCTCCCCCCGCATCCCCACGGGCTCACCTCGGCGGCCGGGATGTTCACCACACCTGTCGACCTCCTCTTCTCCCTCAGCTTCCTCTTCTCGATCTGCCCCTTCCCCTTCCTAGCGCTGGGGCCCGAGCTCTTTCCCTTGGCGGCCAGCTTCTCATCGCCCTCGGGGGAGCCAGGCGCCGCGGCGGGAGGGGGCTTGGCGGCAGGCTCTGACCCCCGGCCCCCGGCAAGGGCCGTCGGCGGCTCCTTGGGGGGAGCGGCCCGGCCCAAGGCGGCGCTGGGGAGGCCGATGCAGTTGACGGCCCCGACGACGGGGGGCGCCGCGCGGTCGGGCGGGGCGGCCGGGCCCCCGGGGGGCAGGTTGTTGTTCAGCTCGGTGGAGGGGGCGACCCCCGCGGCTCTGGCTTCTCCCCCGGCGGCTGCTCCCGGGACGGGCGGCGCCTGCTTCGCCCGCATCTTCTCCCGCTTAGCTTTCCACTCCTCCAGAAAGTCCGTGGTGCTGCCCCCGGCGCTGCGGTAGCCACCGGTCGCCATGTTCCCAGCGGGCTGGACGGCGAGAGCGCCCCACCAGCACCTCTGCCGCCGCCCGCCCTGAGGCGGCTCTGCTGCCGCCCGGAGAGAAGAGGTCCCGGCGGGGCGGGCGGGAGATTCGGGGGCGGGGAGAGAGGCTCAGCAGCTCAAACACCCTAGAGAGAAACAAAAGGGGGAGACGTGAACCGTCCCGCAGCGCTGCCCGTCCTCATCCCGCCGCCCTGCCATCTCCCCTGGAAGCCCCCCGGCCGGGGGCAGGAATCTCCATGAACCGCCCGCCCTCACACGCTGAGCGCCCCGCACGGACTCCCCTCACCCCAACGCGCGGGGCCGCCTGGAGGTGCCCGCCTCCCCCGCTCGCCGACGCCCGCGCTCCCTCCGCTGCCACGACGACCGCCGAAGCACCGTCCCTCGCCCCCGGGGCCGGAGCGTGTGCCATCCCCCCGACGCCCGCTTGCCTGCCGGGGGAACCGTGTTCCCGCGCTGGGCGGGACGGAGGCGTCAGGCGCTCACCTCCCGCCCGGCGGGGCCGCGACTCGGGCGCTCCCCAGCGCCGGCGGCACCAGGTGAGCGGCACCGCCTCCCGCCGTCCCGGAAGGAGCGGTGCGGCCCCAAGGCTCCCGGAGCTCCCCCTCCCTTCCTCCCCCCCCTCTTTCCCCATCGTGGCGCGGACAGAGCCGAAGCCAGGGCGGAAACTGCCGAGATGGCCTCAACAATGGGGTGAGGGCGGGGAGGCCCCGCCCGGCCCGGTGCGGTACGCGCCGCGACCTGACCGCGCCGGCCGCCGGCCCGCTGCGGGGCATTGCCACTCCGCCAGCTGCCCCGGGCAGCGCCGGCACGGGAACGGATACGGACCCTTCAACGCTCTCGACGAGCGGCAGCGCGGGCAGGAGGTGCACCGCGGCCGCGTGAGAAGCGGAGCTGAGCGGGGCACCGCTGCCCGCCCCCCACTTCACGGGCTGCTTTAAGGGGTGGCGGGCGGGGGTCCGCCGGAGCCAAGCCGAAGGAGGCGGTCTGGTGTCACTCCACACCCACGGGGTGCTCCAGCCGAGCCCGCCCCACACCTGCCGAAAAGCCTCCGGTGAGAAGGGGGCCCGCCGCGCCATGCCGGCACACCCGGCGTGGAGCCGCCTGGCCACAGGGCAGGTGCCCGAGGGCCGGCCCGAGGGCTGGCGCGGCTCCCCAGCACCGCCGGCGGTTGTCACCATCGCCACGGCGAGAAGCCGCGTGTAAAAGCCCGGCTCGGTCGAGCCTCTGGCTTCGGCTGCTATTAGGGAAACGCCGCGCTGCGGACAGAAGCGCCGGTTTGGCCTGGAAACGTGGTGACCCGCGCCGCGCTTCCTTCGTCATTATAACGGGGTCGAAGCACGGTGGGAAGAGCCTTGAAGTTAATTGCTCCCGCAGCATAATAACTTCCTCCCGGCTGCGGCTCCGGTGGGCAGACCGAAGTCACTGAGCGGAGCTTGCTCCCGCAGGCGGGAGGTTGGGAAAGAGCCCGAGTGTTCGTGATGTTGGAACAAGGATTCAAGGGGTTTCCGCCTTGTCACGCTGCAAGGGCTTGAAAGATGTCTTGTTTATAAATAATGCAGCCTTCAGTGCGGAAATCTAGCTCGGTTAAACATTAGGAAAGGCGAACACGCATGGAATGTAATGGCAGCGGGCAGTATCCGTCAGACGGTTTGTGTAGGCGACCAAATGGCTCAGCCTGCATGGAAGGGAAGACTCAGGGGCTTGGGGTTGGGGGGTTTTTTGGCTGTATTCGCCAGGTCTCAACAGCACCCTGAAAACTGATCATGGTGATTTTGGAAATCACTGCTTTCAATAAATTTGTGGCTTGCTTAAACCTGCTTTAATTAGGTGTATGCTGAGGGAACTGAAGGGGTGTATCAGTGCTACCTTTCCAGCAGGCTCAGGACAAAATAAAAGCTTACGTCAGAGACAGAGGAAGTCCATCTAGGCTGGGTTTATGTAGCTGGGAGCACGTTCCCACCTTTGCATCACTTCTCTCTTTCAGATTCAGCTCGGAATTCTTTTGGTTATTAAACTTAATTAGGGATTCAGAATATAAACTTTGCAAAAGTTTTTTGTTTCATTTTACAGGAAAAAAAAAGAAAAAGAACTGCTGCTGACTTGGTTAAAAAATACTTAGCAAAAAGGGGCCCCAAATATCTGGCATGAGACTGTCTGCACCCTACAGTATAAGTAACCGGCTTGGTCCATGTAACCCCTTTAACCTTTGGCGCATATCTCTATCCTGTTCTCTTCCACAGCCATAGGCACCGTCTCTCCCTACCAGAAAGGAGATGGTGAAGACATAGTCCTACAGTTCTTTGCCTTAGTAATCAGCAGTACAGAATTAGTAAAGCTGGTCATGTTTCTATTTGCAGATCAAGACCTTAACAAAAAGTTGTAACAAAAGTTTTGACTAAGCACTCTCATAAAAAAAAAAAACCGTTCTTGCCTGCAGTCTTCTCTCTAGAGTTTATAAGTTAGAAAACTACTCAATGTTTTTGGGTTTTTTTTATAGAATTCTGGCCTTTCCCATTTTTTAATTTTTTTCCCTTTTATACAATGAAGAGCTTTCTTGAGAGAACCACATAACTATGCCAAAAGCAGTATTCTGCCCCCCGCTATGACATCCCGTGAGCAGCACAGAGTCAGATTAGGAAGTCATTTCTTAAGAGTATGTTGTGTACATGAAGGAATACACTGATGTGTTTTAGCTCCGTTCTCTCTCACCCCAGGTCTCCCCAGCCACTGCCTGGGCCCTCTCTGTGCAGCAGTCCTTAGCAGCTAGCAAGGCATAGGCATGCTCAATGACATTTCCCATCCTATCTGCCCACCTTTCTTACGTGTAGGAGGTGCTGATTCCAGGCTTTAGCTGCATCTACCATTGCTGTTGGATTATTATTCCCCCCCCCCAATCTTCTATAAAAAACATCGTGGGGGTTTTTTAGTGCCAAAAAAGCTTTGTGTTCCTTACAGTCTGTTATACATTAACAGAAGTTATGTTGTGGTGAGTGAGGTTGGGCTTAAGTGCCCAATACAAAAATGCTGACTGTCAGATGTTTGCATCTCAATAAGGTTGTCTGTGCTGGAGAGCTTTCAGGGATAAAGTCCCAAATAGTTTAAGTATCACGCTGCATGTTTTCCTCTGCCACAACGGAGGACCGCTTAATTGCGTGCAAACATTTTTAGAACAGCACTTTTTTTTCTTACCAAAAAAGAAGTATTTCAGGACATTCTTAAGGCCTAGAAATACAATTCATTTTATTAGCTGAGTTTTAAGCTGGCATAATGACAAGTGTCTGTAAGCCTTAAGATACTGGGGTTTATATATTCATTATTATGGAATGAGACTCTCCCCTAGAGCTAAAATTACCACCAGGATTGGGTAGGATGATCTTGATCTCCTTTGCCAGGCAAAAAACAAAACACTTCATCTTTCAATTTAGAATAAACCCCATCATTTATTCTTAAAAATCTTGAGGAAATGAAGTGCCTTTGGGGTTTGGGCGCTTTAAAGCTGGTTCCTTGGTAAAAGGTTTCAAGCTGCTTAAGGTTTTTGTAATTTCTTCTAGAGATTCCACCAAATTATCCAACCTTAACAAGGTTCTGTGTACAAATTTTTTCTGAGTCGTAATCTTTTCTGCAGTGGCAGTTTTCAAGGGCAGGAAAATAAAATAATGAGCACAGTAACATACTATTGGCTGAGGAAATGAAGGATGACATCCAAATTCCTGCCCAATAGCTGTTTGCTCATTACCACCGGGCACCACACGTAGCAAATGTTTGTTATACCCACTGGTGCTGGTATGTCCCCCACCGAAACGCTCCCTCCTCACACTCTTCAGCATCTCTGGCGGCTCTCCCCAAAGTCTCTGTGGAGATTCCTGTACTTGCCTGCCCATCTCACACACGCATACTCATACTCATCCTTCCGCTCCAGACTTCACCCTGCCTCTGCCTGTCTCACCTCATCTTCCATGAAAATCTTTGGCTGAGTGCACCTACCTCCTGCTTCCCGTATCTGATCCCCTTTGAAGTCCATTCAGTCAGAACTCTTCGTGTTTCTTCTCCCAATACGAACTTTTTCAGTCACATACTTGTTCTACCTGCTTTATCGCTCTTGCTTTATTAAACTAGGTTTATTAAACTTGCTCCGGTGCTGTTCCATTAAACCTTCTCTCTCTGCTGCTTTAAATTTCACCCACTGGATAATCCTCACACCCATCGCTGTACCTCAACTAACCTATCTACCTGCTTATTTCTGCACTATCCTTCCAGAAATGCTGCTCCTTAAAATTACAGTGACTCGGTGAAATCTCACTGCCATCTTTTCGTAGAGATGTCCGTTCCTCTTTTTACCCATAAAATTTCAAGAACCTCTCTTCAAACCTTTCACATTAAGTCTCCTACTGTACTCTTGCCCTCTAATCTTCCTGTAAAATCCCCATTTATCCTCCATGACATTTCTAATGTCAGATCTCCCCCTATAAGTGAAATAATCCTCAACCATAGCCCTGCTATCCCTCTTGACTCTCCCTTTTAACCTTTTCTCGCTAATGCTTTCCAAGCCAATGCCCTGCTGTCCTGTGGCAGTACTTCCCTCTCCCACCACTCATGTTGCCTTGGACCACGTGCCCAGGGTGAGAGAAAACCTACCAAAACACACTCTGCAAGCGTGTTCCTCCTTGCACTCTTTGGTTATTCCCATTTAGATCAATAATAGAATATTTAATATTTCTGTCAGGGACAGATCAAAAGAGTTCAAAACATGAGGTGGCTGCCATCGTTTTGCCCACTGGCCTCTTTCCCACAGCTTCAGGAGATTCATTTGTGGTGGATCCCAGTGAAGGTGTGGACCTGTGGTGGGAAATGGGGAGATGCTGGTAGCATCATTCAGGCAGCAAAGTGACTGTGTATTTCCTCTCTAACCAACTTCCTTTTTTTAAGGGTAGGGGTATGTGTGTCTGTTTACATCTGTACTGTTTGCTTTTCAAACTCTCAGTCTTCTTACCTGCCAAAATAAATTCTGTTATTGCTTGGGTGTGGGGGTGTTTTTTTGTGTTTTTGTCTAAGTGTGGATAAACTGCTATCCCTTGCAATTTAATATCACTTTTTGCCACTTGTGAGCTATGCAGTCTATTCAAATCTGTGAGGCTTAGCCTGTCATTGTGGATTCTTATTTCCTCCACTTTCTTTCCAGAAATCAATTAAATTATTCTTTCTCCTCCCCCCTGCCCCGGAGCTTGGTGTCACAGCGCTAACCTTCTGGCAAGGTTTCCTCTGTAAAGTTCTAACAATTCTTGTCACTGTAGTCAGTGGTTTAACTGGATTACTTTCTTATGGCTTGTGCCTGGAAACTCATACAAATCTGACAATCCCACTTTTACTAAAATATCAATTTTATCCTATTTTCTGTGCTACTGAATTGATTTAAAACTTTTCTTTTTTTCCTCCCAAGTGCCAGGGCCCGATTCGAAATCTTGTATGTAAATACAACAGAGCTTTGTGAAATAGCAGGATTTATCAGGGGGGGTTATTAACATTCACCATGTATCCCAGAGTCCATCTTATACTCTGGTTTCTGTATGTGTTTTACCAGTCTTCAACTCTGCTGTCATTTGACCACAAATAATTATGTCATTTCTTTGAACTAGTTTGACAAACTAGAATTACTTCTTGTAGCTAAGCTCACCTAGCTGATGGAGGGGAAAGAAAGTAAACTCACAGAAAGAACTTTGCTTGATTTTTCAAGTATTTAATTTTGTAGTATGAGAAATTGATGCAGAGATTGGCATCTGTCTCTGGCTGGCAGTTGTTGGATGAGAATGACAGCGGGGATGGGAATGGATTCGGTATCTCTGCAGATGACTTCAAAGGCATGACAAGAACCTTTTCTGCCACGATTCCTACTCTCACTCTGTAAGATGGTCTGTTGCTGCTTCTGTTCTGCACTCTGTGAGGGTACAGACCGGTGACTCAGCTCACCTTATGGCTCCTTGCTATTTGTGATGAAGTTCAGTCAGCGTGGCTTTGAAACAGTTTATTGAGCAACCATGCTACCTCTTTTTCTACCCATATAGGTACTATCTAGGGACACATTTGAACAGTGAACCAGGAGAGCATGCCCTAGAGAAACCTGTTTAGGAGTAAGGATGGAAAACAGATCTGGAGTCAAAATATTACCCAGTGAGGTATAAGAAGGTAGAGAAAAAACGACACTTACAAGCCTCAGTGCTTGGGAGAGAAGGGAGGAAGGGGTGGATGCTCTGAGCCAGGCTATAAATATGCTTGAGGAGCAGTCTGCAGAAGGCATGGAAGCAAATCCCCACCAGCAAATCAGTAGGGCTAAGTTATGATCTAAAGAAGCACTTGGAGGAGACAGGTTTTCAATTATGGCCCCCCCCTTTCTGCTCACTGTGAAGGAACCTAGAGAGCATCTTACAGCGCAGCTCCTCAGTACGAAGGATCCATTGATACCAAAGTATTGGAAAGAAACAAAACAAATTGAGGAAATGAAAAATAGCAATTTGCCAAACTAAGTGGCAGTGCTAAAGTAGATGGAATTCAGTGTAGATAAATATCAAGGGACTTACATTGGTGTAAATTTGCCAAGGTAACAAGCTATCTAGACATACTTGAGCAGTGCTGAGTCTGTCAAACTGAAATGCTCCTGCAGAATGTCCATGCTGCTTGACAGTAAGGATACCTGAGAGTGTCAGGCTGAGGAGTTGGATCTGTCTGGCTCAATAGTCCAACCTCCACACTTGCCCTTTTGGGAATGAACAGCTTTCACACAGAGGTGCCTCTGGTACTTTCATGGTACTCTTCATGAGAGAGAGAGTGAGAGTGAGCTCATATAGTCTTCCAGCTGTAAGCTAGCCTTGGGTGTTTTCTGCGGCATATCCTCTAGACCCCAAGTGGGCAGGTGGGCTGCCACCATCTTAGCTAGTGGGGGAGCACCAGGTTATCAGGCTGATGTGCCATCTAAGATACTGTCTATCGCCTTGGTGATGAAGAACTGACTGTACCAATCCATAAGACAGAAATGAAATCCCAGGTTTAAGTTCCCCTTAAGATGACCCTAGGTTATTTGAATAACACTACCTTTGTTGCTTTTTAATATTTATTATATGTTTCCAGCACCTGCAGAACCGATTGCTTTTTAAAGACAGCATCCTCTGGCCATGCTCACCTCTGTACAACTAACTCTTATTACAGTTTAAAACACAGCTGAACGGATTTTGGTCCACAACAAAGACAACTTAGTTCCCATCTTTCTGTGTCTCCATCTGGAAGCATGCCAATAATTAGAAACCAAATGTGGTCACTGAGTCACTGTCGGTCCGTGTCTTGTTGGTACCGGTTACAATTTGTAACCCTTTAGGGCTGTTGGTTTCAGAGGTTTTTGACCTATAAAAAGTCAGTAAAGAGGAATTAGGTCTCCCAATTCTCACTATGTACCTCCTGGCTAAACTGTTGTACCTGCATCTTTTTGATCTCACCTGTGAGGAGCTGCACGCAGTAGAAAAAGGCAACAGGCACAAAACTACAGCCCAAAAGAATCGTAGCTGGGGCTGACAGAGAGCTGACTAAGAAACTTGGCCTTCGCTGACAGGCAGTAGGTGATGCATGTGGAATTCAGCCTGATGGCTCTCTACAATGCTTTGTTTGAGCTATCCCTTCATTTGGCGATTATTTTTCTCCTGCACCACAGTATTCCTCGGGCCTACTGTGTTTCATACGATGGACGGTAACGAAGTTGCCTTGTGAAAGGAATCAGGCAGATATTTCAGGAATTTAGTACTGGTTATTAGTAGCAATCATCTGGAAGTGTCCAAAACAAACACAAACAGCAATCAATCAATGGCTGTGACATATCAGTGAGTGTAAGCAGAGGGAGGGGGAAGCACTTGGAAGAGTTTAGTATCAGTGTTTATGAAACCAAACAAACGGCGAGAACAGCTTAAAGAACTTAAAAAGAAGTTCCTACTGTTAAAATTCTGGTGCTATTTTATATTACAAAACTTATTTCAGTGATTCATGGCCATGCTGAAAACATATAGGATGAAAGCTGGGGACTGGATTTTTGTGTGAACCGTTGGAATGGAACCTATACCGTGTGCCTGTATTGTCACCAGGTTATACACACCAATGTGGACGGTGCTTAGAAACGATTTTGCAGCTCGCTCATAATAGGTAGGCCTTATATGCTGTTTCAGGGTGAAAACTGCCCAAGTATGTAAGATGACAAGCTTTAGATACGTGTTAAAAAGATGTTTGAAGTTAAGAAGTTACTTGAAAGAAGACAAGCTGCATACTTTGGCCTTTGCCTCCAAGCACACTCACAGTGTAGTAGTGTTTATTCCCAAGGCAGGCAGTAGGCCCCAACAGGCCGCACCTCCTGTACTTCCTTTACTGTCGGGGTGAAAGGAGATGAATTAAGAGACGGTGAGTGGCTGCTTGCCTGCAGACACCTTGGCAGGGAAGAAATGTAAGATCTTTCACTGCTTTCACTCTGAAACTATTTAGAGAGAAGTTGAAAAATAGGAAAGGGACCGAAGGAAAACGGTGCTGATTCCTGAGGAGGAGAAGTAACTGGATTCAGTGGGAACAGGTGACTTGTAAAGTGTGCTTCGTTTATGATAAAACCACCCCCTTGGATTAGAGAGAAATGAGAGTAGGTGGGAACTAAATGGCTGAGTAGAGACATTCCTACTGAGTAGAGATTAGGTTATCAGTGAGAAAAAGATCCAGTGGTCAGGAGAAGATTAATGGGGTCTCTGAAACTATTAGGGATGTGTGCTCCTGAGGAACTCCGGATAAGGCAGCGTGAGGAAAGGGGGAGTAGGAGGTGAGTAACAGAGATGGAGGGAAAGCATGCAAAGCGTCGAGGCTGCTGAGTTGTGGAGGGAGGAATTGTGGACAGTAGAGAAGTCAACAGGAGACACAACTCAGAGCAATTAGTGCAGGAAGAAGTGACCAAAGGTTAGGTCTGAAGGGGGTGTGAAACAGGATAGAGAAGCAGCACATGCTGAGTGGAAAATGCAAGAAGGAAGGAGGATGGAAGATGGGCTGGGTGGGGGCAGCAGGTCCCAAGAAGGACTGATTAGGAAGTGCAGGGCACTCAGTGTCCAAGGAGGGGCTTGGTGGGTGATCTGGGTGACACACAGGAGTGACTGAGAATACTGACAGCTCACATGAGCAGAAGACGGAGGGAGCCTGTTCTCCCCAGCAGCTGTGGCATGTCAGCAAGCTTGTAGTGACTTGTTAGTGAAATACAGAGTTCTTGGAGTCAGTGCCTGCGTGCAGCAATTCTGCGTGCCACTCCCCAGACAGGGGAAATTCAGAGAGTGCTCAAGGTCCCAGAAGAACAGGGAATGTAGTTACAGCTCAGAGGCCTCTCACACAGAAAATAATTACATTTGGTGGCTCAGAAATAGGGCAGAACCCTAACCAGGCAGAACTGAGGAGAAAAGGTTGAGGAGACTGGAGGAGGATGTGAGTGAGTGAGCATGGTCTGCTGCATGGCAGTGGACAGGGAGGAGAGGTTGAAGGGGGCGAAGGGAGGACTGCAAGGAGCTCAAAATATGTACAGTGCTCTGGTTACAAAGTGAAGCAGCACGCAGTCATATTGAAAGAGGGTTGAGCAAGAAGGACTTAACCAGGGTTTGGGCATTTCAGCAAGTTCAGTGCTGCTATGATCTGCTGGCTTGACAACTTCTGATGCAAAGCATTATTTTTTGGTTTTTGCTTTTTCCTCTCTCTCAGCTGTAGCAGAGCTGTCCTGGGGTGCTTGGTAAGCATCTACCCCTGGTCTCTAAGTCTCTTCACAGTGATGTATGAGAGTGCTCACTGCGCAACAGGTCCCTGCCTGCACTCACCAGGGGACATGTTCCCCCAGACCCACTGGCCAGCCCTCCTTGGGGTACAGTTTTTGCCTCCCGATGGGATGGATTTCAGCTCACCAGCCAAGCTGAGAGCTTGCTCTGCCAGTCTCAGGCTGTTCAATCGTGCAAGCTCCTTTTGGAGGCTTGCAGTGTAAGATACTTAAAAAGAAGCCCTTGCCACATTCGGATCACAGCAGCTCATCCCCTTGTGTCTAAATTAATTCGTGATTGCTGAGCCCTGTCACACTTCCCCTGTCATCCGGGAGCCGGCTCGGCTTACAGCAGCTCACCCTCCTGTGAGGGGGTCCCTGTCCATGGCAGCGGGGTTGGGACTTGATGATCTTTGAGGTCCCTTCTAACCCAAAGCAGCCTGTGATTCTATTTCCTACGGCCCGGGGAGGAGGAACGGCTCTGGGAACCACGCTGCGCTCCCAGGCGAGCCCCGGGCGGGTCTCAGCCGCCTGGGTCGGAGCTGCCCGGCGCGGTGGCCGCTGGCCCCGCGGAGGAGCTGCCGCAGCCCGGGAGCAGCGAAGCCGACTGGTGCCACCTCCCGGCTCAGCCGCCCGGCGGCGGCGCTGCCCCGACCCGGGGCTCCTTCCGCGGGCTGGAAGCCGGTCGCGGCGGCGGCGTTTCGAGGCGGTAACTCGAGGAGCAGCAGTACCAGCGCCGCCGTGCCTCGGCAGCGGTGCTCTCCCCGCGCACTTACAGCTCGGGATGGGGTTGCTGCTTCTTTTTAATGCACGGGACTGAAGGAGGGCAAGAACGGCCCGGAGCGAAGGCTCCCTTCTTTCCCCAGAGCGCTGGCGTCTCGTACCGGGGGAGCCGAGGAAGAGTTACTAGGCAATTTACTTACAATGCGGCACCTACAGCCACTGATTAAGTGGGAGGAAAGAATTTATATAATTTGCTGCTTTTCACACAGCCAAAAATAGAGGCGTGCTGGTAACAGCTGGAGCATCTCGCCCGTGGTGTCAGGGGCTGATGTCAATGTGGATTTTCATCTTTAGTCGAACTCATTTTCTCCTTAAATCCTCTTCCTGGGCAGTGACGGGACTGTGTATCTACACGTGTGTTTTGTGTGAATGTTGTGTGAATGCCTGTGTTGTACCAGCTGATACAATGAAGCCACGCTTTTGTCTTCGGAAGATTCAGGGTGCAGGTCTGGGTAACCGCTCACAGAGTGCAGCAGCTTTACCTTACCTGGGATGCAACAACTCCCACAGATCAGGCCAGGCCTTTTCTGAGGTGCAGTTGGAACAAGGGTGTCTAACGGAGGCACAAGTGAGGGCAAGGGGGCTATTGTCCCTTTTCTTTTTTGGGGAGATAAGGGGACAGGGAGAGGCAAAGCAGGCAGCGGTGCAGGCAGCCAGGATGCACAGCACAGCCCCTAGTTTGCTAAAAGAGGAATTCAGCCCAGTGAGTCCCCACTCAAAGGGCTCTGTAGTGGAACAGGTGGAGAGCAGAAAGATGGCACCAAGGAAACAGGTTCTTCTCACTCACCACCCATGGTTTTGGTTTTTTGAGCTGTTTTGTTTGTTTGTTTTATTGTTGTTTTGGTTTGGTTTTGGTCGGTGGTGTTTTGTTTTTCCCAGCAAATAAAACAAAGGGAAAAGATCACACTAGAAGATGAATTGTGCTGTCTTGGCTAACTACTTCTGTTCACTTTAATCAGTTTGCAAAACAGGCTGTGTAGAACCCAAGGTAAGGAGGGTGAAATAATTAGCTGGAATGTGGGGCTTTTGTCCCTGTGGTAAGTATCCCTGGGCCACAGCAGAAACATTAGACATCCAACAGGTGATGTTTTTGGAGGAAAAACCCCCGAACAGTTCCTCCTTTCTCTAAGGCTGCATACTTTTGCTATCTAATCTGCAATACAAAACGGGGAGGTGCTGACACAAGCAAGAACAGCCGATGACTTCATCAGCGTGGCAGCAGTTCTCCCTTTAAAAGTGTGAGCAAATTATCATCAGTTTGGGAGGTTTTGTTTTGTTTTGAAATCTGTCTTCTACGCAGGAACCTGCAGTCACCTTCAGGACTGCCCCAGCCTCAGTTTAAACCTGCTGAGGTGGAGCCCAATGCTCCTTGCTGTTAGTTACTAACAAACCTCAACTGCTGCTCTTGCCATCAAAAATGTAAAGCACAAAACTCTCATCACAAGCTTTTTTTTCCCTCCCTTGTTATTAGTGGCTTTGACCTAAGAACTGGAGGAAGCTGAATCACCACAGCTGAATGCTAACACTCTGTATGTAACCATGCACAGCGAGAACTTCTGAAGAACTAAAGCACATCCTCTCCTCTGTCCCCCAGCAGGCAGAGTGGCCGCTCCTACATGGGGGAGAAACCTCTAATTTCATGGAGGTGACCAGCAGAGCTGCAACAAAACTGTTCTACAATTTAAAGCAGGTGGGAAAGCAACCCCTCTACAATGCAGTTACAATTGTTTCTCCACTCTTTAAAATTAGGCTGCACAAAAAATTCCACGGTGTTTGTGTGGCTGTGGAGTTTCTCTTTTTCAAACTGTACATTATGCAGTGCATTTGTGTTGTGTTTTACTCTGACAGTCCTTCAGGCTGTAGCTGGAAATTAAATTTAATCTATAAAATGTATTAACCTCACAGTTGCACAATTAAAGGCTCAAAACTACCTCCTGCCCATGCTGCATCATGTCAAGTTGGAGAAGCTGAAGCTACCACTGAAAGAGAAAAGCGACTCCCAGTATGACTAGAGGTGTTGCTGCCTGCGCCTTCCACACTAGCCAGGCTTGAGGCCACAGCCACTTGCTCGCCCCATGGAGGGGCTGGTGCTCCCTGGGGAGGCCCATCTGGAGCTCCCAGGACCTGTGGCTGTGTGTGTTACACCCTGGCAGGTTTGGCCACCTCCGGTTACGCTTCTGCCACAAGCAACACATAAAGGTGCAGGTTCCTTCCCGGAGGAGCTGGTGTGCTACACACATGGGTAAACCCTCAAGATGCCCATAAAAGAACTGTCCAGGGCCACCTGCGGAGAGCCAAGCAGCTCCCAGGATCACCTGGATCAAGCACAATTATTTTCACAATCACTTAATTAAAAAAGATATTAAAATACCTCCTCCTCCTTGCAGTACTACAAGCCAGCAGCGAGGTGTAATTCACACTGTTGGCAGCTTTGGACACTTTTTCTCTGTTGGGGAGTTTGGGTGCAATGGGGTCCTGAACCCTGACTTCTGACTAGTTTTGTTCTGATGCATCCCCTCTCTTTCTCCATGTCAGCCATTCCTTTTCAGATGCAGCATTGCCTTTCCAAGCCTCGCACCGTGGAGTTTTTCCTCCTCACTACCTGCTTCTCCTTGTGCAGATTTCCTGCCTGCTGCCATAGGATGGTTCTGGCATTAAGTGGTGGTGCCTTCATGCCTGGATGTAAACCTCAGATCAGGTTGCCCAGCAGGAGCCCGCTTCTGAGTCAAGGGAATAATTGAAGTTCCTCCCTTGACACACATCTCCTACAGAAGGTAGCTTCAGCTCCCCAAAATCACAGAATTACAGCATGCTGCTCCCCTCTTCTGTGCACATAAAGAGTCACTCTTTCTCAAAGAGAAATGAGAGAACGCTTGCTCTATGGCAACACATCTGCTCTTAAAAGACCACTGAATGGACAGACCACTGAACAGGTAAGATAAAGACTCACTGGTTTAACATCCACCTGAGCACAAGCCAAAGTTTAGTAGGGAAGGCCTTTCTCCAGGAGAGAAACACCCAGACTCACGTTTTGTACTTGCTGCTGAGCAAATGCACCGACCTACAGCATAGGAATTGTACCTGCTTTTTGGAACCTGCCAAGGGAATAGCCAATGGTACGCAGGAGGAACTGGGGAGCTCCAGAGGGAATTGTTTATGATGAGGGAAATGAAGTGTGGAGGGGGAGTTCTGGCTCCAGAGTCTTGTCTTGGAGGTAACTGCTACCATTTGGAGTCATGAAGTCAGGCAGCCCTTGTGCAGCCGTGCTGCTGCTGCCCTGCCTGCACCCTGCTGCCAGGGCTGCTTTCCTACCCACCATCACTCCTCTCCAGGCTATGGCTGCTGCTGGGCACAGCCTTTGCCTCCAGGCTCTCCAGTGCCTCCATGTGTCTTTAGTGTTAATTCTGGGCCGTTAAAGATCCCTTTCTGCACTGGGGCAAGTCCCCTGAAAATAAAAGCTGCTGTTTTGAATTCCAATTTAAATTTAAGGAATCTTGCCAGACTCAGCAGCCAGCAAGAAGAGATTTCTCCTGCGTGAACTGTAGCCTACACGATGAAACAGTCCTCTGCTAACCTGTCCTTGTCTCCATGGTAGCTGGACTTTCTGGGGATGCCCTTGATCCGCACTGCCACCAGTACAAACTGACAGTGACACCAGTTTACAGCAACATCCCTGTGAGATCTGGGTAAGGTCACGTAAGAAACGCTCCTCAAGATTCTGCACACAGACAGGTTTATGTAAAATATATAAACATTTGTCCAAGTTGTTACAGATTGCATAAATATGGCATCTTTACTGTTGCATTTACAGCTCTGCATGTACAACGATGTGCAAATATCATCACAACTCGGTTACAATCTCTGAAAGGTACTTGAACTCTGCGTCCGAGCAGCGCGACGAAGGAAAAATGCCCACCGAAGAGTTTAAATAGCAAACTTAGAACATCCTTTAAATCCATAACAAATTCCAATGTCTTCTCAGTAAAACTTTCACACATTTAAAATAGTTTGTATTCATTTTATTTGTATATGTCAAAATACATTTTTTTTTTCCAAAATAGTGGGTTTTGCAACTAGTTTCATGCAGATACAAGGTCTGCTCAGTACTACCAATAAAATCAATATAGCACAGTAGCCATTCATTTTTTTTTAGATATAAAGAATAAATAACCTAAATATAAAACACTAAAATATTAGAAACACGTATTTAATCATTCACAGGCACCCAAACTTTACCAAATATAATCCAGAATATGCCTAACTCTTTTGTAACAGAACTCAATACGTTGCAGCCATTCCATTCCTTATTTTCTGTCAGGGTAAGACAATGGAAGTCCCTATGGTTCAGACCCACCTCTCATACAGATCAATTACAGTAAGATACCTCAAACTATCTGTGTACCTTTAAAATCAAGAAATCCTGAGCTTGGTAGTAAGAGCATAACCTTACATCTTCAAAAAACCAATCAACAGAGAGAGGACATCATGTCTTCCTTCCCAAAACGTATCCCACCCCCGTAAAACTCCCCGCCCCCCTGCCCCCCGCCCCCAAGTAGGCAGTAGAACACAATGACCTTTTTAAATGAAGGGGTACAAATTCACATTTAATATAGTATACAATATAATCAATAATACAATAGCTACTACAAGCTTTACAATGTACAATTTGTTTTAATGGCTGATCTGTTCAGTGGTTTTAGGCAAGAACCGATGTGCCAATAGGATGTTGGGCTTTGAATGGTTTAGTGAAAATATAAAAGCAGTTTCTAACAAAAGCATCTTCACTTAAGTACTTCGTTTTGTTTTTAAAGGCCACTGAAATGTATAAAATGGTCTGACATGATGGTAGTGGTATCAAATCGGATGCCTTCTCGCATGGCAACAACAGTGCATATAAACATTAATGTGAGTGTAACGGGTTATGTTCTTCAGATGATTTAGTACATTACTTTGGCTAGCACAACAGTTTTGGACAGCACTCAGATAAATACAGGTAATGTGAAATGTAGTGAAGCAGTTATATTTATGCAATTTTTTTTTTAATTATGGTGAACACTACCAAATGAAAAAAAAAAAGGGAGGAAAAGATAATATTTTATATAGTTTAGACCTTTTGTAAAGATAGGGCTCCATACAATGTACAATGTCTAAATCCTTTATGCCATAAAAATTAATGGATTTTTGTTAAACACACTATTCTGGAGTAGCCTAATTTGCATTAACAGACATTTGCAATAGGGAAATATATTCAAGCATGCCACGTGGTGGTCTGAAAAAAATCAAACCAGTACACATTTATATATACAGCATCACTCAGTACCTGCTCAGATGAATGTGACGATTACAGGATCTAACATCTTTCACTACAAACTTCTTTTTTTTTCTTTTTTCTTTTTTTTTCTTTTAAAGTGACCAATAAAGGCAGAAAACAGGACTCTTAAAATATTTCTAGTTTCAACTGACTTTTAAAGCATCTTGTATAGGAAATAAATGCATATTGCACAAACAGTGAAAGCAAATGTTCCACCAAACATCTCTGTTCCAGGTGGTTGGACAACACAACTCTAGGTAGCTATACAAATATGTAATTTAAAAGGGTGTGTGGTCTCTGCAAATGGTAAAGCCGTGAAAACACTGTACAAGAAAATCTGGTACATGAATAATTAGAAGGGAAAAAAAAATCCAAACTTAAGATTTAAAGAAAAAACTGAGTATAGAAAAAAACAACAACCTGGGAATTGTGGCACAACAAAAACATTATTGAGTAACTGTCTTCTGTGAGAGCTGAAAGCTTGTCATGATGTAAAAGTGTTTTATGTACAACTAAGGCTTACTGGTTAAATATCTGAGGCGTATCTGGCCTTGAACACTTTCCTTATTATGCTGTAGCTGTAAACAAGATTTCTCAGTCATTTTATCTTCTCAGCAGCTGCATTTTAACAGAAACAATGATCTTGATACAAAAAAACACACAGGTAAGAGGGCGTTTGGCAGGATATCTGAAAACGACAGTCTCCGAGGGATCTTCCCGCACTTCCAGCGACTGCCATACTGTGGTCCACTGGAGTTACTAGTGATGTGCAATACCGTTATCTGCTGCTGTAGTAAACCCTTTATTTGGAAAGTTTGCTTATAACTCTGATCAAGGCCCCGTTTTCATCTTTTAGCCTCTGGTTGTCTGCCTTCAGGTCTGGTAGCATCTATGAAAAATGAAAGACGGTGGGTTATTTTCAGTTGCACCCCCAAGTAAAGGCAGCAAGATTAGGCAAGCACTGGGGGGTAAAAAGCTTTATCCAGCTTAAGCATCTTGGCAGTCCTCCCCCCCTTCCCATCGGTGGTTCAGAAAAACCTCATCTTTGAGCAAGATACAGGTAAGAGTCATAGACTGGGAGTCCTCATTCGCCTGGATTAGATGTGCTAAATCTCAGCGGTGCAGAAGACAAGCCTCTAAGAAAGCATTTATAGTAGGGTGAGGAAAAGTACTTAAATGCTTCAAATTTCGGTGCAAAACAAGAAAAGGAAGTTAATTACCAACTATTTAGAGAGGCTTGGCTGTGCTGCACTCGCCCCGTTTCACAAGAACATGCTGTGGCTAAGCACATCTACCCCTCTGCTCTTGGATGATTTCACCCTGATCAGACAGAGCGTGATTCAGCTGGTTAGCTCATGGCATTAACCTCCCAGCCGCTTCCGAGCTCGTGTGGAAGCGCACATCCCGTAAAGAGATAACGTCCCTGAATAGCTCGGGTCACCGGAAGAGATCACTGAAACACCAGGCTGCACACGCGGGCACTCGGGTTAGGAGATGGCAAGTTAAGGTTGCCACAGGAGACGGGTGACACACAGGCACAAAAGCTGGAAGGCAGATGCCAAGTGAGGTGAGAGTCGGACAGGATCAGACAGGAAAGGAGGGCAAGTCAGCGCACAGAGGTTTGGACTGGGAGAGTATCACTTGTCAGAGGCCAGAAATAATCTCAGCAGTTCTCTGTATCTGTGTTCACACACTGATAACAAACCACTGTAGTACTCCTGGCTAAATTACGTGCATGGTTTCTAGCAGCAGGCTTACACAGGAGGTAAAGGCCTACTCTCCCTCCTGCAGAGCGGTTACTCAGTAACCTCAGGTGCAAGTGTGTGCAAAAGGTCTAAGTCCAGCTGGTGATCTGTGTAACAACGGCTGCAAAATTCTTCATGGTGAAATTTCCTTGCTGCTAGTTTTGCTTTCGTTTCTTTCAACTGAAATTATAGTTTCAGCCCCATTATATTCAGAATATTGTAACAGAAGAGAAAGAACTGAGACGTTTAAAAATGCAGGGTGAATTAACTGTGCGTTACACCGGAGGCCTCCTCTACCCTCGTCCTCCAAAGGGTTCCTGTCATCACTCAGCTCACCAGACAGCAGACCCTCTCACAGGGTACAACACAAGGGTGCACTGAAGACGACTGAGGTTATCGGATCTCTATTTGCCTCCTGCTGTCAGAATACGTGAAATGAAAACGACAGGAGACCATGAGAGGAAATCGGGTGGTCTCCTCAGAGTAAGAACCATTCTGCTAACCCAGGTTCCACCTCTGGCCCATGATGGAGCTTACAGCAAGGCCCCTAGACCCTTCACAGCATCAGAGGGGAGCTTCCATTATAGTCAGAGCTGTGCTCTGAACAGAAAATGCTACAGAAGGCTGTTACTTACAAGAACCATGTCAAGGTGTTTGGGCAACACAAGTAATCATTTTGGCAATTCTCAGGTATTACCTGTGTTCAGTTTTCTAAGCTGTAAAAACCAGCTACTGTTGTCTGAGATACACGTGCTCATACCCAGGTAACAGGCACGTGCACGGGGCATTTGTGTGCACACCTCTAACAGTAGGATAAGCCCGTGGCTGTCCTATGACGTGTCTGCAAACACTGGCAGCCATTTGTCCAGGCAAAGCACACAACTCCTTTCCCTGTTTTGTTCTGTTACGGACTTTGTACCAAAGATCCTGGGTGAAACCACCGCAGCCTTCAGCTAGCTGTGCCCCAGGAAGCCAGGGTTTGTTCTTTCTACCTATCTCAGCAGGCACTGTCCTGTAATGCCTTCCAAAGGACCCTCAAGGTCCACTTCAGAGCCCTCTCCCAGCTCGCTGACTAGGGACCCACGGCCCATAATGCTTAATTACACATGGGCAGACCCAGACTGGCCTATCTTCTGGCGAGCTATTTTAACAACAAAGCCACTGTTCAAATTCAGAGCTTTAACGTAATCCGGTACATGGCTGCAAATCTCTGTAGGCAGACTTCTAATCCTGATTAAACCAACAGGTAGAATACGTATTAAGAAAGTATTTTCTCTTTTGTTGTGAGTCCAGTAAAGAATAAGGGGAGACTGGTAGGAGACAAAAGCAGTTGTGGGTAACAGGAGACTGATGAGGAAGGATAAGCTCACGTAACCTAAAATATTTATGCTTCCCATCTCTGCTAATCCCCACATACCTTAAAGCCAGCCAAAGACATTTGCACTGCTTTCTGGGAGCAGCACATTCCTATGGCACTGTCCTGGTTTCAGCTGAGACAGAGTTAATTTTCTTTCTAGTAGCCAGTACAGTGCTGTGTTTTGGATTTGGGATGAGGATCGTCTTGATAATACACTGATGATTTTAGTTGTTGCTAGGTAGGTGCAGTGTCTATGCCAAGTCAGGGACTTTTCAGCTTCTCCTGGTGCCCAGCCCAGAGCACAAGGAGCTGGGGGAGCACAGCAATTCCCTGCCAAGTATCATCATGCTCTGGGTGTAACTGGGGAAAGCAGCTGGGTGGTGGGATTACTGCTTGGAAACAGACTGAGCATCAGGTTGTTTTGTTTTCCTTTTGCCTGCAGTGAGCAATTGCATTTGTGCCTTGCTTGTATTATTACTATTATTCTCTTCCTCTGTTACCCTATTCAACTGTCTTTATCTCAACCCACAAGTTTTACCTTTTCTTTGTTTTTCCCCCTTTTCAACTCTCTCCCCTGTCTGACTGTGGGGGAATCAATGGAATGGCCATGTGACTGTTTGGGCTGCTGGCTGGGTTAAACCACACCAGGTTCTCAAACTTTTCATGAGGCGACACCACACACCTTTGATGTGCAGAGGCAGGGAAATAAAACCCCAAGCTTTGCAGTAGATCCAGTAAAATTGCAGTTAGATACTGGGCTTAACACTTTGAATGCCAATGTGCTTTTCACAAAACTACCAAAGGGTCCTCCTGTGCTGAGGCTCTTGGATAAGATTACAGATTTTGCCTGTTTTATGACTAACTCATGACTCTGCAGCGCTGTAGTGAGCAAAAAATTCTTTGCCTGACATGTAGAGCCAACTCAGATCTGTACAGTAACCGTAATGTCTGTGTTTGCTGGAGGATTTCACAGGTTTTATATCCAAAATGGCTTTTTAATTTAAAATTGTAAAAAGCTGAAGAGTTGTTAAGGTACCTGTTCAGCTGAACCAGACGCACTGCCATGGCTAAGCTACCATCAGCAGCGTCAAGCCACCCTGCTGTGCTCCTGCTGCTGTTCTTTTGCTAGCCTAGCTCTCCAAGCCCCACAGTGAGCTGCTGTTGAAACCCCCCACCCCTCCCAAAAAGGAATATGGAACAATTTTCTGTGGGCTAACACCCTGGACAGGCTTACCACGGTTAAAGGAATGCCAGTGCTAGCAAAAAATGATGGTATGGACGTGTGGCTGTGGACAGCTGTCAGCAGATTAGCTCAGCTGATGTGCTGAAAACCGACATTGTTAGCTGAAGCTGATGCCCTAAAGGGACAGCTCTCCCTTCGGCAGCCGTACGCTCCTGCTGCGCTCTGCCTGTTGGCTTAGCGATTCAGCAACGCTGCGGTGAGGTGGCTCAAGTCATATAAAGAATGAAGGGATTTGTTTCCAGCCAGGTCAGTGAGCTGACTCGACTCACTCAGCATGGGTTAACACAAAGGAAGGTTGAGGAATGCAGGGCCTGGACCAGGAACAAGCTTTCCATCCACATCCTATTGTTAGACCAACTCCAGGAAGACACGAAGCCAAAGGATAAGCCTTCTCTTTATTTCATGTCTCTTAGTGGGGGAAAACTTGGGATTGGACTCTGAGAAGAATGACAAACTATGCACTCATTGCTTTGCTTCGGAGTGGGAAGTGGGATGGAGAAAGGAAGCAGTTTAGCAAGAGTCACTGTGCAGGAGGAAATTTTGGGTTTTTACCTACACATCTTAGAACCTCCAGCCCATACAGTTGTAAGAGGAGGAAGAAAGCCATATGGAATTGGAATGAACCTGCATTTTGCTCCTCACAGAAGTTTTGAGCCTCCTGTGGGTTTCTGAAACAGCCCTGCCATAACACTAAGGACAACACAAAGGCTTTTTCTCTTTTTGTCCCCAAGATAAAACTCCAGCCAGCAGTTCATACCTTTAACAGAAGGGGAGTGAACCAGACGACCCAGTAAGTACGAACCAATCCGATACACTAGGCAGGCTTTTTGTGTCTGTGTTTGTACAGACCTCGCACGGTAAGATTCTGGTCCAGAATATATACACACACACACACACACACATATATAGCAATATAAATCAGTAACCTTAATTCAGTGCTGAAACTGGAGATTTTAAGCTGTCTAAATAAAAATAAGGATTGGCCAGAACCACATGGGAAGTTAATGCGTGAAAATATGAATTGACTCAAAACTCCCAACACATTTTTGAAAGGACTTTGTTCCCCTCTAAGCACTAAAACACACAAAGGTAAGAAAAAAAAGTTGCCAACACAAGTGTTCAGGAATGGGCAGTACTGAAACCACTTCTCATTCTTCAGTTGGGACTGGATTTGTATCAATTCTGCACACTTCAATTATGCTGTGGTAAGAAAGCTCCAGCCTTAATTTCAATTTGCCAGCAAAGGAGAGGCAAATCCATCCGTTTGAGCAGTTACTCAAACATCAAAAGGAGGGAGTGACTTCAGTGGATCCCAGTGCAGACTCCAATCCTTTCAATTGTTGCCAAGGTTTTAAGGTGTCAAAGGTCTCCTGGATCGCTGCCAGTTTCGCTCCAAGTCAGGGAGGACAAGCTTCAGTGCTAGTAAGGACAAACACCACACAGCATGCCAACGCACCTGCGACACCTGGAGTTGGTGCACCGGCCGCCATGCTTTAGCCACACTCCCATACCCGAGCAGCAGTTAAGTCAGTCTCTGGCACACAAGTGTTAATAGTAAAATTCTACCCAAGCACAAACTGAACGTCAACACCTGCCTGGCTACACAAAGGAGAAGGAAGAAATTACAAGTCCACAGAGCGCAGTTGCCTATAGGACCCTGACAGCTTGGCAACCACGCGGGTCAAGGCCCTATTCTCAGTCACCAGTCGCTCATTTATGTGTCTCAAAGACTGAATCTGCTTTATTTGTTGCAGGTTCTGCAGGAATCAAAGAAATAGGAGTGAAAATGGGAAAAAAACCACAGGTATATTATCTTTAAAAGAACTAGAAATGAGCAGAATTGAAAGAGAATGTAGAGGAGACAGTCCTGTTCAAAGCAGAGAAGTTGCTGTAAAAGGAAAGTATCAAACAAGTGGCACATTCTTGAAAAGCAATCTAAGAACCAGCAGTGATTAGTCACAGCTTTCCAAAACAGCTCAGGATACATTAACAATGAGAGCTATTCCTGGAATTCTTTACTTAACATCCTAATTGCACAAACGAATTCCCCTATTCAAAAGCCTGTAAATAATAGCACATGTAACATACATTTACACAGCGGCGCAACAAGTGACAGCAAGAATATTAAATCTTTAGTTCAAAACTTTCACATACTGCTTACTGAAAGTAAGCTTTGGAAAAAAAAAAAAAAGGCAAAAAAAGCAATTTATCTGCATTCTCTGTTTTTCTCAGAAGCCCAACCTTCCCTGACAGGAACCAGCAGATTGATGTTAGAAGGTCACATCCTGTCTTCCGCTCTCAGACAATTATTTTCCCAATTATTTTCTTCCACCATAGTTTGCTTTCTACATATTTCACTTCTAAAGACCCCTAAGGAACAACAGATATTGTGTCCTCCCTTAGAGAAACGCTCTTGGCCTGAACCCAAGGGAGCTAGAGGCACGGGGGTTGCCTTCCACCAACCTCTGCCTGCCAGCTTCAGTTACTTCAACAAAACTTTGTGCAGGGATTTGGCCAAGTATCTGGAAGTTAATGCCTCCTTCAAGCACCAGAGGGAGCTCAAAAACGAGCTTGAAAGGAAACTTTTTATTAGCCAACGATGAATGTCAAAACAGCAGTACTTATTTAAAACTCTGGAGTTCAACAATGTTTTCTATTTCATCATGTTCCACTAGTTTTCTAGTAATACTTTAATTCTATCAGTTTGATTGACACCAAGGATATACTAAAAAACAAACCAGTGGAATTTCTCACCCCTCATCATATTAGAGAACTTCACACTGATGAACCAGGAAATGAGAAAAGTCATGCCATGACTGGTTAAAAAAAAAGCAGCCAGAAATGTATTAGAAGTTTTCTCCCTCTGAGATCCAGTTTATACATAATTGGAGGGAAAAAAAAAAAAGAGGAAATCAGTGCATGTAGTAAATGGCACTTATCTGTCAGCATCTGAAATCTGTCCACTGCTTCTGGTTAACTAAACACTGATCCTTATATAGAAAGTTTTGATAGTGATAACGTTGTCTAATGCATCATTTAAAGAGCATGAGATACAGGCTGTAGCAACATTTAGTGCTTAAATATCTATGGAATTATATGCTACCATTATTTTTAAGTCATTAACATGCAGAGCATAACATCAAAACCAGAGACTGTGATTCCACCTTGATTAGATCAAGATACGTTTCAGTCCAACCATCTCGGAAGGTTTCTTGTTTGCCAGTGTGTCACTGAGGGCTTAAGTCCCAGTGCCCCCTCAGCAGCCCTACCCCTGAGCCTGCTCACACCAGCGCTACAGCTTTGCTACAAGCTACCTGATAGGAGAGACCTGGAAATGCAGCTGTAACTTAGTTACTTTCTAATGAGATTATAGAGACCAGTAATACCACCAGCCTACATGTTGCCCTGACACAGCCATATGCTTTGTTATTAATATTTTAATGTGCAAGAGTTTACTTACTTTCAGTTCCTCTTCCATTTCAGATATCCTTCTTTCTAGAGCTCTTCTTTCCTAAATCAAAAGATGTGTGTTAACACTGAACAAAACGATTTTGAAAAAAATTACTGCTTGTAAATACTGTGGTAACAGTGAAATACTTCAAGGTTCAAAGATCATACAACCAAAAGCACAGTGTGGACAGGAAACTTGTGATGGCAGTGATATACAGAAATTCTGTCAATATGGGGTTCTAGTATCTGAGGAGGAAGAGATATAGAAAAGTACATCAAGTCCTACAAAATATACCCCTTCCTTCACAGAAATTTAAACAGGCTGTAAGTACCATTTTTTAAAAAAATTAATTTTCATGAGCTAGACTTCTGTAATAGCTTAATGCACAAGAAATGCAGAAAATGATCAGAAACAAACAAGACTATCAAAAGAAACAAGCACAAAAATGTAAGCTTTCAGAGACAAGCAAACGTAGCAGAAACATCTGTCTCAGCTCACTGGGATCTGTCCACACTACAAACTGCAGTGTAGCACAGACATCCCCAAATTCCCATTACAGGCTATTCAGCTGAGTACCAGAGAAATCTAGCTACGTAAGAGCACCGGCTTCTTGAGCAAATGTTTCAGGAAGATTTTCTGCGTTTCCAGTATAGTTTTGTTTTGGTGACTGGTCTTGTGGTTTGTTTTTTTTGTTGTTGTTGTTTTAGTTTGGTTTTTTGTTTTGTTTGGGTTTTCTTTTCACCTAAGAAGCAGAAGAAATTCTCCTTTGCAGAGAACTTTGGGTTGATTACCCTGATGACATACCCAAGGTAGTTTACTGAAAGTTAGCTTAGGGTTCTCTACACTGTGCTGCAAGCCTGCAGTGCAGACACACTACTGTATTTCTACAGGACATTGTTTAAGCCTAATTTGCAACGCAGATGAACAGCTAATGCAATAGACTTCAAGGGTTTGCAGCTTGGTTGCTTGCTTTCCTGTGTCAGACAATGCAGTGGGTCTCGTTTAAAAGCAGCTGAGGTTATCAGTACTCTACATTCAGATTTTTCCAAAGTGTGAAAGGCCAAAGCAACAGCTTATTGCGAAGTGGACATATGCATCTGCATACAACAGTGCTACGCAGACAGCAAGCAGCGTTGGCTGAGGTGTGTAAAACTTTGGTTAGATCATACCGCCCAGTGGATACTGACTCTTGCCGGTCACCTTTCAGATATAAATCATTTGGATTTAGTTTAATCATAGTGCAGTTATACCCCAACATTTTCCCATTTTAGCAAACAACTTCAAAGGTTTACCCAAGTAACAGATTACTGCAGTTGTTAGTACTTAATGTCCTCAACTCCTCTGAGTTAAGACTCTTCCCATAACGATACTGACTGACAGTAATGGGCATAGTAAGTACTAGCAAGTTAACTGCAGCAAGCAAGTGACTAACAAAAACCCCCACACCATCCTACATTACTCAGGAATGTACCAGCTACCTACTAGCTCTGTAGAACAACGTATGTTAATCAGCCCTCTTCTGTCAAGCAATACTTGACAATTGCTGTGATTACCAAGACATGAACGATCAAATAAATCTCAAAATTTCAGGTGGCTAAAAATCATTGGTCCTTGTGACACACTTGTTTAACTAGCTTGTTGAGTCTGTCTAAGAACAACTATTAGGAGTAAAAGGCAATTATATGAAATCCTTATTTCATTAACTTTGTATACTTCACATTATATAAAGGAAAATGGACTGGCCTAGATATAAGATTTATCATAAAAAAAGTCCTGTTCTGGTCAGATGAAGCTTTGCTGCTCTTTTTCCTGAGCTGCTTACAGCTACAAACTGGCTTGAGGAATGCCAACACAGTAACATGCTGCCGTTTCCCTGGGAAGATTTGCCGGCATTAATTAGTCCCTGGACTCAATGAAAGGGTTTGAAATTTAAGCAGTCTAAAATTTTACAATATATAGGTGAACAACTCTGTAAGGTGTCCCAAGGAACATCTGTAAGCTTCCAAACGGAAGAAATACGTGCTAGCCTCTCTCAGCTTCCAAAATACAACAGTTTGCATTTATCAAAGCAGGTAGGAACCACAGTTGTGCTGCAGTAAGACTGACGTATGGGGACGTACACAGGTGAAAACCTGACCCTGGTTATAAAATTATTAAGAAGTTAACCCAGATGTACATGCCTATGCATATGCTTGTCAACCCAGTAACACCAAAATACACTTCTCCACACCCCAAATTCTGAGAGGCTGAATTCTGAATTTGGGGGAACGGGCCAGAGGTGCCTACAATTCTGAATTCCCATTCAGATGAAAGTATTACCCAACATATGGGATTCTGCAAGGAAATTCTAGTGCACTTTTCAGAATGACAGGTTGTTAGTGAAACCCTGATTTTTGCCTATGTATTGCTGGGATATTTATATATATTATATATATATATTTTTTATATATATATATATATATAATGCATATTGCCTAATTATTTTTGTGAAGTCATATACTTGGAAAAGTATACCTAGAAAAAACCCACAATTTGTTTCTATATAAACTGCTAGATGACATATTAAAAAGGTGTCTTTAAAATTATTAAAGAGCCACAACCCAAACTGAAATTTGGTAAGCTTATTTATAGAGATCAGCTATTGCTGATGAGCAGCTGAGAATTCTGCTTCAGTCACTTTCAAAGTGAAAGTAACGCTAGACTTTATCAATAGCAAGGGAAGTACAAATAGTAATAAATTCCCATTTTAAATTCTTGTCTGAAAAGAAGTTTAAAATTATAAAATAGAGGGAAAATCTCCTAAATCTTGAGTAAATCATGTTTCAGCCATATGGCATTATTACTACCCTTAGTACTGATACATTTAGGAACAGTACCATTTCTGGAAGGCATTTTGCTCTTGGACTCAAATGTCTTTACAAAAAAAAAAAAAGGGTGCAAAAATTTTGAATATAGCCCATTGTTTTAAATGCAGCAGCCCACTAGGGGGAACAAAGCAAAGCAGCAATTTAAAACCAGAGTAATGCCTAGCTGTGCAGTACTGAATGCTCTGCAATATGGAACCTATACAGTGATGGATGCAGCCGTATCTATGAAATAATTACATGTTCACTTGTGTGGCCACCATAGCAAGAAACCACTTACAGCTGCTGATGCAACCTTTCTGCTAATGAAATCATTGTCTCCAGCAGGATGCCAAAAAAATCAAGAAAAAAGAGATGCTAAAAGGCTGCTGCAATTATCTGGGGAGATTATTAAGATAAAGATAATGGAACTTCAGGAAGTGCCTGGGAACATTTCTATATCTCCACATGCCCCTCTAAAATCAACCAAGTTTATACACCAAACAGGTTTGTACCACTAAACATTGTTTTCTAAACCTCAAATAATGGAAAATAAACGTAAAAGACTATTGAATGTGAAGCTTGCCAGGAATAAATAAATAAATATATCATATAACTTATTACTGTCAAAGTCCATTTAGTTTCCTTCCTGTTTAAGTGCCTCATGTGTCACTTCAGGACAAGGGGAAGAGAATAGTACGTGTGGACAGGGGTCACGAAGGAAGCCAGGACCACCACAAAACCAACACAGTTTGCTTTATGTTGCTGTGGAACTAAACCTTTACAGGGATGGACTTTAAACCAGCATGAAACTGCACCTAAAATGATCACGTGTCCTACTTCTGAAATAATCCCTGTAATCTATCTCACATCTGGATTTATGACATGACTCCTTTCCCATTCAATTTAGGGTTCCCTCTGATCCTGATGCCCCTCTTCCCCCTGGCCCCAGTATCACATTCCCTCTGGAAAAAGTTATAGTAGAAGCAAAGAGACATATTATCATTAATTTTACATCATTAGCAGGTTTAAGGCCTCATGTCTGAGAGGCAGGAACAGCTACTCCATTACCAATAGTAATTGGTAAAACAACAGAGATGCCTTTGGAAAGCTCTGAGGAAATTAAAGTCTCTGAATGTTGGAAATGCATTAGAAGATGAAATGCTCTGAATCTGCTCAACCCTCCAGAGTGCCAACATTGTCTGGGATAAGATGGAACAAGTGGCAGATGCCTGGAGGGCAGCAGGGTTTAGAACCTGGTTATTGTGAACCAACTGGCAACCTGAAGGCAATTCTTGTGATTAATTCCATCTCACAGTATCTCACATTCATTGCCACTTTGAAACCTAAAATCCCCAAATCTTCTAAAAAATGCAAGTTATAAGGAAGGCTTCCATCCCATTAAAATATATCCAAGCCAGGGGTTGCAAAACAAACTAAACCAAATCCTGAACTGGAGTACTTAAGAGATCTTTAGCAGAAACTCACCCTTTTCTCCATTTCCAAGAGTGATCTGTCAGCAAATCTTTCTTGTCTCTGAAACCAAAATTAATAAAGACATTGGTACTTGCTCTTAAACAACATAAAACCCAGGAAAAACAATTCAACTGGACATGTTAGTATTGTGTCCAAAGTATGTCTTCAAAAGTAGTTTAAAGTGTGTTCAGGGAAGTAATGCTGAAATAAAGAATAAGGAAGAATGAACTGGATTTATTATGCACTACCCCTGTGACCATCCCTAAGTAATTAAAACCCTACGTAGCCTTTGGCAAATAGGAGTAAGATACTATTTCTATCTAAAAGCATTACAAACCAAACATCTTTTTGATGTACTCCACCGATACTTAGACACAGAAATACTTCCACATGTAAATGGTGGCAAATGTGCTCTGAGAACAGGCCACACTCTTGCTACAGAGATTTAAGACGAATTTCACTGTTGTGTGCACAGGCGATACTACCGTAGGCAGCACTGTTATCTGCCAGCAGTTATCTGGGGGTGTAGTGCACTATTTGCTCTTCAGTTAGCTCCAAGATAAAGCTAACTGCCCAGCCAGGAGGAGCACCAGGTTTATGAATCAATCAATCAATCAATCCCGACTGGCAGTTTGACTGGAAGTTTCAGAGTACAGAAAGTGTTTATCCTGACGTGCCCTGCCAAGAAGTTACAGATACCTGCTGGCAAGGACCACTACTACTTAAATAGGCAGGTGGCAGTCTCACACGTTCTGGTCACAGGTGAAGACCAGAATCCTGTGCTCTTTACTCTCTAGAAACAGAGGTACACTTCTTCCCTCCCATCTTTGGACAAGAAACGAAGCTAATGCCTAGTAAAGCACAGCCCATACCCTGGGGTGTTTCTAGCTTGCTATCTACCTTGTCAGCAAAGTACAGGCTTTTCTGGTTTATACAAACCTGAGTAGTCTTCTCCAACTGTAGCTTAAGATCTGTAAGTTCCATGTTGGTATCATGTAACTGTGCTTTCAGTTTTTCATTTTCAGCTAGAATCTGTTCATAAAGCTAAGAGAAAATATCCATTTTAAAAATACCAAAAAATAAGTCAGTGAAATATTTAAAAACCATGATTAAGCTGTGTGTAAAATGAAGAAACACATATGTATTCCTAGAAATAAAACTCAGTTACAGGTTTTAAAGATGTTTAGAGTTTGCAAGCTCTTTCAAGGATCGTTACCAAGTGTTTCTAATAACAAGCAACTTCGCATAGGGGGCACTTAACTTACCTTACACATACCAAGAAAATACTTGCCACTATTTTTGCTTCAGAGTTCACAGATTAGACACCACAGTAAACTTTTTGGACAAACTCCTCCTCTACTTTAAAGCAAGATCTAAACAAATTTTTAAATTGTAGCTATGTAAGCTAGAAAAGGCTTCACATATGTATAAAGCAGTTTTAATGAGGGAAGGGGAAGGGGAAGGGGAAGGGGAAGGGGAAGGGGAAGGGGAAGGGGAAGGGGAAGGGGAAGGAAGGGAAGGGAAAGGAAAGATAGTGCTTGACACAAAAAGTGGGTCTTGACTCTCTGGATTTCTCCCTTGCACTGAAAAGTGCAAAATCCAGAAGGCATTTTGTAATGTGTGTTTCCCCCAGCCGTAGTGGTTGCTCTGCTCCTCCATTCAGCTGAGCTGTTTTAAGCAGCATTTGAGGTGCATGTGAGATTGCTTCCAGGCAGTTTATGAAAGAAGTTCTATTTTCACTGCAAAGTTACTGGATGAGATACCTTCTTAAAATCAGTGCTGTCTTCTTTTTCTAGCCTACTGCAGTACGGTTTTCGATCTTCAAGGTAACTCTGTGAGCCCGACCGCCCCTGCGCTGAGTCGTAACGATCACCTGAGGACACGCTGAGGGACCCCGTGTCGTATCTGCAACAGGAAAGTTCTCATATTCCTTCTCCTTTGCCTTCAAACAGAGACCCCTCACTGCACCAAATGCTGGGAGCATGCTGTCACCCAGCTGAAAACCACCAGATGCAGCGATGTGGTTTAGTTTAAGCCACTGGCTTCTAGTTTGAGGCAAATTTAATCTTTACACTTCAAGATTTTGCTGTGTGAAAATGTTTTCAAATGGCTGTCTGCCAATTAAGTACCTGCCTTGTGTGCAGAGAGATCTTTTAACATAAATTACTTAATTCAAGCAAACATTTACACATGTCTTAAAGGACTTACTAGCTTAGATGCTTTAATTCGTCTCTATTTAGAAAGACAACCTATTTTTAAAAGATGTATTTCTGCAATTGCTTTCATATTAAAAACTAATCTCCAAAATATCAGCCTAGATGAATTCTCCATGTTTTATTTGAGAAACCAAGGAGATTTCAAAGCAATCTGTTGAGAACCCCAGTATTTCAACAGAACCAGTTAATGAAACAAATCTTCAGCAAAGTCTTTGTCCCATTAATCACTAAATTACAACCAGTATTAATGGAGGTTAGAATAATTTCACACTGTAGCTTTACAACTGTATGTCATTCAAGTGTTAAATATAATTAGCAACTTTTAAAGCTCAACCCATCTGACTCCTGGGCTTTAAGCTAAATTTGCACGTGAACTTAAAATGAGAATATGTGTGAACAAAAAGTGTAACAATTTTAAATCTCTTTGTTTAAATTGCACATACCTGGAAAGGCTATCACTCTGAGGTGGGGAGGGGCAAAAAGAGAGAAAAATAATAGATCAATAACTTAATTAAAGAAAATATATAACAATTTGTGAACAAGTATAGCTAAACAGTTACATCAAAATGCATAGGCTATGCAATGGTATGTATTATCTGAACATTGTCAGGCTTCAATTTTGTTATGTCTGGAACAGAAAGGAAATATGTGCTAGAATGTGCTTGCCAAAATGTGATTTCCAAGGACATGAACATTACACTCTAAAAGTGTAATGTTAATGTCGTTTCTGCAGTTGTTGCAGCCTGTGATTCACCTGCCAGTTACCAAAGGCATCAGAACGGTGTTCCCTGAATTCCCTGCCCCTCCTTCCTCTTCTCTAACATTAGCAGCAGGGTTTGAAAGGTCAACATAAAAATGGCTTCAGCTCAAAATTATAACATAAAATGCAAAAGCACTGTTTCAACACAGCTTGACAGAAAACAGGCTACTACACCAACAAGTCAAGAAAGTACTTATTAGAAAAAAAATGAAATTATATTTTATAGATTAAGTCTATTAAATACTTTCATTCACTTTTTCCTTCTTTCATTTATTCCAGGTGAATCCACAGGCACAAAGTTCACTCACTTTACTTGACAAGCCATTAGAAGTGAGGGAGTGCCCTCTAAGCATTCCATCACTCATACAAACCTTCCCCCCCTTGGGTGGTCAATACAGACCCATCATTTATTCCAATTATAATAATTTCCAGTGAAGGCATTTCAGTCAAGAAACTCTATTGATTTATCATCACCTGGACACCCTCTAATACAGCCTGTGGCTGAAGACTTCCCCATAGGTGTATTTTTCCAGGGGTGTGTGTGGGGGTGTGTTGGTTTTAGAAGGAAGCCGTATTTTTTCAACTTGCATAGAGGAAAACAGACACATTCTCCACCATACACTCAGTTTCCCCCTTGACACGTTGAAGTGCATTTACTACATGCAGGATATCAAAAGCACGTACTGTAGCCTAACCACTCCTAATAAAACATTGTTAATTTCTGTTAAGAGCACAAATAATGCTGAGAATTCAAGAGATTTCGTGGAAAATGCCAGAGTTAGGTGGCACACACCTATACATGGATAATTTTAAAGCTACTGGCCACAAGATTAACCTCCACCTAAGTATGAGACTTATCTTGCATTGTCGTCTGTTTAAGTAAGATCAGTGTGAGATTACAGAATTCCACCATGTAATCAATGACCTACAAAAATCCCTTTTCCACTGCTTTCTTCTCACCTCAGCAAAACAGAGGAAGCTTTGTCCAGAGAGACTTTACCTTGAAGGAATGCAGTATACAGAAAAATGCTAAGCTGATCCTTCTAACCTTCACCTACAATGTAGGAGAGCCACCACAAGAAATAAACCATTCCTACATTGTTTCTTAACAAACACGCTTTCTAAAGGCTGTTTTTCTTTGCTTCTGGTGGACTCCCCATGGTGCTGTGGGAATGTGAAAACCTCCCAGATCTCCACTGCCCTGCTATACTGGAGCTTCCCGAACGGAAAGGCAAGTTAGTGATTAAGTCACACACAGACCATGGCAGAAACAAAGTTTTCCAGCTACACAGGGGGAATGAATATACCCACAACAGGTCTGGCAGCATTTGAGAAGAAAACCCAAAAACACACCAAGTGTGTTTCACTCTGTTTCCACACCTTCTGCAGCTCATGTGACAACAGAGCTTATATCAACAAAGAAAATCACTTTATGCAGCTACATGGCAGTGAACTCGGTCCACATATTCGATTGAATTCAGAGCTCTCCATGAACTCAAACCTGACAGTACACTGATTTCTGATGAAACCAAACTACCAGAGTCTTTTATGAGAAGTATACAGATAAGCAGAATGTTCTGACTCCTAAATCAAGCCATGATTAGGCAGCCAATTCAATCCTTCTCCACCATCCCATTTAATTATAGTTCTTATCTATAATTTTGGGCCTGATTAACCACTGTTTCCCTGTAGTTTTATATGAACCTAATTCTATCAGAAGCACCACAAGCCCATTCCGAGGAATAAACCTCAAGTGATACTTCTCTCCTTTCTGTAAATCTCCCGTTACTTCCTTAAGTATTTCTCAGAATCTTTTTTTTTTAAGATTCCTCAGTAATGAACCTGATTCTGTAGTGCATTACTCCAGGGTTTAGGTAAAAAGAAATACATCCTGCTAAACCATTTTGTACTGGAACTTAAGTCACTATTTCCTTTTTAACCCCCCCCCTCATCCTACTGTCAGCAGCATTCCATTTACAAAGACTTCTTCCATCAAACCAAGCCCATTACACTGTTTTTCAATGATTTTCTAACAAAACTAATGAGGAAGTTCAGAAATCCATTTTCTTCCAAGAAGAAATCAGGTTTGCTGTACTCTTCAACTTTCTATGTCATGTCTCACTATATTAACTTCATATATTATTTGTTAATTACATTATTGACAGCACTGGGTTTAATTTATAAGTTTTTAACTAGCGTGTGCAAGTCACTAGATGTAATTTATCTGAAAATAACTAAGCAGATGGAACAAAGATTTTTTTTTTTTTTGCAAGATAGAAGCTGAAACCTCCCACCTGTAACTTGCTGTTTGTCCCTGATCTATGGGTCAGAAATTTCACCTACAGTTTCCGGATGCTAATTCTTTCATAATCAGAATGGAAGAGAAAAACATCAAGTTTGGCCATAGTTAGTAACTGAAAAATTGTTATTACAGCCTGCATAGGAAATGGCACTGAACCATAGCCATAAGTTATGAATCAGAAAGCACTCTTAAGAATTTTACCATATGTACTCTTTTAGTTGAGTCCAACTACAACAGAAATTCTATGATCAAAATGTATGTGCTAGGAAGTTCATAAAGTTATTACCCGTTTGAAATTACCTGGGTTTCTTTCTTATTTGTTCCTTCTTCTGAATCAGACTGGTGTTCCTGTTCATTTTCATCACTCTGGGGAAAGAAATGGGAGAGGAAAAATAATTAAACTGTTGTAAGCCTACTGAGATTTTAAGGCGTTCTAGACTTTTAATATGAAACTCAAAGAGCAGTAGAATTCTACCTAACTAAAATGTAAAGAGAATATACAGGATACATGATGAAAATTCCTGCACACGTTTTTCAGTACCAGACAGAAAGGAAACACAACTTTCTATCTGGCAATGAGCATCTTGCCTATACAAAATTACGCACTATGACAAGGGAAAGGGAATTAGCTGAAACATCAGCTAGAACCCATCTAATCTGTCAGGGGTTCTTCCAGGTGTAAGTACATGGCTACTTGTAACATGCCAGATAATGAGTCTCACTCTTACAGGTTCAGCATGCATACTATAAAAAAATAATTGCTCAGTGATGGTTTTTTCCTTACATTATGATTAATTCCTATTAAGCTATGGGTATTAGAGCACTCTAGAATTCTTTTAGCATTATCGATATAAAACTTAATTTTGATTGTACTCCTTTAAACTTCAAGAGACAGACCAGAAAATACGTAACTTGAACAAGCTAGTTTTCCCAGAAGAATTAGTTATGTACTGTACTACTCTAGCTCATGCTGTAAGTCAGCAGTAGCAGTCATTTACTTACATCTTGAGTCCAAAAAGAAACTCCTGTAGATCGTCGCTTTTCTCTCGGTCGCCGCCTTTCTCTTATAGACTTAGTCTGGGACTTATCTTCTTCCTTTTCTTCCTCTTTTTTGCCCCCTTCTGTGAATAGCAACTTTCTTATTCATTTAAATATGACACAACATCATTTAAAAAAAAAATACTTCTCAGTGTTTAAAATACTTACTCATTTTTTTTTTTTACCTGAACTAAATTCACTAAAGAGCTTATTAACACGATGCAGGATTTGCTGTAATTTACATTCCTGGGAATATAGCTCTAAAACACTGTAAATATTGTCCCAATTCTTGAGCAGCAACTGCAAAACCTACTTCCATCTCAGCCACTAAACAAAATGTTTCAGTGTAATAGTCATATGCTAGAAAAATTTGACTTAAAATGCAATTTTCAAAACTGACAGGTAATAAATTCAAACATCAGTGTCAGTACATGTATAAAGTACAAAATAAGAGAATTTTTCACCATTCCTCATCGAACAAGTTTCTGTTTTTTGTTTACAGCAAGCATTCTATATTTAAAAAAACAATCCTTTAAAAAGTCTGTTAAGTCCTTCTTATAGTACCCCTTTCCATCACAAGTCCTCTCGATTTTCACTCCGAGAAAGAATCAAATGGGATCTCCTAGATGAGATTAATACTACATCACAGATTTCTTTTTTCTTCAAAAGAAATTCTATTGCAGCTCCAAAACAACAAAATACTTCAGGATTGTGTTTCTTCCCCAGTCTAGAAAGAGTTTCCTAGAGTAAGCACGCATTACTGAAGCATCTTAATCCACATTTCAGTTCACGTTAGGACTGAGGGAAAAAAAAACCCAACCCAGAAAGCATACCCCTGAATCTTAGCCCCAGTAACTCCCTCAGCAAACACCAGTCTAGGGAAAACAGCAACACATATATGCTTCATGGAGATTTGATCAACGATCATTTAACCCAGTCCTCTGGATAACAAAATTACCGATTTCAATCAGTAATCCTGGTCAAGTTATTGATCAGTAATTTGAATTTGAAGTATTTCTCCCAAGGAACCATGCATGCCTCTGAGAGAGAACTGTATGTCAAAAGCCTCCTCCCTCTGACAGGCAACTAAGGAAGCACGACATCTCTGAGAAATGTAGCATCTGATTCACCTATTTGAAACGAGGGCAAAAACTCTGCGACATCAGAGAACAGCTTTCTTCTGACCTCCAAATCACATATCTAAACCTCAGTTTAAGATTAAATAAACCAGCTAAGTATCTAGAAGTATGATTCCATTAAATATTCTGAACTACAGATGGAAAATATCCCCTTCCCTTCATTTTCAGCTTCTCATGAAACCCTGAGAGGTCCTTAAAGCGTTAAAGCATCATTCCAACCCTTCAATATGGAAGGGCTGAAACAAAACCCCAGATATTTAGCAATTATTCAATCAAGTTAAACTCTTCCTCGATGCCTGCAACTATTTAAACTCTGAAATGTGGTATTTTATTATAGCAGTTGTGTTAAAGCAAAAAATAAAACATTATGTGGATACTGATAGCAGTGTATTTGTCATTTCTATGATCCCACCAATGGAAAACATGGATTCCCATATTAGACAGCTGCAAACCCCTACCAACTACAGATTTATTCCCACCCTCCCCACCCCCTTCGGCAACATACATCAGTTTTGGAATTTCTTAGAAAAGATAGGAGTAGGAAAAATCCCCAGCAGTCTTACGTATTTTGAACTATCTTTAGAAACATAAACTGCCCTTTGCCAACTAAAACAAGCAAACAAACAAAAAACCCCTTCACAAACAGTGCTCCTACCTCTCTCACTTTCCTTTGTTCCACTCCGAGAATAGGCAGAAGTTATACCTATAAGGCTGTTTGGTCTGTTTAGTTGACTTGAAGTTGAAAGGGAGCTAGTGGAGGTGGAGAGCGAAGAGGTGGATGACGTAGAACTTGAAGTCGAAGTTGGTCTATAGCGATGATATGGCTATTCAGCAGAAAAATGTTCACAATTAATTTTCCAAGATTAAACAAATATAAACCACAGGATGTTAAAGCATTTAAATATATAAATAATTCTCACAGTAGTGTCAATATTAAAAGAATACAGTTGGACTTAAGATTCATGTAATTTCTCTACCTAAAGAGACCCATCACGAAAATACCTCTTCAGCAGTTCGGGAATATCTTTGCCTATAATCATCATCTTTAGTTTCAGATTCTTTCTTTTCTTCTTGTTTTTCTTTGTCTTGCTTTTCTTTCTCTTCTTTTTCTTTTTCTTCATTTTCCTGTTCTCTGGTTCGTGTGGAACGACTTCTCCCTATAGTTTTTTCAGCTTCTTGAAGATCTGTCAGCGTTACACCCTGTGGAAACAGCAGTCAGCAAATGTTCCCATATATCGCTGCTATCAATGTAGAGGATCACATTATATAAATACATAAAGACAAAATTCAGCTTAAGAAAATTGCTTCTACCTATTAAGAAATACAGTTTACCTAAATATTCTACCTATAAGCCTCTTGCATCTCGGAAGCAAACATCCCTCTTTGATTAGTGGTGTCTTCTGTAATGTGATCTACCACAGATTCTCTAGCCAACACCATTTTTAGTTGAACCAGTACATAGAGGTCATGTAGAAAATCATATAGAAATAATTTAAGAACTCACTACATCCTTTCAATATCAACATAAGCATTTTAAGTATTTCTGAAAGAACCCTAAAAATACACTTAGCAAATTTTCAGAAGTCTTGATACTTTGCAAATTCACTTATCACAACTGGATTTTTGAGGTCAACACCACATAAAAAATTTGCATTGACAGCTCCAGAAAAAGTTGTAACTTATTTCTTATTTCCTTGTTAGTCCAAGGCTAAAAAATAGTTTTGAAATAAGTTAAGAAAGCAAACAATTTTTTTAACACAGCTTTTCTGTACTGCACCTTCCAGCTGACGTAGTGTACTGAGATACTGCTCAAAACACCGCATAATCCATTCTTCAAAGCCAACTTTGCAGCTTATTAGTTATTTAGTGGATAATGTTTTAATTATTGATAGCTTTTTCACTGTAAAGGCTCAGCAATAGTTAGCCTGTGACTTGACCATCTCTCAGGGCTCTGAATCCGTATCAAGAGATTAAAACAGAACTCCAGTAAGATAAAGTTGTATCAAACAATGTGGATCTCTCAATAGAAAAGGTAACCAGAAGTATCTGAGGGGTATAAAACTGCAGAGATTTGAAAGTAACAACAGCAAACAATGGAGATACAGACTCTGCCTCAAACCACCTGGGATGATTAAAGTACCTCTTTGTGCTGTTTTACTCAGGGACCATTTGCTGTTTGTCATCAGACACAAGAAGAGATGGGTAGACACTCCAACGGACAGTTGTAGGTAAGTGCTCCACTGGCCAAAGAGTGTTCAAGTACTGTACAGAGATAATCTATTTTGCTACTGTCACATCCTATGTGTTGCTACTGCTAACTTATGTTAGCTTTGCACTGGTTGCAATGAGGTAGCATGATGTAGTTCTGATAGAAATTGGGAAGAACCACCAAACATATCACTGTGTAAACTAAGAAATGCTGCAAGGAATGTGCAGTTAAGAGTCTAGATTATTAGCAAGTAACACAAACCCTCTTCCTTAGTGCTTCTCTACTAGGTTGAATGTATTTTTTTACTATGTCATGGACCTTACTAGCTATCCATATGTTGGTCAGCTCAATCACATTATCTTCAATGGTCCATGCACAGAAAAAAAGAGACAGAAATGAAAGAATACTGCATGCTATGCCTATTTCTCAAGCACTGTCTTCAGCCAGAAGCATATATGGTTGTTAGTTCTTGAAGAGTTCGAAGTCTTAAACATCTACATAACATCAGATACAATTACTCAAGGAAGTAAAAAATTTCCTGTCAACGGAGGAGTCTGTGCTTCTGTGCTTCAAATTTGTATTAAATCACTCTTCTGGGATTAGAAAAAGCAACTTTCAGTACACAATGAAGGGTTCTAAAGCTTTCAGAGAAGAAATTGGGGAAAAAAAGAGACTTTATTTCATCTGGTACAAGTTGTTTTATACCAGACCCATCGGCTTATTTGGGGCTTTACTGGGAAATTAAAAATTCACTGTACATGGGTTTGTTTCCATACATGTAGAAGCTTTAATAAAATACCTGTGTAGATCTTCTAGACTGTCTTGCTTGCCTGGATCTAGCTTTTCTTTGGGACTCTGACTCTTCATCCCGTACTGGAGTGAGGTATGATCTACGGAGTTAATTACAAACAAAATTGGCAAACCATAATTTTTTGTACAAACTTTTTAAGTGGTGAGAAATCCACATCCACCCACCCCAATACAATACGATGGAAAACCGAAGTTAGAAGAAAATCTTTAACTGTATAAGATGAATTACATTTCAGACATTTCATCGGCATCACGTTGCTGTATTCATCAAGGTAGCAGCCTTAGAACTCAGCAAAAAATACACAGTGTCTTCCTACTAAAATTAGAATTCTTTTCACCCTTTTCTCTAAAGACAACTTAAGCTTTTTTGGTGTTTCACCAGTCTACTAACATAAGGGTAGAAGATCTCAGAGATTCAGCTAGTTACAGATTTATACATCAAGTGTGTGTCTATTAACTTTTAACATAACTTGTAGGCTTTTGTTAAAAGCTAAATGTACTGCCAATGCAGAAAACCTAATTACACCATCTACTGCACCAGAGATTAAAAATCCATGAGGAGGTGGTCACCATATTTCCACATGAGTCATCCATGCTTTGAGTAATCTCCCTTTGAAAAAAACTCTGCTTAAAAATAAATCCTCACAAAATCCACAAAAATCCTGCACAGTAAAAGCCAATCAAAGCCAATCAAAGGCAAAAGGCTACTAGAGTAGACATACAAGGTCTGGACTCTTTAAAGAAACTCTCCAATTCAGGTAAATTAGGGTAAAAAAACAACGCTCAAGTATATGCATTTGTATGTATGCATGTAAAATAATCACTAAAGAACTTTAAAGATTTTAATGCATTTTCAATGACAGAATAGTCTGTTAATGCTGTAATAGTTTAAGATTTTTAAAAAATTCATTAGAATAGGTAAAAAGTAGAAAAATTTGAAAAAAACAGAAGGTTGCTCTAAGGTTGCTTGAAACCCAACTCCCCTCTGAACTTCTTTAGCTCATAGAATTAGCTACATCGCAACACTAGAGTCAGATGCTGCAATATTTGCTGATTGTCTCTATTTTAAAATATTGTTAATTGGGAATAATTGGATAATGATTCAATAACTGACCTAGTGGTTGTGTTTCAAAAGCCATCACCTGTTAACACTCAAATCTATGGCAAGAGCAGCTGTTTGGACACTTAATTATGTATTTGTTAGCCTTAGCACATACTAAAAGCAGTTCTAAAACTTCATTTACACAGACCTTCGGATTACTACCCATGTTCTATATTAACCAGTTACCCCTGAACCACCTGAAAATATTTATAACTCACTGCTATACTTACAAATGTAGAAACATCTCCAATCTTATGACACGTCTTAAAAAATTCCCACTGTATTAATTTGATTTCCCTATCCTGTTCTCTTGCAGATGGCATTTTTGGTAGACTTATCACATTCCTAGAGCTCTAGGCCCTCTCTATATTAGGAAAAGGATGTCTGTTTGCTGCCTACAAGACCTGAAATACTCACTATTTAGGAGGTTTTGATTGCAGAGCAGGTATAATCTTTAGGGCTTGAAAACAGCTACAAATTACTCCAAATAACTTGCTCTTCAGGAACTGGGGTATATAGTCCTTTGCACCCTCCAATAAATCTGAAATACCTTAACCCTCACTGAGGGAAGATGACAACTCTCAGCTTGCCAGGTACATGCTACAGGTACTGTCAGAGTAATAAGTGCAGCATCCCTTTTGCATGCCACACAGGTTACCTATCCAGTATTATTCATCACACAAAAATTCAAATTTAGCATTCTCTTCCCTCTTTCTCTAAACCAATCCTAAAAATTAGATAAAAGAATACAGTTCCTTTGGTTATTCCAAAAGAATACACCATTACATGTTTCATTACTAAAAGTAGTTTATAATGTCTTTACTTTTCAAATATACCCAAAAATATTATTTCAAACATGTTTTCCAAATACACACTTTCAGTGTCTAAATATGGATTAACCAACTTCATTTCTTAAGAACACATTTAGCATGTAGTATTTCATCTACAGACAAGTTTTTTATGTGCATATAAACATAAAGAGATATGCACACACAAGCACATATATATGTATCTGTATATATACAGATACACATGTGCTGATATTGAGAGCACTACCTTATTGCATGCAGCAATTACTTCAGTTTTAATGATTTCTAAGATTTAAGGGATATTTTAATATGCCACAATGCATCTGCAACAGTATAATGCACAGCTGGCCCAGAGTCAGATAAAACCAAGGAATTTCAGGCCAACTGCAGGTATCTAAAACGTATGTAGTATGTGCATGTGTATACAAACACTAATGAGAGCAAACGGGACAGCAAAAGCCTTAGTTCTATATTTCCTTGCTTTTTTAGCTCATACAAGTCTGAAATAGCATTTCTACTTGGTGGGGAGGGAGCAGTGTTTTGTTGGTTTGTTTTTTGTTTTGTCAGGCTCAGTCAAATTTCACTATGGAAAATGCAGGTTCTGTCCACGGTTGTTATTAAAATGGGTTTTAAGCACATGTGGCACCTACTGAATGATTGTGAGGATTCAAAACATGAATGCCCTCTTCACAGAAGTTACTTCATCTCAGTTTTGGGTAGGTGAGGAAGACTATGGGAAACAGACTATCCTAAATAGGCCTAAAGCTATAAGGAATTTTTAAACAGTGTTGTTGCCTGAAGTGAACCAAGAGAATGCAGGTTTCTTCTGTAACAAGGAAGAGCTTCGTTACCTCTGTGAACATACAGAGATGCACACATTTGGCACAGATACAGGAGTTAACGTTTCAAAACTACTACAGGAGCAACACAGAAATCTGAAGTTGATTTCAGCAGAAAGGTTAAAAGATAAACATTTATAAATATCCAGAAGAAGAACAACCCAGGGAAAGCTAACAGGAATTAACATCTTTGCTTCCATAAATAGCAGGTAACAACTCTTTACAGAAACATAAATATGCACCAATCTTAACTCATCCTCCATGTAAGTAGAGCAGAAAAAACACCGCATTCTTCAAATAAGATTTACATCTGCTTTGCACTCCTTCATACCAAATTGCTCTTAAAACATTGTATTTACAACTGTATATCACGTTTCAAGTAGAAGAGACCCTAAATGATGCAATGAAATAACCAGAATGTGTTGGGTTCAATACTCTTTTCTCAGTAGTGCCAGGCACATAAAGAGATCATTAGCATACTGCCAGTGGCACAGTAGCTCAATCAGCAGCAATGTACTTGTAGTGAGTGATTAATTATTGATTTTTAGGTCAGGTTTTTTACATATTTCCATTATGGGTATTTTTAAGAAGACTCATTTAATAATTTATTTAACAGAAATACAAAGATGGGAAAAAAAAGTGCCAAATGAGAATCCAAGGCCAGTCAAAACACCCAGTATCAAATCTAATGAATGGTCCCTGCCAGTACTAAAACTCTCACATAAATTGAGACACGTTGTTAGTTTTTTTCAATACGCAGCAAGCAAGCTATACTGCTTTACATAATGGACTATCCAAATTTGAGGTAACCAACACATTCCTTTAAATAAGAAAAAAAAAAGAACTTTTGAATAAGAGCAACGTTACTCTTAGGACCTTTACACACCTCCGTCTCTCCCTGACCTCTGATGTTGAGGACACAGTGCCAGAAGTAGCTGTAGTCATGGCTGTGGTAGTGGCTGTAGCATTTACAACAGATGGAGCAACAGGAACGGTCACTGCTGTGGGAACACTGTCCTTGTCTTTCTCAGTACTATCCTCAGCCCACAAACGATTTGAGGTACTACAGCATAACAAGCAGCAACACAAAAAAAGAGAAAAGGAAACAGCTAAACAATGAAAGCACTTTACTAAACAACTAATAACATGTACATTGAGGGATGGATTTTTTTTTTAAAGGCAAACTGAGAAATGTCTCTACTATGAAAGCTCAGCTTGAGCTCTCATATCGAATAAATTAAGAATTGAGCAGTTCACAATAATTGAACTTTTATTCTTCACACCCTTCTAACAATGGATTTATTCTTTTATGCCAACATGGCTTTCACTTTACAGTGGAAAGCCAGTCACAATTATTGAGCCAAATTTTTATATAAAAAGTGAAACAAATTTAGCAGAAAAGTGAAAAAATCCAGAACCCCAGGAACTACTAAACAAAAACGCATGCACGTACATAAGCACACAACAGACCTGACAAAAAAAAAGGGAAGCAAAGAAGTCTGCTGGTGCCATTACCTGCTTTGTACACCTGCTGAAGTAGAACCCGTTGTACTCTTTGTAGTAGTGTTTGTGCTGGCAGGCAGTGTTTTCTGAAGACCAGCAGAAGAGGTAACTGTTGATGCAGTACTTGGAACATTAGAACTAATCAAATCATCTTGTCTTCTACCAAAGGAGCCACTGAAGGAGAGACACGCACAACAAATGCACTGTGTTACTTGTCTTTGCTCATGGAAACATCAGAAAGCTGTGAGCGTTCCGTTAAACGTTTGCCCAGGTATTCCGTATCTCAGCTGCATCTTGGAAACTTCTGGGACAAAAGCAGCATTTTCAAAGGCCATTTTCTTCACTATTTCCTGGACCAGAACTCGCAATGTATGACTTCAGAGGGCAGCAGAAGAATCCCTTAGTCCCGACCGTTCCTCCACAAGAAGAGGAGAGATAAAGAGTGGAATCTCACTGGTTTATGTATAACTGTCTAGATCACATCTAATGAAGTATTCATATAGGGCACCTAATGTCCCATTTTTAAGCTGCTGTTTCACCCACACTGAATACCTCAGAAAATGCAGAATTTTATTCCACAGCTTGTCAGAAAAGAAAATGTCATCAATATCACTCCTCTTACAATTTTCAACCAATTAAACGTACTGCTTTTTTTTTTTTTTTAAACTTTAATCATTCCCAGAGAGATTAACCTCCCACTCATGCTCTTCTCTTGCTCTTCAAGTTGTAAAAAAGATCCAGACCACATTTTTATTCGTTGGTTCTGGCTGAAGAGATCTGGCATTACCAAGTCAGGATGTTTGCCCATGACTAAACCTCAGAATCCACAGTTAGGACAGACAGAACATGACAGTACTAGCTGCAAAAGATTTAAGGAAAGATGCTTCTTTGGCATTCTGCAATCGACCATTCTTCCTACTGCTATCGATTCTAAAATGATAAAGAAAAAGTATTTGTGCAAGAACAACGAAGGAAATCGATCATTAAAGCACCACATGCAATTTTAGAGTCACCAATACATTTTGTCTGAAGACCAGAGCATATTGATAAAAGCTAGCATTCCAAGACTGTTCTCATGTATCAACTGCTGATATTTTCTATCCAGAACAGGAAACCTATGAAACATCCTTCCTAAACCTAAAGTCAGGAATGTCGAGTTTCCTTTTCCAGGCAGGAGATTACCAAAGATGTGAGATGTGTTACGCTGTACGAAAGAGCCTGGCTGCACACCACGGACAACATCAACATCAAGACCAAAAGAAGGTAAGTACCCATCACCATGCACATCATCAGCACATACCAACGTGCAGCTTAGTCACCCAACGACAGACAACCTTCACTGCAGTAAAGTTAATCCTGTGTATATTTGCAGGATACGATTCCTTTTGAGAAAATCCTGCAAGGTAGGAACCACACACACCTGGAAACTATTTCCTATGGCTCATCATTTCCTTGCATTTCAGTTAGCTTTACTTTTGCCTTCTCTGCTGCTCATATACTCAAGGTAGGTGTGGCTATGATCTACCATTATGGAGAGCAGCCCAAGACCTCTGATACTGTCAATGCAAAACCAAAATTCAGAGACAGTATTTTTCCCCTTTTCAGATGCCAAGCAGAATTTCTTCTATTTCAACATTTAAAATAGTTATCTTTGGCTACTGAGCTAACCTGGCAACAGATAAATGAACCTCAAACTGCAATAAACAATAGGAAAAAGGAATAATATAATTTCAATTATATAGCAGTAGCTACAACAATCTAAGCTAGTAAAAATGGTGTATAGCTTCAAAATCAGAACAAGCACTGCATCACAATTATTCTGAACAGTATTTTAACATGTCACCATTCAATTTTAAACTGTCCTTATAAAGTCATTCAGTACTTCATTTATTTCTTTTAATTTGGAAATTTTGATTAAAAAAATAAAAAAAGACAAGAGAAAATCCCACACCTTCTTTGATAACTTGTGTTTAATGATGTAGGACCTTCATTCAAACTGTTTTTCTTGACATCTTCCTCCCATTTTCTCCTAGTGTAGGAACTGCCGCCACGTATTGAGCTAGCAGATGAGTCCCTGTAAAAACCATTTTATTTAATAAACATAACCATGCAGAACAGCACAAAATTACCTTTCTCCACAACTGTTTTCAAGCTCCCATGGAAAAACACATTCATACCAACGCTGCTAGAAAAGTAATAAAGAGGTAGCATCAAAAGAAAAACTGCTACAGAAGACTTAATTAACATGAAATCAACCATCAGCTTTTATCTGTGACCACTGCTGGCTTTGTTTTTCTCAAAAAGGAAAAAGAGGATTTTCTGTCTGCTCCTGAGATTATCCAGTGCAGTAAAGGGAAAAGCACCACAGGGTTTTTTTTCTTTTTCTGGAATTTGATTTCATGGTTTTTTTCATTCTTGGATGTTGTAAGAAGTTCAAAAGCTGACTAGCCTTTATAACTCATGATACGGTAGACTAGTGTAAACAGGCCTGCAGTAGCCATTCCTGAGTGGCCTGCCACACATCACTAGCTGACATTACTTTAGACATAAGGAATTTCCAGCTGGTCGCTGCAGTTTATAGCAGCAAGAAACAACCTTGCAAAAATCTACCAAGAAAAACCACTCTGAAAACTGATAGGGAAAAATCTGAATTTCTAATAATAATGTCAGCTTGAGATTTGAAGGAAAGCTGGATGGAAGACAAACATGCCTTTCACAAACTATATGTAACAGGCAACCTGGTGTGTGAGAGAAAATAAACCAAAATTCTCTAAAGATGGATAACTCTGGCCTTCAGAACATACCTCTTTTTGCACAAAACTGTACACTAACACCTCTGCAATCAAGAACACCCTTAGAAAAGGGTAAAACATGAGCCAGTGCAGCTACCTTTTACCACCAAAGAGAAACATAAACAGATGTCACCTACCATAGAAAGGTCCTGTCGCATAACAGATTTTTAGTAATTACTGAAATTAAGCTTCCCTTCACCAGCACTTTTGCTGCAGCATTTTGCTGTAGCATTGGATACTTGACTGAGACTGGATGCCTGAGACCCGTTACTCTAAAAGCCCAGCTAGGATTCATCTTGGAAGTCCTTTCCATTACTCACAGCAAGTAGGATGTTAGTTGGATTACACTACATCATCGATAAGCTAGACAAGCAAGTGTTCAGACAGGTAGAACAAGAACCCATCATTAAGCTATGCAACAAGAACAGAGACCTGGGAGAAAAGCAGGAGCCTTAATAACTTATTAAGGTGCCTGTAGAGCAGATGGTTAAATTCCATGTGTAAAGAAGTTCAAAAATCTCTTATGGCTTCAAGTAAGTAAGCTGGGATGTCTGCCACATCACACTAGGCAAGTATTGATGCCTAAACAGGCTGAACTCAGTGTACCAAAGAAACACGAAGGAATACATAAGTTCTCAGGTCAATTGTTTGATCAGCACTGGGACTAAAAAGTCTGATGACCTCAATTCACCTGATGCACAAGAGGAAAAATATGCTATTGTTGATACTTGGTTTTGGAACTGCATCTAAGAATAAGCCATGACATTTAAGACTGGCATGTCAAGGACACGTAAACCTCAACACTGAGGCAAAATTTAATCCCTTTGTTACGATGAATAACAGCTTCTAAGAAATAAAATTGCAATGAAATCCAAATCTTAAGGTATTATCTAGTTAAGACACTTTGGAGAACAAGAGTTTTTGAGAAGATGTCAAAAGAAAAAAAAGAGAAAAATATAATCTCTTAGAAACAACCCAAAACTCACTAATAAAAAATCAGCCTCAAAGAACACAGCACTCCAGAGAATGATAAGCACAAAGAGACTTCAAACTGTCCTGTTAGAGAAACAGAGATTTAAAAAATCTGGCCAAGAAACATGAGAGAAGCTAACAAACCGAGCTGAATTTCAGGGGAGCATGAGAACTGGAATATCCTTATTTTGAAACAGAATTTGTCACCCAGAAAGTAAACTCAGGAAACAGCATTCCACAAGTGTAAGGATTTATCTTGCATTTGTGCTGAAATGAACCATTCTCAAAAGCAGCACCAAAGAGGCTCCTCTTCAGACATAAGGCGATTGATCTGCCTGATAGGCAATGACTGCAGTAATACACTTTGAGCAAGGAGAGGGTTTTCTGTTCAGGTCAACCACCATTCAGCAGCTCTAGATACGATCCGACAGAAACAAGACATTAGGGAGACTTCTAAGTTTTGTAGTATGCATTCCATATTAACTCAAGAAAGTGTCTGAATAGAAACTCAATAAAGTAAAGAAGTGAAAAACAGGAAGGTTCTGAGAACGTAAATATGCCATGAAAGTACCCCAAAGTCTAATAGGGAACAAGACTGTGCATGTAAAACTTTTTCTTTCTTTTATACTGAAAGGTACAGAAGAAATATCAGGGAAGAAAGTAAAAGTCTTCAAATGATGATGAAAGGTTGACATGTAAATAAGAAAAACAGAAGATCAGCTTTTGTAATTTAGCTATCATTTTGTAAATCATTGCTGCTCGATACAGTTTTAAGCCAAGCCTGTAAAAAACACAGCATTTTTTAATTATCAGAACTAATATTGGAGCCCAGTAGCAGCACTCCATGGCTCAAGATAAAGCAGTAAAATGGTTTATGACTTCCTATTTTGGATTTTATATATTTTCTCCCCCACGATGACAACACTCACTGTCCAGTTCTGCTCTTGTCATATAATAATTTGGATTTAAAAATGGTTATTATAATGTAACAAGATCAAAAACCTTCAGGTATTGGATAATAAGCTACCATAATCCGTAGAGCAGGATAATGCTATGAATTAGCATTGTTGTAAAAAATCCAAGTTTTTCAGTCACTATAACACCAAGTAATTTTATATTTAACAGAAATTTTCATTTCAGAGTCACCTGTTTTCTTTTTCATCAATGTCAGAGGTACTGGCCAGTCGTCTTGGTATTGTTGGTGCAACATATGCAAGTCGAGTTCCTTTTCCATCTTTCTCCTAAAAGACACGCATTTTTTATTAAGTGTTGCTATTGCCCATTACACTGCTATTGGCTGGAAAATCATCATTATGACAACTACAGCTGTAGTTATTGTGACCTGGTTATAGTACTGAGTTTTAAGCTTTTGTTGAATATCATAAATATCATAGGCAAAGGAAACTCTGCCTTCATTCGAGTGAGGCAAATGACTTGATTTCTGTTTTTTTCTGCTTTGCTGCAGTACAATCCCAACACTGACTATTGAAAACAGCTCTTTTGGTAATTTTATAGAGTATGTCAAGGCATGATTCTTAATCCTGAAAACTTTTAAACATCCGTAATTGAAACGGAACCAGAAGTTCTATGCTGTTGTATAACCTTTTCCAAATTAGCCCTTCATTTGCTTTAGTGCATTCATGCTTAACTTTACAACTAAATATTTGTAAATAAAAAATTACTATGGAATACAAAAAGAGACTCCTTTTTCCTAAGACTGTCTCAACATCACTCTCCAAGTGATGCTGACACTATCAAACTTCTTACCTCCCTTCTCTGTAAAACTACTGCTAGCATTGCAAGTCCCAAAAAGGGAAAAGCCCCAGGCCTATGGACATATCAGGTCACCAGATAAGGAGATAAATACATACACTTTTAAAGAGAACACGCAGAAGCTGCACCATTTAACTTTCATAGATGTGTGGAACTGTCTACAAAGAACATCTTACTTCTGCAACACATCATAAACATCTCTACTAAGCAGATCAGTTCCTCAAAACGTTGCTTCACACTGAAAACAATTACCTTGTCTTTGTTGTCCAATGAAGAGGAAAGTCTAGGACTTGAAGCAGAACGCATAACACCTGCAGAGTCCTTTTCTTTCTGAGCTTCTTTGGAAGCAGTAATTTCTGCAAGTGCCCCATAACTACCAGTTTTTCTAAGACCTAACCTCCACGAAGCAGGAGATTCATCTTTCCTTTCCTCTTCTTTGGGAGAAACCTTGGTTGTAGATGTTGGAAACTATAAAACATATGTAAATGAGTTTAGATTATTAATTGATATTGCCTGTGGCAATTCACGCTCCTTGCGGAGGTTTGAGAACACAACTGTTTTTAGTAATCATGGACGTGTCGAATTCATAGGGGAGTTGTGGTGAGAGACAACCTAGGCACTCTACTCTTACATTAGTTAATGAGATAAGAAACATAAGTCTGGTCAAGGTATACTACTCCTCTAAAAGTTAGCTTAGAAAAACCCACGCTTTGTAATACACACTGTGATCATGAGATGCAAACTTAGAAACATGCAAATCCAGTATCAACATTTTGATTAAATGTTATTTTTCAACTTGTAGTACACAAACCTGTGCACACCAGAACCTCACCATAGATTTTTCACCCTTATTGGGCACAAGAACAATGCCAGTTTTGCGCAAGCCCTGCCTCCATGATGCAGGATCTACTGACTCCATGACAGGCATGATAGGAGGAATGAAATCAGACTAAAGCCAATTAAGACAAGACAAAGATGAAGATTGAAAGAATGGAAAATAGAAACAAAAGGTTGTTTTAAAACCACATAGTTTGTTCCTACGTTTATGTTATGCAGCTTTTCATTACAGCACAAAATACCAAAAAGCAGTAAGAGACTTAAAACCTTAGTAACAGATACATATTAAACATAGCCTGTTTAGCTAATTCAGAGACAGAATTACAGTTTGCATAGAAGAGGACAGCAAAGCCTGTTGACCTAACAAAGTCTATGGCCTAAATCCTCATATGGTTGAGAATACTGGAAGACTCACACTAACATAAGAACTTGGCGTATTTCATTCCCTTAATCACATCCCACGCTAGCTTAGCTATCAAACCCGTATCTTCACTCCCAAACTCACCTTATTTCAGCACTCTCAAACAGAAAGCAGCATTACTGAGCCACATAGACTAACCCAAAATTAAGCTTAGTACACTACATGGGCACCACTCGTGAGCAGCACGCCGTTTGGCCATCTATGGCGTAACAGCAGGAAAGCAGCTGCAGTAGCACCGATGGTGCAAACCTGGAAAGGCAGGTGCAGGATCACACATCAAGTGCTGTTTTATCTTCATTTCTAAAAGCAGCTCAAAGCCTTTTTGTTTATTGATATGAGCTGCAACTGTTCCTCTAGATCACATGTACAAGATGATCAGTCTTGATATAAATGTGCATTTATTTTGTAGCTACAGAAGGCCCTGAATTTTTCATATACAGTATTGGAAAGAGAACTACAGTTTACATTTAACCTGCATTTTACCTTTACGACCATTAATTACTGCATAATACAAGTAGAACAAACTAAATACCAGTGTATTAACGATTTATAAAAGGTTATTATTCAGCTAAAATTGCATTTTTTTCTTATTATTAAAAAGTATCATCCGCCCACTTGTCCACCCATCTCCCCTCCATACGTGGTCATTTAATCACATAAAATATTACATCTATCTGATCATTTAACTCTGGAATACCAAGCCACACCCCAGCTAGCAACAGTTTGGTAACATCCTATTTCTAAAGGTCATGTAGCTTAAAAACGATTTTGCATAATATAAAATAAATTGATTGGTGGCAATGCTAGGAATCTTACTTCAAAATGATGTTCAGATAATTTTAAGAAAAAATAGGAGTGTTTGAAGAGTTAAATATCTTAGAATTTCCAGCATGCGATAACAATTAAGTGCAGTACAAAACACTAGGTGGAGAGCACATTAGTTAAACTGCCTGTCACAAATGCTTATATTAATGAAGTGATTTAAAAAATTAAACTACATAAAGGAGGCCTATTTCCTTGCAGTAAAATTCACATTATGTATTTGAATTCATTCCAGTTAGGTATAGTTAGCAAACCAGCAATTATGCACAATGCCTTCCCTCCCTCATGCATTTGTTATGGTCTGTGTGGAGAACTTGAGTTCTGCAGCTCCCGAGCAAAACAAATGCAGCTCCCATGATGGTGAACTGTAATTTCTTACTGAGCCAGCAGGAACTGTTTAGATTAATGTCACAAAATCAGCATGGAATCTACCTGTCTGCCCAGCCACAACGCTCAGTGAGGGGAAACAGTAGCCATTCTTGATAGTGAGCCATGCCCACAATTCCCCTTTGGCTGTCATGGGTTTTTTTTTAAATCAATCTTGTGCACATCAGTCACATTTTTGTCAAGCAGCTCTTAGGATCAGGAAGATTGGCCCAACCCTATTGTACTGTATCACTAAAGATGATGTAGGTGGGCAATATATTCCCCGCATTGTTTAACCATACTCTGTAAGATGAATTCTCATAGGTTCTATTGTGAACCGGAAAGTATAACTCCAATAAGCTCCTGAGAGTGAAATACATTACCTACTATTCACCCAGCAGTACATCTTCTGTCTCTACTGTGACTTCAGTATATCATGGCTAGCATCCCTCCTAGATCAGCCTTTTAGGAACATTCTTTCCAATTAACCTTCCACATCAAGCTGTAAAATGCTTCCTGCACACAGTATGGCTTTGCTAGGTGTGTTTTTCACCTGTGCATTGATTAAATCATGAGTCCCGATTCTCTCACTCTTCCAGGAGGTCCTGAACATACTGAAAGCAGGGTTGGGACATACAGCACTTTCTACTTCTTCTATCAGATATTATTTTCAACTTCTGGGCCTAAGCATGAACTGACTGCTCCTAAGGACTCCTGAAGTCGCGCATGCCTCCCATCTCTTAAGTGCATCACAAACACAGGCAAGAGGCACACTAGACCTGTAGTGTCTAAAAACTTTGGAGAAGTCTGGCATAGCTAGGACTTTCAAATGATGAAGTTTAGCTTCAGAAAATCAAGAACTCCACTGTGTAACAGTTTTTCTTTCTTTAAGAAGGATCTTATGCTTAGCTATTTCTGTATACAGTTTTAGATCCCTGTTTAGAATCAAAATCATTCAACATTTAAAAACCAGAAGACAGCTTCTGCATAAAACCAAAATATTTTTGCAGTATGTGCCTATTTTCATCAATTAATTGGGTAACCCAATCCACTTTTTATACCAGAATCAAAACATGTAAGTTTACACAGAAAAAGAGAGATCTAAAATAATGAGAAAGGTATTTAATTTTACCTTCTTAACAGGTGATGCAGGTGCCCCTTGGCCACCAGCTACTGAAGGTGCTGTCACAGCTACCGATGCCGACTGCGTACTTGTGGTATTTGCGTTATTAGTTACAGCTGCCAAGGTTTTGGTCTTATCTGCAAAACATTTACAAGATTTTAATTTCTAATTCACAATTTTTTCACTTCTACAACACAGAGCTGAATTTCTTTTGAACAAATCCAACAGTCCCCTTTCTGAAGAAAATGTTATTATTTATTCCTCAGTGGTTTTCCCCCTTGCTCATGCAGGTAAGATTTTTTTTGGGTGTTAACTCAGCAAGTGTTAAACACTCAGAGATGCAAAGACAGAACTGATAAATCATTTGGGTTGAAAGTGCCCTCAGGAGGTCACCTAATGCAACCTCCTACTCAAAGTGGGGTCAATATTTTATACAAACCAGGTTGCTCAGGGCTTGGATGAGTCAGGTCTTGAAAACCTCTAGAGACAGAGATTCCACAATCTCGCCAGACAGGCTGTATTTTCATAGGTGGATAATGACCATAAGAAATTAACAGCAGGAGGTACGTTGGCATGTAGTAGTTAACATAAACTACAGAAGATGCTGATTCAAAGTAAAACATTTATTCTTGGATAACTGTGTATGTTGAGTGCAAAGAAATAATTAACTGCACAGAGAAGCCAGCCAGGGATTCTGGTCACAAAAGCAAGCTGAGGCAGGGACTTGCCTTTGAGAACTATGATTTTCCATTCACTTAATTCCTTCTTTGTCCCTTGTTTTTCCTACCTAAGTTTCACTCAACCCTATTCTGCTTTGTCCTTCCAGCCTGCATTTCTTTCTTTGTCTGTGTACCTTAACTCCTCTTACACAAACATACAAAAAATGTCATGGCTGCAAAACAAGACCTGTTGTCACTGCACTTGCTTGAGCTTCATAATCTTAGAGCTCACTTCTGCTTCACCTTTTCAAATTGTACATTCTTTGGAGCAGGATGCTACATTCTATCTGTGTAGTATGGAGCAACGTGGGGTTCAATCGCCATTGGTTGTGGCTCTACTATAAGCATATCTTTATGTCAGTGCTGCCCATACAGCAGAGGAGCAGAGGAGCAGTTAACTTACAAAGTATGCAATATTTTCACATGGCATTCTCACAATTAACATTCAAATTCCACAAAGCACCAATCTATGACTGGAAATCATGTCAACAATGGTATTGCTGTTACAGGCTCGTTCTAATGACATAGCTGAACAGACGTTTTGAATAATTACTTATGCAGTAAACATAAAAAAAATCAGCTTACATGATTAACTGTACACTTAATGGAAAGTGCTTTTTAAACAGAAGTGAAAGTAAATGGTGGTAAGCTTCTAGGTCATGGTGACAAAAAGTGCAATAGGGCAATGCAGACTGACAGTATGATTTGAGATGATGCAGATGAGGCAGATCTGCCAGAAATTTGCAAATGAGTAATACAGCTTTAAAATAGACAGAAAAAGTTATCAGGAGTGAAAGCATGAAAGGGGAAAATGGATTTTGTGTATTCTGAAATTATTTCAAAGACAGCAAGAATATAGTTGTATGCATGACTGCGCTAATATTGACTAACTTTCAAAAATATTACATTATCTCAAAGTTAGTTAAAACTCCTGAAAAATTTATTTTTCAGCTTGTTTCTCTGTCCTTTAGGAGATGCCAGCTTCATATGCATGTTTCCTTTCTTGGTCTTGCAGACTGAAATGCATTTATTTTTAAACTGTATTCTAGCATAATCAATGCAACAGAATGTAAGTTTTCGGAAAGCATTTCAGATGCTTTCAAGTGACAGGAGATAGGACAAGGGGAAAAGGAATGAAGCTGTGCCAGGGCAGGTTCAGAGTAGATGTTAGGAAAAAGTTCTTCACTGAAAGAGTTGTTGGGATGTGGAAGAGGCTGCCCAGGGAGGGGGTTGAGTCACCATCCCTGGATGTGTTTAAAAGAGGAGTAGATGAGGTGCTCAGGGATATGGTTTAGCATAGGACAGGAACAGTTTGACTCAGTGATCTTAAAGGTCTTTTCCAACCTTGTGATTCTGTGAAATATCCTATGAGATGAGAAAACACAATGTCCAGTACCTCAGAATATTGAACACTGTTAAAAATTTTTAAACTCAGAAGGCTCCTTATAATCTTAAAATTTTTCACTTGAAAACTACATTCAGCTGAAGAATGGGAAAAAAGGGAAAGTACAAGCTTGGAATTTAGAGATGCAGCTCTACAGGGAAAAGCTTAAAGTCTAGCTTGCCAAATAAAGTATGATAAAGCCTTGTTGATATTAAAAAACCCAAAGTTTACATAAATTAATTCTTGTGTCACAGTCAAATTTTCCTGGCACAAACTATCTACTGGTAACGAAGAGAACACAGTTACCAGAGTCATAAAGTTCAGGAGACATTATAGTTAGCTCAGTGCCTGAGAAATTACTACATGTTATATATTACAAGTGTTTTGAGTTTATCAAAGGTCAGTCTCTGAAAACAAGGGATGGAAGTATACCAAGGTGAAAGACGAATTACAAAGCCTGACAGACGCTTCTGGCTTAGCAATGAAATGCTGGCTTATTTCAAACTAAAAAAAAAATAATTAAACTGTAATAGACAGTTCAATTTCACAACTTATTTCTGCCTACGTTAAATATTTGTGACATATTGGTTAGCTCTAAAATCCCTCTTTAGTCCTATCTTTTCAGGTGAAGAAATTTGAAAGAATGTTTTAAAACTGAGAACTGACAGCTCACCAAAAAGGATTACTTATTTTAAAAAAGTTTTAAGTATAAAATATCAACAAGACCTTTCTACTGACATCTGTGTTTAAGTATTGTATTAATGCACTGTAATTCTGAAATTCATTATTAGGATTGAATATTCATCTTTAAATACTGTTTGTCTGACATTCATTTTCTGATTTGTAAGAAAAAGACGCTATTTTGCTCTCAGACCACTACTTGCTTTAAGACTCTGATGTTCAAGAAAAATTTCCACTGAAGAGAGAAGTACAGAGTAACATGTTTCTTTGCATAAAATTCTAAACATTCTTCTTTAAATTAAGATGTTCATGAAGTAACTGTTAACGTTAGAACAGCACCTTTAAAAGTTGATTTCGGTACACACTGAAAAGACATGCACCATTACTTCATGAATACCTGAGCCAGTATTGCCAGATTAATTGGTAATTAGCTCAGGATGGCAAGAACAAATGAGGATGCTTGCACTTCTGCTGCTCCAATCTCTGTACCAGTTCCACAAGTAAACATTGCCATGCAGCCTTCCTCTCTGATTTCATCTAACTTCTTCAGTGTCTTCTGACGTGCTACTTAAGGCTTATATGATTCCAACTTTAACCTAAATACCACCAGTAAAGACATCTGATATCTTTGTTCTGACTTGACTTTAGACATACATAAACTTGTTTTGAAATTACTGGAAGTCTAGTGAAATCCAGAAGCGTGATACTTAACTCTGCATCATGTAATATTAAATTAGTAAATCTATAAAGTAAAAACTTGAATACTCCAAACAAGGTACCTGTCTCTGCTTCAGATTCTGAATCGTCATCTTCTTCCTCTTCACTAGAACAACTGGATTCATCCTTCTTTCCCTCTTCTTCCTCATCTGCTTTTTCTTGCTCCAGAGACTCTATTCTAGATGCATTCTTTTCCTGCTCCATAATCAATGTCTCCTTACTGAAGTTGAGAAGAAAAATACTTATTAAGTCCTCAAAAATGTACTAATGCCTGTCATGCAGGACTTTGTGACAGCTTGCAGAGTTCTACTTTTACTAAGAGCTTGTAAAGCTTCCTAGTTTACTTACTTTTTGAACGTTTTCTGTGTCTGATTATTATCCAGGTTGGCTGTGGATTCAATTAGGGGAGATTTCTTTTCCCGTTTTTCACTATGAAGCTTCAAAACATATAGAATGGTGCAATTAAATTGATTGAATGTTATCTGTGTGACAAAACTGCAAATGGATGGAAATCTTCTCTAACTACTGCAAACACCAGAACATGTATACACTTTCAAAATGTTAAAGTTCAAAGTTTTAAAATCTCAGAAACTGTTATTCCAAGTAAGTTGTCTATTCTATTCAGATCATAAAGTGCCCAATGGATAAGGCAAGTGGAAGAGCACCTTCTTTCTTCCAACGATTTTTGGTCACCATAATTGACTAAGCAAGGGCATAAAAGATCTTCTGAGATGACTGTGGCATTACCTGAATTGAATTTCCAAATCAAACCTTTGTTTTTAATCTATATGCTGCTCTGAGCTGTATGCCATAATCAAATGTATAATAAAGTGTAACATATATATGCACATAACTTCATGTGCAAAAGGCCTACCAGATTCTGCTTCTTTTGTAATTCTTCTAAATATCCTAGAATATCTTCATCTGCCACATCAAACGCTGTCTGCCCCTGGAGAAGGGGAAGAAGTAAAAAACCATAATTGTACAACAGAATTCAAATATAACCTATTACAATGCCTCATCACATGATGATGCAAATAAGGAGCACATTCAGAGAGAGAAATTAGGAAGTATAAGCCAAGCTCTATTACAACCTGTTAGTCTGTCAGTACTTGAAAACAATTTTGCAGCATTTTTTTTTTTTGAGTAATTGAAACAGCAACATCTATACCTGATGAGTAAACATGTTTTTTAAGAGATAAAATCATGACTCAAATAAAATTTTCCTGTCATTTGAAGGAAAAAAACAACTATCAAGGAAAAGTAGATCAAAAGAATACGACTCTTACTTTACTAGCTCCAAACAACTATTCCAATGGCAGTTGCATGGATGGATTCTGAGCAGTTCAGCTAATTTTTTTAAAGTTTAAGTTATTTAAGCAAGATATTCTAAATTTAAGAAGTCATGCTTTCAACTTTTTACAGTAGAACTGTATTTACATTTTACATTCTGTTTTAGAAAAGATCTCAAACACCACTTATTCTTATTTCCCCTTAGTATAGGATTTCCATGGGAGATGTACTTGAATGAACAGGTCATCATGTGATTCATTAACACAGAGTCAGCTGGAATTTCTTCTGTTTACTGTAGCATCCTCACAGTCACTCCAACTCTCAACTAGACCAGATGCCCACAGGGTGTGAGTTTCCACCTTTAAGGTCTGAATTGGTAAAGAATTTAAAAATTCCCTTTCTTCATCTGTACTTGAAGACCAGAAGTTTCATAAAGAAAGGCTAATTTAGTTGATACTACAATATAATGCTTTTTATTCAAAAGTCTGCATTCAAATACAAGGCAGCTGGAATCTAGGCAAAGTCCTAGATCCACCAGTATAAATTCAGCTGCATCCACACGCTTGGATGGACATACTGAAACGCTGGGAGGATCATGACATTGGTCAGGAAAGTACTTTGGTACAATAACCAGCAATAAAGAGAGAGTTGTCATTGAAAAGTGGTCATATCAGCTTACAAAGATAATTAAAAGTGTAGAAAGGGGGTAGAAAAAATGGACCTTCAATCCACTGATTTCACATCCATAAAACTTCTGACCACAGAGCAGAAGCATGTGCACCTTTCACAAGCATTATCCAAAGTGGATTGAGATTTTCTGCTATTTGAACTATTCCACTTAGCACAACTAAGTGGAATAATAAGTGGATAATTTAAAACAACAAAATTTTCTTAAAGTTCATATCTGCATTATGGCTACACTTTTTAATCTGGTCTTCTATTTTTAGGTAGCTATTAAATGGGTTTATTTCCAAAAAACATTAGACCGACCTTGACCACAAAAAATTGGTTTGCAAAAAACCTGTTGCATTTGGGAGGTTACATCTACACCTAATCCAGAAAAGTTAATATCTCAAATCAGGTGCCTAAACAATAATGGCTGAGCTGAGATGCTAAGCACCTACAACTGAAACTAAATCGAGAGGAGGTTTCAATCTTCAAATGTGCAGAAGCAAAAATGCTTACTAGCTTACTTAAGACCACAACAGGCAAAACTTTAGCTTGTTACAGACAAGCCCATGCACCAAATCTTCTTAGTTCCTTTATTTATTTTAAAAAGTTTACGAAAAAATTAAAGGAAGAATCCATTTTAAAGCTGGCTGGGTAATTTACACATACAATATTGACAGAAATAGGCAGCAGATCAGAATCTATCCGTAAAGCCTACTGCAAAGAGAAGAAAGAGAGCTTCAGCACTTACAGAGTTGAATGAAAAGTCTGGGATCCCTGTGATGCCTATGTGAATCATGAATATGTTTATATCTGTTGGGAGCAAGATCTTGCAAAGCCAGCAAGCTACACAGGCCTTTGTGTAGAAGTTGAGGAAATACAGCTTGGGAAGCATCTGAGTTATGCCTAGTGAGTCCAGAGATGCCTACAAGTTTCTTCCAGCATGTCCAAACCAGTGTACAGCTGTTACTCTTTCATATGCCAACACAAACTGATTTTAAGAGTTGGAACAGTACCCAAAGGCATCATCACTGTCTTCAGTGATCAAATGAAAGCCTGCATGCAATCCATCAAGTCACTAACTTTGTACCTCTGAAATGTCAATAAACCCACCCTATTCTGAATTCGTGTCAAAGGTCACATGGATGATTTAATACACAACTAACTGTAAAGTAGGCCTGGAAATTAATTGAGACAATCAGAAAATTTAGTTTTAAACACAAACATGCTGTTTTGACAAAACATGCATTATATAAAGCTCCACGTACAGTAAACAGCAGTTTATCATCACTTTTCTTACCCTGGCTTCTAAAGTCACTTTAGAGACCAGAACTTTGTATCTTGACAAGGATTACATAAAAATCCTACCACTTTGTTGACAGCCTCCATATCACATAGGTTTTCCACTAAAATGCGACATGCTTCTTCTTTACCCCAGTGAGCAGCAGCATGAAGTGGTGTCCAGCCATCATAATCTTTAATATTTACATCGTAGTGAGCCTGTATTAAAAGCCTAAAGAAATTAAAACAATTAGATCTTGCCATTGCTGAAAGGAACAAATAAACTGTCATGAAATCATAAAATTATTCTACAATGATACTCTTCTTTTTCATCATACATATTTTAGTTGGGCTATTTGCAATCGTTTTATTTCCTCAGAAACATGTGCCTTTTCATTGTACAGTAGATATATATATTTTTAATGAAAATTCAAGAAAAATAGCCTTTCCCCTTTTTAAAATTAACTTCCTCTTTATTATAAGTCCATTATTTCTATAGTTACATGTTTTTCTCTATATGTGCAGTAGTAAGACCCTTTTAACAAAAGGAGAACTGCAAAACGTCACAAACTATTAGTTACAATTGCTTGAAGCTTGCATCTCTTCCTGTCATGAACATTTGATGTTGCAACAATACAGTGTTTATGTGCTGCGGTTGCTCTCTGAGAGAAAGCAGAACTCTTCAAACACAGAGGACCTGCTTCTCTGCCTGCACTCAACACTCAAATTCAGCATGGTTCTGATGTGAACATCAAGGTATCAACAGATGCTTAACCTGATGAACAGTTTTGTGTAAAGGGCTATCAGCTCTCAGAAACACTCTTTGTAATTATTAAAAAAACCACATAACTGGGAAGTATGCTTCCCCCAAAACTTTCTCCGTTTCTCAAGAACCAATAAACTTCTACTAATATACTCCAATGAGTCAACTTGCACACACAGTCATCTTCAAAGTCTCTCAGTCTTGCATCCTACACAGAGCACACATTTTTGATAATTTGAAGCCATCATGAAAACTGCCTCCCATATTTTTTCCACCTCCTAGGAAAAGTACATGGACTGGACTAAAAAAAGACACCAAGGGAGCTAAAAAAATTCCTGTTATAGATAAACAACTCCCTTTTACTCTAAACAAAAAATTATTCTTTTCCAACAGAATAATTTCTTTATCTCATGTTGAAGCATCAGGGTTTTTTGAAGCAGAACTCTCCATTCAGAAGGTTGTATGTAATGGTTATAAATGATTAGGAAAGTTCTGTCATTCAACTCCTGTGTTGACAAAGCATTACAAGGCTCTGCAGACCTTAAAGGTAGCAATGCTTACACAGTCAGGGTGTGTGCTCCTTTTCATTAATGTTACAATATGTAACTGTTCTTACTACTGCTAAAGCAGTCAAATACATTTACAAATCACAGTAAAGCAGTGTATTATTAAATATGCATTACTTCAATAAAAGCTGGGCTTTGATGAAAAACAAATTAAATCGCTGTCAGAGTTTGTGTTGATGAAAAGCTACCTGTGAATTAGGGGACACCGAAAGCCTGAAGCTCTCCAGGAAAGATTAAGAGTCATGATTTCTCATAATGTAATCAAAAGAGCAAACTTAAATTCTCTGGGTTTTAGGGCTAAAAAACTTCAGTCTGGATTAAAAACTCTGCTTTATATAGGCAAATAAATAGGTTGACTTAAAAATATGCATTAACCAGAATGCTAACTGGCATTATAAAAAAGTATTAAGCCTGTTTACACCGATGACTTGTGAAAGAGGGCAAGTTTTTTGTGAACGTTCTTCTTTTAAGTAAGTATCCAGGCGCCATATGTACACCGTGTTCATATTTTAAATGACGTAATGTAGAAAGCTAAGAGCATCGTGATTTAGGAGTGCCTGAAAACATCAAATTAAGCTTTGAGGAAAAGATTTATGGAGGTTGCTATTTTCCAAGATACAGTCCCTGAAAGTCAGAAGTGTCCAACATTACTAATTCCAAGCAGCATTATGCCAACGAGACAATTGGGTATGGAAAATTTCCATTTACACCATACTTACTTTAAAACTTCTGTATAGCCCTTGGCAGCGGCCACATGAAGTGCTGTACCACCAGACTTTGCGTGTCTGACGTCATTTATATGGCCGCTGTTGAGCCACTGTCGTGCATCCCTTAGCATTATTCGTTCTTCTTCTTTTCGAGCTGCCTCTATATCGACCCCTGATTCAGAGAGAGGGAGAGAGGACACAAGATATTTTAGTTCCAGTACTTCAATTTAATTATGTAACGGATCTTATGTCATGTTTATGTGACACAATAAAATAACAGCTGAACAACATGAATAATGTACTCCGATATTAATATCTTTTTAAAGATGAATCCCAAGAGGTAATGGAAACATCCATTATCACATGACGCTTTGCATGCATAATGCATGTTTTTCCCAAAAGAATAAAAAACGAAGCCACTAAAACTGTCTCTTATGTGTTAAGAATGTCTACTATCACAGTAATCACTGAAGTGACATGTTAAAAATAAGAAAAATTGTATTTTAACCTTCTAAGCACCAAAATATAAGTCTGGTTCAATGTATCTGTAGAAACAGGTACAATTCTTTTACAAGTTGATATCTATGGGAAAAGAAACAGCCTAGGTTCTCAACACTGATGATAAGAACCACAGAGCTTATTTTTAGTACCTTCTAAAGAATTTCTTTCTATCATTGTGAAACACAAACCTTATTCTCAAATAGCCAAGGCTTTGGAAACCTCCCTTCATATCTCAGGTAAAAAAAAAAAAAACCAGCACTTTTAATAGAAAGTCTCACCAAAAATTCTGATACACTGATGATAAGGGAGTAACGCAATAGAACATTTACAACCATACATGTCAGGCTAAAGAGATTTTAAAGCAAAACCACCAGATCCTTAATGGACAAAGCAAAGCATTCATTTACAAGTATTTTTTTAATCACCACCACATGGAGTGATCTAAAGAAGAGAGCAGGAAAGGGGTCTTGAAGAGAACTACGCTTGAGCATTGCTCTATCAACACCGACAACTTTCTGAGGAAAAGAGACTTAGAAACTGTGGTCATCAAGAGCACAAATTGTATCTGGGTTCCTCTAACAGAAAATCAGTGGGCTGACCTTCAGCAAAATTATTTTATGTGTATGATTTACCTAATGTTAGACACTGGTATGCAGGGAGTTGGGAAATATGTTCCTCTGTCTTCTGAATGTTTAATGTCTCTTGGAGCAAAGCATTAACTTGGACATAATAAAAACAAGTGAAATCTAGAAACAGGTACTGACTTACTAGATAAAACCACAAGCCTCAACAGTAGTCCTTGTAGCCTATAAAACAGAAGATGATTTTTAAAACTCTTAAGAAATAGATGTTCCTTAACTTTGTGGTGATCCAGCCCCAAGCAGTGGCTGAACACCACACACTGCTCGTTCACTCACTCCTGAAGGAGAAACAGACAGAGCCCAGTGGGTTGGGATAAGGCCAGTTTACTGACAAAATCACCCTGAAAGAGAAACAGTAACAGCCTGTAGCAAATGACACTTATACCTGGTGATAAAACAGAGTAGGTTGCCAACCCGAGGATAGCACACAGTACTGCGCAACATGGGGACCCATGCCTGCCCTGGCCACACTCAGACTGCCCTGGAGGCACCCAGGAGCCCCCCTCCCCTACCAGCCCCTTTTATGGGGCAGTGATGCCAGGTGGTGGAGAAACAGCCTGGGCTGACTCAGCTCCCCTGTGCTGGCTGCTCAGGGAGGTTAGCTCTGGCCTGTCCAGACCAGGACAACTTAGACCTAATTCTGTCTTCTTGCAGCATTTCCTGCTGAAGCTTCATCTGTCCTCAAACTGTTTTTTCTTCAGCAATTTGTTTCCATCATATAATTAATTGTCCAACTAATCAAAACACCACAATATATGTTTGCAGGCTATAAACAACTATGAAAAGCTACAACATCTCCTTGCAAAACTACTCTACAAAATTATTTTAAATTAATTTTCCAAGTCTTTATAATGAACAGCAATTTCAGGCTCTAATGTCTTCTAAGGAACTATGAAATCCTTTACAGAGTCAATGAATCCCTAGAATACGGAAACCAAATTAAATCCAACTTGACTGTTGCCCATTTAGACATGCAGCAGAAACTGAGCTAAGGGATGAAGTGGCTTTCATTAAAGAAATTATTAATATCACAAAATGAGAAGACACAGATAATATTGAGATGTTCATATGCAGTGCAATGCATCATTCTACTCTGTAAAACATGATAAAGGAGATCGCAAGAAGACAGATTTATCAAGTCTTTATCATTCTATCAGCAACTAGAAAGCCAGAGCAACTGGCAAACTGAAAGCAGTTCTATTTGCATTGCTGAAATACCCTTAAGGCAGTGGCTAGGGAACTGATAAATCCACTATATTACATATGAATTACTATTTCCCAGATGCCACAATTCCCTAATTGTAGAGCAAATGAATTCTTGAAAATTACATGCCTAAATCAAAGTTTCCTGAAATACAGAAAGAAGGAATGTAATTATTACATGCTTTTGGAAACATAATATGTCATTTTTTGCTTTGCGGTAGCATATGACAATGATGCAACAGAGTTCACTTTTTTATTATTCTTCTGTTGATTCACACCATGACAGATATTCCCTGTCTAAAAATATGTAAAAAAAAAAAAAAAAGAGAGAGAAGAAACAAAACACAAAGACAGACTGGTTGGTTGTGTAGTTTTGCATGGCTGGGTTCTGGTGGAGAAGGGGGCTGCAGGGGTGGCCTCTGCAAGGAGCAGCCAGAAGCTCTCTGCAGGCCCGAGAGAGCAAACACCAGCCGGCTCAACGTCAGAGTTGCTGCTAACCAAGGCTGAGCCCATCAGCATCGGTCACAGCGCCTCTGGGAATCACATTCAGGAGAAAATAAAAGCAAGCAGCTGCTTTTTGCCACTGGAAAAGGGAGTGAGAAGATGTAAGGAACTGTGCAGACACCAAGGCCAGGGAAGAGGGGGACGGGAGGAGGCGCCCCAGGTGCCAGAGAGAAAGATGCCCCTGCAGCCCGTGGAGAGACCCATGGTGGAGTGGGTGTCCCCCCGCAGCCCATCGAAAAGGCCAGGCCTCCACCTGCAGCCCATGCAGAGGCCCCACACTGGAACAGGTGGAGACATACAGAAGACGCTGTGACCCGCATTTGAGCAAACCTCTGTCAGCACTTGCAGCCCGTGGAGAGAGAGACACACACACAGAGATGAGGAAGAGAGAGAGAGACCCACGCCAGAGCAGGTTTGCTGGAGGGGTTGTGACCCCGTGGCAGACCAGGCTGGAGCAGTCTGGGCATGAGAGACTAAAAGACATTCTATGATTTATGACTGCACCCCACAGAAGTGACCCGTACCAGGGCAGCTGGTGAGGAGCAGAAGCCCTGTGGGAAAGGACTCATGTTGGAGATGTTCGTGGAGGACTGTCTCCCGTGAGTGGGACCCCACTGTGCAGCAGGGGAAGGGTGTGAGGAATGCCCCTCACAGCTGAGAAGGAAAACATTTTGTAAGAAAGTGACCAAAACCCCCATTCCCTGCCCCTCCCCATGCCACAATGGGGGAGGCAGAAGAAGGGAGCGAAATCATAACTAAAATGAGGTCTGCTATGAAGGGAGAGGGGGTGGGGAGAGGTGCTTTAAGATCTGGTCACACTTCTCATTACCCGATTCTGGTGTCACTGGGTGTGCAGTGCTGTGTAATAAATTAGAGAGTTTTCTTCCCTTTTTTCTGTGTTGAGTCTGTTTTGCCCGTGACGCTGATTGCGGAATGATCTCTCCCTGTCCTTACCTCAACTCCTAAGCCTCTCAATAGATATTTTTTTCCCCTGTCCAGATGAAAAGGGGAGCAATAGAGCAGCTTTGGTGGGCATCTGGCCTCCAGCCAGGACCAAACCACCACAGTTGGAAAAAAAATTAAATAAATCTGGTAAAACTTTACACTAAGGACAGAAGTTTATTATGTATCCTAAAATAACTCAGGTTATACATGAAGTGTTCTAAGTAGTTGACTGAACTCCTAGACTTCATTAGCTAAACCAATTTCAGTCTTGGCAATTTAAGAAAAATTAATAAAATTATGTTTTATTAGAAACTGATGAAACCCCATAATCTGGAAGCTGGATCTGCAAGATGCAGAAAGATACAAATGACTGTTGAAGCACTAAGCAGAGGAAAAAAATAATTATCTAAAAACTACTTCTTTGAAAGAAGCCGTGCTTAAAAACTCAGTAAATGGAAGTTTCTAAAACTGCCTTTCTCAACACAGCCCATGACTAAATGAATCTGAACAGAGATCAGATTTTACACATCTAATAATTTTTATAACTCTGATAGATATGGAGAATGAAAAACAGGGACTTTGAATCAGTAACATATTGAGAATAACATATTCTCATTCCTCCAAGAGGCTCCTACATATTGATGTGGGAACTACTGCAAACTGTAACTTCCCTAGGCCTTCGACTCTGCTTGCCTTTTGGGATGACACAGCAGTGCAGATAAGCACATCCTGGGAAAATAGTTCTCCAGAGTAGAGTCATTTACATGTTGGTGTTGCCTGCAAAACACTACTACACAAATAAATAGTTGATATACCATCTGTTGGTCATATTTATGCCCATGCCCGAGATCTAACTGTGAATCCTTACCACCATGAGCAACCTTTTCCACCTGAAGAATCCAATGTAAATTCCTATCAGTGTAAAACCTTGCACGTCTGCGATTGGTTGTTTGAGGCATTTTTGCATAAAGAAAGAACAGAGGAAAAGTTCCTCCCAAACCATGACCTTGAACTTCTAACAGTTAATGTCTAAGCATACTTTCCACGTATGCCTGGAGTCCCAGAGAATTATGTCAAACTGGCAATATGTTTGCAGAAAGAGTAACTAATGCTGAATATAGGTTTCTCACAGTATCACCGACTACTGCATTTCTGAAGCCCAAACAAAGTATAATGGCTGGTAGAAGACTAATGGCTGCATCAATAACTTCTTTTACAAGACAGTAAGTTTCTCATCATATTTCAGCAGAAGAAAGTACAAGAATCTTGCCAATGTAAACAAAGCATCCCACATTAATAACAGGCACGAAAACGGCAATTAAACTTTGCATCATGGGGGGCGCAATAAAAATCAAAGCCGCTCTCTGCGATAAGCTAAACCCAATTCCCCTTATTAACTACAGAAAGCCGCCTTCCTTACACTGCGTTACGGACCTTCCTCCTCGCTTTTGTTTTCCAGTCTCTATTAAAGCAGCAGAGAAAGTGGGCGTCGGGCAGAGGCGCCGGGCCGCTTCTCCGCGCGGCCCATAGATGGCAATGCGCTGCCTCCCAGCGCCCGCCGCCGGGGGCTCGCTCACCCCTCCAGTACGCTCGCCCTCTCGGGCAGCCTAGCAACCTCTGGCTTCCTTAATCACTTATTGCTAAAGCCTTTTTCTTTTTCTCCCCTCTTTTCCTTTTTCTGATCAACAAGCGTTAGCCAACAACGGTTGGGAGCCGGTCTGAGAAGAGCGTGGCGTCCAGCGAGCACGTTAACGAAATCCAGGGTGAATTTAAATGCTGAATCATTGTTTCAGGGCTCCTCGGCCATATAAAGGCATGTTTTATAGATACAGCGCCCGAGATCGGCCCACTTTTTACTTCATGTAGCCAATGTTTATATACAAATGTAATAGTTCGCATTTTATCCACATAAACAAAGCTGAGTTAAGCAATACACCCAAGAGAGTCTCGTTACATTTACCTATAATTAAGAATGAGGAACATTTGCTTCTCCTCGGAAAAGGAGAAGTGATCTCTCTGATAGTTAGTGGATAGCTACCAGGCTCTATCATGAACTCCCGATTCACCTCATGTCACCTTTCCCACTAACTCACCTCCTGAGAGTGTTTCCTATAATTCAAAATAACCACTTAAGCAGTTAAAAAAATTTTAAAGAGGGTATCTGATGATAAACAGCTAAAAAACTGCTTCAAGCAATTACACTTAACCCTACTCGAGACCTGAGGAGAGGCAAGATTTAAACCTGGACAGGGCTAGCCAGGAATAAAGCCCCATCTCTCTCAAGTCCACCAGTTTTCCCCACTGCAAATGAAAACTTTACTGACAAAAGACAACTTCCACAACTACAGAGTAGAAACATAAGGGACCATACTGAGAAACTGTAAAGAGTAATATTTTTAATCAAGGTAAAACATTGATTATGTGGATCACAGTGGCGCCTATGTAGATGGGACTGGCCTGTGATAAAGACATTATACACATGAAGGAATAGGGAAAAGTTAAGGTTTTTGTCTAACACACAAAATAGTTGTGCAAAGAGAATAGCTGTTCAGCACTACTGTGGAATAATTTCCATAAACACCCAGTTCTGCTATTTGTGAAGTGTTCCTAACTGCATCAAAAAAGTCTTCACACCTTACCTAAGCATGTATGCAATTTATCCTCTCACAAAGTGTAACAAGAAAGTAGGTTTTAAGCTTAAAGATAATTAAGCCAATAATTGCCCTTGGAAGATTAGGGTAAAAAAATGCTTTCCTTACTACTGGAGTGCTATGACTCCACTTGCAGGACAGCTAGGCCACTACTTCAGACTCATGGCACAGTCTATGTTATCTATGCCCAGCAGAACACAGGTGGCCTTGTCTGAGGATCTGTGGGCAACACACAAGGACATACGAAACCAAGGGTTGCAATTTAGAAGTGTCTCGTATAGAGATCAGAATAACTAAAGGCAGATATTGGATAATAATACTATAAATGCTTTCTTCTTTCATGCACAACACTCCTTACCACAGAACTTGTAGAAGAAGATTGATTTGGATCACTGACCATGTCCTCTCTAAACAGGTCAGATTATGGACTCTTGAATGCTAACATAGCATGAGCACACCCTGCAGATCCTTCTTTTTGTTAAGCCTGTAATGTTACATAGGCCTCATTTGTGTTGTATTCTGTAATTAATTTCTGTTAATTTAGTGTCTCCAGAGGTTCCCATTTTTTTGTCCTGTAGTTGGACATCCTTAAAAGTATAATTTGAGACCTGTAAAAAGAAGAAACTAACTGATGATCTGCAGAAGGCTGAATAGTTGCACAACTGGAAGGCTCTCTTTGAACTTTTCCTATAGACTGTAGGTCTTCAAAAGCAGCAAAAAAGGGAGAGCCAGCACAGTGTTTCTCCTCATATTTCTATCAGAAACAAACATCAAATGTCATCACTTAAACATACCTGAAATCACAATGAACCTGACTGATCTATTCAGGCATTTTGGCAACAAAATGAAACTATAATGAATGTAAGAATAAATACACATGAAAAGCTTGCAAGGCAAGAATGTTACAGAAAATGTCCACTCATTTTTCACAATGCAAGTTCTACCGACACTGAGGTAAGATTTTTTGGCACCCAGGTTTGTTTATTTTCAAAATAAATAGGCTGATGGTTTGCTATCAGTAACACCGAGACAGAGCTGATCATTCCACAGACCCCAGAGTTAACTCACATTATCAGAACTGGGGCACTACTGTATTTTATACAAGGAGCAATGTTAAAGCTGGATGGGTAATCACATTTAACCACATGTATAGTCAAAGATGAGACTGTCACAATGCATCTGTGTTAATTCCACATTAAGATAAACAATAAAATTCCTATTTTAGAGCTATTAACTTCTCTAGCCACAACATACACTCAATTAAGCACTTTACAAGTGATCATGACCATGCTTAAATAATAATTTTGTATATAATATTAACTTTATATGCAAGTTAAGGATGCCAGCAAAAGCATATGATTAAAACCTTGTTGAGACAACTGCCTTGTGATTTAGTAAAACCCACACTCCAAGTTCTATCACGTTCTCATCCACAACCATTAAGTATTTCCTAAAAGCCCTTAGCTCTTACACCTTCAGACTAAATTCAGAAGGACGGGTGCTGCATACCTTCTTCCCTGCTTCTCTGAAACTGAAATTCCCAAGTGGTCTAACAACAAAACAAGTGAGGTAAAATAGATCTATATAAATGTATATATACATGTGTGTATAGATACACAGATAAATATATAAAAAAAAGTCTCAGAATCATAGAACGGTTTGGGCTGGAAAAGAGCTCAAAGATCATCTAGTTCCAAACCCCCTGCCATGGGCAGGGACACCCTCCACTAGACCAGGTTGCCCAAAGCCCCATCCAACCTGGCCCCCCCCAGGGAGGGGGCAGCCACAGCTTCTCTTAGCCTCATCTTCCAGTGCATCACCACCCTCAGAGGGAAGAATTTCTTCCTAATATCTAATCTAAATACTGGAAGGCTGCTCTAAGTTCTCGACGGAGCCTTCTCTTTTCCAGGTTGAACAAGATCAATTCTCAGCCTGTCTTCATAGGAGAGGTACTCCAGCCCTCTGACCTCTGACCTCCGGACTCGCATCAACAGCTCCATGTCCTTCTTAATTTGGCAGCCCCAGAGCTGGACACAGAACCCCAGGTGGGGTCTGACAAGAGCAGAGGGGCAGAATCACCTCCCTCAACCTGTTGGTCATGCTGCTTTTTATGCAGCCCAGGACTTGGTTGGCCTTCTGGGCTGCAAGTGCACATTGCTGGCTCATGTTGCGCTTTTCATCCCTCCATCTCCAAGTCCGTCTCCTCAGGACCACTCTCAATCCATTCTCTGCCCAACCTGCAGTCGTGCTTGGGATTGCATAGATATATATATAGGCCACATATATATCCACACCATAGGTTTTAGTGTCCTGTTAAGACCTAGGGAACCGGCTTTGGCAGGGGTGTTGGACTCGATGATCTCTTGAGGTCCCTTCCAACCCCTATGATTCTGTGAAATATTTTCAGTGATGTTTACAGTGTGATCACTCTTCAGGACAGCATCCAGATCCTGCTCTCCTCAGAGGGAGGTCAAACCACTCTGAAGCACAGCCCCAGCAATTTTTTTCTCATCTGACATGGTGCCTCGTTCAACTAGTGTACTTCCAAAATCATCTGAGATAGACCAACCTTCTGAAAATCCTTCAGCTTCTCAGCAAACCAATGGACATAAAAAAACCCTGTAGGAGGACTGGAAACTAGGTTTGCCATATAGAAAGTGAAACTTAGCATTTTTGAAAACCTGAATTAGCTCTTTAGGAGCTAACTGCTACAGTTTGGGGAAACATCTACATTCTTCCCAGTCTCTGAAAGACAGTACCATAGATAGTTTATTGCAAACTTCAAATATGAAATATGCAAACCGCAGTGAAATTTTTAGTCAATTGTGGCATTTAGTTTACACTGCCAATGCTAATTTTACAACTGGGCTGTTCAAAATAATTAAACTGGCAAAAGAATAAAAATCATCATGTAATGTTCAATCTCAGCATTGTAAACTACATAAAAAACAATCTTGAAGAATTTAGGCTGAATGAGGCACATTCTGGAAACAACTCTCCAGCAAAGATTGACAATACTGTTAGAAAACAGAACAACTGCACTTTTATCCAAACAACTTAAAATAGACAAATGGTCGTACAGACAAAAAAAATAATTTACAGCTATCTAATCTGATATTCTTTGTGTGCTAACTGCAAGGACTGTTCATCAAAATTCTCTTAACACTGCCAAATAACTGAATCAAAGCTTTTGTCAAATCTATAGTCTACTTCTGTGTATCAGTAAGTTATCTCTTATTTCCCTGCAGATCGGGTCATCCACTTTTTTTTTACCATTTGCTCTGGGCACTAAATGGGTTTAACCATAGAAATTAAATCAGTGCAAAGCCTGCAGCTACTACTGGTTTTCCATTAAAATATGTACATCTGACTTAGGGAAGTACCAGAGATGCAGACCCTTAGCACCAACCCCTCCCTGCCCCCACAGAGGCTCCATCAGTACTGGGGGTTACAGGACAGCAGTGCATTTATATTCAAATCAAGATGGTCAGTCAACAACAACTGAATATTCTTTCCTCTCAAGAATGGAAAACCATGAAAATTTCAAAGACCTTTCACTGGAAAAGCCTCTTGAGGATTGGAACATGAAAACCATCAGTGTAAGGGGGGTGGGAACAGGTAAAAAAGACACCAATATGCCTTCTCAAAGGGCAGCTTCTCTTGTAAAGACACCACTGCCAATACTAGCCATTTTCTAGGAGCAAGGTGCCTAAATTCAGGATACACCTTTTTAAATGGTAAGGTCAAGACCTGATACCTATCCATGAACTCCAATATTAATGCTCACCTATGCAGGGCTCTCAGAGGCATATGCAAAACCAGGAGGAACATAAAGGTTCAGGACAGGTTCTCAGGCATAAACCAAGTGCAAACTAAGCATCTTTAGCCCAAGAGGTAGTTCAGACTTTTGACATTGTAGAAGAGAATTCAAAAGGTCAGAACTAGACACAAAGAGTGATTTATGGGATACAGGATAGTTGTTCACTCTTGCTTTAGTTATTTTAAGCTTTCTTGCAGCCCACAGAATGAAAGTTACCTTAGGGCTAAATTCACCTCATAGTAACACTGACACCTGAGTCACCCTAAAAGCGCCTATTTCTCTCCTCTTTAAGGCAGGAATCCCTTTTGACATAGCCTAAAGCTGGGATATGGAAGTCTATAACCCAGATACACTGAATACCATCCACGGCATCTGAATTTTGCTGAGTTAAGTGAATAGAGGAATCCAATCAACACCTGGATTCAATACTTCTGACCTCTTTCTTCAGGAGAGGCCAGGCTGAGTAAAAGCACCTAGAAGACAGCTTTAACACAATTGGGTTTGGAAAGTAAATTGGGTTACTGTAAAATTCCTAATTTAGCATAAGTTTTCAAAAATATATTTAGTTTGCAATAAACAAAACCACCCTTCCATATTCAGAATTACCTTGTCTATTTACTTCATTCTGAAGCAGCTCTTCCATTGCCTCTTCTTCAGCAATATCTAATGGAGTGTCTCCTTCACTATTTACAGCTCCTACATGTGCTCCTTGACTAATTAAATACCTGCCAATAGAAAAAGAAAAACAAAGTGTAAGCAATACAGGATATCATATGCAATGGGTGTACATGCACATGAACATTTAATAGAAACAACTATATTAGGTACAAGTAAAAAACCTCACAATTGTCTACAATCCCTGAATATCTGTTTGTCTTTTCATCACAGTACCCATGAATCCCTGAATATGTTTGTCTTTTCATCACAGTACCCATGAATACAAAAAGCCCTCTGTTTGTTCTTCCATTTGCCACAGACTCTTGAAGATTAAATACATACTTGCAAAAACTGAAATAAGAAAATGTTTAGATGATGAACAAAAGCAAACACAAGGCGAACAGGGGTTGGACCACTGATGCCCATGAGCTCCTCTTACTAAGCCACACTTCCTAGAACTATCCAGTTCAGTGGCACGTTACATTTCATGATGACTCCTGGTCTCTGAGGCAGCTTCAAAAGGCTAATAAAACCAGCATCCTCTCTGCTCCTATGTATTCATAAGGCCAGGTTTTGGTAGGGAAAGAGGCAAGGGGGAGAAAGGAAGCAGTACTGTACACTCTATTCCAACTCTACTAAGTGTTTTCCTAATTAAAGTACTACTATCTCAGGTATCAACAATCCAGATTCAGTGGAAGTTACTTCTGAATTTCCAGTTAAGTCAAAAGGATCAATTCCAACAAGTCACAAAAGGATTAAATTAGTTTATTGTACTAAACAACAACTGTAAGAAGTTACTGAGAATTTACAGCTTAATGTATAGTCTAAATACACAATGAACAATGATTAAAATATCAATACTGATAAGCCTCACACCTGACTGCAATATTTCCACTTCACTAACAGTTTGAGCCATGACAGGACTCAAAATAAGCAAAAAATTGCAAACATACATCCTGCCTTGCAGAGCTGAATTTACACTTTCCATATATATGAGTAAAAAATAACAAGGAAATATTGACACCTGAAGAACTAGTTATCCATTCGGTAAGAGGTTCATGAAATTGTAAGTGCTTTCTTAACCTCGCTCACTGCAGAGTGTCAAGTTATGCAGGAGCCAATCCCAAAATTAATCCAACACTAATACAAATACTCTAAAGTATTTCTGCTTAACTACTGCCAATTAACAACAACAAATTCCAGATCTAGGATCATATTTTCCTTATCTTGAATAAGGATAACTTGAATAGCTCAGCATCAAGTACTCTTAGACATTTCTATTCTTCAAACGTATGATTTAAATAGCACTTGTTACTAAGCCTCTCCAGTACGTCAAGAAGAGGTAAGAACTGACAGATCACAAAATGGAAATTAATTCCCAGAAGTGTAAGTGTATCTCCTGGGATTTGCATCATCAGTTGCCACCACTAGCTTTGATGCTGGTATGAGGTGCTGGCTTTATACTGTTCCTCTTAAAAGAGTGCCGCTGTGACTCTTATCTCTCTCCAGCTTAAAGATTCAACTTCTGTGGGAATGAAAAAAAACTAATACAAAGTACTATTTTTCAACAATACCAGCTGTGTCACAGCCTTCCAGGTTACAGATCAGATAATTGTTTATTCAGGGTGTCTGCTGACCAGGCAAAAACAGCAGTGGGGAAACTAACTTCCCTACAAAGTCAAAATGTTGGTTGAAAACCAAAATCAACCACTGACATAAAAACACCCTAAGTCAACATTCAGGTTCTTTCAACCTGTTTTTTTCTAATATAGCCATGAAAAAAGTGATGCTTAAAACCCCCTGATTTGTACCTGTTTCCACATAATGCCTAAAAGGAAAATGCATTATCTCACTGAAGTGTCTTGCTTGGTCAGTCGCATCGATAACTTAGAGCCATGATAAAAAGAGCAATGCATAGGCTACAGTATCATTTCAGAAAGTTATTCTTTAGGCATAGGAACAACTTCATGATCAAATGATCCTTTATAGCAGACTCCAAAAATGAAGCTGCTTACACACCAAAATCAGATCAGCAGAGTTGGGGGGGGGGGATTAGCAGGGCTGGAGAAGTAGAGTTATCTAAGTTCCCCTCTGCACGTGCTTACAGGGCTTTGGTTTTCCTGGGTCAGTGAAGGACGAGTGGGTGAACCCGCCCTGAGTTCACAGGATTTAAAGGGATGGGAGAAAAAGAAGAGGAAAGGCAATATGCTCATTGCCAGAGATGTGAGAATGGTCCTTTCCCAACCTTCCTTCATCCACTCCAACCAAGCCTCCCCTCTGCTATCCCCAGCAAAGCAATGAATAGTGATCCCCTCAAGCACATTAACAGTGAATAGCAACACTCAATATAAACCAAATTATTCAAAATCCAACTATTTTATAGGCACATTTTAAGCCTGGTAATGAAGTTTGTTCTCTTTTCTACATCATTCAGTAGCAAGGATCCTGTCCTGGAAAGGTTTATGCACTAGTTTATCTTCATTTACAGTAAAAGCAGCTTCAGCAAAGCAATGACAGGGTTCAGATAGCGCATGAGGTCAGCCTGGTGACTACAGTATCACAGCTTTTGTTAGGAAACCTAGCACTACCAGGGGAAAGGAGAGCAATCACTTCTCAGACACACAGGTAACTTGACTCTGCATCACACAGAGAAAGGAACAGATTTGGTAAACAAGACCAAGATGGTCTGAAGCTGCTCTGAGCTTGTAAGGCATAGCTGAGCAGAAACCAGGACCAGAAATAATCCTAAACATCATCAGAAGCTTTTGTTGTTCTTTAAAAATTTACTTTCCAAACATACTGTACTTAAAATGTAAATGTTAATTAAAACTTATGGTATGACTTCAAATATGTGTGTATTTGACATTTCAGTTATTCTGGTACCACATGCTAAAATCTTCACATACAACAGTGTATTGCTGTGTGTAGGTGTGTATCATCCATATTTTTCCCTCTCCCCCAAACTCAATTAATTGATTATATTTCATCTTGAAATTTCATATTTCTAAAGCAAGTAAACATAATGTAGCTGTCATTTCCTCAGCTGGCATTTAATTGATACAACTACATGTATGCAGTTAAAAGAAAATGGAGCTGTGTAATAAAAAGTCCAGAACCATGTCCTTTGATAGCAATTCCAGAAAAAGGTGCATTTTTGCAAATGTGGATGCAGTGGAAAAGTAAAACTATACAGGAGTCCCACCACCACTTACTTATAAAACCTTCTGGTACAGCACTTACGTGCTGTATGTGTCCTTCATAATTCACTTGTTGCAAAATGGCCATGTTCAATAGACAGCTACAGAAAGTCCAGTCATAATTTATATAATGTTCTGGTAGGTGCTCATCCAAAATATAAATAAATGCAAAGGAAACGGTAACTTGTTCCATATCATAGTTATTTTTGGAGCTAAAGCTTTCAAGTGTTGATATTGAAGCTAAAGGCATCTCTTTTAGACACTCTTGTGGGCTAAATAGAGACAACTGCAAGTATCTCAGGAATATTAGGAAAGACAAGAGCAGGAGAACAAAATAAAGTTGTTCCTGATATTTTTGCCATGATGTTTCCATGACAAATGTTATGCAGCCTGGCTAAGACTGGAAGAACAAGTTTGCTGTGTGATACTACTGTTTTATGAGGGCAAAAGTACTTCCATTTGAAATTTGTCTCTTAGGAATCACTACTGTATTTTCCTCAATAGCCATTACAGACTGAAATTAACAGCTTCAAAGAAAAACCCCAGCAAACCAAAACAACAGGAAAAAAATTTATTATCTATTATTATTATTAAACCCATATTCTCTCCCCATCATTTTATGAAAAATACATCTCAATACCTTTCATAAAGAGTTGAGATCTCAGTACCTCTGAGCCAAAAAATAACACCTCTTTGAGATGAGCGCTGCACATTTGAACAGTCAACATCAAAACAAAGCTCAGGAACTGGAAGTTAAAAATTTTAACTATCAACTTGGCCAATACCTCAAATTAAAAAAAACAAACCAACAAAAACCCCCTTACAACTGACTTGTGTATATCTGACAAAATGCATATAGAGACACAAAGTGAATGGAGAGGAAGACACCTCTCTCTGAAGACAGTTGTATACAAACTTCAGGCTTATTTGTGCACTGGGAACTTCAGAATCTGGAAGATGCTCAAAACTCTGGCTTTAGGAAATTTTGTCAGCTGCAGACAAGAAGACATATATGCTGCAGATAACATTTTAATATTATTTATCTCAGCAACAGAAAGAGGGGCATATATTTACATTCGAACCTTGACTCAGTTCCCAAGATCTGGAAAGAAGTTTGCGAAATCATTAGGGATATAATTAACTTTAAGTACTCCCTGAACCTGAAGGTCACCAGAAGGGTGGCAAGCACAAGGCAAGGTGGGCAATTGGCCGCTCAATTGATTCAGTCCCTTAACAATTGCTCACTCGGCTCATTGGAGAGTCACTAGTGGAAGCAAGAGGTCCCCTTCAGACTAGTCAGAAGGCTGGATGGTCTCTAACTCCTAAAATGTGAGGTGTGGGACCCTCTTAAAATAAATATGTTCAGTCTGGCCTGCCAGGGAAACGCGGCTTAACTGCTAGCAGGGGCACCAGTGAATGGCACAACTGGTCTCCCAACAGCTTTTAACTAATTACTAATTTCAGCTAAACCCAGCTTGCATTTTTTTTTTTTTTTTTTTTTTTAAAATCCATAGGTGATGGAGTTCAAATTAATTCCAGGAGTGTCTTCAACTGAAGGATAATAGAGAGCCAAAGACAGAAAAAGTGTCACTATGTTCATGTAGCGATGCAAGCTGTCACTTCAAGAAACAATGAAAAAAAAAAGTCTGCCCTGCAGTCCCCAGGATGTGAAAAAAACCAACCTAATTAAAAACTTAGACATTTTTGGAATATGCACTTTAATTGCCTTCTTTTAAAATGCCTTTCAGAACTAATTCACTGATTTTTTTGCAAAGTATCGATACATTTTTAAGTGTACATCTTTGTAAATCATTCAAATTCCTAAAAGTCATCCATAATAAATCAAACAACTGGACTTCAGAGAGACATTCAACAAGCAAAAAAATAGAAGATCTTAACATTGCTGGGTTTTTTAAGGTTGAAATACACTAAAACTCTAACACCCAATCCCTCTCAGACCTTCTATTGGTTTGATTGTTTGGGAATAGTTCTTTAAATACTTTCTCACTGCAGAGAAGTGTTGGAATTTAAATTTGAAGTTAAACTATGTAGTTATTAATTCAGACAGAAGTAGAAATGCTTCCTCAAGCTCCCAAGGCCTTCTCAAAAGTGGTCTTGGTTTGGGTCTGGTTTTGGTTTTTTGGTTGTTGGTGGGTTGGGTTTTTTGGTTTTGTTTTGTTTTTAAATTTGCAGCCAAAATAGTACTCAAAGGCCAGGCAAATGCAGGTATACCTACCTGCACATACCACAAGTAAAGAGATAAAATTACAGCTTCTATGCGATTCTTGTCTTTTTAAGAATTCTTAACATATTAAAGAAGGGCCGAGCCTTTTTTCTTTCTTAAAAATAAAATCTTAAGTAATATAAACTTGAAGCAAATACACTGGCACTCAAATAACACTGCACTAAATTTTATAGTGCTTATGTGCCCTGTGTGGGCAAGTTTCAAGGAAAATATACAGCTGGATGAATCCGAGCGAACAGCCGCCCCTCAAACACTCTCCGTGCAGCCTCACACCGTCACGCTCATTATTAAAAACCACATTATTCAAAACCCATCTAAATGTAATGGTAAAAAGTCACAATTTCACCACTTTTGGAATATATATTGTAAATATTATGCACTTGGTAGAGAGCATTAAGCTGTGTGCAGCACAGGGCAGGTGGCTGGCAGGTCTCGCAAGGCAGGAGGAGGCCTGGCTGCCCGGGTAGGGTGCACCCAGCACAGCTCCCTACTCTGCACAACCTCCCCACCCTCTTCAGCGACAGCCTACAGATAATTTCCCTTGTCCTCCTTTCTCCACAGCTGAGATACTCCTGCAGTTGTCTTTTCTCCTGAATCTACGATTTACAGAAGAAAATGAAGGCCCCACGTTCAATACTGGAAGCACCACAGTACACATTCGATTGGGCCAAGAACACTGTCTCCTGCGTGGTTTCGAGATCGATGCAGAATAAATCAAACGGCTCGAAAAACAATGAAGTCAAACTCAGAGCCACTCTGCAAAATGCTGCCCCACGCTGTCAGTAGCTCCTGTGCCTCAACCTTCTGGCTCTCAACATTTAGAGCTGAATGGAGACTGACATAAGACAACAGGCTTCTGCGGTGGCATTTAAATTAAAATCAAATCATTATAAAACTCAGGCACTTTCCAGAAGATTCTCACTCACGCCCTTCTCCCTTGGAAAAAAAAACAACGCTGTAGCACTTTCTAAACAGGAATGCTCCCCCTGTGAGCATCAGCCAGCAGCTACACAAAATGTCAAGTAATAAGGCCAAATAGGATCATTTGGTGAAACTAGGTAATTGTTTCTCCTGAAATATGTGAGCAATGATTTTAAGACAGTTGACATCAACAAGAGATCTGAGGTGAATGTACAATTTCCTCCTGCAGAACACAAAAGCAAGATTTCATATAGCCAGAGATGTTAAACCAACCAACCAACCGATCAACCAAAAGAATTTAAAAAAAATTAGAAACAATGGCCAAATTATTTTAAGCAAATGGGAAGGGACATTTCAGTTTTCACCAGTGTAGTCCAGATTTCAGTATTTGGGTTTTTCAAAATTATGGACCAGTTTGAAAAGACTTTTTTCTGTCCTTCAATATGCAAGACTTCTTCCAGACAGCAGCAAATCCAGGTTGTGATTCCCACCTGTGAAGCTGTTACAAAAAGCATTGTGGACAGATACAAATCTTTGCTTCAAAATTGTCAAATACTCCCACAGCTACCAAAGTACTATGCCGGAGAGATGAGAAAAAGAAATAATCCCCTACTCCAAAATGCACTTTCTGTCAATTCCAAATACTGTACCTCTATGAAAAATATATTTATGTTTATGAAGCCAACACTCCCAAAGCACCATTGAGCTTTGCACAGAGCTGGCTACCCCTAGCCTCCACTGCAACTTGCACGCCCAAGGAAGCTCAGTGACTTAGAAGCATGTCTGTTTTTCTCCTAGGTACATAAGAGTATAGAAGAAACAGTGTAGATAACTGTATCTGGATAATCTTAGTCCTTCCCTGTTCTAAGAAACTTCTGAAAAAAACCAGCAGTAAGCCCTAAAAGTATTTGTACCTAGGCAGCCACCTAAACATTAATGGGGCAAAGACGGAAGAGGAAAAATTCTTCCTTGCAGAATCTAAAAAGCAACTAATTTTACTGTATCCGTATAGAGCAAAGACATAGGAGAACTGGCCAGGCAATGTTTAGGTGAAAGTAAACAGTAACTAAGAAGAGGAAAGTAGGAAATGTGAAGAAAGCAATACTGGGAAACATATGCTATAACCTATTTGCAAAAGGGAAAAAAAAAAAAAAGATGACTACATGGAGCCTGGTAATTCTAGGATGAATACAGGGCAAAAACTTCAGCAGGAAAGAAATAAAATGAAACAAAAAGTATTTTCAAAGTGTGCATCAAATGTTACTTTCACTTTGCACTTTGTGAACAAGTGTTTTTCTCCTTTCCTTTTAAGTCTATAGTGCAAAACTATAGTTGAGTTTGAAAAATTTCTTGTTGCAGCTGCAGAGAGGAGTACATACAGTAACTCTAGCTCATGCCAGTCTTCGTGCTCAAATGCTTTCCTGTAATAAGTCTTCAGGAATTTGTGGTGATTTACAAAGTGTCACCACAGTGAATACATGGGATTGAGTTACATTGGTGGAAAAGAAGTGGTAACTACAGCACAGAGGTAGAAAAGGAGGAAAACTATGCTGCTGCTGCCCACCTTCCTCAACTAATTCCTCACCAAGAGGCAACCACACCACTAGCTCACCATCCATCCCTCTTGCTTCGTGCCAGGAGTAGCATTGCTATATTTGGCTATAGCAACACCACAAATTCTGATTTTTAACTGCTGCTTTCTATTCCAGCAGAGGTTACTAGTATGGCCCTAACTTAGCAAGCTTGTTTTCCTCCAACAGTCACGTGTTGGTATTTATATCAGAAAAGTTTAAACCAAGATCATTTTTTACTGTGCTAAAACTGGTATCTGCATAGAGATAATCACTACATCACAGAACTTACCTTGTTTGTAGTTACATTATGCAATGATGTAGTGACCAAATCTTTCCACTAAGCATTACTATCACAGTGCAGCTTTCAGCATCATCCAGTAGTACTGAACTCACGCTGACCCCTCGTGAGGTATCAGCAATCTGCAATTCATAGCAGTTGCTCACCTGTCTAGTCCAATTTGAACTTCCTTCAGGACACCTTTTTTCCTAAAGAAACTCTTACTCTTCATGCAAATTTGATAAGCAGTACCACATCTGCAATCAAGAGGTTTCATGCAATTCCTTTCCACTTTTTCCTGTTATACCTACTGCTTACAGAAAAAACCCTACATTTTTCTGTCTTAGTACCTGAATTGTATCCAAATAACTAACTCTCATCAACTCACAGAAGGCTTATGTCTCTAGAGATACCACACTATATTTACATGGATTTCAGAAGAATTCAAGCAGCTTTTATCCTGCCTCAGTCAGGGATCAGACTAGAAAAATACACAGATTAGGATCATTTGCACCAAAATGACGTATTTTACAATATCCAACAAAAGACACAGCTGTAAGGAAGGATAAGTAGGTCATAAGTTGCTTTAGTGTCATTAGAAAGTCTACTGTATGTGGCAGAATAGGGTCAAACTCACAATAGAGAAAAGTGCTCAAGTAAAAGCTGAAAGAAAATGAAAACAGACATGCAGAAGTGACAATCTACACCCTACCCATGTTTTTTCCTGGAAAACAACACTCAAACCCAACTTTACTGTGAATAATTTTTTATCAGTTAATCAAATAAATACTACATTCGATATTTAATGTCACTAACAATTCCATAGATTCCACAGTTTGAGAAGAATCTATCACCACTCCTCTCTAAACAGTGCTTTTAAATTAGTTGTCGAGGCCCTTGCAGGCAGCAGTATGCTGTATTTACCAAGCGCTTGCTCAATTTAAAACCTGATTGCTCATCTATCTAGAGCTGCTCTGCCATGCACCAGTCATAGCTAGAAAACAGGAGTGGATTGGTGGCAACAGGCAGTTACAAGCCATCATCCAGGGAGGACCTCATGTTGTTACATTTCTCAGGAGTCTACCTGAGCTCCCAGGCTTCCGTATGCATCACTCTTCATAGGTCTTCTCTTCCGTATGTTATCACATTCAACTTCAGGATTCATAAGTGAGGTATCTACTCTAACTTGTTCTCAGGATACCAATAAAACCAACGCTCTGTGGTAAACAAACAAGGTATTTCCTATGCACTTCACTTCTTACAGCAGTTTTTTTTAGACACGAGCTGCACTTTCAAATTCTTTTTCAGCCAAAAATTAGAATACACTGAGCTTTACACTGGGCATCAGTCCCCTGAATTTTCTCTAGATCCAACAGACTGCTAAAGTGTATTAAAGAAAAGAGATACTTCCCACTAAACCCTATGTTCCTGAAGAAGGTATCTCTGAACCTGAAAATCTAGATTTACCTTTAGAAGAACAAAACATTTACAAACATTTAGGGTTACAAGTGGAGATGCACACAGTGAACTGACCTGAAGAAGGTAACTACAGCGCACACGCTGTGCATCCTAGAGTGACCAGCTCTCCTAGACTGCCTCACTTGAACAAACAGGTATCAAACCAGTTAGGTCCTATGATTTCCTCTAACCAATCAACCACATCTTACTGTGTATTCCTGCCAGCTGGTTTTTATCCAAACATCAGATCACAGCTACACAGTAGAAAAGATTAAACTCTACTATATAATGGCCTGACTTTAAAAAGGGTGTATCACCATCAACCTAAACACATTAACTAGTCTTTATTCTTCGGACCTACTTACATGCAGCAAAAACACGTTGCAAATAGTACACTGTCACAGTACATCTTTATAAAAGAAAATGCCAATTGATACAAGCTCACTGGTCTTCTCCCAAGTTTCTACATTATTTTCTCTAATAGAATTTAGATTTATCCTCACCAATATCTAACAGCAGTTTGGAGGAGGAACAACTTTTATGTTGCTGATAACGAATGAGGACTACACTTTGATTTTGAGGGGCCATGGGGGGAGGGAGTGACTACCATATTAGCCTATTTTCTTTCCCATTAACATTTTTTCCAATCTGGTCTTCCAAAATGAAACAAGGCAGCAAATAGAAATGAATTAACTGAAACAATCTTCCAAAGCTTGCAGTGACCTTTTCACAGCTCTCAAAACAAACATTGCATCTTTACCACTGTCAACTTGTGAGAAAGTCAGTCATTCTTCTAGAAGTGCTGTTCTTTGTCTGGGAATAAATCTTCTTTCCCTGCCTTTACTTTGTCACATGGCTTCTGAAGTCCTCTTTTCATTTCTGAGTAGGCTGTATCAAGTTTCATCTTTGCCCCTTTTTCTTTTTAATTCTACTCCTCCAGTTAAAATTTCCTTCTGTCACTTAAAGTAACATCTTGAATCCTGACAAAAAAGTTCATCTCTGACTAAATCCCATATCAGTTTGCATAATCAGTTTGCATGTAGTTTACATCCGACCAACTTCACCTTGTCATGTGCAAATCCAAACTTCTGATTGTCCTCCAAAGATCCATTTCTGAATGCATCACTAATAACATCACTTCATACTCACAGTCAGTTAAAACCATAACTGGGAACAAGGATAAAGGAGATGGAAGTCAACCCTAACATTTTTATCAGTCTCCTTTGCCTAAAGAACGTCTTGCTCTTTTAGTATTATAATGGGTTATGGCAAAAGAGTTCAGATGAAAAACACTCCAATAAATGACAGCTCTGGATGAACAAGTTATTAAAACTGACAAATGGATTAGAAACAACTGCCTTGAAATATATTTTGTGACACCACCCTCAGATATTGTGGAAGAATGCTGAACAGTACCAGCTGGTTCAGGCTCATGAGGTAGGAGACAAAAGAGAGGACTCTACCTCAGCACAGGCAGCTCTCAGCATCCAGGCTTCTGATCAGAGGTACAAGCTATGCCTGAAAAGCAGCCCAATTTTTTTTTTTATTTTTAAATACCCACATTATCTATGCCAACTGCTACTGGCAAGCCAGATCAGCTCACTGATCCAAGAGAGAATAAACCCTCCAAACCCCCTAAAGGCTAGTCTTAAGCGAATAGTTCCCACACTGTTGTGTGATCATTAGATAATGCAAGACAGGGTACCAAAGGAGAGAAGGGAACAACTGCCTGTTCCTGTCTCAAGTCAGATCACATTATGCATATTGTGAAACTGCACTGGATTTACTTTACCAGCTGTTGCCAGATGAGTACTGGTCCTGTCCTTGTGTCACAGGCAGTAATCACTCCCACCCAACACCCACAGCAGTCCCGGCAAGGCAATCAGAGCTGTAAGTAAACCACCTATCACTGAACATCTACGTATTCAACTACAGGTTTGCAGGACTGTCACTCCTCCATAGGTTCACTCATTTAGTCTTAATGGGCTGTTAAAGAGATCCTGGGACAATGGCTTGCTGAGGCTGCAGCCATCTCCTTGGGCTGGGTTCACTTTCAGGTGCCTGTGGTCTGGAAAAACGGGTGTCAGCAGCAGGGCAGTGGCTACCACAGACTCACAGACTGGTTTGGGTTGGAAGGGACCTCAAAGCCCATCTAGTCCCAATCCCCTGGCATGGACAGGGACACCCTCCACTAGATCAGGTTGCCCAAAGCCCCATCCAACCTGGCCTTGAATGGAGGGGTGTGTGTGGCTGTCCATCTACATCTACAGCAGGGGCATCCACAACCTCTCTGGGCAGCTAGCTCCTGTGTCTCACCACCCTCACAGTAAACAATTTCTTCCTAATATCTAATCTAAATCTACCCTCTCTCAGTTTAAGCCCATTACCCTATGTCCTATCACTACCTGCCCCTATAAACACTCCCTCTGCAGATCTCTTGTAGGCCCCTCTGGGTACTGGAAGGCTGCTCTAAAGATGTCCCTGGAGCCTTCTCTTCTCCAGGCTGAACAACCCCCACTCTCTCAGCCTGTCTTCACAGCAGAGGCTACTCCAGACCTCTGATCATCACAAACTTTTTAAAGTCCTCTTCAAATATTAGGAAGAGGAGATGCAACATAGGAAACCCGGCAGGAAAGAAAGCAGGTGAGCTGGGTTTTAGAGCAGCAGATTTGGACAGTCTCCTGCCTTCCTCCTAAACAAAATGACTGAGGATGCTCTGAACTTAAGTTATTCTAACTGTAACCATATGCTGCAGCCCTCAAAACCTGTGAAACGAAGAAGGTGTATTTTAAAACTGTGCTAAGTCTTAGGGTCTATATGTGTAACTACGTGTACTAAACATTCCTCCAAAACATAAAAGCAACAATACATCCTATTAAACACCTACTCCATCTCCAAAAGCCAGCACATAAAAAAAAAAGATGGGGCAAACACATACTACTTTCCTTGTAGTACCTTTCCAGTCTCCAACTATTTTCACTGATGTTCTGAACCAGGTCCCATTTGTATGGATGTATTCCGCATTTGTACTTTTTTACACATCCACCCTCCATGGAATTCTCATCCCCTGAACTCATAAGAAATTTTAGCACCTACAATAACGTCTCGCAAACTTACTCAGATGTGGCACTCACTGCACGAAGGTATAAAATCCCTGTTCTTCCCTCAGGAGACATCTCCCTCCTCCTCATTTATTTTTCACAAAAGTGTAACTGTCACAGACTTCTAAGTTATTTTTGAAAAGTGTTTTTTGTTGAAAGGTGCACCTTCTTTCATTCCGGGGAAAATGAAAAGGGATTCATATTTAATTAATAAAACTGTATTGCAGCCTTTATGTACTTGCAAAAAAGCTTCAAAATACATCAGCTATGCACTCTCAACTAGGCATGGTACAAAGTCCACAAGAAAATCGATTTTTAACATAAACTCTAACTCTTGAAGAAAAAAGAAATTTCTACCACTTCAGAATTATTTTACATTAATCTGGTACAACACAAAGCAGAGAGAAATAAAAAAAGCATTTTAAAATTCTGTTTCCTAAATGCTATTTCACACTATTTTTCCTCCTCTATTAACATTTTTTTTGCAGGAAATTGTTTATTCCCTGAGACTGAAATAATATACAAGCTTTTAAACTGTAAAAGAGATCTGTCAGATAAAAAAAATAAATCATTATATATACCCATATAGTTCTACAATACTTTATAAAAGGTAAATTTAAGGGTCCTACTCATTAAATACAGCCTTAAAAAATGAACACAAAATTTCTGTCAAAGTCCTCCCGCATTAAAGTTTCTTTCCACATAACTATAATTTTTCAAAGCATTTACTGCTGACTTTTTAATATATACTCATTGGAGGGAAAAAGGCTCCTTTGTGTAAAGCTTTCTGCATGTAAAAAAAAATGGAGAAGAATAGAAAAAGAGAACAAGCTACACAAAATCCACCTGTTTGGGCAATTTTGAAGAATTTTAATTTAAAGGACGTTCATATTACAATTACTTGTAAGCTAATTCATGTGACCATAAACTAGATGAACAGTCACTTAAGCAGGCAATACCAAAATTAAACTATTCAAAGACTCTCCAGTAAGCTGAAGCACTGCCAGCATTTACAGATCTCAGAAAGAGCAACAGAAACGAAAGGCACAGTTGCCCCCCATGGCAGTTTCGGCTTTTACGGCACAAACTCCATCTGCAACCAGCTGATGCTTTGCTTCACACTAAACTATGTTCTCATGCTGCATTTCACCTGAAGCAGGCTTCTACAAGACTCACATTTCTTAAACTGGAAGATGCATGCTTTAAGAGGACAAAAAACACATATTGAAGAGAAGGCAGTTGTTCCAAGCAGCAGAAAACTGAAATGGGACAGGAGAAACTGCTGGGAGAAGATGCCAGAGGACTGGTGAACACAGTGGAGGGTGACAGGGACTACACCTGCAGTGAGAAGCCCATTGGCTGAAAGCACAGTTAGGGAATACAAAATTAAAATCCCAATGAGTGTGGGCCATGGCTCAAATTTACTCAGCCCAGTAGCAGTTAGCATGGAACCAGCATCAAAGCATGGCTGAAGTGGTGCTCCCCAACATACCCAGAGTTTTTCTGGAGAAGTTCCCTACCAGTTACATATCCTGTACTTCTCCCAGATCACCTGCACATGGGTGCACTCACTTGGGAACACCTGAGGTAGCAGCGGGTGCTACTGTACAAGAATGAGTGCCTTAGAGAGTGAAAGAGACAGAGATACTGAGTTCCTGCATTGATGAGATGGGCAGGCACCATCCTGTATTAAGCCAGAGTGACTTTCAATCGTTCCCATTTATTGGGTAAGAGGAATTGGGTGTTAGTAGCCAATGGCTGGAACACAAAGGAAGAACTATTAGATTGTTTCTGTACTGATTCAATTCCAAAAAACAGCCTGAGCAGAAACCTTTCTCGCTCTATGAGGAAGCACACTCACTGCACCAAATATAATCCAACAGAAGTCAAATCAGCATCAAGAGAAGAAATCCGACGGTAAAGACTGTGATATAATGGTTTATAATGATTTTTTTAATTTTCATTTTAAAAGCAGAACCAAGGTTCTACATCCTATTGATGGATATGCAAACTCCAACACACCCTATCAAGCTCAACATGAACCCACAGTGTGTGCTTGCAGCCCAGAAAACCAGCTGTATCCTGAGCTGCATAAAAAGCAGCGTGGCCAACAGGTCAACGGAGGTGACTCCACCCTTCTACTCCGCTCTCATGACACCCCACTTGGAGTTCTGCTCTGGCATCCCCAAATTAAGAAGGACATGGGCTGCTGGAGCAAATCCAGAGGTGGACCATTATGATGATGAGAGGGCTGGAGCACCTCTCCTGAAAAGACAGGCTGAGAGAGATGAGCTCATTCAGCCTGGAAAAGAGAGGGGAGACCTTATTGTAGCCTTACAGTACCTGAAGGGGCCTACAGAAAATCTGGAGATGGACTATTTATAAGGGCACATACTGACAGGACAAAGAGTGATAGGTTTAAACAGGAGGAAGGAAGATTTAAATTAGACGTTAGGAAGAAATTCTTTAACATGAGAGCAGTGAGGCCCTGGCACAGGCTGCCCAGAGAAGCTGTGGCTGCCCCCTCCCTGGCACTGTTCAAGGCCAGGTTGGATGAGGCTTTGGGCAACCTGGTCTAGTGGTGGGTGTCCTTGCCCATGGCAGGGGGTTGGAACTAGATGGGCTTTGAGGTCCCTTCCAACCCAAACCAGTCTGTGATTCTAAGATGTCAGTTATGTTTCATAGACTTTAATCCTAGTGATGAATCATGCAATGTTATAACTTCTTTCTCCCTCTTTTAAGCCTTGAAAATGACACATGAAGAATGTTAAGGTTGAAAGATGAACACAGTAAACAAACAGAGGACATACTTAGTGCTAGAAGTCTCCAAATGACATTTTAAACATAGAAATACATGTCATACAGAAAATATCTCCATCTCCTAGCTCTCTGGCTTTCTTAGACATAATTTTAGGTTTTGAGACATCAAAACCGGAAACAAGGAGAGTATGCTATCATGCCATGTTTTTATTATGAATTTTGAAAAGATAGGCATTAAAAAAAAAATCAATATATTAACTATATTTGCATATTTAGAAGATTTCACAGATTCTGCTGTTTCAAGAGAAATATGTTCCAGCTCTTTACATCTGAATGAAGCCCCATGAAGACTTAAGACAGCAGGAGAGGAAGCAGAAACAGATTTCTGAATCTCCAATTTGAGACGCTTTACAAAGCTGTGCAACAGCCAGTTCCACAGTAGGAGGAGAAAGGGAAGCACAGGTCAGACCCTCCCCAGCCCTTCATTAAAGTTAGGAAACACCGGAAGCCACTCCCTCTCTTCTCCCTTGCACCTTGCAAGAAAACAGGAAATAAACGGAAGGTGTTTGGTTCAAAACTGCTAGTCCATATCATACAGGAGAGAGAGATGACAGGCTACTAGCTGTAATCTTTTCAGAACTACATATATATATAAAAACTCTGTAATTTAAATTAAAAGCTCCCTTCCAAGAACAAGGAAATTTAGCACTAAAACCGATACATATCAGATTCAGCCACAGGTGCAGGCAAACACAGTCTCACGCTTCTCTAAAAAGATGCAACCTCCCTAAAGCAGATGGTGGACTCAGTCTGTACTATGGGCCAAATAAAAATCAAATGTCTAACCTCTGGTAATTTATTTTATCATCATTTTGTCTTCCTCCAAGTTTTACCTCAGCTGCAAATTCTGCTGTCAGTTTTGCAAACCATTTGAAGCTGAGCTTCTGTGTTTGAAGAAAATATAAACTCTGTGGGCCTCACCAGATATAAATACTGCTCTGTTCAGGTCAGGTTACCCTTCTCAGCTGTATGTGGAAATTTGTTTCAACAGCTTGTCTTCAAAACTCCTTGCACCTTAAAAACACTGCTCTGCCAACAGCTTAGATGTCCCACATTCCACAGGACTATATTCCAAAAATATAGAAAATATGCAGACAGGTCCTGTCCCAGCCTGAGAGAACAAAAACCAGATGGCAGTCTTCAGCAATGTCATAGATTTCAGATACTCACGTCAATACTGAAAAACTCTCATGTGGACAAGGAACCTCTTTCTTCCCTGAGCATACGTTAGGTTGCAATGCCAAACCAGAACATTTATTCAATTTTTTCCTACCATGGCAAAAAGGCAGGTGTTTTACCTCCGCTAAACTGAAGAAAGGCTTGTATTATCTCAGTTTGGAGGGAAATTCTTGTCATAGTATAACCAACAAGTAAACACTTAGAGCATGCATGCAAGGGAGATTACAGCATCAAACATCAGCACAGTGTAGAAAGGCTGATTACAGAAGTTAGCAGTCACAGCGTCCCAGTTATGAAAAGGATATACAAAGCACTTCACTCTATGAACATCAAAAAAAAATTACCCCAGTAAAAACAACATACAAGAGTTTCCAGAAGTTTTCCTGTCCCTTAAGATTCAAGCAATTAAATCTGTCAAACCCACAGAACATCAATAAACGATCCCCTCAACTTACAATTTCCATCTCTTGCTGCTGTAACTGGTACAGTAACATAAGATACTACTGTTATATTTTATCCGAGTCTTACGTTGGATCAGATATCACACTGAGTTTAGCAGAATTAATGACATTTGTGTTTACCCCAAGGGCCTTTAGAAGGACACTGTTATCTTCTTTACTACAAGAACAGTGTGCTGAAAAAAATGCCATGCCTTTTCTCACAGACAACCACTGGAAATACTTGATTTTAGCATATCCTTCAGTGGCCCTCAACAGGCTTCAAGAACAACAAAACCACCTGTGGAATTTAGTACTGAGTAAGCTTTAACTAATACCGTAATGAGCATCTAACTTCAACTCTAAGACTTTGCTCCAAAGCCAAAATAATTAGCAGAAGTCACCATTTTATCCCATACCTGAAAAACAAAAGTTTTTGGAATGCAAATACAATTACAAAATTCATCTCCTACACACAGACTAATTGTTTCAGACTTGACTGTTTCAGACTACTAGTAAAATGTAAATTTGACTTTGCCTCCATGCCTCTGCCCATAATGGCCTTTCTGTAAAAAAAAAATTGAAAACCCATCTGACAGTCATGAACAGTCTTAAATGTTTACATCTTACAGATACCTAAGACACAACGTAGGAAAGCTAGAAAGAGAAGATGCAATGCACAAAGTCATACATATAACATACTTTACATCAACACACAATATAAAAGCATTCTCTCTCACTACACATCCCAGAGGCAACTAAAAAGACAATTTATGAATGCTATCTGCTTCTAATGCCCCTCTAGCAATGTTTTAGCAAAATATATGTATTTCAAAAATAAAGGAAAATGTCTTACTCTGCTATATCAAGATATCCACAGGAAGCAGCTGCATGTAGAGGTATCCAGCCTTCATTATCTGGTTGATTAATATTTGCTCCATTTTCCACCAGAAATTTCACCATATCTACGTTATCATCTATACAAGCCTATAAAGAAAGAAAGATTTAAGAAATAAGTTCATATTAAAGCCGTTCTACAATACTGTGCATTTTTAAGCAATATCTTCAGGACAAAAGGTAAGTATTTTCATGTCTGATGAAGGAGTGGGGTTTATTTGTTGAGGTTTGACAGCGAGACAGGAAGAATTTGTGAGAAAAGCAGCAGGTGTTACAGATTTGTAAAAAACCCCCTTAAATAAACAAATTCAAACGGAGTTTAACAAAGCCAACAAATATGATTTCCTCAGGTAAATTTGTTCCGGTTTTCTGAGAAGCTATTTACAATCCCCACTGCAACCTTGTTCTCCAGCACAAAGCAGATCCCTTTCTAAAGCCCCCAGGCCCTCATTGCATCCCAGGCCCAGCTCAGTCACTTGAGTGGGTATTACCATTGAAAAATCCCAGCTACACCATGAAGTACAATTGTTATGACCAAGAGATGGGGAAAAGAATACCATGACACAGTTTTAATTATAATGCAGTTGAGACTGAGCAGTATGAAAGGGGTGCTACGTGGCACTTCAACAGCCCCCTGCTGTTTTCTACTGCAGAGTATTCTATACCACCACACATCTTTTAACAGTCTATTAATCACCGTTGTTTATAAACTTACTTGAGTATTAACCTGGCACACTGCAAAAATATTATCAATTGTGCACATCTCTTAATTAGCAAGCAAACAGCGTTGCCCAGATGCAGAACTATTGCTGATCTCCATCTTCACTGGCTCCTATTTTGCCTTTCTTCTCTGCGTTTGAGTATTTTTCTCACAGGGTGCTCAGTGAGTTTTCTTGCCAACTTCCATACTGCTGCCCTTAAAAGGGCAGAGCAACCGAGAGAAAAGTCCCTCTGCATTTCAGGATTGCAAGGACTCGAAAACAACTAGACCCCACAAGAGTGGTAATTATTTTTTTAGCTTAATAAATCAACGACACTACATAACCAGAAGGCTGAAATAAGAACTTTTACTGCTGGGCTCTTAAATCCTTCTTGATAATTATGCCTCTAATTAAATGCAATTAAGGTATAAATTTTACTTTTCAGAATACTTCTACAGCAATAAAACCAGAAAATTAGATACTGCTTTATCATGGCAAACCCCCTCAGATTTCCTTATTTAAGCAATTGTGACTTCCAAGACGAATCCCAAAGCTTTCCTCCATTCTCTAGTGCTGAGGCAACAGCTACTCTTGTGTGGGAGATGTGTTGCTGCCCCATTAAACCAGCCAAACAAAAACAGCAACAAATTATCCCTCTTTGACCCCATTTGCCACAGTTAGGTAGGAACTTAAGGCTTTGTTTAGAATGTAACGCGGAACTGTTTAAACAACCAGCGTCATCTGGACTTGTTCATCCATAAACCCGCAGCCAGACTGCGACCAGGCTGCAGTGCGCTGCTTGCGCTTTCAGTTAGAACCAAAAACACATTCCTGAGGGAAAACATTCACAAACCTTCCTACCTTTTCAGGTATTTTTAAAAGCTGTCTTCGTAAAGGTATTTTTTAAAATTATCTTTTTAGTCATATCCATCATTAAAAGCAGCAATTCTTTTAATAAAATAATTTATGAACATGCTCCAACAATAAAGACTACAAATTCTTCAAGCATATTCTATTTCTCCCATTTATCATCAGTGTACAATTCCTATAAGCTAGTAACAAGCTCTGAGAGAAAAGAATCATCTCTATTTGCAAGGCATGTTCTTACTTAAATGAAAAGGAGCTAGATGCAAGACATCCTAACTCAGTTCAGGAGGAAAACAAATGCAAGAAACACAGATGTTTACTCTTACCAGAAACATTAACCTAGTCAGTATTTCACACATGTCATATATCCAGTTCTCCAGGATATACAATCTAATCTGCCTGACTATGCATGTCATAACATTTGTTTATTATACAGAAAAAAAATCTATGTCAGAGAACTTTGACATTGCTTAAGCATTTTAAAATATAAATCTTTTAATATTATATTTCAATATGCTGCATACTTCTACATCATAAACCTTTTAACATTAATAATCTGTGAAAAAAGGGTATCTTAAAATTTATTAGAATTATTAAAAAAAAAAAAAGACAGACCATCTGGTTGTGACACAACCCAACACAGAACAATTCTTGCCCATTTTTCAAGTATACATAAGAAAAACTGGCAGGACATACTCATAAAAATACTGTTGCTAAGTGAATCAAAAGCTTACATATGCAGCACATTAAAAGACATATGACTAAGTGGCTAAAAATATTTGACCAAATTTGGGCAGTTTATTGTGCCATACATGGCAAGAATCAGGAGAGCTCAAATACACTTCTCATGTATTATCAGAGATTGCACGTTCGTGACAAGCAAAGATAAACAACCTGTGAGATTATACATATTAGGATGATAAAAGAGTAACTATTAAGATAATAAAAGAATTTACTTGCATATGCAAATAGGAGAGTACTGGCATTACCAGCGACCACATTTGTGAGGTTTAAATAGTGTTTCTCGTAACTGTTTATACAATCTGAACAACTGTTCTAACAATTTTTTATGGCACAACGGGAGCCACAGAAGCTGGAGTTGATGAAATGGGAGACAGCTGTACAATTTGAAAAACACAACCTTCGAGTTTCTTTAAAGAGTACTTAAAAATGAGCCTTGTATCTGAAATATTTTACAGAAAACCCACTGTGGTCTCCAAGAAGGTTATTACCTATCTTAAGGTGAAGAAAACCAAATGCAATTGATCCTATTCCTTCAGAGTATGTATTTAACACATGCTATTTCTCCTTGTTTCCTTTTGGCCCTTCACAGCCCCGTGGGCAGGTGTCTGATGGACCCTACCGCTCTCAGCACTTTCCATATGAAAGACACCTCTGCCTATCAGCAGGTACCTTAAGTCAGAACGGCCAAGAAACTAATGTTACAAAAGAAATTTTATCTCAATGTTTTTCCATTTCTACTCTGCTTGTCATTGCGCTATCTTCATAGTCACTTCTAAACGCAATACTTATCAAGTGTCAGAAGTGCTTCTGTTGTTAAAGACTGACATCTCAACCCCAAAAGGATAGCTTGTCAGAACAGCAAGATAAACTTAAAGCAACAGTCTCCAAAAAGTCTGCCCTTCTAGACCTCAACCTGGAAATTATTACAACGGAAAAAGCAGCATACATGTAAGGTGTAAGAAACAAGAGTTCCACTGAGGTTACAGTGACTCAAATAGATAAATGTCCATGATGACTTCTGTCCTAGCCTCTGCACAGAGGACAGATAACCACAGGCCTTCCTCTTCCACGTCTGCTAGGATCCTTCCAGGATTAATCTTGGTTCTTGGTGCTCATTTCCCCATCCCCAGTTTCTCCCTTCACCTAAAGCCTCAGTGAAACCACACGTTGCCCTAAAGCCCTTTCCGAGGCTTGCCAACCACTTTATCTGCAGAGCACACACACATCAGCCAGGTCCTGGCCCAAGCAGAAGATCATGGGAGCTGACGTTCCAAGGTTCCCTTTGTCCCATGCACTGGTTCCGCCTCGCAATCCCGTTCGCAGCCTCCACAAACTGAAACTCCATTTCTGCAAGAAGCACTCATTGCTATGCCAAATTTGATGGAAGTTAGCCAATGGGCCCCAAACAGAACAACAGCTGGACAGTGCAATAATATAAACCTCGTTTCCTTTGAGAACTAATTTAGAAACTGGGCTAATTAGTCACAGAGGAAGCAAAACAAAGCAAAGTTGATAATACAAAGTCTGCTTACCTTTTCTGATAAGAACAAAGATGAAATTTCAAAGAAAGAATATTAAGGCCCAGGAAAGAAAATCGCTTTCTATTTGAACAACAACCTGAAACCTGGACTGCAAAGACCAGCAAAGATCAACAGCGCCCAGCTGCCACACAGACCAACCCTAGGTAGGCCCAACTTGTTCTGGAATCAATATGCCTATATTAAGTGAAATGATGTTTTAAACTTCCTGATCACCCCCGAAGGGCATAACCAGATGCCTGCTGATTGTGCTGTTTTTTAACTGTATTCACCACAACTTTGTATCCCATTGCAAGTGGCATGTCATCTAGCTGGCTCTGGTTACTATCAGGCCTTAAGTACATAGGTGAAGGGTAGACCTAAGTTAGCAAGTAACCTTAAAAATAAATAGCTTTAAAAAAAAGGGATGTGCTTGGTCCCTCGGTGAGCAATCACACAAAGAATTCAGCAGACAGTACTCCTCCCCAAAAGACAGGAAAAACAGGTATTTAAAAAAAAAAAACAGCAGAAATTTTATAGGAAAAGGAGGCGATCAACCAGCTAGACTACTACTACTGCCTCACACACATGCCACAAAGGTGTAGTTTGTTCCTTACACCGGACTGTGATTTTTATTCTGTTCAACAATAATGTAATCTAATAAAGTCATGCCATCTAATGAAGCTTTGAAATTTTCTCCATTATTTTCTAGAGAGAGATTAAAATCTTCTGTTTACTGTTATCTGAGCAGTATCCTGATCTATTCTACAAATTAAGATATTTTGCCTATAATAGCAGAAAATAAACATCTTATAATTACCCTCTATAATCACATTTCATTTTTCCTTATTTACTCTTAATATAGAAATGAGTGAAAAATGTGAACATACATTTGAGGGATACAAACAGCCAAACAACCATTCTGAATTCCTGTGGGAATGCTGAAAACAAAAGAAACACCTCTCAACATAGCCTGGAGAATAGTTTATCCGTTCCTTTGGTTTATGTAGTGAACCATGTCCAGTGAGTCCAATGGAACTAAACAGGACAAACACCTTTGTTAACGTACCCAAGATTCAGATTAAGGGAGGACATCCACACCTAGCAGCAGAGCAGGTTAAAAGTGGTTCCTGCTCTCTTCACCTTGAATTGCTTGTCCCCTCTGCCATCACATACCATACAACATTATAGTTACCCCGACATACTTTGCTGAACTCAATCTAAAGTGGACCAGAAAAGCAATCAGAATTTAAGTAAAATAAGAAAAGAATGGCAAAATTCTACTCTCTGAGTAAAGTACAATTATTTCCTTTGATTATTTAAAAATATTTTTTATGTTCAGAGAAGCAGCCTTGTTCAGAAATTCATCTTCATGTTCTAATTCCACTAACAGAGAACAAAAATTTTGGTTTACTGTGAAATTTCAGCTATTACAAACCCTGTGTTAAAGCTTCTTGTTTCAAACTAACACATTTCAAATAACACATTTCTAAATTTGCAACCATTTCTACTCCTCTCACTTAAATCTGCAACATGTTTTAGCCTAATTTCTCATTTGTACAGACTTCCTGAGGAAATCACATTCCTCACTCTGTCTACCTGGCTGTCCTCCCTCCCTCCCTCAGCAACTTCAACTGATATTCAGACAAGAGCAGAATTTGCAGAGAATTAAATTCAGTACTTGTCAGGAAAAGATGCTTAGTCGTCTGAAGTAATGCTGCCACGGAGCAATTTGCAGTGTGAACTCAAAAATTAGGACTTCTACCTGGGTCCTCTCACTGGCCTCCGATGAGCTCCGCATGGCCAGGCAATCCCTGAAGTTTTGAACACCTCTCTGTCTACAATGCTGTGTGCTCTCCTGAGGACATCACAGTTCACTAGACACACCGTCTATGAACATCTGTTTGCCTTTACTCTCCTTGGGAAAAAAAAAAGAGTGAGCTTACATATGGCAATTCTTGATTTATTATTATCTTAAAAAAAAAACATGGAGAAGATAATAAAAAGACATTTGGTCTAAAGATCCAAAGCAAGCTTGAGCAACACTGTCCACCTTCATCAGGTCACATATTTATGCTGCACATTAATTAAGAAAGCAGCACAAACATGCGAAGTGGCAGTGGGGTGTATGAGATGCAAACGTAAGCTGCATCAAACTTCCAAGCTACAGACTCTGATACCCTGGCACTTACAGCCACCAGAACAAAGGAACAGTATTTTTCTGCACTTTAAATTTGTTCACAGGTCATTAATTCAATGGTTTCGTACAAAGTGTAACATCTTAGGAGTCTAATATTAGTAATGACAATGTCCCAAGAATCACTGAATATTTGGGAACACTTCCAGGATAAAGGGTAGCAAGAATGACAAAAATATTAGGTTGTGAAATATTCATGTGAATTACACTAGTTTGCTGTTTAAGGAATGCTACAAAAGCATTTTACATTTGCTGCATATTCTTTCTAATATAATACATACAGGGTGGAAAGGCTGCCGTGGATGTTCGTGTTTACAGTAAGAAACAGGACAGTTTTGGTGTTGTAACAGAACTTCAGGCACTAATCTAGTGTTACAAATGATAAATGCTGCTCAACTACAAAATTAAAAATAATATTTCCACTGTGCATTTAGCCAAGTCACAGCTTCTATTTTTCAGTGAGCTTGGGTAATGCTGGATAACTCCTAAACCAAAACCTAGTTTTAGGATTGAATAATCTACCTTTTAAAAGCATGCTTACTAGTAAAACTGGAACATTTTACTATGCAAATATTCTTGATGAACAAGTAATACTACCCTTTTGCTACAGTAGTTGTTTGTAAATACTGTGTGTACGATGCACATGCATGTTATTTTCAGTTAAGAATGGCCTACTAAAAATCCTGGAGAGCTGGTCCATACAAACTGTGAAAGTGAGAGTTGCCATATCCAGGAACTCGAATTAACAAATAATTTAAAGAGCATTCCATGCCTTCTGCAAGTTCCGGCAGTTTCAAGTTCATTGTTTGAGGAGAAACTTTTTCACAGTGAGGGTGACAGAGCCCTGGGACAGACTGCCCAGAGAGGCTGTGGAGTCTCCTTCTCTGGAGACATTCAAAACCCGCCTGGATGTGTTCCTGTGTTCAGTCCAGGTGATCCTGCTCTGGCAGGGAGGTTGGACCAGATTATCTTTCAAGGTCCCTTCCAACTCCTAACATTCTGTGATTCTGTGACTGTATTTCTCTCACCCCAGAATATGAGTCAATCTTGGAACACATTTCAGTATCAAACCCTTTCCTTTGCTGCAGGGCAGCAAACTTTTCTCCAGAGAAATTTCTTGGAAACATTTCAGTTCTAAGTGCAGAAAACGTGGATCCTTTTGGACACCTGCAAAAGCAGGTGGGCAAGGCACTTTCTCCTAAGGAGAAAACATCACTTGAGGCTGATGCAACGTTTCATGTCCATTCAAGTCTCATGGGGAAGGCATGCAGAGACTATTGAAACCAAGCACCCATTAACCATCATTACTTAATTTGAATGCTGCAGAGCTGTCAAACATTGACAAAAATGGACAAATCAGACCAGAACTCAAACTTCTCTAGATATTAATTCCGCTTCATGCAAACACCTTGTCATATATGCACATCTCAGTAGAAGGTGACTTAAATTTTATTTCAGCTCCAAGAGGTGGATAAAACCAGGAGCTACATGGAACTGCTAATTGTTTGGCTCAAATATTCAGTAAGACCATAACGTAATTTCTATATGACAACTTTCCCTTGTTTTCTCTGTTACACTGAACTACTAAATTAACTACTTGCCCTTAAGCTTTACTAGTTTGTAATTTATAGTTAAGCCTGTAAATTTAATTAAGGGCACAAGTCATGAAAAACACGAAAAATCTATTGCTGTTGAGACTGCTCTAATCTACATGTTATAAAACTGATTTCGTAGGGACTTTCCAATACTTAAACTGTAATGAATGCTTAATCATAGTTCTTAATCAGAAGAGTAATAGAACACACATACTTAAATGGTTTTAGCGTGTTTCAAGAAGATAGAATTAATCTTGTCCTCTAACTGCTGAGATAAGTAAAAAGAGAGTTGGCCAGCATGTTATTTACTATAACCAGAGATGCTACCATTCCTGTTAGCAATCCCAGTAATGGATCCAGATTCACTCTGACATACATTATATGGACAAAACAAGCCAGTCTGCTTTACTGTTTTTGCTTAAAAAACCCCAAACTAACAAGAACCAAACAAAAATACAACTATTCCAGGCTACCTGGTATCACGTGCAAATCTACTTTCGAATCACTTGAAAACTTATCTTACAAGCAACCTCTCAATTAAAGCTCCATATTAAATGTTTAGTAGCAAATTTAAAAGATATTGATTTACTTCAACTCAGAAAAATCTCAAGACAAACCTGCCAAAAAAAATTACGTAGAAAAAGTCTGCCAAAAAAAACAATCCTGGAAAAATGAGATGTCATGGAAAAAAATATTTTAGAAGAGATCAAACCCAACGACACTGGAGGAGAACTATTTGCCTGAATGCACTTTTTTCTCCTGGCTCAATATGTTGAGATGAAGTTGGTGAAGATACCTGGAATGAAGTGGTCTATGAAGCAACCTTTATCTAAGCTTCATACAAATGACATTCTCCCTTAAACTTACGGTATTACACATCAGAGACACAAATTTTGCTCATCCTTCTGGTTTCTTTCAATTTAAAACCAAACCCAGTATATTCTGTGGAACAACAGAACTTACTTTTAAATGCACACGTGGGTTTATTAGCTTTCTAACCACACTGTAGGTGAAAGAGCATGAGTTTACAGGGTGACATGGAGAAATGGATTTCTGACTGACACTGTGGTATTAGAGCTAGTGTGACGTATGAATTCACAATCGGCCTTGAACCCTGAAGGCTTAGGCAGGCAGGTAAGTACAAATTACATACGAGAGATTCACATTTTAGCTACATACTGTTGAAGCCTATATGATTTGTCCAACAGCACCAAACATGTGAATTTGAGAGTTGAACCCAAAACTGAATTCCAGGCTCATTCATTTCACAAATGGCTTTCTCACTCTTCTGGCCTCTGCCTTTGCAGTTTGCTTTGAGTAGTTTTCCTGCTCACATGACATATAAATACTAAATTTGAGAACGATAAGGCAGTGTCATATAGTATATGTATTTCTGCCCAGCTAAATTTAAGAACATGCCAAGCATATTTCAAATAATTAAATTATTTAATGAGTTAATGTAATCTGCTGTTAGCGTATGGGCAACTAAAGACGTTCATGCGCCAAAGGAGCTTTTCAATTTCAAATACCTGACGTAGTGATACCCTCTGACACACGTTCTTAACCAAATTAATCACCTAGCAGAACACAAAGGCATCAAGAAAACTTACCAGAACAATCTGTTTACATAAATAAACACGGCTGTTTACATTTACATTCCTTGTATTTCATTTCTGACTATCACCTCTATAGAGCTCTGAGTTCTCTGGAGAGGGAAACTGCACTGCCTTGGAAAAAAGCAAACCTGAGCACATCCATCAGTGCTCCGCTGTGAACTCTTACGGGCGACACTAGTGATCTTCTCCTCAACGGACACTTAATCTGCTGCTTTAGCAGGATCTAGGGGAAGTTGTCATTGCTTTCTAATTTTAGCTCAGTGCAGTGGCAAAGTTGTGTAGAATAAAAGTAATAACATTGAACTGAATAAAACCAATGATAACCCTGAATCCCATGAAGGGAAAAACACCTGCACGTGTTGGCAGAGCATGGGGAGCTAACCAAGACAGAATACCTGTGTGCTTACCTTCCTAGCATGCATTATTACTGTTGACAGCAAAAAGCACTTTTAACTGAAGAAACCAAGACTACAGGTACAAAAAGACAGGAAGACACTCAAGCGTGCAACTACACACCTACGAATGCTTCATTCAATTAGCACCTGCCATGTGTGTTTTTGTCCTCATCATAATACAATCTATTAAAAGTAAAAGCATATTTTAGTAAGCTGCAAGGGCTGGTATCGTTCAGAGGTTTTCTCCTCCCTAAGTAGGAGAGTCTATGTAAATACACAACAAATTTGTATAAATGGACTTAACAGAATAAAAAAGTACATGTGAAGTATGAATGATACATCAGGGTTTTTTTATATATAAAATCAATATAAATCTAATATAATTATGTGGTACCTGGATGGAAACACAAATTAAATTACAAGTCAAAGTGGCATTCTGAATTGCTTAAACATTAAAAAAATTACCTCAAATGTGGTAAATATATTAATCAAACCTGCATTTTGTACACAAAACCAATTAAAGGTAGTACTACATATAAACATTTACTTAAATGTTTCCCATAATTTTGCATAAGGAGCGAATACATTGGTACTCTTACTTTCTGTTCCAAGATTAGGAAAAGATAAACTATACTTCTCTAATATAAATCCCAGTAAATTTATCAATTTATGATCAAATTTAGGATTCACTGAATTGACTAGATAAATTTGAAACCATTTTCAGCTCCTCAAAGATGTTACTAAATCTTGAAGTTGACTTAGGTTGCAAGTCAGCAGGTTACAAATGAAAGCAGAATATTCTGACAGATTTTAGTAGAAAACCAAGGACTGTCTAAAAAGAATTAAATACTTTTAATGAAATTATCCAAAAGCAAATGAACCAAGCTTCTTACAGCAAATATAAATCAGTTGCTCTTTCTTAAAACCATAATTTTTAATACAGATTTTGTCTATTCAGAGAGTAAGAAGGTGAGAAGCCCACTGGGTCAGACACCACCTTTGCCATGTGTACCAGAGGGAACACCTCAGTGCTGTTCCTCAAGGCAGCCCCAGCTCCAAAGCTGGGCAACACAGTCATCTTGGGAAATCTCCAGGATAATCCTGTCAGCTTTTCAAACACCTAAAGACAGCACAGTATGTTTTGCATTCATCAGTAACATATATACATTTTAACTTCACTTCAACAGGAAAAAAATAATTCCAATTTTCCCAATGTCTCTAGTTTTCCCTTTTAGAAAAGACTGTGATACACGAATATACACATAGCAACATTTTAAAATAACTTGATTAATTTCTGACTTCAAAATATACTCAGCATAAAACCTAAAGAAACTGGGACCCAATCTGCTTTCTGATCTGCCATAAATTTGAAGGAATTACTCAGGGAAGAACATGAAGTACAGAGAATGCTAAAAGATTCAGTGTCAAGTAATTTCCATACATATTTTGATATTCCATACTGTAGGCAGTCACACAGCATCATTTGGAACAACCTGTCCAAAGCCTTTTTTCTCATTCACTCTGCACAAAAAAACCAGAAGACACTTTGATCCCTAAAAGATAAGGTACTTGCAACAGACAAAGGTCACCAAGATTCAAATAAATCCTCTGCAAGGATAAGATCAACATGCAGTACACCTAAAGCCAAAATTCAAGTTGGACTAGGTACTTCAGGAATCCCTTCAAAGTTAAATGAGGGTGCATTCACACTGTGCTAAATTTGCTAAACGATCTTCCAAAATAACTTAGGTAAAATACATTGCCATGTTTTTGGTATAGTTAACAAAATTGTTTGTACAAACAAGGAGATTATAATCAAATGTAGTACAGGCCTCTGTCAAGTATAAAGAATTTTTAGAAGTATTCAACACCAAACCCCCTCTCTCAAAGGCTAGCTATGCAGCAGTTCATCTACAGGGATGCGGTTTGCAACTTCTAAAAAAAGGCACTTTTGCCACAGTGTAACTTAATACTCTGTTCAACAGGGCTAGCCACAGCCTGCAACTTGCTGAGCAAACCCACTGGCTGGAAGGAAGGGGAAACCTGCGCTAGGTTGTGTGTGCTTCCTCTGCCCCGGCAGCAATCCCAGTTCCACCTGAACAACTCTTCCTTCACTATGCCCAAATGTTTCACCAGCAGAAGAAAAGAGCTGTAGGAATTCCTAACACAGACCTCTCACCATTTCTCTGCAGCCACAAACATACAAAACCAGCATCCACTCTGTGAACTCTGTCACTCGCAAATGAGCACAACAGAAGCACTCGCTTTGGCATTGGACCCTCTCAGGTCTACTCAAACAGGGCATATTTTGGCATGGTTGTCTAATCAGAAACTCATGACAGACCAACAAAGAAACTGCAAGTAATCACAAATTCCTAGGAAGCACCTTACATCCCAATTACATTAAGAAACGGACAGGAAGACAACAGCCAACAAGTAAAATTGTCATTTATAGACTCATCTACAACAGCATACACTACTATACGTACACAACACATGGCACTTAAAAAGGGACAATTTCAAGTTGTTTGTTTTGGTTTTTTTTTAAATAGGTATCCACATAGTCCAGAAGCTATTATTCTACAAAGCAATTTGATTAGGAAGTTCATTACTAGGGATAAAGCAAAGGAATGGCAGCAATTAAAAAGAAAATGCTTTAAAAAAAAGTAAAACTCTGAAAATCAATATAAAATCAGTTTTTAAAAAATGTGTATAAATCATTATAAATTTTGAGTAACAAGAGATTAGAAATGTGGAAAGGAAAGCTATGAATATCAGTGCAAAAACACAGTTGGCAGGGGTAGGAATACTAAGGCATTTCTTAAACATACTAAGAACGGGGGGAAAAAATACCAGTGATACATAACATGTATAATCAATAATCTATCAACAAATACCTCTGCTTTGGGTTCTGAAAGAAGTAGAATGTTTTATTTTCCTTGCATAATCAGGATTACATACCACCTTACAGCCTACTAGTAACAACCCAAAACACTAAAAACCTGCAGACAACTATCTAACTCAGAAGACCTCGGTCATACAGGTATGGTAACACAGGTATGGTAACACAGGTATGCTTAGGCAGCTCTCACCACTACTCAAGAATTTATGGCAGTTTCACCTGCCAGACTTTATTTTCAAGACGGGTCTCGAAATACCTGGGAACCAGCAGAGGGCTGTTAACCCTTTGTAGGACAAAGCAATAATACACAAGATGCCTAAAGGAGTCACCCTGACAGCCAGACTAGATAAAAGGATTAAAACAACATATGTTACAGATATCAAAATAGGTGATGTCCATTAGGCTTATGAGCAGGAAGGCAATACCATGCCAGCACAGATACCTTGCTTCAAAGGCTTGCTTAGCTTCACCAACAGCACCGCTGCTTCTCTGCACCATGAGGCCAGGCCTGATCAATGCTGAAGGACCCCAGCTGACACACTCCTAAGATCTGGGGCACCAGCAAACAGTTTTGAACCAACATTGGTCCATCAAGGCTTTTGAAGCTCGTTGCTTTGACAGATGAAAAGTTGATTCCACACAGGTTCATCAATGTTCATAGAAGCTTATTAGCAAGGTGCTGAACCTGAGTGGGCTTCCTCATCAGAGAACACCTTTAACTGTGTCCCCCCAAAACCTGAATTAAACAGACTTCTCTATTTTTTTAGCCATAATAGCACCTCATCACAACAAGCATCAAAGACTAACTGCATTGTTTTGGCACACAGTGCATTAAAAGCCAGCAGAAATCCAGTATTTTTGAGAAGCTCCTCTCTGGACTGCATCTGCACCCAGTATTGGTGTTTTCCTCAGGGCATTGCAGGGAAAAGCAAACCAGACTCCTCAGGCTCATATTTATTCTGCTATGGAAGAAAGGAAGCAGCAGCTTCTTTTTCTTCAAACTGCTGTATGTACTCCTCTACCACCGATGTCCCCAGACTCTGGAGTTCTGGAATTCTGGCATATTTGTATACATTTCACACTATACCACCTTCACCACTGCCTCCAAACACTAGGACAGTACATCTGCAGCATCTCATGTGGCAGGACTTAAGGACTCTGCAAATCACAGATGTGGTCACTGCCGATTCTGCATGGCATGAAGAGGTCACACCTGCTATCCCAAAATTCTCTGCCATCATCTAGGGAAGAGTTTACAAAAAAGAGCAAGGATACAACTGTATTATCCCCACCATCTACAGAGTCTGTGGTCTTCACAAACCAAGTTCCCCTTGAGTGTAAAGGCAAACCTGTGGTTAGTCTAGTAACTCCTAAATCTTCTGCTTCTCCCTACCTTTTCAAAGAGCAATTTTATCCAAGTAAGCAAGCATGCAACAGGAAAATATTGTATCTAGATGAGCAACTGTAACCTATAGCATACCTCCCAAAATCAGCATGGTATTTGTGTCATCTGCTCTTTCACCAGAGCACACAGAATTCACACATTCATACATGTGCTGCAGCAGTTCATCTCTAGCTTCCCAGTCCTGGATACCAGACTGTGGAAGCTCAGACATCAGTTTCAAGGAGAAAAGTCACTACAGAAACTTGCCATAAAACCAAAGTATTTCTTAAAGAAGGTTAGGTACTTCTGCTCACTACTTCATCAAAAGTGTCACTTCGCAGGAATCTTTCCTTGAGTTGAAGACAGACATCAATGTATTTCCTCCACTGTCTTCAGCAGCACGGAATACCACTTTTAAGAAATTAACAGAAGATACCTTTGGTAAAAGCTATGGTAGAATTTAATGCTGATAAAAACACACTTTAAGAAAGTATTCCAATTGAACCTGTAGGATCTTCTTCTGCTGATACACAGGATCTGAAGTAGTTATAAAACAACCTCAATATCCAAGCTGATAATAACTGCACCTTCACCTGAGTATTAGTATTTTTGACATTCAGGAGAAGACAATGTTTCAAAGTACGAATAAATATCATGCCTGCTGGATAATTTTCATCTCCATGTTTCAAGATGAGTTTTAAGCAATATTCTGTTCCCCGCAGGAAGTAGTGTTATAAAACCAGCAAAACCCTAACTCCTTTGCACTAACATACGCTAATCGCTCAGGACATGATTCTACACGAGCTCACTGTTGACAAACAGGGAGGTCCCATTCTCTCTCCTCAGTCTCAACAGCACACTCCCAAAAGCATTTGTCAGACACTCCATTAGCCAATGCAGCTCGCCAGCAAGGCAGAAATAACCCTTTCTCCCTCCCCACCCATTGAAATAAATAAATAAATTAAAAAACAGGAGGGGAAGAAAACAGGATGGTGGGAGGAAGATGCTAGAGCACACCCTTCCAGAGCAGTAAAATACAGCGTTGGCTTCGTCGCACCTGGAGCTGCAGCTACTTGTGACTTTCCTTCTGAGAAAGGACAAACACCAACATTTCTAATTATGCAGAAACTCATTTGTGTTGACTTCTGAGAGACTGCTGACATCTTTGAATTGCACCAGGCCAGAAAACACGCTGGCCTTCTCTTTACCAGGACTGTGTCAGCTTGGCTTGAAAGAAATAACAAGAACTCAGAAGTTTACCTGACTGTAGCAGCATGTACGTCATCATGAAATTAATCATGAATGTTTTAAAGTCTGCTTCTTGTACATCAGGCTGCTAGTTAAAGATGATTATTATCCAAAGGCACAAAAATGAAAGCCTGGTTGAAAAGCACACTGGCTTCAAGGTCAGCCACAGCAGTGTGAGTGATTTCACTGACTGTGTTTCCCTCACAAATACGTAAGAAGTGCTAAAGTAAATGGATGGAAAAATACAAAAAAAAAAAAAAAGAGATTTGATCATATGGAGAAAACTCACACGCTGCCTGAGCGTGAGTAAAGTCTATGTGCTGCAGAGTTTTGGCAGGTAACCATTCAGTGGCCCTGGCAGGGACAAAGAGCAGCAGAAAGGGCAGGGGTAGGGTTTGACAGGGAGGACTTCCAAGTTTCCCCAATTCAGACAGACAAAGGTCCATCTTTTTTTCTGTACTATTCAGTCATACACCGTTCATGCTGCAAACTGAAAGTTTCTGCAATGCAAACCACTGTTAAAACTGGGTCTCCATTTGTTTTCTACCCATCTGGCTAGGGTATATACTCCTCATACCTTGGTATGCACGGTGAGAAACTGCCCCTTTGTTAAACAGAAAAGAGTTAAACTCCCTGACATGCCAGAAGACTAAGACTAACTCTGCTGCTTTGAGCTTGCTTTTTCTCTTCTATGGTGCACACCTCTACAAGAATTCCTGGAGGTGAAAGCTGTTCTGCCAGCTTAATTTACACTATTAAATTAGACAAAACATGCTTAAGCCTTATGCTTCTCTAAGGACTCTACTTTTACATTAAATATTCATTTATGCACAGAGCTATAGATAAGCAATAGTAAGGCTGAACAGCCAAATATTTCAGGACTAGGATATGTTTTAATTAATGCTGCCTAAGCCAAAGCAACTGGCCCCACAAGCATTATCACCTGTGTACTATCCTACACTATCTCTATTTCCTTGTGGCCAAAGGAACTTCTTTCATTCAATCTATGAGAGGATCAGTGCTTTTACAACGTGCAGCTATTAAAAATTATGGATTTTTCTTCACTCTTCAGTATTGTTGTATTACTCAAATCTTGTTCCAAATGGAACTAATTTTCTTCTACACATCAGCACTTACCACCTTTTAGGTACATAAGCAGAATTTTCATAAACCTGCTACCATGAAACTTAGCGTTTTACAGAGAGTAAACAGACAAAAAGGTCAACATAAGCCATATTCCCTGATTTAACCATACAATTTGAAATAATATGGAACCGAGGTTTTAGGATATACACTGTTTCCCATGTCTAAAGAAAAGCTTCCTTTCGTTACACTTACAGCCACAAGTGCATACTGTTTCTACAGCTTTCCCCGCAGTCTCCTACCCCATATACCATTCTCTGATATATACCTCCACTGATAATGCTGAAGACCCACATGCTACATTTTTTATGAGATGTCCTGAACTATCCCAAGAGCAAATCCTCTATACAGGCTCTATAATCTAGGTATGATGACATAATAGAGTATTAAAAGGTTAATGCTTCTTAAGTCCAAGTACAGATTTCACAGGCAACATTAATTAATTGATATCCAATACACAAACACCCAAGTTCCATAATTTCAGTACTCCCAATTATCAGCTTTACTTTCCCACTTCATTTTCCACACCACCATTTAATTTTCCTCTCAGCTGCATCCTGACAGCCAGCCCACATCTGACAGCTCGCTTTTGCCTCCACTCTTCTGACTCACTCCTACATCCCTACACTATTTTTGCATCTTACAGCTTCCTCCTCTGTGCTAGTGCAGGCGAAGAGGTCACAGCACAGATAGTACTAGTATGTGTCTAAATGGTTTTACCAGTCCTACAGCAACCTGCTCTCTCTACTGCTTCAATGCTCTGAATTCCCATATTCAAAATGAACGTTAAAATCACTGTGGAGAATTGCAGTTTTATTTTGGGCCTTGGTAAATTCTGTTGGATATCAGCCTTTCTCTGAAGCACTCTTCAGGTGAATATGAAAATGTTTGGAAAAAAAAAAAGTTCTGAAAAATTCTATATCCTCCAAAAAGGTAGAATATTAAAAGCACAGATCCATCCAAGCAGACTTTCTCTTTGCTTCTCCCAATCTGATTAAGTATGAAAACATCCAGCTGTCAATCTGCAGCTAATGCCCTACTACGGTGGCAAACCCAACCCTGACTGGCTTTAAAAAGAAGAAAAAAAAAAAAAGACAGCACCATCCTTCTTTCCAGCTCTTAGCTGAAAACAGGACAAGAGTGGATTTAGTAGAGGCACGTATTTTTGATTAAAGGTACAGACTATCTTCCACAAAAAGAAAACTCAGTAGGCCAGAACACTTCAGCCTGGAACAAAATGACTTTGATAACCATCTAATAAAGGACTAGAAAATCACGAGTAACATGAAGAAAATAAATAGGAATCAGCTGTTCACCCTTTCTGCTAGTACAAGGCTGAAGTCATTACATGAAGCTGGTAAGAGCTGGGTCCAAAAGACATCAAGAAACAAAAGCTGCTTTTTCGAAAGCTGATGGAATGCCCCGTATCAGCAGAAGCAGAGATGACTTCTTACTGAGCTCAGTGGATTGGCCTTTCCTTTTAACACAAATCAGGCACTAGAGCTATGTGATTAACTGAAAGAGTCCTGAAGGCCTTAGGCAGCCCAGCTATAGAAAAGAACCTCTCTTCACCGTGAGACAAATGAATACTAATGCATTTTTACGTCATATTACTCTCATCTCAGTAGGAAAGTGACAAAGTGCTCTGTTTTTCCTTTTCTGCAACAGAAAATATGTTGTTTTTCATTAGTATTCCAAATAAAAGTACTGAAGTTCCTGGATTCTCAATTTATCATACTCCTTGTAAAACCGGAGTCTGTGTATCTGAATAAAGAGATATGACTAAGTTTAACTGTCTAGCCTCTCAATCAGGAGGCGTTTTTAAAGTATAGGTATATAAATTACCACAAGGAGAATGACAATAAAGCCCACGTGCATCCCAATACTTGAGTAGCTCACCGCACCGCAAACATAGTCATTTTCAATGACTGGTGCCACCATACCCAGATGCTCTTTCCAGAGGAACCTGAACCATGTCTCTCTGAAGCAATCCCTTAATATACAAGCCTCAACAGGCACCTACTTAAACTGTTAGCATCTGTTCAAGCAGTTAGTAAACTGGTCAAACACACCAAAAAAAAAAAAAAAAAAAAAGCATGCTGGATTCTGTCGATTAAACTTTGCTTGTAACAGCTACAGGAATTATCACCTGTTTACAGTAAGCTTGGTTGGGTAAATAAAAGCACAACAGCTCATCTGATGGCAAAAGTTCATTATGCAATAAAGCTGCAGTATCAATGTGCTACTGTTCTTTATTAAACCAGTATTAAATCTTTAGTATACAGTCACTGCCACAAAAGGAATTTCTTCTACTGGCTACATAGGCTCTTGCCACATTTTTAGTTTTAATAATTAGCTACTGTGCTACTGGAGGAGGCCAAGAAAGAGGGTATTATAGACAAAGCTAAAGCCAGCTGGGCTGTTTTGATTTTTTTTTCTGTTGGATGGCTGCCTTCCTTTCACTGAAACACTACAAAGCAAGTTGACCATATAAGGCACTGGGATTCCCATGGAAAATGCTTACACAAATCAGATCCATGCAGTCTTTTTTGTTGTTACGTGATAGTTAATATGAACATTTGCAGTACATTTTAAAAAGACACTTCAGAATTAAATCTTACAGATATAGAATTACTTTGACCTTAACCGAGTTCATATAAGTAGCCTTTCAGAAGAACCTGCAGCATAACATTCAACTGAAACATTTATTTAGGTTTTATTAGACTAGGAAAATTCCAAAACTGCAGGCAGGATTGATAAACACAACGTCCTTGATTTTGGTGCAAATGAAAAATACCAGAAAAGCCTAATTCACAATTCAGGGGCCTGAGAGCAAATGAATCTCCCTACCAGCAGCTGGCTGCAGCCTGCATTTATCAGAGGCAGCAACTTGCTGCATGGAAAGATTATTTGTAGCCTAGATTCCAACAAGAATAACTCTAACAAGCAAGGGCTTATAAGGAGATGGTAATACAGACTCTACAGAGAAAGGGCAGGGAGAACTGGAGAAAGCACCATTCTTGAACGTGCAGGGGGGTGCAAAATACAGAGGACTGCAGGGCTTCCAGTTCAAAAGGGCAGGAGAGATTTTCAGAGGATGGAAGGAAAACAGTCAGTCAGAAAGAAGGGGCAAGAAGACTTTAGGGTTAGACAAACAAATACAGGAATACAAAAAGCCCTCGTCAGAGGTATGTGCCAGCATGATGGCAGGATCTTCCTCACTACAGGATTTATTTTTCAGAAGGAATCACACACTTAAATGTTGGGAAGGAACATTTCTTTAACAGTACAATTACTAGAGAACTGTCACTCCTCTCAGATCCTACATTTACTTACAATTTGTGTTTAATAAAAGACCAACTAATTAAATTAATATGGTTTAGGTATGAAATTCACAGCACAAATTAATGCTTTATGAGAACTCAAATTTGCAAGTACATTGTACAGATTGATCAACACCTGGTTTCCTTTTCAAACAGATATCCAAACCTCACTATGTTCTGTATGCCAGCCTACCTGATGTGTTCCATTAATTAGGATACTTGCACCTGCTTTGGCCAGGACTAGCACTGAATTCTTGAATCAACACAATCTATTGATCCACAAGGAAGAAAAATGTGTCTGCAGTCAAATAGAATCTGAACAGAGCTATTCCTTCCAAAAAATTCTAGCTGCTGCCAGGTGTAGATGCCTTCTTGCACCTCAAAGAACACACTCCATCTAACACAGACAGACACTGACCTCTTTAAAAAATACTCAACAATGTTTGAAAACATCCCTATTTCCTCAATACCATATGCGTGGTTACCAACTGCCTGTATGACACACGCTTGTATGTAGCATGATGCTCAAAGTTGGCATTTTCAATACAGAATTCTCCACCTAAAAATACCCTTCCCCCAACAGAGAAGTGAAATTTTAAATTGTTGCTATCCTGTCTATCATGGGAATAAGATCGTTCAGTAGAACAACATGCAGTAATAACAAATAGTAATTAGCATCAGTCATCAACAATTCTATCCATTAAATACTCAGTTTAAATGCTTCCTCCATTGCATATGGCTTATGCTATTTATTTTTAATAGCAGTTTTGGGATTCCCTCTGCCACAACCCAACTGCTTACGAACTGAATGACAATGTCACCGATTTATTAGCTATTGTTCCAATCACTCACATCAAAGATTCTGTAAAATAACAGGTAGTGAGATCAACTGCATATATCCTCCATAAAAATACATGGGTTTCAGATTACTGTAACTATTGCCATTATATTGTCTACTAAAGCTTCCTGCAAGCACACTGGAAAATTATGTTAACCAGCAACTCACACACCTTCCACTCTAATGCCTAACCAGCTGTCATATCACTATGGCACCACAGAATAAATAATAAAACAATAAAACAATTCCTGCATCTGAAGACAAAAGTAAACTTCAAAGATATTTATTAAATTTTACCTCCCCTAAGTTTGTTTGTTTTTTTTTAATTTCCTGAGGAAAAGAGGAAGACTATGTTCCCACTAAGCTCAATGCCTGAATTTTATGTAATTTTTAGTTAAGGCAACAGTCAACAGACAGGGTTCAGGTCTGGAAAAGCAAAACCATTTACAGAAGGATGAACCTTCTATTCAAAGTACACTGACTACTATTTGTATCCAGAACCAGAACACAACAGCTATAACTGATAAATGCAAATAACTCTCTGCTCATTGAGAACTTTAGGCACAGACTTCCAATCACTAAGAGAACACGTGGGGTTGTTTCCTCAATGCAAATAAGCAGATTCAGAATGAGATGGGCTAACAAAATATAAAGTTTATTTAGAAAGAAAGTCCTCAAGATTTGGGATAGAATATAAAGGCAGCAAGATTCAGAAATCTGGCTTCTTTGTGGGGAAAGTTTCAGGATCTAAAAAACAAACTCTTCACGGTCTAAATCTATGACGCAGGTGGGATGTATATCTTTGATCAAGTAAGATTTCACCTATAGATTTAATACTTATGAATGGCACTATGGTCTTCAAAGCACTAAGCTTTAGAAAAGATTAAGAAATCTACTGCTCTCTCTTCTTAGAAGGTATTTATTACAACTTAGCAGGGCAATCTTTTCTCCATCATTGAATATAAAATGATGGCTACCACTTTAAGTCAGAACTTCTGTTAAGAAACAATTTTCTAATAAACTATATGAATAGATACATACAGATCTCCTAAAGATGCCTCTTCTAGTCCAGTTGAGGTGTAAGCTACTGGCAAAAGTCTCAAAAATCAGTAAGTCCACACATTCCAGGAATAATCTTTTACTTAGTTCTCCCCCCTACCCTGATGGACTTGAAGATTTTATTCATACCTAAAGAGAACTTAACTATATAGCATGGTTTCACAGTTTATAAGTTTATAAGTTTAGTAAGTCCAACATTGAAATCTAACTATCAGAAAACTAAGATCATTCTGGATCAATAGACAGAAAAATAAGCATTGACAAAAACTGCTGGGACATATCTCTATGAACTTTATGTCTCTGTTTTGCCTCATATATGTATTTAGAATTAAAAAAGTGCTAAGACAGTCTAAAATCTCATAGTCACTGAGATTTATATGAGGTATAGTATGAGCAATTACATCAATTAAGAACCAAAACCAAACTAGAAAAAGAACGTAGTGTGTAGCCAAACAGGGACACATTAATTTTTATTACAGAAATTAATTTGTGTCTAAGATGAAATTTCGTTCCACTCTTAAATTTGTCCCCAAGGCTAACCACCTTTGAAACCTATTTGCCACACTAGGAATTAGAGCCATCTCTATTAAATTCATTTGAATATCACTCCTCCAAATAAAAAAAAAAATCTCATAAGGAGCTGTAAAACATTTAGAGTTATGTGATTTCATCCACAGAGGAGACAGCTAAGACTCCAGTTCTCAAGATCTTATCACTGAGTTATCCTGAAAGGTAATTTACTGGACTGTTCAATTAGTTCTTATACCAGTATTTTAGAAGTTACTGCACTCCAACTGCAAGCTCTACCACAAGACTTCCCAGGTGGACAAGTTAAACTTCCCTACGCAAGAGTGAACAAGCACAAGAACCTACAGGAGCTGACAGATAATAGGTACCCTGTTTAAGTAGGCGTTTAGTCTGTAATAATGACAGCACTGTAGTTCAGAGTACCTGCTTCTCTAACTATTTAAAGTAAATGCAAGCTTAGTTCAGAAAAAAAGTATCATTATACCAAGGTAGCTCAGATAGTAGCTACGACTATATTTCTGCTCTGGGGGGTGTGATTTTGCTAAACGTATGTTGCATGTGGCCTTGGACTCACAAAGCCACATATCCAGGCTCTGCTTACAGGAAACACCTAAGGAAGCATACTCATTCCACTCCTAGGAGCTTTCCAGAGATTGCCTCTGTGGAAGCTGGGATGGTGACCCTTCACTTGGAAGGGCTGCATTCGGTATTGAGACGCGTTGAGAATCCAGCAAAATTATTTTCTAACAGTCCTGCACTAAACATACAGCATTAATAAACCACTGCCCTTGGGAATGACAGAAAGTACCTACTGCCCTGCTGAGGACTGACTCCTGTTAGACCAAATTAGGTCAGGTAAAAAACATAGCACAACTATGGCATGCTGCAGACGTGAATACCATGAGAAGGTCAAAGTCCTCCACAGCGTGCTAGTAGGAAAGAGGGAAACGAGATGACAGGTGAGATTTTGCCTTTCCAAGTTAGTCTGGGCTACAGATTACCTTCTTCCCATGGAAATAACTAATGTCTGAGAAAGAACAGGTTGCTCAAAGAGCAGAGTACTTTGCACTTAAGACATCCTAAACTGTAGTGTACAAGGAGGGAGTTCTACCCAGACAGTATCTGATGCTTCTGGACCTTCTTACCCAATCACAGGCAATCATCTGCTTAAAAGCAGTTCACATCTTGCACCTTCCTCATTGCCCTCCTGCTGCCTAGAACTGCGAGGGGAGACTCAGGGGTAACTGATTATCAATAAAAATCAGCCCTGCACTCTTCATGATCACTTAGGAAAAGAGTGGAAATTCAGGTCAGGGCGAAAAAGAGCATACACCCTTCTTAGTTTAATGAGTGACAATTTAGAAGTCTTAAGCCTTGTAAGGTCACAAAGAATGATAAGTAGTTGTGTTTCGAAACCTACAGACAGCTGACCTTGATCACATGCTGAGGCACTGCTCATCCTCAATTTTTATCACAACGTTGCATCTCACAACTGTGGAAGACAGTTGGGTAAGAGGAGGATGCTGCAGAATGTAAGCGTTGCTTTCTGAGGTCAAAGCGAAGAAAAGGTCAGATCCAAACACAACTCTAGACACTTTCTGGCCAAAAGGTAACATCCAGTAACTCTGTAGTTGTTCTTTGTATCTTCACACACCACCCTATTGTTGATATATTCATCAATAAAATAGCATGTGTGTACACTTCATTAGAATTAACGTAAATGTTGAGTTTCAGAAGAGGCAGCTTTGTTTTATAAGAATCAGTTCTCCCAGAGCTAATGAAAAGCACAGGGCCTCAGGAACACCGGCATACTCACAAATGAATGACTTTATTACCCAAGTAGAAGAAATAGCTGAGTTGTGTCAAACCCAAAGTTCTCCCACATGAAGGTGGCAAACAAAACCAGTGGTGAGACAGAAGACATGCACACCACCTTGCTGCTCCAGAGGTTTGTGTTCAACAGCTCTATTCCAAAAGCAGAGTATATAATTATCCAGCAGACCAGAAAAAAAGTATTTTGATACTGTCTGCAGTAAAACAGGTTTAGGTATTACCATAAATGGTTTCTTCTGCTAAGCAATTTATTTAGTTACAACAGCTGCAAACTGTGCTCAGATAAGAGTTGCTTCTTTTCTAGAGATGGGGCAAACAATATCTTTGCAATCTCCAAAGCTGTATTAAAGTTGTAACTATAGTTTTGCAGATTATTTAAATGTGAGTATTGCCAAATGGACACTCTGAGTACACCAAGAAAGGGCTGTAGAGTTTTGCCCCAGCTGTGCTAGCCCTGGGTAATTCTACTAAAGCTGTGGCATTTACAGGAGTGTGGTGTTTCCAAGTATAGAAACAACATCCAGATCTTGAGTCAGTGCTCACTACTGTCTAAAGCAAAACCCTATAAAGACTTGTAAATAAATCAATGGTTTCTTAGACAAGTATTGATAATTGGGGTTTTCAGCTGAAGGTGTTAGATAAACGGTGTGCTTAGAAGAATGAGGAGTAGTTGGTTAAGAAGCTATCAATTATAACTTGAATTTCATCCCAAATAGGACAAGAAAAAAGGATAAGTTGTATTTATTTCCCTAGTGTTTTAAATCACTGTGTTCATGTGACTGCAAAGTCTAACAATGAGACTAGACAACACTGATGGACTCAAACATTGCCAATGGCTACAAAGGTAACCCAAAGCTCTTGCTCCAGAACTTCCTCATTTTTATTTGGAAAGTTAATGCTACCTAAGGAAGACATCCAATATCAAAGAATGGAAAATGAGTGGAAAATTGAGAATTAGCACCTTGAAAAAAGTGATTAAGCAGCTTAATTTTCACTTCCTCTTGGAAGACAGTTTTCTTTAAGTTGGAGCTCATTTGAATGTCAAAACCAGGAGTTGGTTCCTCCCATGTTATAAGCATGTTTAGAGAACACTGAAGTAATTAAAGTGTCTATAAAATAAACATCTACCCAATTGCAACATGTATTACAACATAAGTTCCAGGTATTGTTTTAGTAGGTACCTGCTACGTGGTTAGCACTGCAGAGCATGAACTACCTAGCCATATTCTGTGATGTTAAGCAGAACATTCTACCTATTAGTTTTAGTTTGCAGAGGTACACTTAGAACAGCTTGAAATAGACAGGACTCTAAGGAAAGAAGCACCTTATTTTTAATTTGATGAATATCATTCTCTGAGACATCTATGAACTAGCCCCACTTGTAACTATGAAGTAATGAATCCCTAATTACAGCAATCTTCCCTATTAATGCTTAGTATTTAAAATTAGCCTGTGTTTAAGGTCTTGAACCAAAGAGATGAGGTCTAAATGAAGGTTAAATGTGTAACTGCAATACATGATTTGTCTTGCACTGAAGGAAATGACTTATTTCTTTCATTTGAGATTTATTTCATAGCTCTGGCATGTAGACACAGAACTGGAGAAGCTGAACAGCTGATGGCTCTTGTATCATCAGCACTCTCCTCCTTACAGCAAAGGAATATGCACTTACTGACACAACCTGCAGATGAGCAAACTGTCAACCATCCCTATTCTTCAGGTGACATGCTGAAGTGTCCAGCCTGAGCTGCCGCTGGTAAAATGTGCCTTAATCTCCACTGACTGCACTTGCTTAGGGTTCTTGAATTAGAGTAATAATTGATCAAGACTAGAAAACCAGAGTGTGACATCTGTTTCCCAGTTTGGCCAGTTTTTATTACTTTTTTTTTAGCAAGTGATATATGTACCCTATGACTGAAGTGCTTGTGTAACTGGAAAAGCAGCAGAAAATAAACTAGGTTGAAGATCAGTCTAACGTGATCAAACTTAGCTTCTGTTTTAAGGATTACTGTTTGCCTTTCAGTTAATTTTGGTTCTGAACTTCTACTGAGTCATTTTTTCCATTACTACAAGTTACTTTGTTTTTATTGGATGTTTTCAGTCTAAGCATGTTCAGAACATCAGAGCTTCAGAACTAGGTTTAAAGCAAGATAAAACTTAGTGAAATTAGCAATTAAAATGAGCTAAAAGGAAAAGTTACAACCCATCTACTGAAAAAAATTCTGCTCAACACAAATACCAAAACAGAAAGTTTAACCCATTCCTCCTTTACCATCAAGTAACATTTAGTATCAGTTTTATCACCTTTTAGATGGATTTCAGGGATCCAGAATTTGGATTTTCTTTTAATCATCTAGGATTTTAAAACTGCGTAGCTGATTACCCTCTGGCAGCTATGAGCTAAGTTAATTCATTATTTAAGTTTTAATTTATATAAAGCCAAGATCCTAAACAAAGACTACAGACTGTTGAAAGATCCTCTGCTTTGTCATGTTAAAAATAAACTCTGAGCAGCAAGGTTGTATATTTCTTTAATAGCTATTGCATCAAATATGTGCATACACTGTTGCAAAAAACTTGTGGTACAGGATGAGGTAATTTCAACATATGTGACAGCATTCCTGTTTTCAGGAAAAAAATGTTTAAAAATTAGAAATTCTAAATAATTATTCCTATGCAGGCTACCAATTAGGTAAGGAAAATAAACACCATGAACCAAAAATGAACAGCATAGAAGCAGTTGACAATTTCCCCCCCCCCCCCCCCAATATTACAGTACCTTTCAACTCACAGGTACAGACAGAAGTGAAGTACTATGGTATTAAGTCAAAGTTAGGTTGTAAGTAAAAATATCTTTATTGAACACGAGACTGACATTAAAATGCAAGCTAGCATAATTTTATGCATTTAATTGTATTCTTCATCTCCAAACTTGAGATACATCTTCCACTACGATGCACTATAGAGCAGGAAGGGCATCTTCAGAGGTCTGCAGAGAGCCCAGCACAAGTGAAGCCACTGTTTCCTTAGGAATTTCTGCTGCTTCTGTTTATCTGGCAGATCATGGGAGACAAGCTATCGAATGCAGCAGTTACCACATATTACTCTAATACCTAAGAGCTCTAGACACAGACCAGGATCTCCAGAAAGTTCTACACCCACATCTGTGGAACCATTCAGGTTTTCTGGGAAACGTTTCTGATTCAATAGACAAATTCTGCCTGACTGCAGAAGAAAAAAGAAGTCATCTCCAAAAAGATAAAATAGATGAACATTAGTTAGCATGCCACCAGAAGTCCTAAACTCCACAAACAATACTGCTGAAGAATTATCTTGGGCATCTAAGTTCCTGCATCCAATTCCAAGAATGATTATTCAAAGCAGACAATATGAACTACATTCTCATTAAAGAAACCCTTCTGCTCAATCTTGTTTCTCATCAAGACACTGCTCCTCACCTCTTTTCTCCTACTCACATATTTGTGTTGTGTCATGTCCCATGTCCTTGTCCCCCCACCCCTTTTTATTTTTTAAATTCAAGAGCCAGCCTAAGATACAGATTGCAGGAAACTCCAGAAAGGTAATGCAAGATAATCTATTAAACATATTCATTTACTTATAAAGCTCTGAAGTTAAAAACTGCATTTTATACTGCTGCTTTGTGGAACAAAGAATACTCTGCTGTAATAACACTTGTAACTCTCTTTTCACATCCAGCCCTTTCCTGTTCAGTATGCTGTTGCTGTTCTTCCTCTCCACTGCTTTCAGACTGGAGAGAAACTCCTTGCTCGATCTGACTAAACAGGAAAACCACAAGCTATCAAGGTCAGTATAACACTAAACAGCATTCTAAAACTGTCTGCTTGTGAAATGTATACAGTTAAAAGAAAAGCAAAGATCATCTTATGCCTTTGGTAACTGAGGGGGGAAGGGGCCAAGTGGAATACAGCAGGAAACAGATTTGTTTGGTACCCAATTGCACTGAGTTACCAGTCTCCATATATTTACTTGTCTTCCATGCCCAAGGATTTGGGAAAGTTAGAATTCCTTAGACTCTGGAAGTCAAAAGCCACTTAAATCAAAGACTTTTTAATAGACAGCCCTCCCTTTTTTATTTCACTTGTAAGTATTCAAAAGATAAAGACAGTATCTTCCAGATACTTAAGTGGCAGAATTAGTAAAGCCTTCCACTAGGCACTCAACAGGTGGCATCTGAAAATACTTTATATACAGCCCACCTCGTAACAGAAAGTAGTACCACGTTCATAGTGTCCACACCTTGAGCGCTGAATTGGGAAGGCTGTGAAAGCCAGGCAACAGCAGCTTCTTGTCTTCAAGGTCCAGAAGATTTTTATTTTTAAGTTTTAAGCAACCTACAGCTCTATTTTGTCTTTCACCTTCTTAATGATCCTACCTAAAACAGCACTTTCTACCAAAAAGAATTCCTAGTCTGTTCTGGCTATTGGGAAAGACTCTTAGCCATCCAGCATATGTATGCCACTGTATTAGGCTTTTCTGCAGTCCTAGGGCACAACCACAAGAGCCTCCTTTCTTTAAAGGTTTGAATACAGCTACCAGGATTGCAGTTTAAGGACGCTGGATCATTTTTCTTCCAGTTTATGTAGGACCCTTGGGAACATGTTAGCAGAAGTGCTTGATAGCTTGCCTGCAAATATTCCCAGCTCTGGTATTGCTTAACAGTCAGATTTTTGTCAAAAACAAAACCTGAAGCAGTGCTAGTTGCAAGCCTCCACCAAAACCTGTAACTTACTGCAAGCTTTCACATTAAGACTGAAAATTTCTCCATGTTAGATGATTTATAAGTTTGAATAAGTAGTCCCCGGGGTACAGCACAGGACACTAGCAATAGTAGCAATCCAATTTCACCCTGCTTTTGTCTCTAATTTCCAAAGCTAAACCAGGGATGGAACAGTAACCTTTCCATCTAGGCAAAAGCATTTACACTGAGTCACTGTGGAGCACAGATTCATGGAAGGCTCATTTATAAGCATGTAGCTCCTGACTTCTACTTTTAGCAGCCCCTCTGGTTCAGCAGTTCCACAAAGACCTCTTAGACCGCAGGTAATCAGAGTCACTGCTGCATGTGCAGGAAAGAGTGCACACAAAGTTGTCAAACTACCCTAGCTTCCCACCTGTAAGTGATAATTAGATACAAATTAGCACTAACTCTCCAAAACAGCAACTCTGGGTGGGGTGTGGGGGGGTGTGTGTGTAGGGGAGGGGTTGGGGTGTGGGGCAGGGGGATAAGGATAGGAAATGCTTCTTGTTTTAGAGGGAAGGGGAGGCAGCTAGAGAAGGCAAGGATTATGAAGAAAATTATTTTTAAAAAAAACAACCCAACAGATAACCTTGGATATTAAACAGTATCCTCACACACATAATTGTTGACTTAACAGAAAAGACCTTTGAATCACAGACTGAAAGCAAGTGGCAAATACTGGAATCAGCTGGCATTTGGCTGTTGAACAGAACAGTGAAGTTACAATTTGCCTCAGTATTTGCCTCCTGGAATTCACAGCTGTTTGGCTCCAATTTCTACCTGCAAAATGAATTATTTTCATTTTAGGAGACCAACTTGCAGGAGGCCAGAGCAATCTGGCTATCCTTGATTATACATCAAGGTCGGTTACAAGCTGAACTACCTGCTTGTGCCAGTGCAGGCACAAAGTAACAATCCAAGTTCCCTGAAGCAAATGTACTAGAAATGCATCTGGGGGGGGGCAGAAGTTGCACTGAACTTTACAACTGAGATTATGTTACTACTGGAGAATTTAACATCTGTTTCCAGCAGTTTTAGCTCCAGTGTTGGATGAAGTTACAAATTCAATAATCCCATCTCACAGTAACGGTGGGTAAGCATTTTGGCTTCATGCATTCAAAGACTTCTCTATCTCCAAATTTAGTGACCACATACAACTCAGCATACGTTTGCCAATTCGAAAGTGCACAACACCTATTATTCTCCTTTAGAAGTAATCAGGGAAAAAAGTATTAGTGGCTAATGGGATTTTGCAGAAATACAGAGTGTAGTAATTACTGGAATAACACAGAAGAGAATTATGACAGAACAGAAAAATTCACAATTATTTCACTGCATGTATGTATATTGAAGTCACAGGTCAAACCCAACACAAACGTAATTAGAGAGCACAAAGTTAATGCTTGCCAATTTAAACATTCTTTTAAAAAAAAAGCTACTGCTTACATATTCCCTGGAATTCCCAAACTCAAAAGAGAATGCTGTTACAGTTTATTGCATCAACGATTCATACACATACAGCCAAAATTTTAACTATTTGTTTTATGGCTGAGGAGCACTGCCAACCAGCTAAGCACCTGTACTGTTTGTTTATCTCTACCAAAAACTATATGAAGGCCTAATAATGACAGAGATACTACAGGTTAATTACATCACTACTAGACACCTGAAGGTTCTAGAGCACACTTGCCTATTCCACCCTGAACTCAAGGGATGCCTTAAGTCAATAATCCACATTTCCTACTAGCTGCAAAGAAAAGCCACTCAATGTTAAGATTAATTAACCATAAATGTATTTTAATTCAAGTGGAAGGGGAGAAAGTATATACACCTACACCAAAACCATCACAACAGCTTGTTTTAAAAATATACAGCCTCTATTTGGGCTAGAAACTCAAAGTTCTTTAAGTGAAATAGACAGGAAGTCAGATACCTTTAATACTTTTAAAACTAGACAATCAAAATCACTGAGTTTGTCCTTAACTACAACCTCTTGATACTTACTGATAAAGGAGATCTACTTGTTGCAAAAATACAACTTCTCTCTACAGGTGCAGAAGATGTTGCAGTTACAAGAAAAAGTATTTCTGTGAGCTTTACTTCATACTACAATTCCTACAGCCTTTACCAGTCCAATCTGATGTTTTGCACTCTCATCCAGAGAGATGTAGGACTTGCCTTTGATTCTTGCTTTTGCAGTCACTGGCTGTGACAGAACCAAAGGGGTAAACCCCATAGCAAGTCAAAAGCCTCAAGTTAAAGCAGACCTCAGAAACTCAAACCTGCGATAGCAAAGTAGCCAGAGCTAGTGGCTGCACTGCAGAAACATGTGTCTTGATGGCTAAAGAGCACATTCCCTTTGCATGATTGAGCAGTCCACACAGCCAGTAGCTTGCTGTCTAATTTTATACTTCAGTTTAGACATTGTGCCATCTTGAAGGTGTAATTTTACAAATTAAGTGCTGTTCTCATCCCCTCCATTCCCACAAAGCAGAAGGGGCAAATTACTTTCCCTAGCAGGCCACCAACAGTCTGCTACTCACCCTTCACACATCTGCATGATCTTGTAAGCAGCAGTTTCCCTTCACTCAGCATCCTCTGCTAAATTGGTAACAGTATTATTGTTTTATGACTAAGGTGTCTCAGGGAAGGAGGGGAACATTTTCCTTCAAGAGATTAACATTATTTTGCCATATTGACTGGAGTGGTTAACAACATTTTCCCAATCACTGTGTGTTACCATGGAGTCAGGTTCTACAAACTGATAAGACTCAGTTGCTGAAGTATCTGGAAAGTTAAGTCTTACATTCAGAAGTCAAGAAAAACTGCAGAAAACCCATGTGCCACATGGTGCCTGAAGCAGGCAAGTCATCTGTATTTTACCATAAGAATTTAAGATAGATTCTTATATGCAACTTCTAAATTCAGAGTTACTAAAATTGGACTTCACCCAGAAATATTTCTTATTAAGAAGGTAAAATGGCCTAATGGAGTCACCAGTGTTCTCAGCTAGTAGAGACTCACTGCAAGTTCCAGAATCATTTCACAATCCACACACCAAGCCTGACAAAAGCAAGAGTTCACAGAAATCTTTGATTCACCTAATTGGTTTTACAGGAACTTGCATTATGCTACTGTTTGCATTAGGCATAGTTAAAATATTCCAGAGAAATTTATAGTGCAATCATGAGCATGGGAGGATGGGGTGTCATCTTAGGTATCCTCATGAAGTCTCACCAAGCAGAAATCCAAGTATCCTGTGCATCAGTGGTCGCTGATACTACCAAAGAAAGGAAACAAACCAGCAACAGACCCTTCCCAGTGGAAGAAATCAAAGCAGGGGACATGCTGGGTTTCCATAAGCATCAGCATCTTGTTCAAATCTCTGCAGGTGCAGACTTGAATGCAGAATCTGTTTTTATAAATCTAAGAACACAAATAATTAACACACAATGATTATTTATTAGAAGTTACAGGATAAAAGAATGTGATTGCCAAGATCTAGTTTCTACAATACAAGCAGAGCATGGAGATAGGAAGACCGAAAAAAGGGGCAGTTTACCTGGATTAAAAAGACCTGAGACCTACCTCTAACTGTTCTATCTTATAATCAGGGGAACATTTTCTATTTTGTCATTCCCTGTGCCCACCTTCATCTAGGTCAAAGAACTTCTTCAAAGAGCAATTTATGCAACTGTATGACGTGATACAGGCACCATGAATCACAGACAGCTACCAAAGATAAGTACAGGAGTGTATTGATAAAAAAGTTAGCGATACCTTTCCTAGTTAAGTGGCACTCCTAAGTTTTACAGTCTATCACATGAGCTCAACTGCCAAACATCTGAATCTAGATTTAAAACTATCTTTGTTTTTTTAAATGTAAGGTTCTGGCTCAAGGTTTAAATGGTTTTAATACTCTAGTAATATTTATAGTTTAAGATGCAATATATTTTGGCTGCCAGGGGAGGTAGTGGAATTGCCATCCCTGGGACTGTTCAAAAAACATGCAGATGTGGCACTTTGGGAGATGGTTTAGAGGTTATGGTGGTGTAGGGCTGATGGTTGGACTTGATGATCTTGAAGGTGTTTTCCAACCTTGATGATTCTATGGCAGTCCAAATGAGTTTACTTAGTCTGTTATCTGTCTAGGTTCTGGATAAACACCTTCCAGTTATTAATAGAATGCAAAACGTTATCAAATACATTCTCAACAGTGAAATATGACAAACCAAAAGGATAAAAACCACCAAGAACAGTTCCAATGGCTATAAAAATAATTAGATGATTCTAGAAGTGAAAATTGCTTTAAATACTAGAAAAAAGAAATTAAGTCAGCAAAGCCTTCCCAAACACAATCACAAGGGTTTCTATCTTGAAAAGACTAAGCACTTGTTACAGTATGTGCAGGTAAGCTAACAGCTGAAGAAGAGATACAAAGTCCCTGGAGGCTCTCCAAAAAAGGGGAAATTGCTCATCAGCTGTTCAAGCAAACACTTGACTCATCTCTGTGTAGTTGATGAGCTGTGTCACCAAAGAATATATGGCTCTGATGCCAGCAAGGCTTAATACAAAGTTGCTTTTCAGTGCTGTTGGTCTTTTATTGGAATCCCCATAGTTGAAGGCATGCAGACTTTTAATGATGCTTTTTATTTATGCCATATTTAAAAAAAACCCCAACAAACACAGCACTTGAAATAGAAAAATATCTTTAATGAGACTACTATCATTAAAGTTTTCCACACCAGAATTTTCTTGTGTTTATGTTTTGATCCAGCATATACACCTGACATGACACTAACAAAGAACGCAGAAATTGGGATGTTATGAACAGAAGTGCAGTTAATGCCACTTTGCATCATGAACTGGCAACTACATGTGTAGCTATAGAGAGGCATTCTGGACACAGCACACCTCTCAAACTGGATAAATGGAGTTCATATGTCTAAGTCTCAATTGTTAGATTGAGACAACTACTTAAAGTGACTGGCTAATCAGTTACAGGCCTCCAATCTTCTTACCAAATATAACCAGGTACTGAAGGTTGTGCTGCTGCTTAGGTCCCATGTTTACTCTACACAATCTTTATGAATTGTGAACTGAAAATGCCAATTAAGAAACAACTCAGAACTCCAACAGTCAGTTTACTGAAGAACTGTATTAAACAGTACTCAAAAGACATACTAAATATTTGTACTAGTCTTTAACACTCATTCAGGACAGCAAGTTTTTCTTGAAGGGAAGTTGAATGCAACAAAGTTTTTACTGAAGACAAGGTGATATTCAAATACTTTGGGGAGGCCTCTAGCTTTCAGGAAGACAAAATCAACAGACTAAACCTGAATACTAGCTAACCTGTAACTAGTGAGATAAATCAAACAGTTCTCAGGCATGCTAAGACAGTACCACAGAATGACATTGTAGGCTTGAAGTGCTAGGTATGTTTCTTCACTTTCCATCATCTGCAGTATACTCAGATCTCTGAACATAGCACAGCTTTGCTTCTCTAGCAACTGTGGAGAAAAGGGCTGTTTAATAATTTAGATTCATAATTGCTAGAGCCCATACAGTGTTTCTTATTTAAATATAAAAAGCAGTACCTCAAGCTGCCACAAAAGAACTGCGTGACAAAAAAGGCAAAGGGAGAGCTAAACGGAAATGGGTGTTTCCTCCCACTGACATAAATAACCTCTTCCTGCACACGCCCCTTCATGAGAGTGGGAGAGTTGTATCCAACATGCTGGTACTACCAAAGAGGCAGAAGTAATCTATCACACCATCACATAAACCAAGTATGTGGCAATAAATATTTTCCCCAATTAACGATAGTCAGCTAGCTGCAATTATCGCTATAGGACGTTTAATCTCCTCTATGGGGAGAAAAAGGAGAAATGCTTAGTCCACATTAAGTTTTTAAAAAAGATAGCCTAATCATAAGGCAGCATCATCTTTAACGTTGCTTAGACACCAGAACAGCACACGGATTCCAAACTTGACAGCCTTATGAAATTAGATTATTGTTGCTATTCATTAGTGCAAAGCTAGCCCATTAGCAAGGAATTAGTCAGGAATTACTAGTTTTAAGTGAAGGATAACTACACACAGAGGTTAGCACTCAGATAATCTAATTCAAGAATAACTCTCTAGAGGAAATAAGGGAAAGGATAAAATTCCCCACACCCCTCATCCTACATTCAGGAGAGTAATACATCTTTTAAACAAGAATTCCTACACATAAGCAGCCAGAGGTTGCCTATGTTTCCATACTTCACATCAGTGCTGGATGCAAAGATAGATACTGGTTTAAGCTGTCAGAGCATCAGTTTCTCAAGACAGCATCTTCCTGGATCCCAACTTCAGCTCCTCTAACTTAGGTCTTTCTTTCATAAGCTATTACAAACTAAAAATTTATACCACCCCCCCAACCTAGTTTCACATTCGTGATGTTTATACCAGGATCAATTTCTGTACCAAAATAAAAAGCAGCAAGTGCAGCATTTCCAGTAGTATTTATTTGCAGCAGTCAAATCTTTCTAACAAACAGAGGAGAAATTCTAAAAATCAAAGTGCCATTTGAGCTTGCAAATGCAGAGCTAGGATTACCACTGACACTTTTATACTGTAGTATAGCAGCATCTTCACTTGCTGAGGAAAACCGGAAGAGATCTCCTACTCACATCTTCTTACATGGGTCAGTAATTGATCAAACACTTTCACAAAACACACAACACATCTCTGCATGTACACTAAGTTGAGCTGTATTTTCCTTTGAAATGGTAGTTTTCAAATCACCACTATTATAATTACCTACAGCTGTAGGTAAAACTTGTTTATACAGTAACTTCATGAGCTTTCTTTTAAGTCACATTTGACAGATCAGGCCAAAGCCAGGTGACTGTGGATAAGATATGGCATTTCAGGGAAAAACATGAAGAAATTATTTCACATAAACCAAGTCTGTGGGCAGCTCACCTAAACACAGGGCAATCTACAAGTATACTACAAGTCGTTAAGCACAAGAGCCACTAGATCAGCCGTTACTTCTTTACAGAGATGGAGAAGTTGTTTCTCTTCCTAAGGCTACAAATACCCCTAAGTACTGTGTCACAGAAGTATTAGCATTCAATACCACTATTGCACACATACATGTGTAGCTATACAGAGACACAAACACCAAGCATTTGGCTAGGTGTTCTGAAAGCAAGTAAAAAGTGAGTGACCAGAAAGCCACATCCAGCTTCACAAACACCTACTGACAGCCACAGTGTTAGCACAACCCACCCTCTCTGCTTTGCTACACTCTCAAGCCAGGAAACTGATATTACAAAAAAAAAACCAAACCACACCACTTTCAGATGTAAAACATTAAACTTATTTTCCACCTAGTAGGAGACAAAATGCAGATGACATTAAAAACCCAAACACAACACCTTTATCATTAAGGCCTAGAATAATTCAAGTTGCAGCAGCTGAACAAAATAAATGTGGCAGCAAACCGAAGTTTGGCAAGTATTTAAAACATTTGTTTTATATTGACAAAAATCAGATTATTATTTATTAGCAGTAGTCCCTGTTTGGCTGACAGACACAACGATGTCAACCCAATCTTCACTGATTAAAACACAACCCAAGGAAATTCATTTTTGCCCAGGTTTGCAGCAAGTTCAGCACCTGAAGCACCAGACTGGATTGACTTGAAAACATTTTCAAACAACAGGTTAGTAAAACAAGTTTTGATCTTTTGTAACTAGGTAAAAAAAGTAATACTTCAACATAAATAAGCAGGGTTAGTTATATTTTACAGAATACAGGGAAGATAGTAAAAATTAAGACTGAGAAACAGTAGAAATAGCTTTGGATTGTTTCACCCTGGGATGGAGAGGCACACTTTTGGAAAACTCTCACTGGTTTCATAAAGATTCACTTAATTAAGCCTACTCATTCAAGTATAATTGCATACATCTGTGAACACACTGCAAGCATCGAAGTTTTTGTTAAAACATGGGATGATATGCTTTGCAGCTTAAAAATAACAAGTTTTCCCCTTCAGTAACAGGGATATAGGCTTTCAGTCAAGAATGTTATAGCAAATTTCAGGACATTATTAAGCCAGCAGTTTTAATGATAGAAGTCAGAGATGGTGTTCTTGTTTCAAAAAGGGGCCCACAAGGATCCCAGATTTGACACAGAAAAGCAGCATCTCAGTGAAAACTTCATCCAAGGAGGCAGTTCAGAAGGTAGCATTGAACACACACCAGTGTACACACACCTCTCAGCTGCACTCACCTTTGTTACAGAGAGAATGTTAACTGAGTATTTGCCCAAGACAAATGAATGTGTGAAATTTTAAGACAAACACTGTCAGGCAAGTTTATCACAATTTTGAAGCATGACTATTAGCAAACAGGTTTCATGTTGTTAACACTCATCTTGGTCATTCTGTGAAAGAACCAATAAAAACCCCATGAAAATGAAGTCTAGATAAAGAGTGATATATATATTTTTATATATAAACAGCATAAGGTCAAAATATATATATAATCCCCTGATACACAAGAAACCTCAGATACGTATATTGAAGATGCCTCAGTTACTCTGCTAGCTTCACTATCAGGATGGTAAAACCACAACAGCAAAACTAAGTAAATAATCACCTCAGAAATAAAACTTGCATAGTAATCACTGCTAGCTGGCTAACACCAAAACAAGCTATCACAGTTTGAACTTGAGACCCTGATTTACAACATAACATGGAAAAATAAGTCAAAGGATATTTCAGAGTGATCCATATTAAAAAAAGATCAATGAGACTTGGCCCCTGACAATTTTTTAGAGCTGGAACCAATTCCAACAACCACAGATTACAGATATTTTAGTATCACATTAGATGGTTATGTTCTAGTTACAAAATAAGTGCAGAATTAATGTATTCAGAAGTTAAAGCACTATAAAAAACTATTTACTTGCAGCCTTAAAGACAAACCTACTCCTGTGTGTAGGCCCAGAATAAAGCTGCATTTCCTGCTCAAGTTTTTTCCAGGTGTTTCATCCTCTTCATAAAGCCAAGTCTACTCTTCACTCAGTTTAACAGACCTTTAGAAGCCATTAGTCTAAGAAATATAATGTTAATGGGATAACTGCTTACACCACTCGGGCACAAATGGGAAACAGTCTTGTTCAAAGACTTAATCATATTGCTCTAATTTTGGTTTTGTGAATGAGTTGTCAAAGATTCAGTGTTTCCTGGATAAGCAGTGTGGCTGATTCAGCATTCTCAAATATCCAGCTGAAACGGAAAAACTGGGTACCAGGTCTTCTCAAAACAAAGCACTTAGAAAAGTAACATTCAGAAATGCTCCTCCCCCTGCCCCCAAGTACCCCAATCATCTTTTGTTCTATCCTTACAGCCCTGATATTACTAGAAAGGAAACAGCTGAGGAATGCTGCCACTCTTATGCCATGCTTTCCATTGACTGTCATTTCAGGAATGCATACAGGAAAGTAAAGCAGCCTGGAATGTCTCCACCCATCCAGGAGCACCAGAAGCTGCCCAGCTTTACTGACAGCTCCACAGCCTTACAGCTGCATCACAGTTGGCGTTTTTATAGCTGCCCAGATCAATGAAGACAGACATATCGTTAAGCACTGATACAACATTTACGTAAGCATTCTCATATCTTGCACATCCTATATGCATATACCCCATACTGTTACTACAGCATGACAGGAACAAGGCACAATTTCTTGGTTGCAGGAGTTCCAGAACGGTCATGCTATAGTCATCCAAAACTATCAACACATTCCTTTCAGAGCACATTAGTTTGCCTAAGTCTAACCCCCCTGAACATGTTAGTGGATAAAATGTATAAGTATTTGCTAGAACATGTACACATTAATTCCACATCCCGCCAGGCCAGCCTTAAGGGTCACAATTATACAGAAAAACACAAGCAACTTGCTGGGCTCCCAATTTGAGAAGACTGCTGTAAGTGTCTTAGTAGACTAAGAGAGAACTTTGGAAAAGAGAGCAAGTGAGAGTGCAAATGAAGGGATAAGCAAGTAAACTGGCCAAGAGCCTGTCAAACCATCTGTTCCAACTAAAATTTAGCATATACCCTTAAGCCTGGAATACAGATCCTCAGAAGACCTAAGCTGTATCTCTACTAATGACACTAATGACTGCTTCTGTCTCCTAGATTCAGATTTAGCTAACAAACTGAACCTTAGTAATTTGGTAGAAAATAACACACTAGCTACAATGCCAAGATCAAGGCGGCTTCAAATACAGACTCCTCACATATGTTTTATTTATGCGTACAAGAGCATGTGTCATTTATTCTTATCACGTGCTTTTAAAGATTTATCATGGAAGTGTTCTGACAATACCATGGGAACACATGCCAGAACACAAAGAAAACCATAGATAAGTCTTTAGTGTAGAAGCAACATTAATGTTACAGTGTAATTCATAGCTATAGATGAGGAGAAACGGTCCTTGAACATTAGCACTGGTAAATGAATACTAAAGCCCTACCAGTTCAATTCATCCGTACACTGATTGTAGAACTTTGTCCATGACTAGCTAAGTTTAAGAAATCTGTCAGTTACAGTAACATGGAAACTTGCTTTAAATACTTAAAATAAATTACTATATGCTAGAATTCAGTCATGTTGTTCCATCTGTGCACAAGAAATACCTATACCAAGGAAAACTGCTACATAACTGAACTCCAGGTTCAATCTTGACAGGCCTTGCAGAGGCCAAGAGACTCAGAGACAATAAAACGTAAAAAGGTGAAATTGGTTGTTACTTTTGTAACACACCAAGTGGAACACAATTCTTTTGAATGCAGTATTTAAATGTCCACTGTTATACCTAAAGTATATTATGAAGGATCACTTCCTCCCCTTTCTTCTTGCCTCCATTTTGAAGGGTAATAGAAAAATCTTCAATGCAGAGATCAGTAGGAAGTGAAGGAGTACTTACTGCAGAATCCAAACCTAGCTACTGTAACTACGGAGAGAGAGATCTGTGGCCCACACAAAACCCAACACGAATTACAAAGGGGTTTTTAAAGAAATATGCCTCTGCAGCCTAATCAGAGTCAAGTCAACATTGCACTTATTTCAGGACTTGTTTTCTGTGTCCTTTGTTGTACAGATAGAGAATTTAAAACTCAGGATAACCAAATACAAGCTGAGCAAATGACTAAAATACTTGTTTATAGATCACGAGGATGGTCAGAGGGTGGGAGGTTGTTTCCCCTCCAAACAGTGAAATTCAAGCATCAGGTTCGTAACAAAGTACAAACCTTTCTGCCCAAAAGTAAATTCTCTTACTTAATCTCAAAAGATTAGAAAGTTTAGCATACACACCAGTATTTTCGCTCTCCAAAAGTGGTAGTACAGAAGTCCTAGCTAGGAGGTTACTAAGATAGCTTTGAGCTATTTCCATACTTCCCTTACCCTTGGATGTTGGGTGCTGCTGCTGCTATGAGGTAAACACCCTAGAGATTTAAGACTGCAGCAACCTGTTCTTTGCTCTTATGACTTGACATGCTCTGCATGCTGTGGCCCCAGCTCAAATATGTGACTTGTGTTATCACTCATTAAAAAGGATCCCAACAGTGCAGCCTTAACACCCTCTATCAAATTCTAAGGCAAGGGAATCCAGTGCTGGCAGATTTTTATGTCCCTTTTCCATCACTCCCTTGCTGCCTGAAAGAATGTTGTAACAAGGACAATGGTTGATACCAACTCTAACGGTACCCTTTTACCATATCAGGTACTATTAACCTGCCACGAGGAAATCCAACAGATTTTTTTCAAATAAACTATTACAGAAACTCCTACAAAGGAAGGTAACTCTTATCCAACAAATAAATCCAACAGAACCCACAGGAACTATTAAGAGAGCAATAACTGTCCTTAATCACTTATTTTTTCTAAGTGCTCAGTGAAACACACTCATGAAGAGTTTCTCAGCATCACAATTACTACAGAGGGATCAACAGAGCAGAGTCTTCCAGCAATCGCATTAAATCAAAATTTCTATTTAACACTGCACACCACTCTGTCTGCACACTAATACATGGCATGGGTAATACAGTCTCACCTTCATATGCAATTTAGTACTTCAGAGTTGCACACTGCTATCTGCAACAGAGAGATAGCCTTTGGGGAACTTTGCTTAATTAAGCTGTACTTGTCCTGGACAAAAAAAAAGCACATGAATCCTTCATTAAGGATTAGGAGCCTCTCTTGCTGTTGTTCAGCCTGCACCCGTGACAAGACCTACAGCACTCAATGATCCTCATGCACAAACAGCCAAGACTATTTCCCTTATTCCCTCTCCAGAGCAGTACCCTCCCCAGAAAGACGCCAGATCAAGACAGCAGGATCCTTTCGTGCTGCACAGTTGAATTGGGCCATAGCACGGACCTTCCTCACCCAGAGAGAATGAGGCCAAAAACCAGGTTACCACCTCTTAAGTCTGAGCAGCCTCAAAAAAAGTCAGTCAAAAAGCAGGCTGCATAATAAATTGTCATAACTAACTACAGCCTAATCTCAGACACCCTCTTTATTGGGAGCACGCAGGTACTCCAGAGCACACACCCAGTGCTCCCAGGGGAGCATCCTGCACAGGAAATCCAGCCTTCCAGGAAACTGGTCACATCAGGGTCCCTCCCCATCACATGCAGGCTTCTGAGTGGTGCTGCCCAGAAAGGGTGGGCTCCTCTTTCCTGTACAGAGACCTACAAAACGTTTAGACAAATTACTTTCAGTCATTTAAGCAATGAATTCCAAACAGAGCTTGTGAATCAAGTCCTCTTTCACAGAAGGCAAGGGAAGAGAGGAGGAGAAATTTCAAACTCTGACAAAGGACAGCGTTAAGCTTTCAGGGTGACAGATCTGAATTCCACTCAGATACGTCTGCCCTAGAAGGGGCCACCTTTTACTGGAAATAGTACATAGTCTCCTCTTAATATTATTTCAGAGCATGCCACACCGCCACCCCCCAACAAAGGGTACCAATTTGTGAGGTCACAGCTCACCTGTGGGTTTCATGTCTCCTCTCAGGTGCTCTGTACATTCAAGTGTTAAGATTAGAAAAGCTACACTATTTGTAAGTCAGCTCTCATCCTGCATGACAACTGTCTAGGAATGCAATATTTAAAACAAATCAATTTCAGCTTCCACTAAATTAACAGAACAGATACATGACTGTAGATTTAAGATCTAATTTAAAAGGAAGTTTTCTGGTCTTACATACATACAAACACAATATTTATATATAATGCAGGATATTTCAGCAGAGTTGTATGTATTCTGCTGCAATGTCCTCCACTGCATTTATCTCCCACAGATAGAAAAATAGCATACCCAGCTTCATCCTTTCTGCTTAAGGCCTAACCTGAAGATATGCTAAAACAAGTTCTTAAAGAGAATGACATTTGAACTCATCGTTACCTGCAGGAATAATAATCATCTAATGATGACTTTTTCCCCCCCCTCTTCTGCAAGACCTGGAATTCAACTTTAATCAACACATCCTCAGATACAATGCACTCAAATTCACTCATTCGTGCACATGCAAATATAAACCAAAAGCACCCACTGGCAGTGTCAAGAGTCTATGAAAGTACCTGTATATATACACTTTTCCATTCCTCCTCTGAGCCTCCAAGACAACTGTAATTTTATTTTTCCCCATACGCATTAAAAGGAAAAATTCTATGTACAGCTTTCTGACCTTAATGGCACTTGACCCCACTGATATAGGAAAAGTTTACCTAATGACTTTAGTAACAAAGCTTGAGGCTCCATTAAAGACCAGATATGGAGTTCATCAGAATTTCAGGATCAATGGTGCTTTTCACTCAGCACTTCCAACCACCTGGCTGTGGAAAAGAACACTGCTTAAATCTCTTCCTCTGACTGTCATGCCTAACAGGAAAAACAAAGGCTGAATAGTACATTAAGCATCTAACTCTACTGCTGTTTCAGACAACACACATTTGTTCTCAATAACCACAAGAAGAGATAGAGGACAAAAAGAACAATTCAAAAAAGGGTTAAAAAAAAAAAAATCACTTTATCTTTGCTGAGGTAAGTTTATTCCTGTGAAGCACTGAAGCCTACATGGGATCGGCAGACAACACAAAAAACCCCCAAACAAACATCACAAAGCAACAGCAAACCTGACCATCTTAAACACAACAATGAAGACTTCAATGCTATAGACATCAGTCAGTCAAAACCCCACCAGGAAGAATGACAAGTTTCTGAAGACTTATGAACAGATACAGCTTTGTTCCATTCCACAGCCAAATCCGATTAAATGAACTCACATTATAGACTACATCATGTATGACTTGCACTTTTAATGCAGCCTATTAGAGGAAAAGAAGATTTGTTGATAGTAATGAAGTAAAACCATTTAGCATTGGTCAAAAGCAGTGATCTGTTATGTCTGGGGTTTTTTTTTTTTTTTTAAAACAGCAACAGGCAACATTCATTTACTGGACTGCCTTGAGAGGATAGCTTCACGACAACAGAAGAGTCCCTCTGGTATTGCTAGAAGAGGTGAAAGGGAGCAAGAGTTTTAGCAGCAATGTAAACCTTCACCTCTGTTTCCTTAGACTTTGCCCTTCTAAACTGCAAGCCGACAACAGGTAAAAAGGGGAGAATAAGCTCAGAATGATCCTGACAAAAGCTTTGCTGCATACAGTATCAAAGACATCTTGAAAACACCATCTGGACTCCACTAAGAGAGATAACACCATTCATCTCTTATTCTAACAGAGTTAAACCAAACGTCATCTTTTCCTACCAATCACTGGAGTACACTAACTTGTAGACCCAACAATCTAACCAGTTAAGGTATGACTTCTAGTACAGAGCTCCCTGGAAGCACGAAGCAATCATAACGTGATTAGAGGAGGACAAATACATAAAACCTTGCCAGCCTTAAGTCAAATAGCTGTGCTGCTGCAGCAGCAGCAGCAGCATGCTGACAAGCTTAACCACAACACATTCATTCTTCCAGTTCAGTTCACAACTGAAAGCAAACCAACACCCTTCACAGGGAGGCAACTGACAACTTGCACAGGAAACAGAGCAAAAAGCAGTAGAATTTTACATCTTATGTTCAGGAGGGGATTTCATTCAGTACTATGGGGCAGCATGTATTTGTAGAGCCTCGTATCATTGAAAAATCTGTACGGGTTGGATAAAATACATTAAACAGAAATGAGACGGCAAATTTTAGAAAAGCACTGTATGAAAACAATGTCCTAATTACTTCACCTAGTCATTCCGGGAAGATTTCTACTTCACCAACCTACATCTCACAATCATTAAGATTTGTTTTTCAAACTACTGAGCAATTTTTAAATTTAAGAACAAGAAACTAGCCTGCCAGAGATTTTTTTTTTTTTTTGGCTTTTGGATATTCAGTGAATCTAATATTGTGTGGAAGCTTTCTGGCCTTCTAGAGAAACAAAAACTATTCAGGCAAACCCGCATTATCTCCGGATTGCCACAGCCTTTCCTTATTTGGCTAACGTTTTGAGATTCCAATCAGACTGCTATGAAGTTCAACATGCACAAAGCATCCATTTTGAGGAAACTTCACAGCCACTTTCCCTTCTACTCCCCCTCCCTGCCCCAAGTGAAAGTTATCTCCCTCAGCACCAACCCCCCTCCCACATACCCACACCAGAACAAAGCAATATGGATTCGTGGGTTGTTGGGTGGGTTTTTTTTACTGCTCTCCAAGGCACGGAAGAAAAGAAATAAATGTAAGAGCCCCGCTCCCCTTAAAGTTCAGCCTTCACACTGCGGCAGAAGCCGTCGCTAAAGAAAGCGAGCAGCCTGTTATCGATACACGTTCCTATATTAGGAACAAAACACCGGTTCCCCTTAGAAACCGCAGAGAAATAGCTGATCTCTCTCCACACGCCCGCCCGCACACGCGAGCGGGGTTTAATCGGCTCAAGCGCTTCCAAACAGGGGAGACGGGGATGGGTGGAGGAGGGAACAGGAAACTGCTACCGGGAGGGAGCCCGGGCAAGAGGCGCCCGGGGGCAGCGCCCCCCGAGGCGAGCCCGCCTCCCTCACCTGCCGGCCCCCGCCCCTCCGCCGGGGGGCACCTGTCCAGTGCCCCCGGCTGCCTCACACACAACCCGGGGCAGGGCCCGCTTCCCCGGGTCCCCCGAAGGAGGCACTGCCAATAGAGGAAGCGAGGTGAGCAGGGAAAGCGAAAGAGGGTCACCGGCACCTCTTCCCCGCCTAAGGAGAGGCCCAACCGCCCCCTTCCGACGCCCGGCCTGCGGGGAGGGGGCGCAGCCTCCCGCCCCTCCAGCCCCGCGGTCCCCTCCGGCCGGCCGGCCGCCCCCGAGCCTGACCCCGGACGCCACCGCCTCCCGCCCCGCGCTCCCGGCCCCTCCCCGCCCCGACACCCCCCAGCGGAGGGGAGAGCTGCCGCCTCCGGCCCCTTCTTCCTCCACCTCCTCCCGGGGGGACACTTCGCCGGCCGGCCTCAGCCACCCCCCCCCAGCTTCCCTGCCTGCCCAAACCCTGGTCCCGCCGCCGAGATCGGCCAGGCAGCCCCCGTCCGGCAGGAAGGGCTCCGCACCGACCTGGTGGAGCGCGGTGAGCCCGTCCACATTGGCGTAGTTGATGTCGGCGCCCCGCTCCAGCAGCCGCAGCACCTCCTCGGTGTCCCCGCTGGAGCAAGCGGCCAGGAAGACGGCGCCGTCGTCGAACTTCACCTTGGTCTTTTTGCGCTTGACCACGGGCGGCTCCAGGTCGGTCTCGGAGCCGATCCAGCGCTTCAGCTGTTCGTTCCGCTTCTGCTTGGCGTCCGCCATCTTCATACCCCGCTCCTGCCTGGCCCCCTTAGCTAATGCCGCACCGAGGATAGACTATATACCGCCAGTATCCCACAGCGCACCGCGGCGCGCACCCGTCCTCGCTCGCTCACCCACCCAGACGGAGGGCGCGGAACGGGAGGGAACCGAAGGGGCGTGGCGGCGGCAGCGGCCTCATTAGCATAACGCCGCGAGACTTCCCGGCGGCAGAGGGGCGGGGCTGGGGGAAACGGATCCGCGGGAGGGCGAGCGTGAAGGGCGGGGCCCGGTGGGGTGGCGTCACTGGCGGGCGGCGGCGGGGGCCGGGCGGGGGAGTGCCGCTGCCGCCGTGTCGTGAGCGGGGCGAGGCTGTCTCGGTTTGCCTCATCCCGGGCCCGTGAGTTCAAGAGTTCAGCCGAAGGGTCACCGGCTTCCCCTGCCCCGACGGGGCGGAAATCCCCGCGACCGCAGGGGAAGAGCCGGGCCGAGAGGCGTCCGGCGGTGCGGCCCCGCGCGGTGCCCGCTGCCTGCTCCAGCCCAGCCTCGGGGGCGGCCGGCACACCGGCCTTCTTCCGCTGCGGCTTGGGTCTGCCCTCGGGGCTCTTGGGTGTAGCTGTTTGTACGCTCGGGAGGCGGTGAGGGCCTCGCCAGTCGAACGGCCCTCACCGGCGGGTCACCGGGGACGTGCTTGTCCCGAAACGAAGCGTGTGGGGAGAGAGAACGGGGTGACTTAGTGAGGCGTCTGGCGTAGGCCTTGGGGCCGTGAAGCTAAGCCAGACTTCGGGTGTGCGGCTCCCCAGGGCCTTCGGCTGGAAGCAGGGCACTCCTCTGCCTCGCTTGGGCAGCTGCCTTCCAGGTGCTGCCAGTCCCTGCCAGCGACCTGTGTCACACGCAGTGACATCAGCCTTGGCGAACGGGGCAAAAGGCAGCCGCTTGGAGGGAAGAAGGAGAGAACCGGAGTGATTCACTGAGTGTCATTTGTGGTTGGAGGTCAGATGTGTCTGCGTTCAGGCAGCTTACTGTACAGAAGCACCATGTCCCATTTGCCCCAACACTTAGGCGTGGCAGCGGACACACTAGTTGCCCGTGTTAATCGTCCGTTTTAATTAAAGTCCACTTCCATTATCCAAAAACCTGGGATAGCACATGCATCTTTTCTGTTGGGAGAGAACAAGTAGGTAGAAAGCATACCACATCTGAAGATACAAAGACTAAATAAAATGTATTCACTCAACTTACAACTTCCAGGAACCAAGCAACTATACGCAGTAATTTTTCCCCCCGTGCATAGCATGTTTTCTTTAGCTAAAAGCAATGTGTGTTTTGTTTTAAATGGAATCATCTCTGGGGATAAAATGTGGTTTTAAACTTGCTGGGAAAAAAGTTTTCTGTTCAACTAATTACAGGAAACAAAGTATAGTTTGAGAGGGTCACCAAAACCCATACGCTTCAAACTTCAATTGTTGGTTCTCTTCTAATTATAACGTCTCCTTCTTCTGGTGGGCAGTCTCACAGCCTACTCAGGCTTCTTATTTCCATTTTTATTGATAAAAATGTCATCGGCATTTCATAAGCAGTGCAAGTTGTAAGGTATGTACAGCAATGTCTCTCAGAACAGAGTTTCATCTGGAGGTATTTGCATAGTGTCCATCAGAGCATTACCTGAGATACAGTGCACCGACAATTTGCAGGCGCAAAGTGATAGTGAACGAAAGACACCGTCTTATAGTCAAGATCAAAGGTTTGCCAGAGAAAGATATGCAGTCTAAGGAGGTGGATGAATGATTACCTGGCACCTAATTTGTACCTTCCCCTTGACAGCCTGTGTGATGATTGGAGGTACAGTTAGGCACCTGGGTTTGAAAGTATGGCTGACTCTGCATAAGGTACTTCAGGAGTGGTCTTTGTGGTGTCTATTAATTCACACAGGTGACTGAGTGGGGCTTTGGCATAGCTCTAGTACTGTCAGCTCAATGTGGAGAGGTACCAGCCAGGAGCTCAGCTGAATCGTCTGATTCACCTCTAAGGAGGGGACTTGTGCAGCCTCCAGCCACCTGCTGTGGTCTTGTCCTTGTGGGCAGATTCTGTGGGGACAGGCTCCCAATTCAGTGCCATTTCCCGAGGGGTTGAAAACTGTAACCCAGAAGAAGGTAACGCAAAATAAAAGCTGAGGCCTCTTTCCACACACATCTCTGGTATTTTACATGTACCCTCCCGAGCATGGCGCTTCCCTCTTTCTCTGAGTTGGCTGCCTGAAAATTTGACTCTTCAAAGAATGTAAACCCCTGGGTTTTTTTAACAAGCAATAGTTAAATCGAGTGCTTTATTAGCAGCAAAGTAATTCTAAGCAAATTTGTAGGCACTTACTCGAAATGCACTTGTTCATTGTCATGGAGCACATTTTGAGGTTTCTGTCAGAGCTCCAGCCCCTCTCCTTGACTCCATTCCTCCAGCTCAGCTTTTTCTTTCCGGTCAAAGATCCTCCTTTAGGTCACTCTTCTTGGCTTGTTGGTGAAATGCAGAGATTCTACATCTCAGAAAGTGTGCCTCTCTCTCTTCTCAAGTACCACACAGTCTGGGTTCAAAGTCCAGATCTAATACTTCCCTTTGGGTCCCTTCTCCGGGGCATTTTTCACTCATTCATCTCCAGCTTTTCAGAGAATGTCAGCAAGTATCTTTCCTTACACTGCAGCTATTTTTATGTTTCACATTCTTGACTTTATTTTTCCTTGACTTTTTCCATTTTTTTGGCTTGTACCTCATTTGGGAGTTATATTTGAGGCTTTTTACAGACCCCATGTAGAATTAATCTGGGCAGCCAGCTGACGTTCAGATATTCTATGTATAGGGAGTATATATGCCTTTTCTGGGTGGCTGTGGTGGTCCTTGAGTGTGATGTAGCAAAGCATATTGTCTCCCTTAAGGAAAAAGTTGAGCTATCCTTCATGTAAACCTCTGCAATTGTTCATATTTTCTGGATTCAACAGAATTCAGAACAAGAAGGGAAGAATGATTATAATAATTCTTAAAACTTGCTTTTAAGGTACTTTAATTACATTTATGTATTTTACTTACATTTAATTAATATAAAATGTTTTCAATGTATTTTTCATATCTCACCTACAAGTTTGTACCTTTAATAGCAAAGGGCTGCTGGGCCATATTCCTTACCCCATCCTTCCCATTTGACATCGTTCAACATAAAACCTGTAGCTGAGGGGTGAGGAGACAATTAGCGGCTTCTAATTCAGTACTAATTGAGATAAACATATGCAGTTGCCAATAGTATTTCCTGTGGAAATCTGATACGATACTCTCTACCTCATCACGCAGGGTGAGTCCATCTGTGCAGAGGTTTAGACCAAACCCTATATATTAAGGCTGTCTTTGAAGACCGTATCGAAAATGAGTACAAAATCTGTCCTAAAACAGTCATTACGGCAAGGCAGTATCACAAGGTTGAGTTAGATAACTGTGTTAAGTGTGCCTGTGTGTTTACAGTAATCACAGTATGCTAACAAGAGGCACTGGTTTAGGTACCTGGTGTGTGCAACCTGAGGAGATGCTAAGTAGATCTAGATTTATCAGCCTGTTTTGGGGTATCTCCACCAGACTACTCAACACCCTAGATGCTCTCTAGAATCCTTTGTGTGTATATCCATAGCACTAAAGGTGATTGAATATATAATGTTCCACATGCAAATACTAGCACTGAGTTCAGTTAGACAGCTTTTCCCTATAGGTAACCATGTAAACATCTGTGGAGATAGCATCATGCATGGGTATTTTTTCAGTTAATTTAATAGCAGGCTTCGAGTGATCAATAAAATGATTCAGCAATGAGATTGTTATCAGTGTGCTTTCTGGTTTTCCTTTTTTTTTTTTTTTTCTTAAAAGCATGGAACCATTGTTCAAAGCTATTTCATGCAGGCTTCTGGGCCACAGGAGTACACAGATGAAGCTTTTGCAGTACCCAAAATAGTCAGCCTCTGGGTTGTAGAATTTTTGTTCTGACCTCCTAAGGATAATTGTTGTCTTGTCTTTCATCTTTAACAGCAACAGACATGGTGTGGCTTCTAAAAAATTTTGCCCTGACATTTTTCTCTCCCCAGTGAAGAAAGAAAACTAATATATCAGAGTTAATTTCATCAACTCCAGCTCTGGGAAAAATGGGTAATTTGAAGAGAGAGTGATAAATACTGTATATATTGACACAAACTTTCTAATAAATTGTTCAGCTTTTTATGAAGCCTTGTGGCTTGTAAAAGGAGAGATAAAAGCTTTTTTCCAATGTGAAAAGGCTGTGACAGATACTTATCATACAAATAAGGCATTTCTTTCATTTTTTTAGTTGATAGTCATAGTCCTTTCTATTTTTAAATCTGGTGTATTCTCTGCTCTGTGTGACAGACCCACACAAGTAACAGTGAAAACTCTGGTACATTCCATATCCAGAAAAAAAAAAAAAAAAAGAGACAACTGTGCACAAAGTGCTATCAAAATTTTAAAATAAATGATGTAAGAAGCAGACTTCTCGCTCTTTGATTTTGTCAGTTCTGTGTAAGTTTCTTACACAGAACCCCAACATTTCAAGGTGGGCTACTTCTCTCCGCTGCATAATCCTGAGTCACCAAATCCAGAAGTAAAACTGCCATGGCAACCAGGGCACGTATTTATAAACGGTGCAGTTCTGAATCAGCTTTGCAATGGTGTGTTCTCCCATCACCTCACATGAGCATTACGCAGATTGCTGTCTCCATCTTCTTGGATGGCAATGCAAGCTAACATTTAAACCCGATTCCCATGGAGATCCTGTGACATACTTCTTTGTGTACCCATCTGTTAGGCGGGCATTTCTCCTACTGGCAATTTCAATAGTGCACGGGTGAAGCTAAAAATAGTTGTCCTGGCTAGTAAAAAGTAACGCCATGTCCTTTAGAAGTAGGGAAATACACTTATTTATAAAATTGACTTTATGAAGCCATTATTGCTTTCAATTAAATTCAAGCTTTGGCTAGTCACCCCATGAGAAAACCAGAGCTGAGCCGTATGTTGTGTAACCGGGATATAAGCGCTCTGTTTCTGCTCAGTCTCCGCAGTCCCGGGAATGCTGCATGTATGGGGGTGTAGCTGTGGCGTTCGGCTCTCTGCCGTGGCAGTTGTCCTCTTGTTGTTGAGAACAAGTACCTTTGCTTCGTCCTCCTGCCCAAAAGGCCACGTAATCTCGCAGTGGCTTTGATGAACCTCTCTGTTCAGCGTTTCTGCAGGTGAAGTGTTTCTTTCCCAGTGTTGCGTGCAGCTCGAGTCAAGGAGCGCACTGTTCAAACGCACGATTTAAATACTGAGGGGGAAGGGAATGACCTGTCCCTCTGAAATGCATGCAGGATGTTCCCTGTGAGCTGCATTGTGAACATATCACAGCTGAGAAACATAGTTCCAGGGCTGCAGAAGGACGATTTGGACAAAGAGAAATGAAAGACATCCTGTTCTAGCTTTTCACATACAATACAAATATACATACACTCAAGGGTTATTGACAGCCGGGACGCTTCAGTTTCTTCCTTTCTACTACCAGGAGCTGTATGAGTTTCCTTTCAAAATATTTGTTTTGGTATATGAGAGCGTCTAAGTTAGGAAAAACTTGGAATTTAAGAATACTAAAATCTCAGTGTGGCCAAACAATTGGCTTGGTGTGGATTTTGGGCCTCTAGGAGTATGCCCTGATAGTCATGGTGCTTGCAAAGCATATGACATAACTGTGTGCTCTCATCATGTTAAGTCTTAGCAATGGAGTAACGTAAGTTGCACATGTATACATAATAACGTGGTCCTTTGGCCTATTCAGGCAGCAGATGAAAGGAAAACCAGAAGGTTTTCTTTAAAAGAGAACTGTCTGATGGGGTGCAGTGATGCTTATTTATAAGAATAATCATGAAGATCCTTTTTTCCCTGAATTCAACAGAAAGAAGCAACTGAAAGCAGTTTCCTTGCCCTGAAACCCCATTTTCTAGTACTCTTCTGTCTTCATAAATGCTTCCCCTTTTGCTTTTCTGTCCCCTGTATTTGTTACTAGCCCAGTGTTTACTGCACAATTATGTCATCTGCAGGTAACTCCTCGGGTTACAGGTTAACAGATTGGACTGTGTCACAAGCCCTCAAGTGACTCCTTTGGTGGCCTCCTATTGTTCCTTAGCACAAGTCCATAAAGAAGTTGAATTGCTCCATCCTGTCAGTTTAAAAGAAAGTTGACTTAATTGAGACAATTGAGCTCTGGCAATATTAATCTGTGGCAACCACTAATGTAATGCTAACGTACTTCAGAAGCTTTGACATCTATATCATTTATGGGGAGAGATGCACACTTCAGAATCTTCTTAAACGGTTTCTACTTTGACAGGCTTATGGCTTTCTGCCCTCATTTAATGAAATAGCACTTCCTAACCATTCCCAGATTGGGTTGCTGGCCTGCTATGGGTTCACCATTCAGTCACCACAGTAACTCAAAGCCCTCATTGAGAAGGGATCAGTAAAAATCTGTTTCCTTTAGCATATGCTTCTTCCCACAAAAGAATTATTTATTCACTTACTGTAAGATAAGGGAAAGGCTGTAACCTCTAGATCTTCCTCAATTTTTTTTTCTTTCCCTAAAGAGTTTGTATTTATGACACAGCCTTCTCTTTGCCTGAGAGAGAAAGGCATCTCTTCCATCGTTCTCCAGGAGTCCTTGGCTGAGGTTTCACTAGCAAACAGAGTCAATCAGGCAGGTTATTGCCATGAAAAGGGTTGGTCCTCCTGCCTCTCTACTGCCCATTTCCTACTGCTGGACGCACAGACACTGTTCCTGACTTTTCACAGGCTTTGGTGTTCATTTGACACCCAAGTGAGTTGTCTACAGTGGCAGACTATTTACCTCCTGGCTTGGCAAGCTTTCTGCTGGCCTCACAGACTGAGAGGAGTCATTAAAGTGAGGCTTCCAAAAGAATTGGGAGTGTTTGGACAGGCCTGGGGAAGGCCTCAGAATCAGGGAGATGTTATGTAGTCTCAACTATCACATAGAATCTCACCCAGCATTCTAGCTGTAACCATTAAGTCATTATTTTTCCTATCTGGGAAGGTTTCTTTAAAGGTTAGTTGTCCTTTTGAACTAAATTATGGCTTGTGGAAAATAAATCAGCTGACTTGAGTAAGTCAAGTGAGTGCTGCCAAATTATTTCCCCACACTCCTTGACCCACCATTTTGTCTCCTCCATGGAGTTAGTGGATCTGTCTTTGTTTCACTTTCTGTTTGCTTCCATGTGGCAGCTAGCAAATAGGATTCTGTGCAACCACGGCAGTGGGCAGAGGGCTAGATAATTTTCATATTAAATAATTAAACCCAACTTTCTCATCCTTGGCAGTCATTTTAAAAAGCAGCAACCTTGAGAGGCCTCACTTAGCACACGCTCAGCAAGAGCAGCATGAAGCAAGCCAGGACCCCAGCTGAAACTCACCACCCAGCCACAACCAGGCAATGCTGATGTCCATCTCTCATGCCTACCTGCCCCTTCCTCCCAGGCATGTTTGGGTCATTGTCACTTCCCTACATGCAGCACGGGTATAGCTACTTTGTCATGATTACGAAACAGTCCCGGTATACTTCAGGCACTAATTGAGATGTAAAAGACTGGTTTTGCTGAGATCAGACACTTGGCTCCAGGTTGCATTAAGCATTCCTTGATTTGTATTTTTATTTATGTGCATTTTGTTGCTCTCTCACTCTGATGAAACTGGCTGAAGGAAGGCTGGTCCTAGGAAAGTTCTACATTACGCTTATTTTAAGACAGATGGGCAGTTAGGTAGACGTGAAAGGACATTACTTCAACTAGGTTAATAACAATAAAATTACCTTTTTGCTTGTGTATATAATTACAGTTTAAAGATGCAATTTTGAAATTTGAATAGTTCTGAGTATTTTGGTTATTAATGTTTTGATCACTTATTTAGGACTGTGGCGCTGATAGGTAGAATAGCTAATAGAAAGTTGGAACATTTCTGGCTATCCATTTGAATCTTGATTTTACATGGGATATATAACTTGAAGTGCTTAATTCTGCATTTCTACCTCAGTTTGTATTTAAATCTCAAGAACTAAGTAAAGAATTTTGATCACGTTACTTAGAATCTTTCCACTCTCAGTGCTCACAGTTTAAGATTTAAAATATTAAATTAAAGCCTTAATAAAGACAGAAAATTCTGCTGGACGTAAAGCACCCAATGCTGCAGCTTCTTTTGCAGTGGGAATTTTGGTTGAGCTAGGAGTGCTCAGAAAAAGCCCCACACGCTCTTGTGTGCTGGAAAACACTGGAGAGATTTCTGTGCCTGTGCTACAGGCCTGTGAGCTCCTATATTTAAAAAACTTAAGTTTTGCACAATTTTTGAAATTGTGAATAACACCAAATCTTATGATCTTCATAAAATCACAGTATTACTCCCAGGAAAAGAAATGGCCAACTATTCCTTCAGAAGGAGAAGGGTCCATCCCTGCTCTTGCATCCCTTTGCATTTAGATAGATGGGAGAAGAGGACTAATTACTACAGAAAAGGAATCGGTTTAACAAAATCAATAAAGTACCGTAACAATGTCTTCTTTCTGTAAAAAAAATAGCTGGCCCACACTTAAAATACAAAGTATCACTGCTTTTCTACATCACATATTTCAGAAGATACTTCCTTTCAAAGAGACACCAGGCAGCTCCACTGCACAAAGCAGGAATATCCTGCAACCACATCCTGCATAAAGTCACTGTCACATAGCACTCAGCTTCTCTGCAGCAGCAGTAAGTGCAAAGGAAACTGTGTTTCTTGATATTTGATACCCAAAATATATGCAGTAGTTTTAATGACAGCTTTTTCTAGAAGCATAACAAGTGTGACACATACATAGGTGACACATACACAGGTCACATTAAACACTCTGTCTAGAGAATATGTAGATGCATTAATTTATTGTTATTTTAAACAGTCAAGGCTCAATTTAGAAACTCCTACTTGTTTCAGTGAACTTGTATTAGCTCCCACTAATATCTCATGGAACCCCTTTGGAGTTACTTAAGTAAAGAATTTCCAGCATAAGTTCCAACATCTGAAATTTAATTATGTCTTAACTTATGTTATACAACACACAGACAGTTTCCAGCCTGACTTTTTATTCAGGTCAAACATATTATAGCCTGCAATCTGGAATTGCATTCCCCTGTTATGTAACGCTCCCACAGTACGGGGATGAGGATCAGGCCTCAGCGAAGCAATTACCCCACGCGGTCCTCGTGCGTAGAGAGATAACACTAAATATAACATAAAGCCTGTCGTTTACCCGTACAGTGCTAAATGAGCTCCATACCATAATCAAAACATAGTTAAACAAAACCAGGCAGTTACCTAGGAACAAAGGCACATAAGTCTCTGTCTCTATCACATGTTTGAAAGCCTTTATGGTCAGATCCTGCCACTGTTGCTCTCTTTGTACAGTATGTATAAGCGGTCCCATTAAGGTGCTAGGGTATTAGAACCAGTTTCAAAGTTAAGAAATGCTTCCTTTGCTTTTGAAACTGTCATAAAGTAGGCACGGTTTAGATTCAGTATTTGCTTTAATGATACCAGAGTACTCTGGCTTTGTTAGGTTTGTGTTACCTGGCTTGGGTACAAGTTATGCTCAGCCTGCCCTGCAAAATTCTGGTAGTCTAAATTGGATCTAGCCTAACGTAGTTTACACTTCAGCTTTATACAGCTCTGGGTATGCCACTACCAGCTGCCAAGGTAGTTTTAAGGTAGCTCAAGCCCATATGTGCGGCATCTTCTATATCTGTTGATATTTCTTCTGCAGGCATGGAAGTTAGACAGGATCAGATCATCAGTTTAGTAAACTTGTTGTTACTACACTGGATGAAGACCCAATTTCAAATTTTAATACTTTAGGTCTAAGGCTCCCCATGGAAGTGATCTCAGCACCGAGCTTGAGTGAATTCAAGAAGCATCTGGACGATGCACTCAGTGCCATGCTCTGACGTGGCTGGCCCTCTGTGGAGCCAGGAGTTGGACTGGATGATCCTTATGGGCCTCTTCCAACTCCGGAGATTCTGCGATTCTATGATTCTGTGATTTGGGTTTCACTTATGGAAATACAAAGTTCAGACTAACTCTACTGGAACAGAGACACCTAGTTCAAAAAAGTATGCTTGAGAAACCTAGAAATTTCACTGATGCCCAAATACAATGAAATACAGTTGCTGTGCCTCACCTGAATGGCATGATGAACATAATGTTCTCAGGTAAGCTAAAAACAGCTTTTAAATGAGATGAGTTTCGTAGAAATCTTTCTGCCTTGGCCTCCTCTGACCCACACGGTCAATTCCTGTCTACCTCTGTGTCACAAGGGATGCTGATCAACATCTGGGCAATCATTTGAGGCATCTACACATTTTGTCTCTGTTTAGCATTTGAACTTATTCTGTACCCCAAAAGTTAGTATAGATTTACACAGTATGTCTAACTGAGCAAGTATAGACAGAGGTGATTCAGTTTGTCTGTGCTCCAAGCTCCTGTGTATCTTGTCTGGACATAAAAGAGCTCTTCCTTTCAGGTAATGTATGTGTACAACCCCTAGACCAAAGTTAGCTTGTTTCTGCCCAGGTTGGAGCACTAGTGAAACAAGCTGCTGTCTGTCTGCACCTGTCTGTGTAGACTGTTATGACGGCACATGGGTGTTGCAAGCCTCATAGTGAGGCCCCGGGCTGTAGTCTGTGTGGAGCCAGGAGTCAGGTGATGTAATTAAGACAATCTGCAATCAAGAACCAGAGACACAGAATGCTCATTAGCCTAACAGAGCAAGGCAAGCATATGGTTGGAGGTAGGGTTTGGTCCTAAGAAGTCAGGGAGCCTTGACAAGAACATAAATAAACTTCAGATGGAGGCAGGAAACCAGGCAGTGCGATCTATGAGGTGGATCAGGAGAAGGAGCAGACAGAGCAGCAGCAAGGACACATGTCTCGGGCCAGAACCACGACTGAACAGGTGGCAGATGTGAGCTGGATCCTGAACAGTGAAACTAAAGACAACAACAGAGACCAGGCCTAGGGGCAAGGCAGAGAACAGAGCTTGAGCCACTGTGCTTGTTCTCAGGACATCTTCTGTGCACACACCTATCTACCAGCAGCTAATGGCATCCGTCTGCTGGCTATAACACCTGTTTTGGAAGCTGGGTCCACTTCCTGAGGGCACAGCACCCAATGACTGGCTGCTTGAGGGAAGAGTCATCTTCCTTAGCTAGTCATTGCACAGCCATACCTAGAAGGGACTGCATTTATTAATTTCAGTGAAGTTAGAGCAAGACTGTAGAGAAATCCGCGGAACATTTGTTTCCACACAATATTAATCAATGTAATGAGGTGCAATCATGTAATCAGTCCCATCCAAACCTCTAAGGCCTAGTAGGTATGCATATGCTTACACGTACACTTATTAAGGAAGCATATACTTATTAAGCCCTCTACTTCAATATAAGCAGAAGCCTTAATTTTTAAGGGGATGAAAGGATGCAATAGACAGTGGAACTAGGCATTTCAATACCCATAGGGCTGAAGGTGGTGCAAGAAGATGGCTTAGCTTTCTGGCATGTGTGTCATTCACAGTAATACAACATTTTGCTGCAGAGGCACGCTCATCTTTGCACTGTGAAATGACTGCCAGGAGATTAATGCTATATAAATGACGGTATTTATGTTAATCTAACCAAAGAGATACAGCAACAACTACATCTGTAGCACCCATTGCTCTTGTGCTGTGCAACAGGACTGGATGCAAGTCTTTTTCCCCTGGTGCATCTGCTTCTAGCTGGAAAGCTGTGAAGCTTGCATATACATGCAAGAAGCTGGGCTTCTGCCAAAGTGCTGTTTGTCACCATGCCAGCTTCTGGCCCTTCAGAAACAAAAAGCTTTTGGCCTTTGCTGTTTAGGCAGTGCACCAGTTCATCCCCAGTTTACCTTTAGACTTATAAACTATTAGTAAGAGGAATTACTGTCAGCAGTGAGATGGTTTTTTTGGGATGGGATGTTCTTAGGGACTATAAATGTACATGAGAAATCCTAAGTAAAGGAAACATTTTGCTGTTTGCTTGTTTCCACCTTTGCTTGTTTCTGTCAGATACTTTCTTCAAACAGAATTTTCTTCTTCCAGTGACATACACAATTGTAAAATGCACTCACAGTATCTTCTGGATTTGTTGACAGTGATCTTCGTTTATCCCAAGGGAAGAAAGCCCACAACAAATTTAAAATAATTTTCATATTTCTTTCATATTAAATAAGAAAATGAAAAAGGTAATGTTGTATCTTATGTTATATTTAGGCTATGTATCCAAAGCAAATGTGAGGTTTCCAGTTCTTTGTGTTTTTCAAATGACTTTATCATGTCCGAGTAAACAGACTGGAATCGTGTGTTAACCTTGCTCTAGGTGGAAGGTTTGGCAGGTCTTTGCCTTTTGAAGCAGCTGTTCTTCTGTTCGCAGTTTATTAAGTAGTTTCAAAAGGAAAATTTTATAAAGCTTTAAGATGCCTACCTGTGCGACCTGTCCTAGGTAACCTGCTTTGGCAGGGGGGTTGGACCCGATGATCTCTTGAGGTCCCTTCCAACCCCTACGATTCTGTGATTCTGTGATTATTTTCCTCTGGTACTACCACCTAAAATTCTATTGCATTAGATTTAAGAAACACATGGGCTTCTCATGAAATACCTGTGTTTATTTTCAGTGTCATACTGTACAAAAATATTTGATTTTCCATAATTTTTACTGCATTAAAATGCATTTTTTAAAAATTTAAATGCATTGTTACATTATATAGGTCCTAATTCTCTATTGCTATGTGTCTGAGAGTGTTTCCACAGTCAGAGTTTGGTCATCAGAGTTAGATGATCAGAGTTGCCCTCAGGAAAGGTCTTTCCCTTTCCAGGGACTATAAAGTCTGAGGAGTCTGCACTCCTAAGATGGCTGCCTGAAATCAGGCAGTATTAACATCCCCCACAAAACATAAGCACAAAGTAGAATGAAAGGACTGAGCTTCTGGTGGCTTAAATTTAAACATTCCTGTTACATTTCCTTTGCATGCCTGCAAATGGCTGGAGAGTGAATCAAGCTCTTCCAAGTATCATCTCAGCCTGCAAAGAGTCTTGCTGACTGTATGCAACTGATATGAGCAAAGGAATCAGAACCTAAAGACTCACCTTGCAGAGAACCCCCTGCAAGAAGTAATTATTATTCAAGGCTTCAGCTACAGCTCTTGGATTTCCACAGCCTTCACTGTGGATCCCAAGCTTTGTAGATCTGGTTTGGAAATGTGTGTCATTGCAGAGCCCGAGTCCCTGTTCAACACTCAGGAGCCAACTGCACACTGCTGTATGACAGCATCATGGTCACATCGACTTCAGCAAGTAATTCAATGCAGTAGGAGCAGGAAATGGCTGGCACCGAGTCCTACATTTATATTCTGTACGTATGAGCACTGTACTTTAGATCAGCTTTACTGTGATGCTCGGTCTATTTCTGTGTTTATATTGTGGGTGGTGCCTACCATACATGGAGTTCAAAATCCTTTTGCCCTGATTAGACTTTGAGCACAGTAGACATACTTCTGGAGTGAAAGTTACGGTTTCATTTCCCCCAGAAAGAAGATCTTTTGTACGCACCAAACCCACTCCACAAACCAAGCCAACACGCAGTGAGTGGGGATAATCAGAGGATTCACTTCAAACACAGCCACTCTGAACAAAAACCCTGCTGGAGATGTGGCTTTTGGGTTCTGAAGACTGTGACCGTACCAGCTCCGCTGTAAATCAATGGCCAAATCCTCAGCAGGATCAGGGCCACTGCCTTTAATTAAAATGCCCATAATATTAGTGCAGATCTGGGCGATGAACTCCATCACACTGCTATTTCAGCACTGCTACAGCTTGTATTTAGAACAATGGAAAACAGTTGGAGAATTGCAGTTTCTCACTCTGTTTTGTTATGTGACATTCATTTTTGTGTAGTGGACATAAACCAGCTATTCTGGGTCTTACATGCAGGAAGAATTCACTTCTCTCTTAAAAAACTGAAGGTAGATGCTTATTTTCATATTTTAGAAGCAAATAAGACATTACAGAATCTACTGTGAATATATGAATGCTAATAATCTGAAAACTTCTATTTCACTAATTATGCTCCTAACAAATCACCCTCACTCTTCTTACATTTGTAGTGTTTCAGAACAATTTGCTGCTGTCCCAAGGCATGAACTTTTCAGCCCAACAATGAGAGCATTTAATCTGCAGCTCACTTTAAATAGATTCTTGCAGCTCAGAACAGAGAGGTCTGGCAACAAAAGTCTGTGTTAATGCCATACCGATGAATGATTTAAAAGAGGATATTTAACTTGGCTATTAATAAAAGTTTTTTTCCTATAACTTTAAATTTTGACTGCAAATAATAAAAACCCATGGCCCTCGTGCAGGCTCTGAAACATTTGATAACTGCTTTATGTAAGCTGTCGTGTCTATTAAATCCTTGGGAAGAGGCTCAAAAATTCAGGTGAAAAATCTCTTGAAGAATGAGATTACTGAAAACTTCTACAGGTAGAAGAGTAACAAAACTGCAATGGAAGTAACACAAAAGAAGGTTAATTTTAAAATAATTCAAGTTAGTAGGAGTAGAGAGCATGTAAAATTTCTGAGGTTTTGGAAAATCTGGTGTAAACTAAGATAATCCAGACTCGCAAAGTTTATTTAGAAACAGCATCTGCATAATGAGTATAATTTGAGGAGGGTTCAGGAGAAGTGGGGGTGCTGTAAAATGATTCACAGGCTAGTTTTCTCTACCACATTTTCCTTAGATAATTATACATGAGGTGTTCGAGGGAGGTGTGATAAAAGCAATACCCTTTTATATTGGTAGGTAGAAACCTAGATCTGTGAGAATATGAATACTGTAGTAACTGGCAGTAGAGGAAGATCCTGCTTTAGATTATAGTGTGTGGAGGTGCTTGCTCACTGCAGAGATTTGGATGTTGCTGTAACAAAATCTTTCCAGCATTCCAAGGACAAGTTGTATTTCAGAGAGGTCTGTTAAGGAAAAAGTCTTTGGATGAAAAACAATTACTTAAAAAGAAACTACTGCTGAGGAGGCATTGTATATGCTGCTAGTGCAGAGAAGCCTCAAATGCTTCCATGGAGTTATGTCAATAGTGACTCAAAATGATTCAGTAATTGCTGTTCCATAATTGGAGATGAAGAATTAAAAAAACAAAAACCCAAACCCAACATTATTTGAGCTGTCTTCCACAGATTTACATTTTAGAAATTATTTCAGATGGTTTTGTGGATGAAGTCTGTCTTTACTGAATGCTGAAGACCAAAATTAGGGAAGGTGCAAGAATTGCTATTCCGTTGGTATGTCTTCACTGATAACTAGTGTGGACTTTGTATTTGCCCTGAAAGCCAGACATAATCACTCTTCCTGCTCATCTCTCTGATGCCTTCCAGCCTGGTCACTCTGGTAAACTGGGACATGAGATAGACTCTGCCTTTCCTTATTTCATAAGCCAGCCCTCTGGCTCTCAGGCATTCATGGACCTAGAGAAAAGGAAGGAAAAATGCCTCTCTGAGATGTGTGGTTGAAAGAGGTCACTAAGGCTGGTCCTGAGCGGTGGCTATATAAACTGGGAAATGAAGACACGTTTCCCAATAGAGGGAATTAATGTACCAATGTCTGTAGGCTGTAGACTGCAAACAGTAGAAGCAGAAAGATACCATGTCAATTTGACTGTCAGCAGTCTGTTTGCATGCATAACTATAGTTACTGCAGTATGGTGATGAGTAAAGATTGGCATATTTTAGAAGGTGTCGTCAGAATAATAATGAAGACTGCTAACATTTAGCAAAGTAAAAGCATGAAGTTATGACTTGGTGAAGAAAAAAAGCCATTCCAAGTCTAGCCCCTCGACTTTCTTAGGAAAGAAGCCCCAAAATTCTTCAGTCTGTGTGGAGAAAAATCAGTGGTAAGCTTGGCTGCAGAGCAGCCTCAGGGACGATGATGAAACTCAGGCAGAATTATCACTGTGAAATATCCCATAGCACAGGTCCTTGATCCATTTCAGTTTGTTCCACTGAGCCTTTGGCACCCTGACAAACCAAATATCAGTCAAAATCCCAAGTATAGTCAGTTTTCTCATAACTGTTGACATCCAGCAGTCCACCGGTCATGTCCTTTATATATTCATTACACTGGGATTTGCTGAACTGTCCAGAATGAGCCACCTAAAGCAAATTAAATACTTCTAAGAATATCCTTATGGAAAACTTTAAAGAGCTTTCTCATTTGAAGTTTTGTCAGATACTTCACAGTGGCCTTCCTGTACTACACTTGAAAAGCAAGTATAGAAACTTAGTCAGAAGAAAGAAGTAGAAAAAAGGAGGACATGAATTCTAACTTGGTTAAGAGTGTGAAGAAGCTAAGACATGAAGGGAGTATCTTTTTAAGAGAGGACAGAAGTAGAAAGTTGTTCAGGAAGCATACAAGATGCTTTGCAGCCCTTCAGATACCAAAATAGCATTATCACAGACCTTGAGGATAGAGGAGATGCTAAAACTTAATTGCCATCAGGTACTGGATGGTTTTGTGAACCAGGTCACATCCATCTTCTGCCCCATGATAACATATTGTGGATACACCAGGTCCTTTCATCTGACCACAGCGCAGACTGTAAATATTAGAGTATCATTCCACAGGGGAATGATACTCCAATCTGTGGCTCATGTAAGAGTGGTCAGCACTTTGAACTCTCTTTGCTCACAGCTTAAATCTTCACAGAAATATCTGCTTCCTGTTATTTCTTATGTGGATTATGATTTACTTTGGCTTTTGAAATGGGCATAGTATAGTCATTTAAAATCAGCAGTTCATTTAAAGTCTATATGCAAGCCAACTACAATGACACAAATTAGCACAAAGCAGATATTCCTGTGATTCTGACATGCTGTCAAAGTATGCCCTTAGGGCCTCCTTCGGGTGCACATCTCCACAGTCTGCTCTGATAATTGCCTTTGTGTCTGGCAGTTCAGAATCAGCGGAGGTACTTCTGTCCCTACCCCTTTTCTCTGGTAACATTTTCCTTTTTGTTTTACAAGTATTCTGGAAAATGTAACAATCAAACATCATAGCAACAGTATTTTGGCCTACTTAGTCACAGTCTAATTATGAGGCGTTTCCAGCATCAGTCTACATTAAACAGTCTAACTAATGCACATTAAACAGTCGTTTTGCATAGCGATGCAAAATGTTCAGGCAGTGCTCACATCCTTCTTTGCATCCCAGTGGCTCCATCATGAATAGGAAAAACAGGTGATTCCTCAGGAAGCTGTTAGTCAGGCAACAGTACCAATGTGAATGTGCCAGTCCAGGAAGATACCTCCTCTTGGGCTTGTGAAAAGCTTAACAAAAAATCCTTTCATTACGAGGACTTAGTATGAACCTCCCCAGCCAGTCGTGTTCACAGCAATGATATGTCCCCAATGAGCCAATGACATTTCCACACTTCTGCCAAACTAGCTCTTTTTCTTTCATTGCCAAAGTAGAGAGAAGGTTGTGGGTGGTGAATTTGGGATATTACTTCCCTCTAAAGCACAGTTTGGGAGGAAAATTGCATTGTGCTCCTCTTTTCCTCTACCCTATGTTGCCCACGGTCACAATACCATGCAGGCTTAGTAGCTTTGCAGACTGAGATGAAATACCTTAGATCTTCCAGCTTTCACATAGCTGCTGAAAAAACAAATAATAGTCTTCAGCAGTACAAGTGTCATCCCTTTTTCCTCCATCAAACCTCTCATCATTCACTGGATGACAGACTGGAGGACTGGCTGGGGCTGAGCTCTCCAGGAGTCTCTTCCTGGTGACAGTTGAGCCATATACAGTCCCTGTAGCTTTACCTTATCAAGTGTTACTTAAACACCACTAACATTTAGGAACTAATCTGTTGTCCACTCCGGATATGTGCTTTACAGATGGTTATTTTAGTTATCGTTGAAGTTCTGCAAATATGACTAAAAGAAACCTAAACAAGCTGATGTTCTGTGTCTGTAATACCAAAACCTCTATTGACCCGGGTGCCACCTGTATCTCTTAGCAAATTAATGAAGATAATGAAACATAGAATCATAGAGTCATTTGGGTTGGAAAAGACTTTTTAGATCATCAAGCCCAACTGTTAACCTAGCACTGCAAAGTCCAACTACCAAACCGTGTCCCTGAGCTCCACATCTATGCATCTCTTAAACACCTTCAGGGATGGTGACTCAACCAGCTCCCTGGGCACCTTGTTCCAATGGTTGATAAACCTTAGAGTGAAGAAATTTTTTATAATACCCAATCTAAACCTCCCCTGGCACAACTTGAGGCAGTTTCCTCTTGTTCTAGCCTTGACGGGAAAAAGAACATATTGCAGAGAAAATTCAAATGAAAGGCAGGAGTAAAGAAAATTATAGGAAGTGTAGGTTGGTATGTAGGAATTTATCCCCACAAGTACTGTTGAAAGCCTAAAAAAGGGATTTTGGACTAAAAGTACAGGTCTAAGCTGGTACCCAGGGCAGTACCACAGCAGGCGGTGGGGTGAGGGACACTGTGGCATGACCCTGAGTATTCACAAATAAGCCAAGTTTACGTAGCTCCTGGTCCTCCTGGTTGCGATTGTCTGAGAACCTGAGCTGTGCCCTAGCAAAATGAAGGTGTTTAAACAAGTACTTTACTACAATATCCATATGTTTTCTCTCCACAGTACATCTGCTACAAGTACATCTGCAACTGCAGCCTGCTCGTACACGCAGCGTTGGCCTCGTGGGCCTCAGGGCAGAGTTAAGGCTGTGTTTCTGAAGTGAATGTGTTTCACCTCTGTACTTCCTACATTTTAGAAGCATGAGTTTCTGCCATTTTAATGAGTCATTTCCTACTTAGAGGTTTAATTCCTGCAAGGGCAAGGCTGGTAGGCATCTCAGAGAATGTTCTTCTCCCCAGCCAGGAGCTGTACAGCTGCTGCTGGCTGCCCCGAATGAGTGCTGCAGTCCAACACGTGGGAAAGCGAATTTTTATATGGCTTAAGGTAATTTTTTTATTGTAACAATTTCTTCTAGTGCAGCATCTCTGTGTGCTCAGTTCGAAGCATGTGTGATCAGCATGGGAACTGTCTGATCCACGGTCAGAGCTCCTGCGTGCTTGAGAACAAAACGTAGTGATTTCCTAACCGCATGTTTTGGGGGAGAGCACAACTCTGAAAATCAAACTAAACTTGTCAACTTAAGCTTCTCCAGCATTACCTACATCGAATTTCAAGAGCAGCAGGAGCAAGAAAAGCTTTTTATTTCGCTCAGAATTCCCATCTTTGAACGGTAAGTACTGTTCTGACTTTACAGAGATTATCAGAGCAGCAGTGTTGAGTTTGAAGAGAGTAAATTCAGGCCACAGTATTTAAGAGGACTAGAAATCTTCTGAAAGAATTTAAAATACATCAATTCAAAATTGGCAGTGAAAACGTATTCATAAGTCAAGATAATCTCTGTAAAACATTAGAGCACCCACATACCTTACAGTGCTCGTCCTGCAGTTAAGAAGAGTTTGTGACTTTTAACCAAAACCAGAAAGAAGGAATAAAAAGCCAGTTTGCAGACCTTCTGCTTGCAGAGGCAAATGTGGCAGCCATTATGCACTTAGCATTAATCACACTTTGTTTTGATACTAGTTGTGCTGAAGACTGGGATGTTGGCCAAAGCTTTGGGGTTATTCCCCTTTTCTTCCCAAAATAGGCCCTGAAACCTTCAACTTCCAGAAACCCTAGGTCAGTATCACGTTTGAAAGATGGAACCACTAATTGTCCAGGCTTTTGTCCACAGCATCAGAAGATGAGATTTGAACATGACCTCTCAGCCCAGGGGTGAGAGGGGCCCAGCCTGAGCCATGCTGACCTGTGTTCCCACTGCTTTTGACACCCAACTGCCCTTGGCACACTGTCAGTGCCACCATGTGATCTACTTAGTCCTGCTCTTGGGGGACTAAGTCTGCCCTTTCTTTTTCTATACCATTACAGGAACAGCTTTTTGAAAGGTTAGCACATTGGTCTATAACCACTGTTAAGAACTGGTGAATTGGATAATAAATCCAGGTGCAGATTAGATGTTAGGAAAAAATTTTTCACTGAAAGAGTTGTTGGGGCCTGGAACAGGCTGCCCAGGGAGATGGTCGAGTCACCTTCCCTGGATGTGATTAAACAGAACGGTAGATGAGGTACTTAGGGATATGGTTTAGCATAGGACAGGAACGGTTGGACTCGATAATCTTAAAGGTCTTTTCCAACCTTGTGATTCTGTGATTCTGTGATTCTGTAAATCAGAATTAATCAAAGAGGAGAAATAAATTTTATAATGGATTTAGATAAAGGGAAAGAAGTCTTGGCTGTTGTAAGAATCATAAACCAGAAAATAAATTAATTGCTGAATGGGTAGAGGAATGTTTTAGTACATGACTAGACAGACAGACTTCTAGAAACCAAAGGAATAAAAAACTAAAAAGAGCTTGCCTTTTGTATTACAGAAAGGCCCTAAAAGAATTTTTTGTAACATATGCCAGTCACTCACAAATGAAAATGGTTTCTAACTTAGCCATCTCTAATGCTATGTTATCCAGCTATGTGGATAATTTTTTTCATGGGGATGTGAACAGAAAGTGAAAAGATTGTTCTACCTATGCATTTATCTTATGAAAGGGAAAAGATATAGATTGGATGGATGGATGGATGGATGGATGGATGGATACACACACATGCACAAGCACCCCATGAGAATAACTGAAAGAGAATGAATATGAAGCTGAAAGTGGGATATGTCAGTAGGCCTTAGCATGCACTTCGCATATACTTTGACAGATCTCAAACACAGAATTGGAATTGTGAGACAGAACATCTGTGATAGAAAATCCTTTTAAACTCTTCTTAGGTCTGCATGTAGGGGCAAATGTTCTCCCTGGGGCAAAACCTGAACAAACAGAAGATGTGCAGGTGTCAGGGTGGGGCTACAATAATGATCCCCAAGGGCCATTTCGTGTCTGCTCCACAAATACCGTGTTTTTAGGATTAAAGCTGGTTAAAAAACTTCCATCAAGATAAATTCCCTCCATAAGAAAATGCCCCCATGATAAGAGACTCCTGTGAGAACCATCCATTTTTATTGATTTTTTTTTTAAAAAACCGACCCCATGGTTTCAAAGGTAGTTTCAGCTAAAAAAAGCCTATTTCCTGACCATCTTGCTTCAGGAATTCACATCGCTGCAGGCTGCCTGTGCAAGGCAGAGTGACCTTTTGAGCAGCACAGCCCCAGACCGGGATGTTTCCCACCCCCTCCTGCGACACAAAGCCCTGGCTGGGGCTGTGACCGTGCAAGTCTGGTTTAGCTCTGCTTGGCACTTGGAGCTGAGATCTGTGGAAAATGCCAATTTGAACTCGAGCTGTCACTCAGAGTCAGACCCCGGGTTACCTTGCTTTTCTTGCTGTTTTAACCTGTTGGTTAAGTGAGCTTAGCTGCTCACAAGGCGCTTCTTTTTCCCTCATAGACATACTGTAAGCAGAGAGCAGCAAGTTACCCTGCCAGTGACTGCACGATACCATTACTGTCATGCAATTGCTTTCAAGGGAAATTAATATTAGGAAAACACTTAATGTATTTACATGCATCTCATAATACCATTTTGACATGGAAATGAGGAGGAGCCAACATCTTAGAACCAGCTCTTTGCTGACAGAACTAAAATCACTTAAAAATTGAGAACCACAGCTCAGCACATCCCTGTTCCTACTCTCGCAGGGGCAGGACCTTCTGCTGGAAACACATCACAGTGTTTGCCTTTGTCACACGGCTGTTATGGGTTTCCTCCTGCTGGAGGTGTCCTCCTACCTATTACTCTCTTTCCCAAAGGACATCCAAGTGAACCTTCCACCATGAAGTTTACCTGGATAGCAGATGAAGGGGTAAGCGGCTCCACTGAAGAAACCTATGGAGTTATTCAACAAGGTAACGTAAGTAGCAGTGAAAATACTATGAGGAAACCTTTAAGTAACAGCCATCAAGAAACCAGACTTACATTTTCCTGTAGCAAATCCACTGAGGTCAGTGGATTTGCTTCAGATTTATGCCTGTATGAAAGCAGACTCCTTTCACTTAAAAGTGATGGTCAGAGCCCAGATAAACAGACAGGAAAAAAGATATTTCATAACAAAGATCTCAGGTAGGTAGCCCTGCTTTTATGTTGGAGCACAGATCTTAGCTGAAGATACAGAGGAATGCATAAAGTTATCTGTCTTGCTTGCAGTGTTATAAGCCATCCTAGAGCAAGGTCAGACTCACAGTTATGCATTAGTATGATTTGTTATGAAAAGCGGCATTTAAATATTTAAATGTACCAGGTCCTATGTGTTTAATTTCATTGTTTAATCACTGCATAGTTTCCCAACTAAGTAGTAGCTGGCACAGCGTGGTGGGTTGCTCTTTATTTATGTGCTGCTGCAGCTTTCCAGAGCCTTTCATTGTTGGTGAGGCATTTCAGCCATACATTATTCCTTTTTTGCTCTTGCAACCATACATCAAGATATACAGGATATTAGCAAGCTTTTCTTCCGTGGAGTTTGGCAAAAATAAAAGATATCCCTGTATATATTCAACAGCACATATACAGAAACACTTGCTCTTTTGCAGTGCAGCTATAAATCCAGGGTTGATGTCCCATGCTGAGAGAGAAGCACACAGTAGATGTATATCCTGCTGATAATAACAGCACTTGCCTATGTATAAATGCTGTGCACCGTGCTAAAGATGCACTTTGGGGCACTGAAACAACATTTATCAGGTGGTAGCTACTGTATAGGATAATGGGCTACAGCAAAAACCATAGATGGCATCCTAGCTGTCTCGTTGTTGTATACACTAACAAACCTTTCTAGCATCACATGTTTTATACAAAATAGGCATCCTCACTGAAGGCATGGGATTGCCCGCTAAGGATTGCAGCCATGCTGATGTCCAATTTAAACACATGGAGGATTAAACAATTGAGATCAAAATGTAAAGCCAGAAATATTTGTATCAGTATTGCTGAGCACCAAAAGCATAATAAAGTGAAGTCATAGAAGATCCCACATTCAAGTTTACTATGATGTTTACAAAACAAAAGCCCCAAGCTGGAGGGATGTAAGGTCCAAAAAATTGGAGGCAGGGGGGGAGAGACAGAGCCTGATTCAAGACAGAGATGAGGAAAGAAAGTCAAACATCATAATGTAAACACGTAACGAGCATTTGGAAGTAAGCTACTTGAAAATCAGCACTAAGCAGTGGGGCTTCGAATATTTATCCTATTATTTATTTATGTGTCTGCTTTCCCTGCATGCCCAATGAACGACTGTTGAATGGGCCTTCTTCTGCTGGAGCCGGACATAATGGCACTGAGGTGGTGCAGCGTGTATAGCTCCCTGTGCTTGCAGGTGTAGGTTTGTGTACGTGTACTGCTGCTTGCCCCAGAGAAAGCTCCTAAGCAAGCTCTCTTTTTTCCCCCCAAGAAGGTTATTCTAGCTTTCCAGAGGAAGGTGTGGAAAAAAAAGCCCACCCAAAACAACCAACCAACCAACCAATCCACCCTGAAATCCAACCCCCTTGTGTTTTGTGTTTTGGACAACTGCATAGTGGTGCAGGCTAAATTTACTCTTGTGATGTTGGCATTTGCTCATCTTAGGACTGTTGTGTGCATTTGGCTAATAAAAGGGATATTTTGTTTTAAAAAAATAATTAATAAATTGAAACGTGTTCTTAAAAGTTACATAAATTTATGTTGTAATTCTGTCTCTAACATTCTCTCAGTTTATGTCACCACAAAAGCCCCCACGAGGAATTAAAGGCATCTTATGCACAGTTCACGTAAGGACAAGTCCTTTCCTCCCCTCCCAGTGAATCCTTGGTTGCACTGTAACTAATGCAGCCTGCTGCATAGCTTTCTATAAACTCCTGCATGGACACAAGATTTGGGTAGGGCTGGGGCTTGTTTTCCCACAAAAGTTGTGGGTTTGTTAGTGGATCCAAGCCAGATTCAAGCAGGGGTTAGACTGTCCTCAGATATATCAATTAAAAAAACATCCTGAGTACAATTTGTTGCTAAAACGGTGCCTATCTTGATGGATGGAACTGGCCTCCAGCTTTGGCTTCGCGAGAGAGTGTTTATGCAGAGGGAGAGCTCTTTGCAAAGCTGTGCACACAGGCCTGTCCATCCATATTCAAGGCATATACAGACTTTGATGGAATGAAATTTATTTTTATCTGGGAAGACGGAGCTGCCCTGGGAGTGAGGAGCAACAAGGTTACGGCTGCATGAGGCATGCGTGTGGGTGGTACTAACGGGGAGCCGCCCTCCCCCTGCTCCCATTGAAAATGCACCACTGGACTATATACCTAATGGATTTACTGATATTTGCTAAGAACATGGATAACATAAAAAGGAAAAAAGTAGTACTTGTTTTTTTCTTTTTAAAAAGCAGACTGTTATTGAACACCTCCCAGGCGATGCTTGCAACTCGTGTATTCAACTACTGCGAAGACAACCTTTGTTTTGGCAGTGGCCTCTTCTCTGCCTAAAAAGCACAGTGAATTAAATATATATGGCAATAGAAAACAATGTCAGTAAAATGATGTGTCATTATTATCCTTGTTCTCTTCAAAAGCAGCATAAAAAGTGTTAATAATACCCAAGCTGTCCAGCCCCTGGTGACCCATCAGTCCCTATATCCTGCAAAGATCATCCCCAGAAGCATTCTTTCGAAGCCGGAGGGTTCTGGTTTAGATTAGATTGCCTAGTCCTGCAGCTCACAACAGCCCTACTGAAAACAATTAAGTCATTTATACTTAGAAGCAACTGTGGCCTTATCCAGACAAATACCTTCCCATTATTAAGACAAAAGAGATGGTATGCTATTTTGCTTTCTCTAATATTATCTACTATAGTGGTATTTTTTAAATTGTGGGAAATCAGCTTAAAAAAACACCAACCCTAACATGTTGTCTAGCAACGAAGAAAACAGACACAACAAAAAAGAAAGAGGAGTGATAATTCCGCTTTCCATATTGTCTATTTCTACATGCAGGTAAGCTCAGTGAAATTAAAACAACAAACAAGTTAAAATGAACTGGCAGATCAACCTCCCAACAGAAAACTGATACCAGGGTTCTGGGTCAGTCCAAGTGTTGGAGAGGTTTTTTTTTCCAATTTCAAAAGCATCTGAGACTCATTAAGTTCTTCTAAGGATATTTAACTTAATAATTCAGTCTTTCAAATTTAATCATTAACTTAAAGAACAGACATCCGTTATTTTTTCCTTCAGCTCATTTTTGCTCTGGAATGAAAAGCCTTTAGCCTTTCAATTTTATTGAAGCTGCACAACAAAAAAAATGGTCATCCCAGAATGATGGATATACCAATGAGGTTTTCTGCAAAATTTAGTATTTGTATAGAAATACACAATTTATCTCATGATAACATGATAAATGACACAGTCAAGCTATTAATAATAGTGTTGGCGTAAACAAGTTCCACATTTAACTTTGCAATATATGAATAGACAAAATGATAATGAAAGAAAGGAGAAAATAACAAAGTTGAGAAACACCAGGATCAGTTAAGAACTGGTGAAGTCAGTGGTGGCTATAGGCACAGTATTGAAAGTGTTAAGGCTGAGCTCAAAGGCTAAGTGTAGTGACAGGTCCCGTGCTGCTCACCCACCGGTGTGCTCCCAGAGATAACTTGATGCTATGTTTGAAGGAAACCATCAGCTATGGCTGGTGCTTTAAATTATACTCAAGAATGTTCTTTACTGCAATGCAGAGCAGCTCTGCTTACGCGTGGCTCGGGCACCTGCAAGCACCTGGCTGCCACTGCAGTGGTCGCTACTGGACAGCAAGGATGATTAAGGTAGGCACCAAGGCCAGTCCCAACCTGCGCTGACTGCTGCAGCATCAGGTGGGCTTGCTGGGCAGGCCAAACTCAGGGCTTTCAAGGATGGTGTGGACACACAGAGCTGGGTCTTGGGCATCCTCAAAGTGCAGAAACCTCCTAAGACAACACAGAGACAGTGTAAAAATATGTACGTGTTGTCCTCAGTGAGGGGTGGATTTGAGACACAGAAGTCTGTTTGGACAAAGAAGAGCTGTGCCATTTTGATCTGTTTTGGTGACTCCAGAACTCGTGGTTATTCTGACAGTACCGTGAATTCTGGAAATGCACATGAAACCTGCTTCCCCCTCCCCTGCTCCCACACACACTTACACATACATACACAGAAAACAAGCAAACGAAATACTCAGAAAAGCAACGAGGAAAGAGCATCCTGCGTGTTTGCACCTCACCTTCAACAGGGGCAGAGCGAGCTCCTGCAAAACCAGAGAGACTCAGCCTTGGCACATTCGACTCTGGTGCACGGCCAGCACAGAGGACGAGCAGCACTTGCTCCTGCACACATATTACAGAACTGTATCTGAACGAGACCATTCAGCCCGAGGAGAAAAGGTTCAGTGCTCCTACCCAAACTCCTCTCACTCGCTCAATTTTGACTCAACAGAGACAGCAGCACTTCAAGTTTTTGGAAAAAAAATGTGGCGAAGGGTGTTAGTCACTTAAAATCATTGGTTTTTGCTGGAGCACCTCAGAATCCCTCTCATGAACTTGGTCTTGGGAATACATTATGTTTAATGAAATTCATGGCATCATAGAATAAAATAATATGTTCACCTGTGATTTAATTTGGTTTACCTGTGTGTTGTCATGCCATGGACTCATCTACCGCATATAAACCTGGCAGAAATGTGTCACGAAAGCTGCACAGGCAACTAGATATTCAGGGAATTAAAATTAATTCAAAAATTTTAAATAAGCTTTCAGTGACTATGCCTTTTTGGGAAACTCCTGGTCAGTCAGTGTGTTGTTAACAGCTGTGTGACCACTGCATTAAAAGAAACAAAATTAGCGAATTGGACCCAGCTAATTAAGAATATTCCCAACACCTCACCTGAACCAGCAGGAACAGTAGTCTACAAATTAGGTAATGATCTAGACAACAGTAAACAGGAGGACTTTGAAGACCTAACATTGCCTACAAATGAGAAATGTATTTGAGTTATGAAAGTGGTTGAGTTGCAAGAAGGTTGTGTCAGAAATAACTGGCAAATAATCTGTTGCATCATTGGTACTTCTGGTGCGGGATGTGGAGTCCCTGTTCAGCACCCTTCAGTCAGAACTAAATCCAGGAATGTCGCACTGTTTACAATGTGTCTTGAGATTCCCGATTTGCCTGTTCTGCCACTGCTAGGACAGGCCCCAAAAGCAGTATTTTTCAGCAACTGAAATGTGACTTGGAGGTTGAAGGATGGATTACAAGGTTCAGTGGCAATGCTAGTAACTTCCCTTCTCTGCTGAAGCCAGCGACACAGTCTTCTCTGGTACATCATGAGCAAAGTTAATGCCTTTTTTCATCCTGCTATAACCAACTAGCATAATGAACAAATGCAAAGTGTCTGAGGTAGTTAAGAGGTGGGTCATGTGCGTGTTTCCAATTTCACCAATCTGTTGTGTTCCAACAGTTTTTTACAGCATATCTTTTTTTTTCTTTTTTTTTTTTTTTTTTTGCATACAAAAAGCCATGGCAGATGCCACTAAAGATCTTCCTATTTTTTGTAAAACAAAGAATATATTTATTAGAGGCAGAACAATACATTCCAGTGTGAAACGAATGTGATTATGATAATGATCAAACAACATTCGCTCCCTCGCTCTGGTGATTAGCATAGAAAGACACTGTTCATCCTGCTTTTCAGCTGTATTATTTAGGTTCCAATGTAACTCAAACACCATCATTTTCAGATAGGCAGCCTAACCAGGACACTGAAAACTAAGGTCTCATACCTTTATGAGATACTTATAAAATGCTTTACTGAATTTAGCAACTATTTAAGCAATAATTTAGCATGGGGGTTTTTTCTGGAAGCTACAAAATAATTATGGTGAAGAAAAGTCCTCTGGCTTGAAAATAGAAAATATAGGAAGTATAAAATAGTCCATATTGCTGTAACCTACATATCCTAAGTAAAATTTAATTTTGCTTTTGACATTGGTAAAAAAAATGAGGTTTTGGCAAAACCAAGTCAAGATAAGAGATATCCCACTCTGTGCATCCAGAGAGGACAGCAAAGCACAGAGTAAGGAGTAGCAGCAGGAATTGTCAAGAATAATTTGTCTATCTAATTTGCTTTATAACAAGGTAATGGGCCCTGCAAACTGAAGATCGAGTCAATGAAGCAGAAAATAAATTCACCAGAAGAACATAAGAGAAGAGGAATAACGAGGTTTGGTCAGACCAAGGAGTCCACTTAGGCCAGTATCCTGTCTCTGATCTCTCTGCCAAAGCAATTGCTTATGGGAGAATATAAAACCAGGGCAAACACATAATGATGCATCCTTTTACATTCTTCTTTTTCCCAGCACTCCATGGCTCAGGAGTGAGATGAACAAGAGGTGACATCCTTATCTCCTCCTCTTTAGTGATTTATTTCTTCTAGAAATGCACTTAATTGTTTTCTGAACCCATCTAATCTTTTGCCGTTGACAACAACCTGTTGTAAACTGTGTGAAAAAGTATTTCCTTTGGTTGCCTTTGTGTCTCAGGATTAGAGTCCTGCCTGTTTCTTGGGTTATGGTGAATGATAATTTTCTGATCACCTTCTCCACACTACTCATTGTTACAGAAATTATTGTATTCATATTCACTCCCAGCATCTTTCTTCAAACACAACTCTTTGGTCTCTTCTTGGATGGAAACTGTTCCATACCCTTCATCTCTCTTTTTGGTCAGCATGTTCCAGTTCTCATATACCTTTCCTGGGGCAGAAGAAGGGGAAAATTCAAGCAGTGGCTTCACCATGGATTTAAACTATAGCTTGACAGTGTTTTCTTGATTTGTTTTTTGCTTCCTTTCTTTGATTTGCTTTTTTTTTGCACTCATTTGCTTGACTGCCACTGAGCTGATGTTTTCATAGAACCATCTAATTTAACTCCAAGATCCCTAGAGATTGCCAGGCCATAATATTGAGTCACTGTGCATATAAACTGTCTGTTTTTCCTCCTGAGTATCATTTTGCATTTATTAACATCTTCTACCATTTTACTGTGCAAGAACACAGTGTCATTAGATACTCAGCAACTATCTGCTGACAGTTTTTCTTTTGCTACCCTGAATAATTTTAGTCAGTAAACTTTGTCTCTTCCATTTTCAAGGTCATCTATAAATCTATTTCACAACAGAAGTCCTAGCACAGATCTCAGTGGAAAACCATTGGAGAACTCCCTCTGTTGTAAAAGCCAGACATTTATTTGTAGTCATCGTTTCCTGCCTTTTAGCCTGTTATTAACATATGTGAGTAGAGAGTTTAGTTTCTCTAAGAGTTTTTGTACAGAGCGTTGTAAATACCTTTTGTAACAAATTAGAGCCCCTCCTGGACACACACTGAGCAAGGCCTGGAGAGAAGACGAAAAGATTTCTGAGGTATGAATTCCCTCTGCAGAAGTTTTGTATTTCCTCAGTGACTTGATTCCAATCATTGCCTTCTCATTGCAGTTCAGGAATGAGACACAAAAGCCAAGGGTGCCTTGCTGCCACCCCCTCTGGAGCCCAAATCTGCCATTGATTATTCACCAATTTATATTTTTGTGAGTGGTGAATGAATGTTGAGGGAGCAATTTCCTAGGAAAGGAACTAGAAATTATGTTGAGTTAGAGACTGAACAATGCCTGGCTATTACAGGGGAATAAAACAAACAAACAAACAAAAAAGAAAAATAGCAGCCCAAGATGTATAAGCCCAAAATAAAATCCATGTTCTGCTCAGCACAGATATGGCCTCAGCTAGACTTCTGTGTTCAGTGTGTCGACTCTGTGTTCAGTTTTTGTACCCTTAGGGAATCATAATTAGAAAAATATAAACGTTTTAGTTTTCCAGAAGATCATAGTCCTGGAGTAGAATCGAATCTATCAATATTGGTAATCTGAAAAGATATAAAAAGATGATAGCAACAGTCTTTATTACATTAAATAAAAAATAATAGTTGAAAAGGAGATAAACCCAATGCAAAGCAGTAAAGATAGTTAACAAGAAAAATTCAGGTTAGGTACTAGAAAAATACCTTTTGTTTCAAATGTGAATTGGGCATGAGAATTGATTGGTAAGGTGTTTGTAGCATTGTTTTAATAGAAAACCTTTTAGAAATGGTTGAACAACCATCACATCTGCCAGAAGCAACATACACAGAGCTAATCCTATCTTCAGAGAGATGTATAGATATTTAAGGAGATTTTTCAGTCCTACAGCTCTATACTCAGCCATCTGAAAAAAAAACCACAAAAAACCCAGAACATAGTAGCTTCTAGCGTAAGAGTAGTGTTGAAGATTTGCTTTATATAACATCCCTAAAAAAAGGACCACCCTTCAACCTCCCAGGGAAAAGATCCATAGATTCCCAAATCAGTGGAATTAGGTCTGGATGTGCTTTACAGTCAGTTATGCTGTGCCTGACACTGCTGCTAATTGAACACACTCTTACAGACACTACCAGACTGAAGTCTTTGCTCTTCAGGGTATGATAAACAGACTAGGATGGGACCTACTGCTGCATAGGTCCAGCGTTAGGAAGCACAGCATCAGCTAAGCTATCTAGTGTCGTTACAAGCTGGCGTGTTGACTCAAGAAAGAACCTGGGAAATAACCCATAAAAATTATTTCGTTACCAAAAATATAGAAGAGCATGGTGTGGCTCTTGTCCACGGGCAAGCCAGTGGAGAAAATCTCCCAGTTTGGAGATTATTCAAAGGCATTTTAGAAACTGAAATGGAGACGTAGGAGGACAAATAAGTTTAAAGTTCCCCGAGAACAGTTTAGCCCCACAAGTCATCCCCTGTGCACTTCTGAGTCATGGGACCATGCCAGAAGAAGCTACAATTTGTTGGTTTCGGTGATCATCATTTTAGGACTGGGCAACTATTTGAGTAGAACATGCAAAAATGTATTTTCCAGCTTTTTCCAGGGAACATTAGAAACCAATATTTCTTGCTTAGGTACAGGATGTTCCTTGCACAGGAAAGGTCTATTACTACAGCACATTGTTTATCATCTCTGTATTGAAAGAGAAAGCTAAAGGTTTAACTTTTCCTCCCCAGCTATATAACCCTAGATACAATACGAGCCCCTAAACCTGTCTGACTCTCTGCCTTGTGGCACCTGCTGAGAGCTGTTAAGATTTCAGTGCTGGTTCAGGGCACACCACTGCCTCTGCCCACGGTGACGGAGAACTTGCTGGCTGCTGTAAATGGATTTGGCAGTGCAAAGATCAGGGGAAGCTGTATCCCTTTGTTTTTAATTTCTCCCCTAAGGGCAATTTGTTCTAATTAGTGCCTCAGCTAGCAATTATTGCTGCACAGTGCTCTGACTTATTTCTGTCTGAACCAGCTGAGTCAAAACCAGAGAATCTCATGTGTGACGTAATAGATACCCTGGCCTCGTGCCCTTGCCCCTCAACCCCTTGCCAGGGCTCATGGCAGTGCTCTCTGGAAAGGGTCTTTCCTCACCGTCAGCACACACAGCTAAATATTTGACCCAAAAAGCTTCAAGTGAATATACATTTTTAGTGATGAAGTGAAGAGTCTTGCCTGAACTTTATTTGATGGGTTTCATTTTTCTGACATTGGACATTTTATTTAAAGGAAGAGGCCGTGTCCCAGTGGAGACCAAATCGTGGCTAGTAATCTATTCCTTACAAATGATCATGACAAAACAGATGACATAAATTCAGCTGCTCATCTCCCCTTATTGCCTGGAACTGTGCAATACAGCAAAATTTAATTTCCCAAAGGTACATTTGCCTATAATTCCTTTGGCTACGAGATTGTGCAGAATATCTGTAAACATTATCAAGCAATGCCCCATTATCTGAATTACAGTCTATTCATGTTCCTACCCTTCTCATAAATATTTGCTGAGAAAACGTGTTAAAGAAGACACAGCTGACTGAATCTTATAGCTTTCATTTATGAAAAGGTAAACAATATTCCCTTAATGCTCTATACAAACCCCCTTTTTTTAGGGAGCCTGTGCTAGGGATTTTATTTTTTCCTTTTCCTGTGAAGTTAGACTCTTAGTGAGGTGAGCTGCTGGCAAGAATGCACTTACTCCCTACAGACTTACTAGCAAACAGGTCTCCAAATGCAAAGTGCAGCCCAGAACTCCCTGAGATCAGTGGAGAGACTGACATTAAACTGAACCAATTAATCCAAAGAGTAAGGTACATTACACGGGCTACGTTAGAATAGATTTGGATCTGGATTCCTCAGGCTGTGTTTTGAATGGAAACACCAAAAGCTTCAGTTACATGAATGGGTTCAACCAACATTCAATGGCAGCAGAAAGTTTCTGTTTTCAGGGGACTAGAGATTCTTAAAGCTTAAGGTTTATTCTGGTACAATCACAAGTGATCGTATAACACATAAAGGATATGGCAAGCTTCATGGAATTCCTAAAAATTGCTGTTTCATGGGATAAGGCTGCCTCATCCTGTGTTCTCACCGTGATTATATCTGCATTTACATCTTTTAAGACCTCATGGTGCCTACAGTTATAGTTAAAGCAGTACACCTCTTAATTAGGTGTCACTTTGCTCTCCCAGTTCTGGGATAATATCAGGCAAGTGGTTAACAGGCTACACAAACCTTTAGAGTCGGGAATACATAGAAGGTCCATTAGAAGAGACACCTTGAACCACACGTGTCCTCCTAGCAACTGGCTGGAGAATGTGTTTAATAATGTGTCAGGTGGAAGGGTCCCATATACACCAACACCACTTTCCACAGCACTGTGTATTTTTCTAAGAGTCAAGTAAAGGCTTAGCTCAACCTTGCTCAGCTTGGCAACTGTGAGGGCGGTGTAAGTCAGTATGGCATTGATTCAGGACAAATTTGTAAAAATATAACATCTTTATGTGCTGTTTACCCCAGTGGAATGGCAACATGACTGAACATTTATCTCCACCTTGACTAACGCAAACAACTGTAGCATATATTCTTACTCTGTTACATTAATAAAGACAGTGGATTGTAGGAGACAATTAGGGATAGATATTAAGCCAAGTGATAGTTTAGAAAGAAAAAGATTTCTAAAATTAGCTGCTATTATATACTAAAAATCAGAGGATTTCATCAAGACAGCATTGTTTTCGGTGCTTTTGGTGCACAAAAGATAAAGAATGGCTATAGCCTAGATTTTTATTTAACATTTCCTAAATCTATTTCATCTGTTTGCATTTGGATCAAATTTTCTATGCATCACTAGAATTTCAGATAGATAGATGCCATAGCAGCATTTAAATAGGGAGATGATGAGTCCCATCAGCAGCTCTTTTCACTGTGCAAAGAATGAATACTACTACACACAAGAAAAATTTTCAAATATAGAACTTTAAAATAAGACAATAGATACTTTTCTTTATTTTTAACATGTTTATATGACTTGTACCAGGGATAAAGCAAGATTGTAACCTCATTTACCTTTTTAGAGTGAAAGACCCAAAGGTAAAATCAGTACAGCATCTAGACCTCACAGCTTTATTTAGAAGACAGTGTTTGTGAGGTCTGTGGAATACAGTCCAATCTTTAAATCCATGGTGCAACTGAAAATTTGCACTTGGCTTTCTGTGCCTTTTCACCCAAAACAGAGTGTGCTGATTTGCTTTTGAATAGAACCTTCTTAGCAACTGAGAAGACAAGAGATGGACCACACCAGTATGTCAGTCACTTCAGTGAGACTACTTGTGGAGTTATACGGTTCGTGTGATGTATAAATACAGAATGATATGGCCTTCTATTCATTTCTAAACCCAAACCAATCAAACTGATAACAGAGCTTTAAAAACCAACCCTCTCAACATTTTCCCTTTAGCAAGAAATTATGAAGTCTAATATGGAGCTTTCTGGTCCCAGGGGAGGCATCAACTAAGCTATCTCAAAAGAAATTATACTGTTATCATATAGCTTGTTTGTTGTGGCAAGTGAGCAGCTATTAGTCAACTACCAGAATAATAAGGCTTTGATATAATTATCTGATCTAGAACTGTAGTAAACACAAGGAATGCTGTAGAGGTGGTTTACTGCAGATTCAGTCCAGGTGTTCATAGAGAAATTTGAGTTCAGTGGTCTGGGGCTCTAGTACATTCATTGCTCACCATGCCTTTGTGATTATTTAGCTTCACATGACTGATGCTAGGAGTGACTGTATATATTTTAGTAGTTAATATCATCTCCCGTACTGAAAATATCTCATAGCAACTGTTTTAACAATGGATTGCTGTTAACCTTGTAGGACTCTGACTTAGTTTCTACCCAGCCAGGTTCTCTGGGTCACCTGAGTTTCTTTTAAGTGACACCGTCATTTTAATTCAAAGTCATGTTGGGCTTCTTGTTAAAGAGGAACTTGAAAGTTAAAATGGAGTTTTTGCACTCCCCAGAAGAGGCTGATTCCTACGACAAGCCAGCAGCTGTAGCTTGATCCCTAGCCCACCTGTGGCCAGAGAAACATGGCCTAAGTAAATTCTTCTGGTTTTCCAAAGTAGATTGTTCCTAAGGCCATAAAACCATCTCACTCGTATCAATTCCTTTTTACAGGTAGTTTTGGATTTAGGGCAGACCAATGGCTTTTTTATCAGTTTGAGTGAAATTGTCTACTGGACCCAAGGGAAGAGGTGGGGTTCTGTTGAAGAGCTGATGTCTATTAGCTGCTCACTGATGCCCTAGCTGGAAAGTGTTGGGGGACAGAGTAAAGCTGCACAGGTTGACCTGTGCCAGCAACAGTGGCAGTGCTGAGAGCTAATGACACATTTAAAGAAAGATTCTGCTCCTCAGCCCTGGGAAAAGGCAATTCTCTAACAGTCATGCAGAGTACAGAGGGGGTTCCTACATTTTGTGAATGTCCTAGCCAGATAAAAAAAAACATTTCTGGCCTGGAGTGCTTTCTGCGGTGGCATCCTAATCATGACCCCCCACTTAGATTACAGGGAACCTAAAAATAGGGCTTCAGCATGGCTAATGGAAATGCCAAAAGGTAGATTTATCTACACTGTTTCTGCCACTGCATTCATGCCTTCTGAAATGGGCATTTTTGGTGCCTGCTAGGTCAAATCTTGAACAAAAGAATTGAGGACATTATTGAAGATGTAAGTTCTTGAGCCAGTGTCAAAGGCGTGTTTGGTGACAGCACACTCAGGCCAGAGAAATAAGGCCTTGAGGTTGGTTCTGATCCATAGTGGGAAACTTTTCAGATGGTCTAATGATGCAGGGATCAAAACTAGCTTTTAGTCCTCTGCTGGTTAATGGAATAAATGGCAGGAGGGCACAAGACTCCCAAAATACATGGGAACATCAGTACCATGTTGTATATCAGTAAGTCCTTGCAGTTGCTGTGTTTGCTCAGAACATTTTGAAAGCCTACAGAGGTCAGAGAATATTCAGGTCAGATATTATTCCCAAAGTTGCACTTACAGTCTCTGGGAAATTGGTGATTACAAGGAATTGTCTGAGGAGAAAGAAGTCTCTTCAGCCCCATTAAGTGAGCAGGTTCACAGCTCATAGTGGAAGTTTGATCCTGACCAGCAGAAGAACATGAGAATAAATAAGAATTAGCCCTTAATCTGTTTGGTTCCCCAGCAGTATGACTCTTCTGATCACCTGGCTGAAAGTAAGAGAATATGAATTGGTCCATACATTCCTGGAGAAGATTAGAAGAGATAGGAGCAAACTTTACCTAAAAATTATTTGGTACTACTCTAAAGAAGGGATACACCTTAAAGTAATTCCATATCATTCTCCATTAGCTTTCTCAAAGCTGAACCACTGGGTAAACATTAAAAACTTCACCCAAATTATTCATATAATTTTCTTCAAAGAGGGCAGTGCTGTTCAAAATCAAGAAGTTTGGCACCACTCTTAAGAGATGAAAAAACATATTCCACTTGGAGTATGGGTCCCCTGAGGACTGTCAGGTATCATCTATTCATGCAACCCTCTGGGGTCATTTGTTTACTTATTTGGGCAGCTCAGCTTAAGGCCATGCAGCAAAAGCACTAAATACAAAGCAACTTATGTAGTCAATTCTATACAACATTAAAATCAAACAGATGTATACAAAACAGAGGACTTAAGCATATACAATCATCTTTACCAAACACAACAAAAAAACCCAGGAGATACAATCCAGGCTACAATTATCTGGCTCAGTTAAATTATATGTTATAGCAGCTTCAAATTTCTGTAAGCTAATTACAAAGGTGATGATATAATAGGCCTGTGATGCTGTTGTTGCTGAAAATTGCTCTTGCAATACAGTTCTTACTTTTTCCTCTCTTTCATTTTATAAAAGTGAAGTAGGCAGGAGTAAATAATTTTTCTAAGTAATGCAGAGTTTGTGGAAAAAATTGGGTTACTTGTTTAATGTCCTCATACCATAATAACAAGTAAATGTTATTATGAAAAGTATGTTGCTTAATGCCATGGTGCTTCTGCATGAGAACCATATTCTGCTTAAATGACAGAAATATTACCTGTGTTATCTCTTCTCTAACATGTGCAATAATATAAAAGGATTTGGTTTGACAGTGTTCCTATAAGAAAAAGAAAAACAATGTGATGAAGAAGTAAAAAACATACCTGCAAATACTAGCAATGCTCTAAATGTGAGAATGCCTTTTAAAGCTCCCAATCCTTTAGATTATGGACACTCCCTTAGTTTTTCACTGGTGACTGCAGAACAGTTGTGTTTAATGCCTGCGGAGGTGAACAGAATTGCCTTGATTTGTATGGCACCAAGATAGTTTGTCTAGACTGTAAAAACTTCATGAATCTACATTTAAGTTACTTGCCTAGTCACAAATGTAAAACCCTTATGCACATGTTTTAGAAGGCATAAACCATGCAAAAGCTGGTTGTGCTTGTATCAGTACATTACCATATTAAACTAAACTCAGTGTCGGGTTGGTTGTGCCGTCATATCCACTCCAGTGAAAGAGAAATTAAGAAAATTACCCTCTCTCACCAAAGAGGTGATCCCTAACAGCACGCGTATTCCTTGTACAAGGTAAATTACTGATGTTTCACTTCAAACAAGTGCTTTGGGCTTTGCCTTAGAAATGGAGCAGGAATGCACCGTTTCAACTCTTTTCAGGTGGACGCGGCCTAAATGATAAGGACCCTGCAAACTGTGCCACGGCCTTTGCAGGACTTGCGGAGTGTTTGTCATTTGGAAACACGGCCTGAGATGCAAAGCTCCTACCCTATGGCTCACAGCCAGCTCAAACCTAGGATTTGTTTTCACCCTTTAAATACAGGGGAGGGAAGTTAAAGAGTTCTCACTAGCATATAAAGTTTCAAAAATAAGAGGCTGCCTATGCATGCCACCGATGTCCAGGCCCGTGTTACCGTGTAATTTACCGCCATGAACAAAGAATATTCCATGAGGTGGAAAACCGAAATATAACGTCTCGTTGTGCAAGCTGCTGACAGCTCAGAGGAAACCCAGATGCGTTTGCATGGAGTAAACTTCTGTAAACATGTTCTGCACTCCAGCAAGGAAATAAATGTCAAGGTAAGCTTGGTAAGTGACAGAAAAGGATGAGTCATATTTCTCCAGCTTCATTCCAAAGATGCTATCTTTCACCTTCCTCAGTACTGTAGTCACAAGACTGACAATGTTTCTGCTCCTTTATGGGAAACAGTGTTCAAACACGGCGGGTAAATGATTTAGTGGAGCCCCACCGGTCATTTTTCACACATACTTTGTTTTCGTTACCAAAATCTGGAAGGAATAAGTTTCCATATGCAGCAATCAATGTGCAATTGCCTATCATCTGAAATGTTTATAAGTCACTCCTCATCCACACTTTTAGCTGATATATTTACAATAAAATATATAGGATGAAGTCATTTTATAAAAGGCTTCTTGGTAAGTAATTAATGGAAAACATTATGTCTATTTTGCAAAAGGAGAAACCAAGGCATTTCCAAGCAATCATTGGCTCTGAATTGTTTAACTTCTGATTTAACTGTATTGACACATCTTCAAAACTCATTTTCAGGACTGCTGTGGGCTTCTTATTGTAAGCCCCCAGGGTCCGTAGGCACCTAGCAGGTCTGAAATTCAGGGCAGCTCCTCAGTAATCAAGGAATTAAGAATGAAAGAGCACTTTTGAAAATATTTGCACAAGATTACACGTGATGTCTGGGACACGGCCCAGAAGTAAACTCAGTCTCCCTGCTCACAGTCCAAAGAATTAACAGAGTAATTATCATTCCTGCTAATGCTACTGATTAATAAGTATTTTCCTAAAAAGAAGCATAGAAAGTACTTCTGTCTATCCCATCCCTATTCCCTACTGGTTTATTAATCAGACTGTACCTAATTAATATTTTTTGCACAGGAATGATTAATTATTCTTGCTTTAGTGAACAAAAGGCAGTACATGATGCAAATATGCTGATATTAAATAGAGAACCCAGCCATTTATAAAGGGTTTTCAGCTGAGTTCGTCAGTGGTTTACGCTAATCAGATCTCTCAGGTGCAACTTCATTTGTGATGTATTCCTTTCCTCTCATGACCTAAGGTGTTGCAGTTGCTTTTTTTCAATTATTTAAAAAAAACCCCAAACAACCTGAAATACATAGGAGAGGTTAATGTTTACAAAAGCAATGCAATCTGAATATTTACATGTCTAATATCCCTGGATTGCAATATTTTTGTACTATCCAGGTAAGGATTTTAGAGAAAGAGATTCCAGATTGCTGTTTATTAAAAATTGCATTTACTCTTGCCCTTATTCACCTACCATTACTCATGCAAATACTAATACTAGAAAACGCAGTGGAAATGTTTTAATGACATGATTAGCATTGCAGAATGCACCTAGGTTCAGGGGTTTATTGTGGTAAATTTCTACCTAATCCAGATGATATAATCCAGATTATTATGTAGGTTCTAAAAGCATTAGTTGTCTGTTGAATTCACGAGCAGGCTGGAGATTTCTAAGCACGTCGACTTAAGCCGATGCTAAGTATAAGTAAAGCTCATTACTTACAAAGGAGATGGAAGTCATGCTTTAATGCTTTCTTGATTTTTGCTTACACCCATTGGTATGCATGCTGATGCACAGAACAGACACTTATTTCCATGCCAATGAATGCCACCAAACCTATTTTGAAAAAGCAAAGTCACCACATTTTTGTTCAGTGCTGCCTATTGTCCTAGGTAAGGGCAAGAAGAAGTATCCTGAAAATCCTTTCAGTAACCTTATGGCAAATATCTTCAGGCTGGTGATAAAATTATTTCCAAATCATGGAATTATTATCTTGGAGTTATTGCTTTAGAAATCTCCCATAATAAGCTTTCCATGTTTGGGAGTGATTTTTGGTTCCTCTTGCTTATGAAGAAATCAGAAAGATTTCTTACAGCATTGGCCCTGGGAGCTTCAGTGTCACCATTGTCAGGCTCCATAAGTAGAGACGTGCAGGAGAGAAACACTAAAAGCAAGAGTTGCAGTTTTGGTTCAGAGAAGTTCTGATCTTACCTGTGTGGATTCCATCAACTTTGCTTTCTCCATAGTGATGTGGTAGTTCCCTCAGCCTTGCCTGTGCATGTTGAAGTGACTGGGGTGATGAGACCCTGCATGATAACAGCTAAATATGATCTTCTGTCCTCATCACCTTCTCTCTCAGCTTACTATCATTTCCATATGTCAGTTGCTATCAGTTCCCTGCTTCCTGACGCTCTCCATCATACTATCTTTATCTTTGTTTTTTATCCACTGGGAGAAATAGATAAGTGGATCTGTCAAATCCACACATATTGCACAGTCGTGCCCTGTGATCATGAGATGTGTTTACTGTGTCCTCCCTCTGAAACGTTTCCCCAGTTACTCAGTCTCAGATCAGACTTTCAGGGTGGAACTCATCTCTCTTGACTTCAGACACGAATCCCTGAGCCAACCTCCCATCATCCTGCTTTATAACAGTGGAAGGAAACAGGTGCATGGAGACATGTCTCACCTTGTGCATTTTAGATTCCTAGCTCTGGATGAAACTACTTGAATCTTGCAAGACCCTCTTTCTTTCCACTGACTAGAAGGGTAGCCTGGATAACTAGTTCAACAGCTGATAGCCTTGTTTGAGATGAGACTTACATTTGGCCAGACAGTTCTTTAACTTAGAGTGGAGGAAGCCAAAGGGAATTTCAAATAGGGAGACAGTGAAAACCACAATTCCATCTCTAAACAGAAAAAACCCCAACAGTTTATAGTTAGCAGTACTAAACAACTATCTACTGTTGCATGTTTTTCATGGAATTGACCTTTTTAGGTTGGCAATTTGTATGCTGCACATAAAGTTTCAACAAAATCCAAATCAATAGAGTCTGTAATACTCAAAATGTTCTGCTAGAAAAAGCTTTTACAGTACAGGTTTGGCTTGATGCTTTAGATGTTACAGGTGCCACTCTTTGTGCAGTTTCTGAACACTCAAGATTGGATTTATGGCCCTACAAGCATTGGAGGTGAGGAATCAGAAGAAAAATAAGCACAATGATTCACATGAAAAGCATGTGCCAAATAAAGCCTTGAATCACTTTATGTAGCCTGTCATTCAAACATATTTGACTGTCATCCAAATTGTTGGAATTGTCTTTCTATACAGAAAAAAAAATCTGTTTATTTTTAGGATAATTGGAAAAGCAAAAGATTATCTTCAAATTGATGAATTGGTCAAGTTGTTTTTATAAGCTTAATAATATTTTCCATGGTCCCTCCCTCCTTAACACCTATCTTCATTGCCTAATCATTCACATACTTTATTTTTTTGCATTTGGGTGAGTCATGGAGAGCACATTACGATGACAAATATATCATCTCTTCTTCCTCCTAGTGTTAACTCAGTGGTGTGATTCATGCCATAAACCTATTCTACTCATTCTATCCATTGTTGTTCATAACCTCGACTCTGTTAACATCTCCAGTACTGTTGGAACCACGTGTTTTTACTTAAAAGCTAACATAAAGGTTTGATCTGCTTTACATTTCATAAATTCAGTCTGGCATGTCTTGGTGGGGTTTTTTTTTCCCTATTACATCAGTTAGTCACATTAAATCACAAAGGTTATTGGAAAGCAAGCTGAAGAAACTCACCTTATATATGAAGGGGATATTTTCTTATCTGGTGCTATTTAACTGATTTATCTGAGTTAATTAAATATTGTAAAAGATAGTCAAGAAGCTCTTTATTTCTTTTACAGCATAGGCCACCATTTCAAGTTCATTGGGGACTGCTTTCCAGTGCCATGGTAGAAAATTGATGAGCATGTGGCCCAAACAGCATAATATTTAGGACTTTCTTGCCCAAACCCCAGAGATTGCACCTACATTCCCACCATCCCTGAAACCTGGAGTGTGGACTTTGATTCTTTGATTTCTTGTGAGTAATAACTGAATTTGTAACCGTTCTGAGACTGTAGTGGTCGATGATCCTGACTGAGAGCAATTACGTGTGTGTCACTGCAACATCGTGGAGGTGAGACATAATATTCTAAAGATAGTAAGACATCGTAATGTGTGCTTGTGACTGAATAGCAAGGCAACACAGAATCTTCCTTAAGAGGAAGTTATTGGAAAGTTAAACAAAAAAGCAACACCACATGAGTCGTTTTCTGTGCAACCATTTCAGAAACGGGAGGCTCCATCTTGAAATTAAATCACTGATTCACCAGGTTTGTGGGCTCGGGGGAAGACAGAATGATTAGAAGTCGCTGGTTAATGATGAGGTGGAGAGAAAACAGTGAGGTCTTTTGAATCAAACACAAAAGCACACACATACACTTTGTGGGAGTCTCCAAAAGAAGAAACATAACCTTTTTCGGCTTCCAGCCCTAGAAAAGACAAACAGATGCAGAGGTTTCTTGTAGCTATTGTGGGTGCTTTTTTTTCTCCTGAAAAAAAGGTAAATTCAAATAAAACACTTTGTCCAGCGATTACCAATAACTGGTAGCCTGTCTTTCCATTCAGGCCTGAATTACACACCACATTTATTTGGAAGGGGCTTTGCAGGGAAGTGATGCAGGAGTATGTGCCATGAAGCTGTTAAGAAATGAGGGAAACAAGAAGGGGCAGGTGGCAAGAGGTGTTGGAGGAGACTGGGAAGCTTCCTGAACTGGATTCTCCCTGGTAAAGCTTTATCTGTTGCTAAAATAGGACAAGACCTACTAAATGCAGATCTGCTAAGGTAACCAGACTGAATAGCACTAAACCTTTTCTTGGTCCAACCCTAGACCAGGAAATTGCATGTCAAATTGATGGAGTAAGGTCTTTTTCCCTCATGCAAATGGAAATGTTACTGTTAACTTCAGTGGGTCAAGACACATATTAATTAAATCACCTACTGGGATTTGCACTATAAATGGCTTATTTGACCATGGATCTTTGAACATCTTTGGTAGCCATTTTGTTCATGATATTTCAAGGACAACAAAAATTTTCCATTTTCATGCAAGGATGGAAGTTGGAGTAAGTTTTGACATAAGTCAAATTTCTATGATAAATTTTGTGATTCAACAAGGCAGTGGTGCAGAACTTGAAAAGCTCCATTCCTTGGAAAACTGATTTATAGCATAATGTTGAAGAAAGAGACCAGAACTACCTAAACACTTGCTGTCCTGTACTGTGGTTATCAGCTAAGAACTAGTGTGTGCTCATTACGGAATGGTTACTCATTCTGGTACAGCTTACATACCTGCAGCTAGTCTATTTTTGTCATTTCAGGATGACTACCGCCTGCTTATCCTGGAGAGTGCACCATGCAAAAGCAGCTATTTCCATACCTACGAGCTAAACTGCCCCTGTGACACGTGGCCAGCCTGTTGCACACCCACCCATTCCATGACAAGCTGTGTCTCCATCCGTCCCTCCCCAGGTGGAGATGATATGCAAATCATATGAGGAGTGGCTGAGGGAGCTGGGGATGTTTAGCCTGAAGAAGAGGAGGCTGAGGGGAGACCTTATCACTGCCTGCAACTACTCTAAAGATGGTCTCTTCAGCCAGGTGACAAGGGGAAATGGCATGAAGCTGTGCCAGGGCAGGGTCAGATTAGATGTTAGGAAAAAATTTTCTCTGAAAGAGTTGTCAGGGCCTGGAACAGGCTGCCCAGGGAGGGGGCTGAGTCACCATCCCTGGATGTGTTTAAAAAAGGGTAGATGAAGTACTTAGGGATATGGTTTAACATAGGACAGGAACAGTTGGACTTGACGATCTTAGAGGTCTTTTCCAACCTTGTGATTCTGTGATTCTGTGATTCTCCCACCAGTGTTCTCCCACACATGACCCTGGCTCTTCCAGCACTCAGCCACCGCTCTGCAACAGGTCTGACTGGATCTGACATCTGCCAAAGACTGCCCTTCAGTGGCTGGGCCTGAGATTATAAGCACTGTGACAAAGAAAGACTTCTCACAAGCAAAACATGACTTATTTGTAGGAGCAGAGCACTACACTCAGCGAGAAAAATGTCAAGGTAAGTCGAGACAATGTCTCACTCAAAACCCCTCTGTTTTCTGTGTTACACAAGCTCCTCTGGCCAAGCTCATCTGGTGAAGAAACAAATGGACTGACCTTTTTCATGTACTGCATACTGCACATCAGCACGAGAGGACTTCCTGTTTCTAAAATTGAACTGCCTCATTATTAACAGCCTCATTTACCAGAGACTGAGCTAGCAAATCAGATGCACACAACTTGCCTGTCTGTGCTGCCTCCAAGCTCTGCCTTCCTGCAACATGAACTCTTCCTTCCAAGTTCACTGCACATAATTTAATCTGTAAGTATTTATAGATGGCTGGCTATCTACTTTTATGTGGCTTATTGCATGGAGGATCTGTGGAAGAGTCTTGAAATTATTGTCTCCTGGCTGCTTTGACAGACCATTCCATGAGAAAGGAACATGTAATATTCAAAGAGATAATGAAGTGTCTCCTAAGACCTCTATAATTGATTTTAAAACTGCTGAGAAATCTTCTTGTTTTGTGTTTCATTACATAGAATCACAGAATCACAGACTGGTTTGGGTTAGAAAGGACCTCAAAGATCACCTAGTTCCAAGCCCCCTCCTATGGGCAGGATCACCCTCCCCTAGACCAAGTTGCCCAAAGCCCCATCCAACCTGGCCTTGAGCACTGCCAGGGAGGGGGCAACCACAGCTTCTCAGAGTGAAAAATTTCTTTTTCACCCTCAGAGTGAAAAATTTCTTCCTATTATCTAATCTAAATCTCCTGCCTTCAGTTTAAAGCCATCACCCCTTGTCCACTCGCTACGTGGCCTTTTAAACAGTCTATATCCTGCTTTATTAGTTGGCAACAGATCAATTATTCTATAACGTGCATGCACAGAGTAACCTGGAAAATATTCATAGATGCAGATGAACTTTTTAAAAGTATGGTGTGTGTATACATATATATATGCATATATAAAATATAAATAAATAAACCCTAACTCCTACTTAATTTTGTGTGTTTGAGAATTCAGTACATTAAACATGAATGGCATTATCTAAAGATATAATCTAGGGATTTCTTTTTCATAAAAGCAATGACTATTATCTGGGTTCAGGAAGTAATTTCAATACTTCAGAATATAGGTTTTTGAATATAGAAAAAAATGTGTGGGACAAATATTTGTTGCATCTTGTATTACTTGCAGGGAGTAGTTGCTTTTATTGTGTCATTGCAAATGATATAAACATGGTATTGCTTGCTTGTTGGCATACAGGCTAGAAATATACTTATTATCTATTTAATATATGCCCTTCCTGCTAGATCTTGGTTTTCTGTCCAATGAATTAAAGAGTTACTCTCAGCTTTCAGGCCATGAGTTAAATCTCAGCCCCACAGATGTCAGTAGGAGGGCTGCCATTACACTAATTGGGACCAGGATTTCACTCAATGAGTATTCCTTGGAGAAGATCTTAAATACTGTGTTAAAAATCAAATGAGAGGAATCTCAACTTACAAGTATGTAAGGCATTCATATCTATCCTGATTTAAAATGACTTGGTCAATACCCAGAGGCAGTTAAATTAAGCCTGGTTAGAGCTTTTACTTGCTAAAAATTCAGCAACTCACATCCAGAATAGATTTTGTTTTCACTGAGAGACACAGACTGCAGACATTTAGCCAGTGACATAGCTATGATTTATTTTAGGCCATGTATCAGTGTATAGTAGACGTCTTAAGCTGCCAGTGTCAAAGGCTGGTTGTCTTAGAAGCCCTTCTAATTGTGCTAGGTTATGCATCAAGTTATGCATAATTGTGCACAAGGTTCTGTGGATGGCACAACACACAGGCATTTTTCCTGACAAAACAGATGACTACACTGGCCAAGGATTTCTGTCTTAAAAAGCAACTTGTTTCTCCAGTGACAGCCGATCAGCATCACTCTTTAGCTAAAGAAATTCAACTGCCACTTGACAGCATGAAGATTAGTGACTCCTTAATACACCCAACAACAGCATCTTGAATTTAGAGCTTACATCAAAAATACTACAGCCTATGTGTACTCTGCACAACACTTCACAGATGCTATTCCTCTAACCGTTGGGCTTTCAGATAGAGCAGGAATAAAATAATACAAGCTCTCTACACAAAAGTATGGCCCTGCTATTTTCTGCACAAACTTTTCAACACAAAAGCGAGCCTGGCTCATGGGAGCGGTGAAGAGAGTGTTCAGCTCAGCACCCAGGCTGCGCACAGCCGGCTTTCAGCCAACTTTATTTTCTCCTGGTTGTGGAACCCTGTTGGGTCTGGTGTATAGCAGAGAGTTTAAAGGCTAGAGTAGATGCCAGCAGTCTCAAAAGGGCTATTTTAGTAGCCAGGATTATTGGGGCATAAAGGAACCACAAAGCCCTTGCTCTCCGGCTGCCTCGTGCCAATAGCACGCAGTGAGGGAGCGACAGAAGACACTCAGAGCATGTTTTCGGGGAATCTATTCGCCACCAACTTCTCTGGGATCCCAGACTCACAGAGGTCTGCCCTGATTTACCAGCATGCTGGTGTTAGAGTTTTGGGGAGACAGCTGAAGTGCTGCAGATCGCATTTTAAAGATGTGATGCTGACAAATTAAGTTCAAAGTCTTAGCAGGGCCCTTCCAAGTGGCAGCTCTCCAGGGCTGGACAGTTATAGCAGTAACTTCTATAAATCTTTTCAGAAGCTCCTTGGGCTTCAAATACTTCCAACATTTCGTCATTCCCTTAAACAGGGAAAATTGCCCAATCCCTTTTTGGAGGCCAGCATAATTATACTCTCAGAAAATAATAATAACAACAAAAGAAAAGGTTAAAACCTAGAACTCTAGTTCACACCACGTGGTAGAATTAGTTAATTCTCACAGTAAATACTGGCAAAAATGTTAATACGACGTCTGTCTTAGATGCACTCCTGTAAATTTACATCGATGCAAAGAAGTGCAAAAAGAGCTTTTAAGAGATTTGTTTGGAACTTTTCTTTGTAGCTGGGGAGTAGTTTAATTTCATCTATAAAACCTCTGCCAAGCTGTGTGCATGTCTCGCTGTACAGTGTGCATGTCTTTACTCAAACACGTCCCGAACAAAACCAACTGGACAAAATGTGTTGCTTTACATATACCGACTTTGTCTCCATCAAGTTTGCTTGCTACAGCTATCCCTGTTAATTAGCATTCTGGAATATTTTGGAGGAAATAAATGTGAATGCAAGTGTCCTAGAAGTCTCTCCTGTCTACAGCAATAAAACTGGTCAGATTATAACAGCCAAAAGCTCACAGGACAGCTCAGAAGACAGCATGAGCTATACGCTCATGCAGCTGGATCTCTCCATGAAGGATTCAGATTAAGTAGCACTTGATTAAAAATGAAAACTCTCCAGTGAACTCACATTTTAAAGTAAATCCTCCAATGAAGGTGTCCTTTTTTTCTGTTGTGACTGAAGTCATCATGAAAAAATGCAGCATCCATCCTCACATAATGTGTGTATAACAAAAAAATACCCCAAACCAACCTAAAACCAAAAGGAAGCAAAATAAATCAGATGATACAACAGGGGATAACTTTACATACCTTCAAAAGAAGAAGAGAATCAAACTGATGAAGATTCGAAAAGAAAATGAAAGGAAGCATCAGTCTGGCAAAGTAATCAAGTGTGATGCACTGCATTTGTTCCCTGTTATGTTTCAGACTCTCAGGATACCTTCCCTTGGCCAGGCACCACACTGCCATTCACTCTTAATTTATTTTTTTACACTGGTGTGTGATGAAGATCATCTTAGTGTTCACACAGTGTCTTAATTGAATGAATTCATCTGACACAAAGTCATCTCCATTTCCTACATGAAAGAAAAAAAGCAGCAGAGCTGGTGCCATTTACACCACTGTAATTGAATACTCATCTAAATGAGCCCAGTTTACTTATACCAAGATTTTGGGAAGGTGAAAACCACAGTAAGAGGAGATCAAAGGACGACTGGATGTGAGGGACTTTTCCTAAAGCAGGTTCATAATTTCAGTTTAAGCAACATCTTAAATGCAAAACGTGCCAGAACTGGAGGATGGAGCTGAAGAGGGGGATACCTCTGTGAAGCAGCCGTGGGTGCTGGCCTTGCAGGGAGAAGAGCAGCTGTAGCAAAAAGCAAGGCCAAGCCAGAAGGGATCAAACTGCCTTAAATTTAACAAGCAGTTAATTATATATTGGTGTGGGTTCTGTTGTCAGTGAAGAAATTATATGTGTTCCTATGAAGTAAAACCCATACGTTTAACAAAATCTCAGCATGGGTCGTGTAGCACCTTAAAAACAAAGCCTGTGTTTACAAAAGGAATACTCAGAGAGCCAAGGCGTTAAGGCCTGTGAGGAAAAAGAAGCTTTGCCTGCTACAGCGCTTAAATACTGAATCATTTCCAGTATTCTGTGCCAGACAATCATTAGGATGAATGTTAGTTGTACCAGTATGATCTGATACGTCAAGAGGCAAGCAGGTTTCGTCAGTCATCGTGATCTTATCAGAACACAAAACTGAGTGCCTCTTTTTTGTGTTCAATGCATCATTTCCGAAACTATTTTTCTCATGTTCCATCCCAGATGAACTTTCCTAATCGTTGCCTGCTAATTCCTCGATGCAATTAACATGTCCCACCATAATTCCTTTAGTTCACTACTTGACGCCTGGGAATAAGCCTAGAATTTGTTTAGCTGTTGTTCGAGTAGCCTGGAGGCTATTTCCATCACTAAGAGAGCAAGTCAGTTGCCTAACTTGGGTTCCTGATGCTATTTGAGAAGCTCTGAGGTATCTAAGCCACTCATCAGAGCTGATAACACAAGATCTGTGGGAGTGCTACACCCTTGTCAAGTAGCAGGTAGAGATGAGGGTGGGTGACCTTTGGTTACACAAGATATTGGCATTTGGGTAACTGGATTGAGTCTCAACAGCTCAATCACAATCAATTACTGTGTTGAGGAAGCTTCAGCTTAAATATACACCAATATTTTCATGCCTGTTAACTTTTTGCGGTGCTCTACATCTCTCCTTGTATAATTAAGACATAATTATGTTCTACCTCATCTCTAGCTCTTGTAAAGGAATCTCAAGTGCAGGAAGCTAGAGTAATGTTCAGAAGTAAACTGTTATTTGCACATTTATTCATTTGCATATTAAACATACGCATCATTCAGTTTCTAAACTTGGGTTTCAGTAGCCATAGAAACTGAAGAAGACTAAAAATGTCATCACTTACTTCCTTTTTCACTTACTGATATTGAAAAGAATTCCTGAATCCGCAGTCATGTACTGTATTTCATGCACAAGTGCTTCCCATCTGAGTTTATGTCAAATACTGTATATAACTTAAAACTTTATCAGGTACCTCCTATTTTAGGATTTCATATAAGAGCTGAAGCAACGGTTCAACTGTGGCACTATTTCATTGCACTTTGAAAAAATGTCTTTTCTCAGTGACTCTCTCCACCATATGAGGAGATGTTTTCATACACTGTGCTCCTACTTCACGGTCCTACCAGTCCCACTCCTTGCTAACATACACTCCTTGGCTGCTGCTGAGAACGATGTTTGTGGCAGGAAATAGATGGCAAAGTACTGATGCTAGAAAAAGACTTAGGATGGCAAAGCCGTTCCTATGGCAACTGAGGCCTACAGAAGTACTAGAACATACACGAAACCTTATGTAGGTTTCGAGCATGGCATTTCTGCAGTTGTTGATCATTGTAAAAATACCACATTATACCATTTTTTTTCTGTAAAACTTCCTAGACATACATGAAAATGAATTTTTAGGGACAGACTTCTTTTGATATCATGACTAGTTCATTACTTAATTATGCCTTTGGGATTTCAATTGCCATACCGCATTACTACTCGATTTACAAAATCAAGTGATGTTAGTCATAGATTTTCAAGTAAGTTATCTTAAATAACTTAAGTTTTTAATAAAATGTAATCACCTAGGATTAAAAACCTCCTTTAGTTTTCTTAACAGTTTCATATCAATCTAATTTAAAAATTAACCTCATATGCATTTTCCTCTGTGTGCCGCCTCCACTTTCTGAAACAGTCGTTGCAATAGATCAGAAAGTCCTGGCCTGCTCGAGGAGCCTGACACAAAACTGAGGTCTGCAATTTACACCTGGTGTATGTCCAACTGAGCTCACCTACTCTGCCTGGGGCTGGGTTTGAGGTACTGCATGGCCCTGATACCAGGGTGCAGGCTGGCCCTCCCTCTGGATCCTACCTGGTCCAGTGTGGAGAAAGCAGCGAGAGCAGGGTAATCAGCAGTTCTCTCTGCTGTGAGGTAAGGTCTTCCTTCGCTGACCTGTTGGAGAGGGTTCAGAGGAGGGCCACAAAGATGATTAAAGGGCTGGAGCACCTCCCCTATGAAGAGAGGCTGGGGGAGCTGGGCTTGTTCAGCCTGGAGAAGGCTGCGGGGGGACCTCATTGCAGCCTTCCAGTACCTGAAAGGAGCTTATAAGCAGGAGGGAATTCAACTTTTTAAAAGGGCAGACAGTGGCAGGACAAGGGGGAATGGACTAAAGCTAAAGGCAGGAAGGTTTAGATTAGATATTAGGGGGAAGTTTTTTACAGAAAGAGTGGTGAGGTGCTGGAACAGGCTGCCCAGAGAGGAGGTGGATGCCCTGTCCCTGGAAGTGTTCAAGGCCAGGTTGGATGGGGCCCTGGGCAATCTTGTGTAGATCCAGGCCTGGAGATTGGTGGCCCTGCCTGTGGTAGGGGGGTTGCAACTCTATGATCCCTGGGGTCCTTTCCAACCCATGCCATTCTATGATTCTATGATTCTGTGATTCGCTAACACACTTCCTTGTGTATGTGGCACTCAAATACACAGAAGAATAACTGTATGACCCAGGATGAGGGCGATCAGTCCTTGCTCCAGTGGTAGTAGCTTGTGTCCTACCAGCAGCAACTGTGGATATGGGCTTCCTGTAGATGCATCACCAGTGCCTGCATGCTGCTAGCCTGAAAGTTTGGCCTGTTCCAACTAACCTGTATGTTGACAAAGGTATGTGACTACAGCCCCATGGTCTGGCCATACTGCTGTCTGTCCAGATCCCACTGGCTACCTCCCTGTGAACCATTCAGCAGGGAGCTCAGTGAGCAGTGCTTGTCTTACAGGTCAGGTGAAGGGAATTTTCCACATTAATCCATTTCCAGAAGTGTATTTCCTTCTGCACTCTCATGAGATTTGCTGTTTCCCAACACAATAGATCTTTAGAGTTTCTGTACATCAAGCCTTTGTAATTCATGCAAGTTGAAAAACAAAGTTTCTCTTTCGCTTCAGTTGGTCCCTTATCCCAGGCTGTTTCCACCTCAGTAGTCAACTACTAAAATTTAACATTAAAGTTCTTCCTGGGAAATACAGATGTGAGTCTTGTCAGAAAAAATTAATATTTTTTAAAAAATTAATATTATATTATAATTTTAATGAAATAAAAATTTAATATTATATTATGAAGCAAGGAGCTGCAATGATTTTAAGGTAATAATTATTCAATAGTGTTCTTCTTTCTCAGCCACTGAAGTATTCACCATCAACAGGGTTTCTCAGGCTTTCTCCTCAGACTGCCTTTTATTAATATAATTCAAATATAAGAAAGGAGCAGAACAATCTATTACGTTGCATCACTGTGAAACTTAAGACATATTTCAGGCAGTGTTTCTGTCTGGCCTCCTACTTGGAGGCCTGCAGTCACCTCCAATGTGGTTCAAGAGGCAGTGTAGATACCCTTGTTTACTGACTACCCTGCAGGAAGGGACTTGGTCTTGCACAGAACCTTCCCTGCTTTTGGATATTCTCCTTACAAGGTGTTTTACCGCTATTGTCCTCGGTTACCATGATATGACGCAGAGGAGTGGGCAACCTTCAGAGAGATGTGTCTGGAAATCAAGAAGTAGAAGACACCAATTACCATCCTCTACTGTCAGAAGCACTGCACCAGGAATATATCTTACATAAAATGTAAAAGACTTTAAAAATCAAGGTTTTGTTTTATACCTGTAAAGCAAAAGTGACATCCAGTGGCCTGCAAACCCAGGCAGCTTGTTTGGAGTTCACGTTACAGAAGTACTGCAGAATTTTTCAAAGGCAGTTGCATCATTGCTGACTTCCATGAATTTGCTCTTCAGCAGCCTCTTTTATAAAGATATAAAAATAAAGTCATTGTGCTAGAGCGAACAAATTTGGTTTGAACACATATGGTTCTCAATAACACCAGAGTGAAAAAGAAAACATTTCAAGATTTGTGTATAAGGTCAAGAAGAAGAAATGCTGACTTCACAAGGGTTTGCATACTTCATTCTTGACACTGAACCTATGGAATGCTTTATAATTGTTTTCTAAAATTATATCAATGCAGATGTAGACATTTTATAGGCAATTTTCTAAATGTGAGTAAATAATGAACTTGATAAGAAGTGCCTTCTGGCTAAAGACTTCCCAGACCAATCTGCAAAGAGGTCCTGATTCCAAAACGTGCTGATCATCTCCTAGGTTGTGATAAATGTTCTTCTGCAAGGAGTGAGCCATGCAGCAAATCAACAGTTCTCAGCAAAACTGCAAGGGCCACTCAAATGCAAACACACTGACAGGAGGGAACCTAAACCCCCATGGAAAGGAGTGAAGAGCATCAGCAGCCTGAAACCAGGGCAGGTGGGGAAGCATTAGGCTATGACATTTTGCAAGCCCAAACTATTTTGCAGTGTGCCCTTGACCTGTGAGACTGATTTCAGATGGATAAACCTGCCCATATAACTCTGCTAAAACACCTCTGTACAGAGCTGCTCACGGGGGTATTTTTTCCTATGAAAATATTAGGCATGAGCAGTTTTTGACTGCTGGACGTCTGCCTTTTGGTACTAAAGGCTATCAATACACACAGTAAATCCCAGAATATAAATTGGAGAAGACAGAGGAAAAAATACAACCAAAAGATGGTTGTACACACAGGGAAATGTAAGTAAGTAAGAGATGATAATCAAAAAGACAGGAAGAAGAAGCATTGTAAAAGAGGAAAGCCTACACAGTTGCTTTGTCATCTTTCCTGGCGCAATAACTAGTAACAGGAAGACTATACAAATACCTGCCCAGACTCACCTCTTTCTCTCAGTAAACCAAGGCATGAGGTAGCCACATTTACTCCCATGTTCTCTCTCTCCCTCTTACAGTTCTCTTGTCATCATATTTGAGACAGCCCTAAATCACAGAATCACAGGGTTGGAAAAGACCTTTAAGATCATTGAGTCCAATCATTCCTGTCCTATGCTAAACCATATCCCTGAGTACCTCATCTACCCTTTTTATGAGAAGGCCTGTCTGTACTCAATAACTTTTAAAAACAGTTTAAGAAAGTTAGTAAAAACACTGACTTTTTGAGTTATTTTGAGGGCAAGAAGCTCTAGAATAGACACATTTTGAGCAGTGACAATCTGGATCTGGAAAGACTGCCAGGCAAAAATCACATGAGAGGAGCGTGGTAAGAAAGTGAGAGAAGTCCCTTCAGAGTGGTTGAAGAAATATAAATATCTGAGATCCTCCCAGCTGGTGCCTCTTCAGCAGAAACACTCGACCGCAGACTCCAAGGACTCGGGAAGCAGCTGAAGTGGGGCTAGTGGCACCCCTTCTGAATCTGTGGGCAACGGGAGGCTGAGATTGCCATGGTTCTTTGGCAATTGCCCCTGCACTCACATCTGCTGAACAAGAAGTGCATTTAAGGAGGGATTGGTACATTTCTATTAAAAAATAAATCCTTCACGGTCCCATCTCTATTGACACGGCAGCCAGGCACCTCTGTAACCAACACTTCCACCGATGGATAGTCTTGTTTGGGTTCCTTTCATTTGCAATGCAAAGCTAAAAGAGGAGAGTTTAACTAGGACACAGCCACCAAATCTGGCAGTGTTCCCTTGAATATTTTTCTAAGGATTTTGTCCATATGAGTTCTGAACGCAAATGCCAAATGACATTCAGGAGAAAAAGATTAAGCTGATAAAACTGTGCAGCAGGCTTTTTCTACTGCTTTGGCTGCCCGTGGTACACAAATGACATTACATTTTTTTTCTTGATTAAAGTGAAAGGAAATAGAAGTAGATACTAGCCTTCCTTTTTAATTAAACTGATTAAAAAGGATCATTAGTGTGTCTGTCCTTTTATTTTGTAATTCACTAGCCAAATGGTTTCTCAAAAGAGCTGTGTGCAAGATAGGATATCTCTAATGAGGTAGCGGTTTTTTTTGCAGGTATCTACTCACTTTATCTGGGTGCTTCATTGTTAATAGTCTCCTCTGTCCAGGCAGCTGTGCCTATGACAGCAGAACAACATGTTCCTTCCAGTACAGCGTGTGGAGTTATTTCATGTCCAACCAGAGATAAAATGTAAGCTACTCAAAAGGAACTTCGAAATCACCCTGTAAAAGGAAACTGCAGAGAGACAAGCTGCTGGCAAGAAGAGAGATGAAAGGGTTATGTTAAGGACTTATTGACCATATTTCTCTTTCATCGGGCAGGATTATGCAATCTACCAGGTGCAGAATACTTGCAGTTTCTAAGAGCTGAGCAAGCATTACAGATATGTGTGGAGCGAATACCTTCATTTAAATGACATGCTGGGAAAACAAAGTCATTTTGCTTGGAGGTCAGGATGTGGAGGGAACAGGTGGCAGACACAGATATTCTGGAATAGTTCTTCCATATTTTGGAGTATGCAAGGGAAAAGATTTAATCTGCATTGTTACAGGGGTCAGTGGATATTTCCCTTCCTTATTTAGACATATTTATTGAAAAGGGAGGGAGACCACCTGGTAATATATTTTTAAGCTTAAGTATTCCTGCAGGACAGTGCTTTGGGGAGCTGGAGACTGACCCTGCTGCAGAGTCATTGGAGCAGCAAATGATAGTCCCGAGGGGCTGAAATGGGTTCCTGGGCTGTGAGCAGGCTGGGGGGGGGGGAGGCCTGGGGAGGGGCCAGGGACCCCTAAAATAATGAAACAGTTTGGACTGGGTGCCAAACTTTCAGTTGGCTACATTTAAATGAGGTTAATCCCCCCCAGCAGATGTAGGCTTACTCCGTCTAATGCTTCGGGATGAATTTTATCAGGCGATGTTCTCACTAGCTGATTTGGGAATCTTAAACTTACTAAAGTGCTTGTGTTTTCTTTACCCTAGCCCTTTGTCACTTGGGTGATTTGTGCCGGCCATCTGGTAGCAGATGTCCTTTGCAGAGAGCTCTGCAGCAAGGAGGCATTAAACACTCGCCTTCTCAGCATCATCTGGTCAGATCTCCCCTCCCTTCAGCCCAGCAGACCAAAGCTTTCTCAGCCTTCCTCTTACTCTTAGTGCAATTACAGAAGGATTTCCGGTTGCCCCTAACAGCTACAGCCTTTCTGGCCTTCCCCTCCCTGATAGCTCTCTCACTGTTGCAGCCACGGTGGGGTTTTTATCCTTCTCCTGCAGCCGGCTGGGTAAGAGAGCCTTCTGCAGGGGTGGCCTGCTCTCACATCCTCCCATCTCCCATCTTATTTGTTTCCCTCTGACTTGACTTGTCACCCTCTGGGGCTGGTGAAATCTGTTTATTTTGAGTATCTATTGGCTCACACTGTTCCTCTTTTCAGAAAACAGGGAACTCCACAAGTTCAGAAACAGTCCAGGCTGTCCTCATCGTGATCTTTAAACTTATTGACTAGTTAATCCTGGCAAATTATTTTTCCAAGCACTTAAAGTACTTCATTACCACTCCCATCCTTTGGATGCAGAAGTGCAAAAGCACTCAGAAATAAAAATAAACTCACTTTTGTGTGTTGAAACAGTTGCTCCCTGATGTGTTAGAGGGAGGTCAGAAAAATTTCTTTAATTCTTTTCCAAATGTGAGTTGCACTTGGTAAAACAGACTCACAGTTCAAAGATGGAGGTCACTACAGCTCTCAGGGCTGGCATTCTAACAGAGCAACCTGTTGGGAAGGTGAAAACTGCAGGCAGCTTTTAAAGTTGTCTGGACTTCTTTTTTGGTTTTGTATTTGTTTCCATTGTCTTCAAAACTGTACAATAATATAAATTAAAAGGATCTCACCTGCATTCCAGTGAAACCAGTGGAGATTTTCTTGTACTCAATAATACATTTGAGCCAAGACTGAAATCATAGAGCAAAAAAAGTTAAATCTCAATAATCAAAATTAGGAGGCACAATTTTAATTGTTTATATCCATAATATGATTATGTTTGTGACTACCATCTCTTATTTCATTGCTTTTATAAGAAGCAGAGAGTGTTTTAAAAAAAACCCAACACATTATTAATGATTGTGTGCAGGAATCTTGTAAAATGTAGGCAGTCTGAAATATCCCCCTAAGCCACAAATAATAGTGTGCTAGAATTAGCTTTAGTTTCACTGTCTTCCTGAGTAATTCTCACTACTTTAGAAGCTCGACAAAGAAATAAGAAATTATTATAAGCAACAAATTTCCAAGCTATTTGTGCAATTCTCTACAAGCATAGTTCAGAGCTAGGAAAAGATGAAAAGCAACAGAAGGAGATGACTCTTGTATCTTATTTATTTTCCTCTCTTCACGGGCAAGGTGGAAAATTATGAAAGGTGTTTAGAAGATAAGAGAAAGCAGTATTTTTATCTCCTGCTCTTCATTTTCTCAGTTAAGAAAGAATTACTAGTAAAATATGGACTGACATCCCCAAAACACTGAGCAAAATTTGTGGGAATATTTCAAAGGGCAAAAGCAAGCTTTTCAAAATCAGTATTCTGATGACAATGAAACTGTATTGGTATTTTTATAAAAAGATATTTGAAATTAAAACACTGACCAGAAGCAAAAATTATTTCTAATATGCCACAAACTGCTGGCATTCATGGATGTGCAATGACAGCAACAAGTATGTCCCGCTTTTTACTTGTTCCTTTTGGGGAACACTTTGCAAATGGAATTTGCACCATTCTGGGCAAAGATGATGCAAAGTATGGTCCTGGGATGCCCAAAAAAACCTGTTTTGTCCATCACTGGAGAGAGATGCAGCATTTGTGAAAGGCAAATGAACAGGTTGCTAAGAATTTTGCCCAGAAACCACAAGAGAGATGAAGCCTGTGAGAGGGGTGTGCTTATTTCGACAGATCTTGATTTAAAGCAGAGAGAAGCTGGTGGCTGAGCAGCTCTGCATCGAGGGGAGCTGCGTGTGGTGTGTAGGCATTCCGGCCCCTCCTCCCAGACAAAAGGAGCTTTCATTTAAACCCAGAGGTATTGAGTAACCAGCCTCCCCACAACAGGAGGAACTGAACACAACCATCTCAAGCGAGGCTCCATTAAAGCATGGGAAATTTGCCACGGCCCTGTGATTTATCATTTTAATTGGAATAAGACAGATTGCATCAACGATTACGGAGCGGAGCAGCAAGAAGTGTATGTTTTTCTTTAGCAGCTGTTATTACATGGGATATAGAGAGAGCCATTAAATTAAGGATTTTAATATTACCCTTCACTGCTGATTTAAAAGACTATAATAATTCAGTTTATAATTTTAGTTAATAAATATCATAGCCCACTGGGGTTTTTTTTCCACTGTCTCATAACCTTTGTGGAAATTCCACCTTATTGAGCAGAGATGCAAAAAGATTTAAAGCAGGTTAATATTTCATGGTGGAAGCTGGTTTGCTGTTGACAAGAAGATCTCTAATGATCCACCGTTTCCTAAACTGAAGATCACTATTCCATCCACTGAATGCATACTGATTTCAGAGCAGGCAATGTAAGATTAGGGACCTGGCCATCAGAGGGGAATACACCACTATGTCTGGAAGATAGGTTTTCACTTTAGGACACAGGGAGGTGCATGTATCTCTAAAGGTAATCAAAGAAATACCCAGCAGACATTTCACCTGGAAATGCCCATGATGGTCAGCAGTGGTCAAAAGCCAACCAGAAAGAAAAGAATAAGATGACACTGCCACTGTGATCCAAATCTGAGTGGTGCCATCAGTTTGGGCAAGCAGTGGCAGAAATGTCTTAGAGGTGAGCAACAGATACTGGCCAGCTCCTGTGTGAGAACTTTTCACCTTGGGAAATGTGCAAGCACAAAAGACATGCTGGGGACCTACAAAAAGTCATGGCTGGGATCAAGGTGAATAGAATCGTGGCTCATTATTACTTACCATAACAAACATCCAATTAAATTGGTAAACAGCAAACTGAAACAATTTGTTGTTTGTGTTGTTACTTAATGCAGAAGTTACTGGTCAGTTACCTGCAGAATTTGGACTTAAAAATACAAAGGACTTAAGAAAAATAGGTGAGAGAAATTTATGGTGTGGAGGTCCAAAGCTGCCTATTAAACATGATAGTCCACGTGTAGTTTATATTGGAGGAAGAGCTGATTGCTAGCTGTTCACTGGATAGGTCAGGAAAGGGAGGAAATTTGGTAGTCCATGCCTTTTCTTTTCTTTTGTTTTTTCTAAAGCAATTGTAGTTGGAAATAGGATCCTGGATTGTTTCATTATCTATAGTTGAGTTGAAAATAAGGAGACAAATACGTAGATTTAAACCACTACAGAAAAAGAACATTTGTATTTTCATTACAGTTAAGAGTGTCCACACAACTCAGCTGATAAGCTTTCAGTTTTGAGTGATGAACCATGCCTACTTTTGATTGTCATCTAGTATCCTTCACAGTTGTAGCAGAAGAAAGACTAAATTTTAGTTCTCAAAGCTAAACTTGTTGCCTAGCCCACATTAATAATAAACACATAATCAAGACTAATTCAATGAAAGAAATGGGTTTTGATTAAATAATGTCATTCAGAAATGCCAGACAAATCAAAACATCATTTCCCAGAGTTGTGTTCCCTTCTAGTCCTGGTAGAGATTGAATCTGAGTGTGTAATATATCATAATTAAATCCATTTCTGTTAATCATTTCATCAAAAGCACTCACTGCTAAATAGTAGGCTAAAGGGTAGGATGCTGACAGTTGCTGTCATGGGTTTGCTAAGCAGGAAAGCAGGAAATTGCCAGACCTCCCTTCCTTCACATCTCTCCCATGCACAGGGGACAGAGAAGATGTATCTTTTCCCATGGAAAAAAAAAAACCAAAACAACAGAAAACAAAGAAAATCAACCCAGCTTAAATTCTAAACTACCTCCTACACTTTCCTGGAGGGAAGAGGGGCCCATGAAAGCTGGTTGATGTTCAAGGATGACCTCCCCCAAGCTCAGGAGTGGTGCATCTGAACAAAGAGGAAGTCAGGCAAAAATGCGAGGAGACCTGCATGGCTGAACAAGGAGCAGGGGGTCAAATTCAAACACAAAAAGGAAGCCTACAGAGAGTGGAAGCAGGGGCAGGTAGCCTGTGAGGAAGACAGAGAAACTGTCCGAGCAGCCAGGGACCAGGTTCGGAAGGCTAAAGCCCTGGAGATGTTGTGAGCAACAAGAAAAGCGACTATAGGTACACCATTGATAAAAGGAAGGCTAAGGCAAGTGTGAGCCCTCTCTGGAATAAAACAGGAGACCTTGTTACCTGGGATATGAAGAAGGCTGAGGTACTCGACAACTTTTTTACCTCAGTCTTCACTGTCAAGTGTTCTAGCCACACCACCCAAGTCACAAAAGGCAAAGGCAGGGACTGGGAGAGTGAGGAACTGCCCACTGTAGGAGATCAGGTTTCATAACAGCTAAGGAACCTGAAGGTACACAGGTCCAAAGAACCTGACAAGATGTATCCACAAGTCCTGAGGCAACTGGCGGATGAAGTGGCTAAGCCACTCTTCATCATAGCTGAGAAGTTGTGGCAGTGCAGTGAAGTTCCCACTGACTGGAGAAAGGGGAAACATAACCCCCCATTTTTTAAAAGGGACAAAAGGCAGACCTGGGTAACTATGTGTCAGTCAGTCTCATCTCTGTGCCTGGCAAAATCATGGAGCAGATCTTCCCGGAAACTATGCTCAGGAACATGGAAAGTAAGGAAGATACTGGTGACAGCCAACATGGCTTCACTAAGGGCAAATCGTGCCTGACAAATATGGTGGCCGTCTACAACAGGATAAAAGTGTTGGTGGACAAGGGAAGAGAAACTTGTGTCATCTACCTGAACTTGTGCAAAGGATTTGACACTGCCCCACACAATATCCTTGTCTCTAAATGGGAAAGACGTGGATTTGACAGATGGACTCCTTGGTGGATAAGGAATTGCCTGGATGGTCACACTCAGAGTGGTGGTCAAAAGCTTGATATCCAAGTGGAGACCAGTGAAGAGTGGTCAGTGTCGGGACTGGTGCTGTTTAACATCTTTGTTGGCAACATGGACAGTAGGATGGAGTGCACCCTCAGTCAGTTTGCTGATGACACCAAGCTGTGCAGTGCAGTTGACACACTGGAGGGAAGGGATGCCATCCAGAGGGACATTGACAGGCTTAAGAGGTGGGCTTGTGTGAACTACCTGAATTTCAACAAGCCAAGTGCAAGGTCCTGCACATGAGTTGGGGAAATCCCAAGCAGAGCTACAGGCTAGGCAGAGAATGAATTGATGAGCAGCCCTGAGAAGGACTTGGAAGTGCTGGTGGATGAGAAGATAAATGAGAGCCAGCAATGCGCACTTGCAGCTCAGAAAGCAAACCATGTCCTGGGCTACATCAAAAGAAGAGCAACCAGCAGGTCAAGGGAGGTGATTCTGCCCCTCTGCTATTGTGAGACGCCACGTGGAGTACTGTGTCCAGCTCTGGGTTCCTCAGAACAAGAAAGACATTGAGCTGCTGGAGTGAGCCCAGAGGAGGGCCACAAGGATGATCGGAAGGCTGGAGCACCTCTCCTATGAAGACAGGCTGAGAGAGTTGGGGTTGATCAGCTGCAGAAGAGAAAGCTCTGGGGAGACTTTAGAGTGGCTTTCCAGTACCGGAAGGGGCCTACAGGAAAGCTGGAGAGGGACTATTTACAAGGACATGTACTGACAGGACAAGGAATAATGGGTTTAAACTAAAAAAGAGTAGATTCAGATTAGATATTAGGAAGAAATTCTTCCCTGTGAGGATGGTGAGGCACTGGCACAGGTTGTTCAGAGAAGCTGTGGCTGCCCCCTCCCTGGCAGTGTTCAAGGCCAGGCTGGATGGGGCTTTAGGCAGCCTGGTTTAGTAGAGGGTGGAACCAGTTGGTCATTAAGGTCCCTTCCAACCCAAACCATTCTAGGATTCTATGACTTTCCTGTGACTTAAAACACCAACTGCATCCTGATCAGCTCCTGGCTCCTCACAGTTACCCACTGTCAACTCAGAAATCTGCAGCACATTAAGGAAGCACAATTTGAGGACACCTCAAAATAAAGTGAATTAAAATGAGAATAAATATTGCAATTAATATAGTTTTAATTCAATAAAGCCATTCCTTTTTTTTTTCTTCAGTGCTTTAGCAGCTTCCATTCTGAGATGCCAGAGAAAAAATAAATAAAAAACCCTGACCAGTCAGGGAGATCTTACAATAAAATACAGTGCACACCTTAGTTTGATCATTTATGGTGTTCTCCTCATAACCTAGCTGCAAGCAGCACGAGAGTGTAACGTGTCATTTGAGGAAAAAAGCCAAATAAAAATAAAAATATATCACACCAGTCAATCTCTATTTCAGGAAGTGATGCAAGCAAAGTCCGCAGCAAAGTGTGCCTCCCAGAAATACTCTGCCACCCACAGCATTGTGTAACTTTCCTCTAGCATGAAACACAGTTGGGCTTAGCTACTGTTAGTGCCAGTTAATTGCACCCCATGCAACCTCGCTGAAAGTTGGGAAAACAACAAATGGATGATGTTATTTCCCTCCCATATACAACAGTGGGTCTGACCAAACTCCCGTTACAAAGCCCTAAAACAGCAGAAACCAATCCTTCAGTTCCTGATAGGAAAACTGCCTGCTCCACACCCCACCGAAGTGAACAGGAAGGCTGTTTTGCTTGAGAGGTGTTCACGCTTCGGATCTTCCCTTTCGCACCGCTGGTGCTTCCCTAATTTCAACTCAGTTGGGTTTGTTTTGTTTCCCTTGTTTTCCCTCCCATCAGCTAACTTTCTTTTTGGGTCCTTTCCCATCACAGTTTTCAAAACTGAATAAACAAGGCACAAATCTATGGTCAGGTGACAAAACTCAACACCCGACAGTTACTTTTAGTCAACACTGATGCAACAGTCACAGCTGATAAATGGCTGTATTACATCATTCTTAATTTAGTTTTGCATAGAGAGCATCCCACTGCATTACCTCAAACCTGATACTTTCTACATGGACTATTCCCTGGCAGATTAACAGCTGCCTCAAAATGAGAGCACAAGCAGGGTGGAACTAGAAGATAGCAGATTTGATGTGGCTTATCCTGCTCTCCGGATATTCGGTTGGGTTTCTCAGTTTCCCTGCTCCTGTGAAGCTGCAGCTTCCCACCGCTGCTGCAGAGACAGTTCATGAGCTGGGGTGGTTGTTTTCTGAGCAGGGCTGGTGGCAGGAAGCCACAATCATGCCCGTGTTTATCTCTCCCCATCTCACAGCCCTGACAGAGCGAGTCTATTTGGATAGCAAGAAGCTGTGGTAACTAAGCAGCCTCAAAAATCTAAAAGGGACATTTCCCAGCTACTTGCACTCCTAAGAGTAAGCACAAAACAAATCCTTTATAACAGGACAAGTATATTTTTTAATGTGAATGGAGTGTGTGTTTTGTGGGGTGCAGGTTTTGTGTGGGTGCTCTACTTGCATAATCCTAAACTAAATCTTCCTGCTTTAGCATAAAAAACTCTTCTTCTTCCTAGAGACAATTTTCACTGATGAGGATATTAGCAATAACTTCAAATTCTTGTTACAATCTCTGCATAATTCATCCTGAGGATTTCTGTGGGTAGTTTAGAACTGTCCACAGCCCATGTCCCCTCTTTCTCTAGAAAATAGCTCCCATTTCCTTAGGGAATAACAAAATGCCTGCCTTTATGAAGCAGTCAGATCCACTTAACCCCTTCCTGTCACATTTAACACCTCGCCTCCAGAAGATGTGTTGCAAGCAAATACTGCCAGATAGCTACAGAAAACATTTGAAGGGGTAGGTTTATAATGCAAGATTCAAACCTGGACCTCAGCCTTCCCAAAGGAGGGAGCACTCAGGCCTAGGACTTTGGTTCAAGGTCACCCAAGGAGGGCAGGAGCAGACTTAGAGCAGAGACTGAGACCAGCATTGCTCCTGGACCTGCCTCATGTGCTCAGACCACTTCTGTTATTTTTGTTTTTTAAACAAACAGCACTAGTGACTGCAACAGCCTCCTTGAAAGACTCACTAAATGACCATGAGAATGCTAGTGGTAAAGTTATTCTTCTATTGCCAGGTGGGCTGCCAGAAGCAGCTGTGATTCTGTGATAACAAGCAAAGACAAAATTTTACATCAGCGCTGCTCCTGAAAAGTAAGATTCGATCCTAAAAACATCAGCACAGATTTCAGGGGGTTTTCTGCTCATACATGGCCTACAGGTTTGATAAGATCATGGTCCAATTTTTACTCCTCAAGCACCATTATAAACAATGAAAAGTACACTTTAAAGAGTAAGGGCCTATGCCTGCATTCCTGCAAAGGTAAACTCTGCCTAAACTCTGTGGACACCTCTCCTCCGTACAACCTGTGTCCAGCATAGCTCAACTGGGCCAGAGACAGACGTTCAGCCTCTCTGCATGGCCTGGGGGCTGCTCTGAGGAGGTGTTTGTGCATCCTTAGTTTTCCCAACTGATAGGTGAGATTTCCTGGTGCATTCTGGCACTTCAGGAAAGCAGAGCAGTCATAAAGTTTAATTGCTGAATTAAGCAGGCTTTACAGCTGCTCTGTGTTGCTGGAATGTCACAAAGCAGATTGAATAAACTAGTGGAGCTGGCCTACTTTTTTTTTTTTAATTTCTTTTTGGTTTTTGGTCAGAAAAACATGAAATAAATGGGCTAAAGTAAGCTAAACACAGAGGTGGGTATAGCTTGTACAGGAAGGCATGTGTTTCAGTGCTGTGGTATGAGTTACAAGGAAGAACCCTTATCCCTCCAGTTCTCATTACAAGATGGCAGAGGGAGCCTGGAGTGTGCACAGCCAGGGCTCCATCAGGGCTGAAATGGAGGGGGCTTCCTGTCACTCTCCCAGGGCAGCAGAATGAATGCTGGGCAAAGGCAAAACAAACTGCCCAAAAGCCCCCAAACACATGTAAGCACCAATGATGACTGGCAAATGGAGGAGTCTGACCATTGCTGGGGAGTGGAGTTCAGTGAAGGCCGGGGTAGGTGAGGGCTCAGAGAGCAGCTACGCCTGCAGCTCTGCTGCTCGCCGCCTGCTCGTCCTTTCCCTGGTCCCTTCCGCAGAGCCACAGCTTTACTCCCCACCCACCAATGGCGGGTTCCTGTTTCTTTTCAAGCCTGTTGCTTGTGGGGTGACCCCAGATGCATGTGCCTAAGGAGAGAACAGCAAACACTTTAGGATGGTGGAGGCCTCTAGAGACGATTTCACTACACATAAATACTACGGTTATCTAAACCAGCTGGCATCTGGGTAAGAGTGGCTTCACGTTGAAGAAGGCTGCTTGATTGCTTCCAGGTTAGTATTTTTTTGAATTTAACAAAGCAGTTTGCTGACTATATAAACAATTGGCTAGAGAAGAGCTGTTCAAACTGCCAGCTGCAGCTACCAGAACAGCTGTGGGAGAGACTGAAGCTCACAGAAAGTCACACAGTATCACAGAACGTTAGGAGCTGGAATGGATCTCAAACGATCATCTGGTCCAACCCTCCTGCCAGAGCAGGATCACCTAGACTAAATCACACAGGAATGCATCCAGGTGGGTTTTGAATGTTTCTAGTTCACAATATTTTTATACTAAAATGCCAACCATTCAAGGCAGTAAGCATTCTTCTTGATGAACAGGTAGTATCCTAGACTTGCAGGATTTTTGTGGAAACTGAAAAATCAAAAGGAAAGCCATACTTGCAAAACCAAAATTGCTAAGTAGATCCCATTACCAGTACTGAGCTCAGCCCCTGTGGGATGCTGCCCCTTTGGAGAGGCCCTGCCTGCACTCGGGGCAACCTCAGCTCCTGGCTCATCCCACTTCAAGGAGCAGCCCCCATACTGCTGCTCCCTGACAAAGTCAGCCTGAAAAGCATTGTTTTGGGATCTGCATCAAAGCTTATTACGACATTTTTTCACGCACTACTTTTTGGTTAGTGAAACTAATGTAAATCAGCTGATCTCTCCTTGTTCTTTAGTTAGGGATGTGGAGAGATTAATCTGAATTAGCACAAACATACCTCAGTTTAGCTAGTCCATTATGTAATGATGGGGTTTGAGGTGTGTTTCTTGCCAATGGCAATGGAAAACCTAAGGGAGCTTTAGCATTCACCCCCCATGGCAGCTGGCAGTAATGCTGACCCACTGTGGTCTCCCTTTCCACGTCCCAAGGGCTCTCCCAGCTACACACTTGCTTGGCTTTGCTGGTTCCATACCACCCACATGCACTTAGATCGGCACCAAGTCTGATCCAGGCTTGTCACAGTCCTCTGACAAAGCAGAGACAAAGGGATAAAGGATAAGGAGTGAATTACCGAGGAGGGAAGGGATGGAAGGAATACATATGTGGAGTGGGAAAGGGATGAACAGATCGTTGGCTGAAGAAAACATCTTACTGCAGTTTTTAGAAGGGTCAGAGAAGGCCTTCAGTAAAAAGCCCTTCTACAGGAGCTTGAACAAATGACAGAGCTGTGAAGGTCACTTTAAGTGAACTGATTTAAAATCTAGCTCAAATTAGAAGGGCTGGAGGTCTGATCACTAGATAGTTATGCAACAGTCACATGTGAAATCATCGGTTGGTCATTACAGTGTAGTTCAAGTGGTGTGAGCTGGCACTGTGAAAGGTGTAAGCCCTCTGTTCGACCTAAACCCTCTGCCTAGTCATTCCTCTGAGGAATTAATGCAGGAATAGCAGAAAGACAGTGCATTTTGAGACTACTTTCTCACTGTCAGAACAGCTCATAAAGTGGATATTTTGGAAAGAATAACTACATGTATGTTTTTTGGACCAGAGCTACCTATTGAACAGTTGTCACGTTGTTACTTAGGGACAGATGCCATTGGTATAAAGCTACAGCTTCCAAATGGCCCCATATTGCAAGCAATCAATAAAGGCACTGAATTAGAATTACATCAGGAAGACTGACAGCTTCTGATGCTGAAGGCAAGGGCTTGGTGCATGTTCAGTCAGAACTACTGGTTAGCTTGCTTAGCTCTCTGTATTCAGAGAGTTTGATAATTACATAGAGGAAATTCATGCATGTACAAGCTGACATAAGAGAGTCAAGATGTTTTTTTTTTTTCTTTTTCCACAAATGATGGTTTAACTCTGTACTGTTGAAATGCAAGCATCCCGTCAAGCTCATGTGAGACAGATACAACTAACTGCAAAAAATTACATTAAAAATGATAAATCACTGTATTGCATTTTAATATTTTACTGAAGCGTGATTAAAATTATTTCTATTTCACATGAACTGTGTGAATGACATTTAAAAATAAATTCAATATGGAAAACCTCAAGTGTTCTATTATTTTAATTTAAAAAGGTATAAACACCAAATACATTAAAATCCAACTTCAACAGATTTCAAACCTCATACCATCTATGAATAAAAAAATTATTTATACCAGTTCCATATGATGTCGCAAAAATACATAATTATCATGAAACTGATTAGGGGATGAAGGAAGATTGTGAAAAGTTATGCTGAGGGCTTGCTTATCCATTTAAAATCACAGAATCGTAGGGGTTGGAAGGGACCTCAAGAGATCATCGGGTCCAACCCCCCTGGCCAAAGCAGGTTCCCTAGCTCATATTGCACAGGTAGGTGCCCAGTAGGGTCTTGAATATCTCCAGAGAAGGAGACTCCACCACCTCCCTGGGCAGCCTGTCCCAGGGCTCTGTCACCCTCACTGTGTAAAAGTTCCTCCGTATGTTGGTGCGGAACTTCCTGTGCTCCAGTTTACAACCATTGCCCCTTGTCCTGTCCCCACAGACCACTGAAAAGGGGCTGGCCATTTCCCCTTAAAATGTAGCTGCCTGTGGAATGGAATTACTTGGTAGAGATTACATGGGACTTTTTTGTCAAAATACTTTAATTCTTAAAATAAACAAGTAGCAACAGAGTCCAGAATGCACAATAAACAGACTTGAAGAGCTTTTAACTCCAATCTAAAAAAAAAAAATAAAATAAAAAAAACAAAGGAGGGAGGAGGGGAAGAAAAAGCATGTATATAAGAATAACAGTTCAGAGTATCTTCACATACAATGGAATAAATTCTTTCAGTCCTTAATACCACATTTGTCCCAGGCACAAGCCTGGCCTGTCTGTGAGATACTGGACATGTTTGCTTTCAGCCCCTACCAAATAGCAGATTTACTAGAACAGAGAGTGTTACTCCCCTTGATACAGAGACCATGCTAGATGGAGAAAAACAAATGTTCCAAAGGCAGCCAGCGATAATGAAGAGAAGTCCTATTTTCAAAAGTTACAGTTACTCTAAAAAGTCTAATCTAATTAACTTTCAATTAGATACAGACTATGAATCTGTGTCATTCTGCAAGCAGACCTCAGGCTCCTAAGTTACTTAAAGACAGAGGTTTTGTATTCCTTTGGGACTCAGGCACCTAAATGCCACATACATTTTAAACCTTTTTGAAACCTGGGGTTCATTTCCCATCTAACTGCTGATTCCTGTGTGGTACAAAAGCACCAGAGTTTGTATTTCCATATTTATGCTACTCCCCAAACTCCTTCATTTGACAAGACTTTGCAAGCCTGCATCAACAGTATCTTTGATTGTGTAAGACTACAGGTGACTATCACAGAACCACTTAGATTGAAAAAGACCATTAAGATCATCAAGTCCAACCATTAACCTGGCAGTGCCAAGTTCACCACCAGACCACGTCCCTGAGCACCGTATATATGCATCTTTTAAACACATCCAGTGATGGTGACTCAACCAGTTCCCTGGGCAGCCTGTTCCAGTGCTTGACAACCCTTTTGGTGAAGAAATTTTTCCTAATATTCAATCTAAACCTCCCCTGGAACAACTTGAGGCCATCCCTTGTTAATTGGGAGAAGAGATGGACACCCGCCTGCATACAACCTCTTTTCATGTAGTTCTAGAGAACCGAAAGGTCTCCCCTCAGCCTCCTCTTCTCTAGGCTAAACAGCCCCAGCTCCCTCAGCCGCTCCTCATAGGATTTGCCCTCCAGCCCCTTCACCAGCCTGGTTGCCCTTCTCTGGACACGATCCAGCACCTCAGTGTCTTTCTTGTAGTGAGGGACAGTATCTGAGATGCAGTGATGATCACTATGGGAGGAAAACTGTTCACTGTTCTGAGTAGTATCTTTGTTTGATGCTGTATGGTTGATACGTATTTTTATTCCTCATTAAGAAAACATGCCAAACTCAGGGATTCCCATGGAGGCCAAAGCAGCACCTGACCTACAGAACTGAAACAACATCCAAGGTGCCTGTTAGATTGCAAAGGGTCATGTACAAGCCTGCATATCTCACACTGTGAGAGGTGTCTTGCTTTGGCAAGGCATTATTGTTTCTCCAGTGTCCATCCAATGCCTTTATTCAATAACTAGAGGAAAACTCTACTTCGATTCTTCTAGAGTTTGAAATGCATATAGGTCTCCTATTCCATAGGGGCACTATAATTTCTGTGTTGATATGCTCAGGGTTTTTTGTTTTGTTTTTTTTTTCAGTGCAGTTTTTCATATTGAGACACTGTACTTTTTCCTTTTGATTGCTGTGAAATTAAATAAGTAATTTTGATTTTAAAAAATACATGCTTTCCTTTTGTTGTAGTTCATAGATGCAATGTTAGTGCCATCATTTCTAGGGTATTTATTTTGGAAAGATAATACTTTGCAGGAAAAACTGTGAGGGGATCTTTCTGATGTTTAGCTCAGTCTGACACTTTCGCAACCAGCTGCTCTATATTTCCTGAATCTCCATAGCTCTACTGAGCTGTTGTAGCCTTTAAAGAACACTTTTATAAAACCAACAGCTGAACAAGAGTTTTGGGTACGATGAAATCTTCAGCAAAGCTGAAATTTGGAAGGAATGGAAATAGCAAGAGAGTCCAGAACAGGTTTCTGTTGAATTTGTGCTTACAGTTTAGGTAGAATTCTTCATAAGGAATGATTGATAAAAGTTCATGCACTTTTTTTTTTTTTTTTAAACTACACTAAGAGTCACCAAAGCAATTTTTTTGCTTCTTAATCTGCTAATCACAATATATGTGTAAGCCACACCTATGTTAAGATTGTGGAAATACTTTCCTGAAATACTTTTTTCTATGATCAGCAAAAAGCTATCAGTAGCACCATCAGAAAAGTAGAACCCTAAACAAACCCAACCAAAAACCCAAACCCTAGAACAACCAATACATGGGTCAAAAGCTCCTGTGAAATTATGACATAAACACTCAAAAGAAGTTGTGTAAGACATTCAGAAGCTGCTATGACTGCTGTGTTGCTGAAGGCCACTGCCTGAGCAGTAGAACTGGTGGTAAGGTTTTTAGTCTAAGATGTCAGCTTTGCATTGCATTGAAATAACCTGGAATCCACCTACTGTTTGCTAGTCTGCCAGAGAACTGACCCCCACGGGCAGGCCAACAGCTTCCTGGAGTAGCTAAAGGACAGCCAGGTGAATACAGATTACAACTCACAAAACAGGGCATTTCAAGAGACCTTGGGATTTCAACAGGTTTTGATGAAGCAGCTTTTAAAAGAGAAGGAAAAGTCAGTATGCATATACATTATAGTCTAGACAAATGTACTTTCTGGGCTTGCAGTAAAACTAAAACCAAAAGACTACAAGGTCAGTGTGATTAACTTCATAGGTACTAACACGGAAAGGTAGTTCCCAGCTGAAACCCATCAGTAACAGTCTATACCCTCTCTTACTTTCCTCTATTTGATCAACTCCCACGTTACAAAAGGGCTGGCATTGGCTCTATCAGACCTTGGGGAAGCTTCTAGCAGCTTCTCACAGAAGCCACCTCTGCAGCCCCTCCACCACTACCAAAAACTTGCCATGCAAACACAAGAGTCTTACTTAGACTAAACTTTTCTGAGCAAGGACTGCATCCTCCCATGCAATTTTATGACATGTAACAAAAGTTGCTCATAATCCTCACTGAAGCCTTTGGATGCTACTGCAGCTCAAAGAAGAAACACCAGGTACAATAACAGCCAGCAAGTGTCCCAGTGGTGTAATTACAGTATTCCTAAAGGACAATGCACTGCTTGATGAGACTCACATTTGCAGGAATGTTCCAGTCCATCACCATTGGACACATACACAATTCTTGTACTTGGTGTGTGAAACCTTCTCCCAGAGAACAAAGTACCTCACTAAACGTGAACTTTGTCTGCATAAATAAAACCATCTGGTTTGCTGTCTAACCATCTGGTTTGTCTAAAGTTTATAGTCTCCTGAGTGTTATTCACAGGCCCACATATGATCAAGCCTCCACAGACATTTTTATTTGGTAAAAGCTTTCCCACAGCAGGTTTTTTTTTCCCCTATTTGTTTTTGATCTTGTAAAAAATGTCATTTTAATACGTGTGTTGTAATACTGCATGTGTTTGTGTTTCTGTGAACTGTGTGTAGATCTCCTAGTGGGTAGATATTATGGGCTAGATTCTCTTGGGAACAGTGGAAGGAAGAACTACAAAACAGCCATTTGGAGATACCAGATCTGGTGACTTCTTCACCGCTGTCCCTAACAAAGGGCTAGGTGAGGATGGACAGCTTGCTTCAGAATGCATCAGCTATTCACATGTAACAAGGCAGTGAGGAGTAACCTCTGTCACGTTCAAGAGCTACAGCAGGTAACAGGTAACAACCACTTTGTCCTACATCAGACAGGGACTCTGCTGGCTTTAACAATTCCATGATTCCTGGCAAGATGCAGCGTCCAGAAAACCCAGCTGAACTCAGCCCTGTGTGAATAAAATGTATTGTTATTTTCCCTTGATGCTACAAGCTGGACAGTCACTACATTTCTGCTCGCCCTCTCTGCTTCATAAACATAAGATTTTCCACCCAGAGCCCTTACAAAGCCTTTGCCAAAAGGGGTCATTCTCCTTCAGAGTTCAACTGCTCCAGTTTCTGGAGAAAATGTCTCCGTTCTCTGCTAGGTTGGTCAGTACACAACAGTTCATGAGCTCTGATGCTTCTGCCTTATCTGCCCTCTTAGCACAGGCAATGGAAAATGTTTCACTTGAAACAACAAACATACTCAAAATCAGACATAGACATGACCTCAGTAGGGATTAATAGGACTTCACAGAAACCTACCTCTTTCTGCTCTAAACCACGCCTGATGCTTCAGCAAATCAAGCACGTGCAATAGTTGTCTGTTTCTGCAGTCAGCAACAATCATCACACCTCTTCATCTACTTACAGGATAGGAACTTTCTGTGTGTATGACAGCAAAAGTGCTATTTAAAGAGAAACGTAGACCTACAGGTCACAGAGTGTGGTATTGTGTTTGTAATCTGGACATAACTAAACCAACTAACTGGGTCAAAAAGCCTTTCTTTTAAAGATGTGCAAAATAGATGTCTGTTTCTGTGGTCACTCTTCCCCCAAATTTCTTGATCACAGAGAAGCAGAAAGGATCCGGACAGGCCTGTGGGAGCTAAGACCCAGGACGACAACTCTCTCTGCGGAAGAGTTGAGAGAGGGCAGCTGGATCCCACTGGACCCTGCTGTGTTTAGTTTCTAAAAAAGGGAACTAAACCAAGCAGCAGCCTCCAGGGGCAGCAAAATACAGCAGGAAGCTTGGAGATGCTGTTCTGTTCTAAAAAAAAAATAAATCATTTCACGTGCATGAATCTATTTACTTGTTAGCTTATTTGTGTAGCTTGGAGGTACAGGGTTGCTGCCTGGTTGGCTTCCTACAGCTTTTATTCCTGTTGCCATATGAAAGTGTGAGTGCATGAGCTCACGCACGTGTAATTAAGAGCAGCTTCTCTGGACGCTCAGAAGAGTTTTAAGAAATTCTAATTTATTGCCAATAAATTTCACTAAAGCCTTGTATGCTGCAAGAGAGGTCAAATCAATTCCAAATTCAAGTTCTAGATTCTTAGATTCTATGCTTTAATATATGGTGAGGTTCTAATGAGCAGTTAATTAACTATCACTTTTCCAGCTAAACTATGTTAATGATAATATGAATTTCCAGGCATTGCAAATAGGATACATGTTGTAAATTTAAGTCACATTTTTCAAATTCAAGCAACAAGCCAGGTAACAGAGCTAAAACGCTGAGCCTTAATGTCTGTCTATATGCTCAGATCCAAGATGTGTTTCGTATTTCTTCTGTTTATTGTACTGGAAGAGCTATTCTATTCATTAAAAGCTAAAATCAAAACAATCACCCATTGTGATTTTCCCCAAGTGGCAATGCTAGCAGGGGGTAAGCCTCTTGTATCGCTAATACTTTATGTGCATTGAATTTCAGTGTGCACATGCCAGCCACTGTGTCAATTTCTAGATTACAAATTGGTGCTTTCAATCTCAATGTGACATTAACATTTATAATCTGCAAATGGGAGTCACTATTCACACTGATCAAGATAATCCATATAGATTAATCCCAGGTCTTATGTTATAGATCTTCCTTAGAGAAGAATAATTAAACAAAAAAATCCTGTTTTAGATTTAAATATTTTGTTAGGAAAAATATCTATTACTATGAAAATCTTGTGTGATCCTCGTTTGTTTTCAGAACATACTTCCAAGAGCTGGGAAGATTTGTTTTCCTGGCATGCATCAAACATTTTTCCATTGGTCACAGCATTCTTGCACTAATTGAGTTTTGAAAACTCTTCAGCTGCTGCCTGGATGAATTTGATCTGTGAAAAGCAAGCATCAGAAATAACAGGGTCCATTAGCTAATTACACTTTATCACCAAACACGCATCAGTTGCAAAGTGTAATATGAGAACTGTGTTCTGGCATCCCAGATCTTTCAGATTGTATGAGCTACCATAGAAGAAGCACGTCTTCTTTCCTGAAATGCTTTATGCTTCTCAGTGAAGGAATCCACTGATTTTCAAAACATATAAATCTGTACATGGCAGAAGCCTTCTGAAGCATATAGAGATGATTGTGCTCCCTGAAATAAAAACTTCAGGGAATACGATTTATTTGTCATGCATGAAATATGAACAAATCTTTTCCCTGGTTAAAATTATCCCCTCTGCTAAAAAAAACAAAACCCAAACAAACAAATAAAAAAATCCTACAATATATAACACAACTGCAAACTGGGGCATTGTGGTAGAAAGCATGGATATTTTTAATGTTGCTACATTACAGACTATGAAGCATAAAGACTTCTTTGTATTTCCCCACGATGTTCCTTTTGTTTTCTATAACAACATAGATATTAGTAACTGACCACATTTTGCTATAGCTCTCACCTCTCTATCAAGGTTTCCGCTATGAGAACGATAATCTTGCTAATTCTCACACTATTTTTCCATGGAGAGCATTTTCCCTGCTTCTAATAGGAGGAAACTTAAAGTCACATTACAGCTGGCCTTGTTAACATATTGACCTTGACTCTTTGTTGCCTTACACTCTCAGTAGCTACATACTTCTGTGCTAAGTGGAAGCTAAAATTCCCTTCTCTTGGAATGTTTAACTTTTGAACTTACATGTGCATTTGATTTGAAAGATTACAATGTCCAAGCAGAGAACCAACCTCATGATTTCACATGGAAATCCAGGCACTTGTCATTTTTAAATTCCAAACTACGTAAAACCCCAGGAAAAAGCCCCACTATGAAAACACGTAAGTAGCAAAACTCTGCAATAGATTTGACTCTGGCAGAGGGATGCCAAATAAAATCTGTTAGCATGGAAGTAACAGCTAAGAATACATTTAAAATTCACTGATTGCACGACATCAGGCTGGCAGTATTGGTGGGCAGCGGACAGACACACAGGTTGTGTACTGCACTACCACATGCTCCATGCTGGCAAATTTCCAAAGGAACATAAACTGCTGCTCTGCTTAGACCCAGCTCACTGACCCTGCTCAGTCCCCTTGTCCCATCTCCTGCCATTCCTGGCCTTCCCACCTCCTCCCCATGGGGCCACATTACCCACTCCGGTTGCAAAGGGAGGCAACATTTGAGGAGAAGGTTGGAGCCGTTCCCCTGTAGCGCCGTGTGTACCCTCCTGCCGTACCCAAACTGCTCCCAGCAAACCGTCAGAGCAGCAGCGCATGTGCCGGCTCTGTGGGAGGACAGCAGGTCGCAGCAGCACCTTACATCACAGCCTCCAGTGAGGTCAAAGCAGCGCCAGCGGAGCAGCGCAGGCGGCGAGAGACTCTCCATCCCTTAAAGCCTCACTGAACACCCGTGTACAAGATGTACCAGCTGCAAGATACTTGTACCTACAGGTACACAAGAGATCATGCTGTTAGCATGATACAGTGTCACCGTGAAATCAAGGACTTGAGTCAAATCCAAACATAAAATACTAAAAACCTGCCTGCTTTCTCCTGAAAAACTCTTTCTGCTAAGAGCAGTTTACCAGCAAATATGCCTTAATTTATCTGGGGCTAGTTACTCACTGTTTTGCATGCTGTGTAAACTCTTCACACTGGTGCAAAGCTAAGGTTGTAATAAAAGGCTGCCCAACAAGTGCCTTACATTCCACAGGTCCAATCATTTTAAAGCAAAATATAAAAAGGAAGCCAACATAAGAGTCTGTAGGCAGTGCTTGGAGATTCTTACAGATTCTTTTTGAAATCAGAGATACATTACCATTTTAAAGTATTCTGTGCTTGGTAAAACTACACAGGGATATTGTCAGTGCTTGAACTTTCTTAAAAGTACAGTATCTTACCTGAAGGGGGTTTTTTTCTTTAATTTCTTCTGTATACAGTGATATTTACAATCTAATTCTCTGTTCCCATGTTACAGCCTAATTTCAGTGATAGGTGGTTTCTAAATGCCTTTTAGCTCGCTCGGATTTTTATGCTAGAAAGCAAACTAACAGCACAAGGCTTTTACCTTCATCTTGCAGGCAACACTAACCATGTTGGTTATCTTATTTTACTAACAGGAAACAGGAAGATACATATCTGTAAGCATGTTACTGTTTTTTAACAGGTTGTTTAGGATGAATGCTTTCAGTTCCAGGAAAGAGCACACAGCACATGAACGACCAACCAAATGAGGATGACTTCTTAGGAACCTATGAAAGCATGCTCCCAAAACGTAAGCTTTATATAGGCAGACATTTGAAAATCCCTATTTAACGGTGTACTTGGTATTAAAACTCAGGTCTTCGTTAGTGATCTCAAATAATGCCCACAAAAGAAACAGATTTGCTTTATTTTCTTTTTAAAATGCCCTGAAAGCCCAAAACTTGGATCCTAATGGAATCTAGCCTTTGGGTTGATCATCAGTCCTGGTTGAATCTTTTTGTCTAACTGGTTTAATCTTTTCTCTTTCTCACCTAAAGTTTTTTTTTTAAATATTGAGTATTTCAGCTCCTGCAGCTGCATTAAATTTGCAAGTAAAAGATCTCTCTTATACACAACTACCTATTTTCACCAGATACGCACAAGCTAAATTGGTTTTGAAATGTCCATCCTTCTGTGGAAACTAACTGAAACTGGCCAAAGAGCTGGCAACCATCTCCTTTTCCCTGATGATGGAGAAAGCATGGATGACAGATATGTGTGACTGCATAAACACTGTCCCTTAGGAAACAGCCTTAAAAAAAAAAAAAAAAAAAAAATCACTTTTCAGGTCACATGTTAACGCTTTGTACAATTGGGCGTTTGAGATGTGCTAAGTCTTACACATTCTGCACAGTGCTATTCACTTGAATAGAACTAATCACTCAAATTGCATAAAGCTAAGTGCTTGTTTAAATCCTCACATGACTGATGACTAATGTTCAGTATTTAAAATCCTGTCCAAAGACAAAAGAACTGATTGTTTCATTTCAGCAGTCAACTTTCTAATTAATCATCGTCATTTAAACCTCTATCGTTTAAAATATCAAAGAAGCATGACCTTGCTTCATCCACAGACTCTGCTTCTGTCCTTCTGGAAAATTTTGCATATTAAATACCAAGGCTTAGAAGTAAAATTTTAGTCTGAAAGTGACTTAGATTCCATGTTTTATGACAGACACTAAACGAGGAAAACAGAGATGAAAGCTCAAGTTGATGGTGCTCCATGGATGCCATGAATGTAAGGAAAACTCCTTGACTTGATCTTAAACATAATGGTCATTATTTCAGTGGATGTAAAGAACTGCCTGAATATGCCTCAGCATACAGTGTTAGAACAGAATACAGATCTTCTGCAGTAGTTTACTAAAGTTTAAAACCGAAAAAGCTATGTAATCTGTATTTCTGCATCTCAAGGAGGTCCATAGAGTGACTGTAAGCCTTTCACAGAACCATAGAATGCATTAGGTTGGAAGGGACCTTTAGAGGTCATCTAGCCCACCCCCCTGCAGTAAGCAGGGACACCTTCACTAGATCAGGTTGCTCAGAGCCCCATCAAGCCTGACCTTGAGTATCTCCAGGGACGGAGCCTCCACTGCCTCTCTGGGCAACCTGTTCCAGTGATCCACCACCCTCATATTGAAGAGCTTTTTCTTAATATCCAACCTAAATCTACCCTTTTCAAGTTTAAAACCACTACTCATCTTGGTGCTACATGCCCTCGTGAGCAGTTCTTCCACAGCTTTCTTATAGGCACCTTTCAGGTACTGGAAGGCCTCAGAGCCTTCTCTTCTCCAAGCTGAACAAGCCCAACTCCCTCAGCCTGTCTTCACAGGAAAGGTGCTCCAGCCCTTTGGTAATTTTTTGTGACCCTTCTCTGGACACGCTCCAACAGGTCCACATCCTTCTTGTGCTGAGGGCTCGAAAGCTGGACACAGTACTCCAGGTGAGGTCTCACCAGAGCAGGGGGGCAGAATCACCTATCTTGATTTGCTAGCTACACTTCTTTTGATGCAGCCCAGGATGTGTTTGGCCTTCTGGGCTGCAGATCCATGCTAGTGGCTCATGTCCAAAAGCTTTCAGGGAAGGGGCCATTTTGTTCCCTTTATGCCAGAAGCCCAGCTGGGTTTTGCTTGTGACTGGGATACCCAACAGTCGGTGTGCCACGGTGCCAGCACTAGATGCTTAACAACTGAAGAAAATGCCCCTCGAAGGCTGCGCATCCTCTCTATCCCTCTCAGCCAGTCCTTCCAGCTGCTGTAATCCCGGCCAGAGTTCGGGCAGTGAGCGACCTCCCTCAAGCCAACCTCCCCCGTCAGAGCTCGGGCAGCGCCTCTCCCGGGCCGCTCACCTGGCGGCGGCGGCCGGCAGCGCTCGGCCTCCTCCGGGAGGCGCCCGGGCTCCCTGCGGGGGAAGAGGCAGCCGCGGCCTGCCGCCGAGGGGCGGGACACCCCCGGCGGGCAGAGCCGAGGGCAGCTAGCTGCGTTAAGCCCGCAGAGGGAGGGGGGCAACTCTTACCGGCTCTACCGGGACTCCGTCCCTCTACACCAGGAGAAGAGCCGGGTGGCTCTGTGTGCGGCGAAGCTGTCTTTAAAAAATAACTAAGTAACAGAACTGAGTGAACCGCGGGAGAGGGAAAAGGCGGCACGATCCCGCACCGAGACCGAAGCGGAGAGCCTCGCGTAAGCCCTGCCCGGCCCGCTTAACGCCCACCCCGCCCCAGCGAATACAGAGCCCCTCTGCCCGGCCGCCCGCGGCGCCTGGGGTTGCGCCTGCCGCCTCTCGCTGGCAGACAGGCGCAGCCCCTCCAGAAGGAGCCGGAGAAACAGGTGCCTGCTTCGCTAGTGGGCCACCCTTCCTCCCCTCCCCGGGGCGCCGCACGGAGGCTTCGGCCACAGGGGCCGGCGGGCAGCAGGTAACTGACCGAGCTGCTCAGCCCGCCTCCCCTCCCCGTTCCGTGTTGCCGCAAAGCGCGGCCGGGTGAAGGCGGGGCGGATGGGCGCTCTGTCGTGCTACCGGAAGACGGCGTTGTGCTTTGTGGCCCGGCTGCCCCTGAGAAGAGGCTGGGAAACCCCGTTCGGTCTTTTCCCGGTGCCGCCGCTGAAGAAAGGGTGAGTGTTCAGGGAGCTCCTGTCTCCGCCGCCTCCCCCCTTCGCGCCCTCTCCCCCGGCAGCGCTAACGCTGCCTCCCCGTCTCTTGCAGGAGGAGTCATGCCAGCCAAGGGCCCCCTGCAGAGCGTCCAGGTCTTCGGACGGAAGGTGAGGCTGGGCCGCCGCGGCCCGCTCCTTCTCCTCCTCACGTTCGGGCTGGGCCGCACCCTGCGACCTTACGCGCTCGGGGTTCTTTGGCCGTAACTCGGGAGCAGCGAAGCCGGGTCCTCGCCAGGGCCGTGTGCCGGGGCTGGTGCGCGGGAGGGCCCGCGGTGGCGAGGCCTGCTCGGCAGCCCACGTGTCCCGCTCCGTTGGTGCTGGAGCGCGCCCTGACCCCGGGGCGGGAGGGGGCCAGGCTTTGTCGCTTAAGGAGCTGGTCCAGGTCCTCTGCGACGGATTTGCGTTCTTCTCGGGAGCGGCCTCAGCTGTCGTCCCCAGGCCATCGGGGCCTGTCTCGTCATTACCGGTGTCCGTAGAGCCATGTTATGCGGCGGTGGTGGTAAGATACTGCTCACACTGCTGGGATTCAGTGGCTTGAATAGTTCTAGGTAACAGGTTCTTCTGGAGAAATAAGCCATAAAAATGTGTGCCAGAACGAAGAGAGTGTATTTTCTTAATTTACAAGTAAAAAGTAGTGTTTATAACTAAAGTAAATATAAGTTTTCTAAGATGGTGCCTTAATGCTGTGGCTCTATACCTGGAAATGTAACGAGTGGTACTGCTTTGCTTAGTGTGGGATGTTAGTCTTGGAGCATAAAAATTTAGATTGCTAAATAAAAATTATGTTCTATGCTCTTACTGGAAAAAAGGTAAATAATGCTGTACTAATGCGTTTGGATTTTTAGAAAACAGCAACTGCTGTTGCTCACTGCAAGAGAGGAAATGGCCTTATTAAAGTGAATGGAAGACCTCTGGAAATGATTGAGCCCAGAACTCTGCAGTATAAAGTAAGCATCCATCCAGCCTTTCTTTTTTCCCCCAAAGATACTAAAATACTTTTATAAGCATAATTGTTTGGGGGTGGAGATGAATTGCTTCCCTTACTGACACTACTAGATTTTTGGTTGTCTGTTACCTGATTACCTGAAATGCAGATCATAAGAATTCAGAAAACTTTGCTTCTATGATTGCCTTGTGGAGAAGGGTCAGCTTTTTGATTAATTTGTGTCTATTAATGTAATTATATGAAGTATTTACAGCACTATACATCTATTTTTTTTTTTTTTAGTTGGAGTGGGTGACTTAAACCCTTTCCAAAAGATTGTATAGAAATTAATGAAATAGCTCTTTGGGTACTGATGAGGGAATCTAAAGATGACTAGATAACTATAAAGTGTAGATAACAGTGGAGAAAACCACCTACATGAATTACTTTAGATACTCACTTTTTTAAACTTGTTTTATTTTTCTTGTATTATGTCAGACATGTAGTTATGGCATTTTACTTAAGCTATTCTCTTGCTTTTAATTCCCATGTGCAGTGTATGCTTCATTATTCAGATTTCTGAAGTGTTAAAAAATAAATTCAAGACTTCAGTACATTTATTTCATAACAGCACTGGTAGGTGTTGGTTCTTAAGAAGTGTCTGTAATTTGCATGAGACCTGTGAAATCAAGGCCCTATTTTTCAGAACATTTAAGCACTTCACATCTGGTAAACCTACAAGCTCTCATCTTTGTTGTTTCTGATCACTAATTAATTTTCTTTCTGTGTACTTTTTTTTTACACCCCCCCCCCCAGCTGCTTGAACCTGTCCTCCTCTTGGGGAAGGAACGGTTTGCTGGTGTTGACATCAGAGTCCGTGTAAAGGGCGGTGGCCACGTAGCACAAATCTATGGTAAGGTTTTTGGTGGGATCTCTGGGGTGGGCTATAACAGGTCAAACATTAATAGCCTTGAGTTTAGGACAGTACCTTGTGCATCTTGATGTTCTGTTTCTGCTGCACAAATGTCGTTTTTCATGAGGGCTTATTGGTTCTATTTTATGTGCAAAGCTGCAACATCTAGAGTAAGTTGAATGAAGTAAATCGATGAAATTGTGATTAAATGATCTTTGTGTCTTTGCAGCATGACAGGATGGTTGAAGTGCAGCTGAGCTCTAAGATTTTGAGAGGGGGGAAAGTGGATTTATCATTAGAAATTACACCTTTAGTTGTAAACGTCCACGCTGTTGAGCAGCACCTTTCAGCTGCCCTGCAAAGATAGGCAGCCTTTCCCCCCAGCAGAGAAGACAGAAAATGCTTGCATTAACCATAGAGTTGTGCTTTAGAAGTGGTACGTTCGTTCTTCCCTGTGTAGGTTAGGCAAGCAGAGGCAAAGCTGTATACAGAGCAGAGATGTGTTTCAGTCTGAAAGTTGATTGCATTTGTTTTTCATAAGAATCAATTTCCATCAAAGTACCTTGATTTTCTGACAGATACGTCTTCGATTCTGCCTAACATCTTTACAATTGCTCCCATTTTCCTGATTGGAGTTCTGATTACTGTGTTACTGTGCTACAGGCTTGGCTTATTGAGGCAGGCCAGAAGGGCTGGCGTTTTTGAAGTTGACTGCTTGTAGGTAGAAGATGAACCTGTTTTGGTACTTGGGCAATTCCTTGGCCTCCTGGCAGTTGTCAAATCAGATGAACTGTGGGTGGCCTCTTAGCACAGATTTCTTCAGATTTGCCAAAGTAAAGCTCACATGGAGCATGCGGGAGGGGAGATGAAGGAAGCAAAGGACAATCTGGCAGAAAACAAGACAAGTTTCTCAGATATCTTGTATTTTGTGTTTAGATTTTTAAACGCATTTGCAATCTTTACTGATATGTAGCCTTTTTTTTAAACAGCTATCCGTCAAGCGATTTCCAAAGCGTTGGTGGCTTACTATCAAAAATGTGAGTAGTTGTGATTGTTGTGTTAGCCTTAAGTGGAAATGTATGGCTGCTGGTGCAAAACAATGTTAGTAGGTATGTGTTCCATGTGAAACTTCTTGAACTAACGATTTTTAATTTCTGTTTTTGAAACAGATGTTGATGAAGCTTCCAAGAAAGAGATCAAGGATATCCTAATCCAGTATGATAGGACTCTGCTGGTTGCAGATCCTCGCCGTTGTGAATCCAAGAAGTTTGGAGGACCTGGTGCTCGTGCACGCTACCAGAAGTCTTACCGTTAAAATTGTTTTCCAGTCATGTGATGGTCATTAAACAAAAAAAAGAATTTGATAAATTTCATGTTTCTAAATTGTATTTTCTGTGTGGGGAAAATAGATTTTTTTTTTTAACTGTGTTAATTTAACATTGATACATGGATCAATGGGTATTGAAGTAAAATCAGAGGGCTGTTAGCAGTGCTTCTTACCACTTCACAGTATCAGTCTAGATAGATGGGGTCTTGGGAATAAAGAATAGCTTCCTGTTGATGAAAGTGTGGCTATTGGAACATAAGGCTTACATCCTGTATTTTTGTGTGTATGTGCAACAGTGTAGTAAGAGTTTGAGCTTACTTTCTAGTACCTGCATGGCTGCTTTTCCTGGTATTGAGACCTGACAAGGGTATCTTAACTTCCCGTGTGAAATTGTCTCAGCCTGGTGACTTAGTTGAAACAGTGGTGAAGCATTGGATCTGGCTGCCCTGGGGAGGTGGTGGAGTCACCGTCCCTGGGGCTGTGCAAAAACCAGGTAGACATGGGGCTTTGGGAGATGGTTTTATAGTTGTGGTGTAGAGCTGATGTTTGCATCTGATGGTCTTGAAGGTCTTTTCCAACCTTGATTCTATCAGTTAGTCCACAGTGCATACAGGTGTGAATCTGATTCCTGGCTGGTAACAGTCTGTATCGTGTGTTACGTGCCCTGGTGCAGAAGCAGCTTTCTGCATGTGCTTCAGTGCTGGCAGTTCATGTTCCTGGAAGGACTTTGTGTTCCTTGCATATTCACCTGAAATATACTGAGAGCGAAGTTCCCAACATGACTGGGGAATATTACATGGCAATGAGTGGTGCCCCCCTGCATGAACTGCCTTTTTTTGTGTGCTTCCTTACTGATTAGTGGCAAGGAATTCATCCCTGGGGGCTACAGTGGGTATTCAGGCAGCCAGTCTAGTGTTTGTGTCTAAAGTGTGCATTATCAAACCCAAGAAATCACTGGGATGGGGAGGGAGGTTTATTGCCTCTGGAGTATCTGCTATGGCAAAAGTTGAGAGTTCTGCATTAGTGCATCTACGGGTAGGAAACTTGAACACACACTATATATTTAAAAAATAGTGCTTTGTAAATGAATGTACAAAGGATTTTGGGTTAAAAGACTGCTTCTAAATGATTCATCATTCCACCATATGTTCCCACAATAGATGCACAGGGGGCTGTAGATCTGGAGAAAAAGCAAACATTAAAGGATTTAATAAAAAGAAAAATTCCTGGTGAAGTCAGGCAGTTGCTTATGTCATGAGTGAGATGAGGCAGTTTGAAGGTCTTATTAGGAAAACTTGCAGGTAAAAATAATGGCAGTAGTTTTTAAGCATCTAGTTAGGGTGTCTGTGTATCAAGCAGGAAATGTTGGAGAAGTTCCAGTTTCTTGTCCATTGAAATTGAAGATTTTTGTTCTGGAAGCAATCTCCCAGGGACAGAAGAGTAAAGTTGTGAGGCGTGCCAACAAAAGGCTGTTGGAAAGGCTAACTGTCACTTGGAGAAGCTGCGAGTAGCTGAGTGAGGCTTGGGAGGTGAGCTGACCTGACAGGGATGGGAACAGCCCTGAGCTGTTCCCTATGTTTGAAAACCAGTTTGGAAAGGAACCGTGGGAACCCTTGGAGACTAAGCAACTGAGAGCTCAGCTGGTGGATTGCTCTCTAGGCCAGGTATTTATGTGTCTATCTGCACTTGTGTGCCAATACTGAAATTGTCACAGGAACACCTTGGTACTTGAGGTTTTTGTTGGTTTTTCTGTTAATGTAGTTCTTATCTCACTTGTGTGATGGTAGGTCCTTGGAGTGTACTCAGTCAACACAAAGTTAAACCAGCTTCCTTTGTGAGTTGGGGAATTGGGAAGGATAGTGCAGTGTTACCCTTTTGCCCTAGTTCAGGGAAAAAAAGTCCCTGTGGCTTTTTATAAATGTTACTATTTGTTATGATGTCTCTTTGCTCTTTCTGTAGAAAGGCATTTAAGGCATCTTCACTGAAGTGTAGTTATTAAAGACTTTGATGTGTAACTTGAACAAATTCCTTCTGAAGAGGAATTCTCCATCCGTCTTCCTCTGGCAGATCTCAGCTGTCAGCATCTGTTGCAAAGTGCCGCGTTACCTGACCTGAATGGAGTAGAATATTCCTCAAACCCCTCATGCTCCCATTGGAGTGGAGGGGACTGTTGTATATTCTGTTACCAACTTACATGGCACGAGTTTTGGTCTTTCACTAAGTGAACGAGATACTAAGTGAACGAGATATTCCAGGCACTTGCTGTCTCTGGCAAGATGCATGGTTTACTTACCTCAGTTCCCCTGCCCTGCCCCCTCTTCTGTACCCTCAGCTCTGACCCATTTGTTGTCTGGTGAGTTCCTCAGAGTTTCTACCTTGTACAACAGTCAGTCACAAATTATTCTAGCTCTTGTGCTGCTGGAAACCATGATGCTCTCCCTCCTAGCCTTGCTTTCTAAGGAAAAGATGCTTTTGCAGGGCTAACTTCAAACTTTATTACTGGAATTCCTGGGAGTTCTGTGAAAACTGGCATCTTGATAGATATTAATTAGCTTCAGCTGAGGAAGAATAGGCCTCATAGCTGTTTGGCTCGTGTGGTGACTGAAAAGCAACGGCTCACGCATTGCTTAGCAAATGAGCACTGGCCTGCCAGTTGGCACATACATACTCTGTGCTGTGGCTTGTCCAAAACCGATTCTTGCCTCCCTGTTAGAGCAGCGGGATGCAGGGAAGGAGAGAGAGGACACAAAGTTACTGTTGTGTGAAAGGGCAGCAGGGGGAGATGCAATACCCGAGGCCAGTGACCTTAGGGGTGGATTTCAGAGGAACGGGCACACCTGATGTATCGGTTTTGTTCTGCCCACAGAGCAGCTGGTAACAACGGGGGATTTTTGTTTTGCTGTTCTTTCATGGAAAGGCTGAAAATAAAGCCTTGCGTTGCTACTAATACATCCAGAGATGATATCTGCCGTGGCATTTCTTCAACCAAAGGGCTCTTAAGCATAATAAAAATTCTTTCTGAACTGAACTCTGATCCTATAAAAATGCCCTGTTAATCCCATCGAGTGATGTCATTCCCGCAGACTTGCTTTTTGGATGAGAAATGTTGGTGGAATTGGGTTGGTGTCTGCCTGCGTGGCTGATTTTGGTTCCAGGCGGTTACTTAGTGATCACCCACTAGAGGGCTTAACTTCACTGGGGAAGCGTAGCTACCGTGATGCTTGAAGGTGCAAGGAGAAAACCTGTTCATAGAAATGTTTCCCGATGCCCTGATTCTGCAGGGACGGCGGTCAAGCCCTTGTCATTTAAATCTGCCCTGGCCAGAGACACGCTGCCACAGATAAATGGTAAGAGTGTGATCTTCGAGCCCCTCACGAGGTTCTTGAATAGTTGAAGTGGTTCTTGGAACACAAGGAACGTCTATAACCTCGCACTGTCCAGCTTCTTCATTAGTTTCACTGATTCCAATCCTTCTGCAGATCAGGTGCATACGTCAGAACGTGGCCTCACTTGAATTCTTCATTGAAAGTGAAGCCTTCAATGAAGGTGGGAGTGTGAACTCTAAAAAGTACCCTGCTTTGTTAATGGTGACAGTGGATCTACTTCCAAACCAGGGCAAGCTTGTACCCACGGCACTGAAGGTGGTTATTTTCTCACCCATTGTTTAGAATCTTGATAAAATCTGTAACCTGGGTATAAATTTAAGTCCTCTCAAAAGTTACAATGGAAAATTTGGGGCAAATGAATTTTGACTATAATATGCAAATATATTAACATTGAAATCTTCAAATTTTAAAGAAAAAAATCTGTAATTTAAAAACATAGCACTAGCATTTTTAAAATATGGACTGATGTGTTCTGTATTGTATTTTATTTCTTACAAAAATTATTCTTTTCTAGTGCATTTTTTCTCTTCAGATTTTTCAGAGGTCTGAATCAGTGAGTTTCTTATCCCTTGTGTAGAAAATGTGTGGTGTTGCCTCAATAGAACTTGATTCCATTTTTTTTTTTAAATCTCTCAATATAGTCCCCTGAGTTACACTTCAGTGTACGTGGCTGAGTAATTCTTTTTCCTTATTAGCTAACATCCTTCATGTGCTTGAGTTCATGGTGTTTCGTACCCTGCCTGGAGCATACATATCCAGACCTAAGGAAGTCTACTGCTCTCTAACTTTTACAGTGTCCCTGGTGCAGCTGATGAGGCTTGGCCTACTTTTTACATATTAGAAGTTAAACAAATGGGAGATGCTAACATGCACCAAATATTCACTCTGTTTCGCTGTAGAGGAAAAAAGAGGCTATTTTTGATACTTTCTGTTAAACCAAAAGAGTTCATTTATATATATATTTATATAGAGAGATTTGGCTGAAGAGATTTTTGAAGAGACTGAGGTGGGAACAGAGGCCTGCCTTTCATTTCTGTCAGATAACTCCCTACATCAAAAAAAAGTAGGTGACCACGATGACACAAAGGGTGATGAGACAACTTGTAGAGAGATGTGTGAAGCTAACTGAGCAGCTCCATGAGACGGAGTCAGCATTGAAGAAGTTTTATCAGGAGACCCAAGAATTTGTTGGAAAATGGGAAAAGGTAATGGCCGATCTCTTCTCATGTCTGTGCGGAGCTGGATGAGGAATATGAAACATGGATCCACTGTGAGAAAGATCATCAAAAAATAGAGAAGGAGAAAGAACTACAAAACAAAATAATGTTTCTAGTAAAGCAGCAGGATAAGGAGGGAGGCCAACCTTCCTGTGCTGTAGAGCCTTTAACACAAGTGTTAACATCCTCTACCTGGCAAGAAATGGTGAAAGACCTCCAGGAGGAAAGAGAAATGTTGATGGGGCAGCTGCAAACTCAGGAGCAATTAGTGAAAGACATTTAAGAACAGAAGATAATAGATCCTGATTCAGTAATGAGTCTGAAGTACAGCCTCAGCTCTCCCCCCACCCGCAACACTGGGTTGTGCCACAGAACCAGCTTGGCAAGACTTGTGAGCTATTCACTCAAGTCCTCTCCCTGCTTCCATCCATAAGTTCAGCCTCAGAAAAGTCACTTGTGCCTACTCAGGATCCTTCACAATTGTGAATGAAATACATCCATTGCTTAAACATTATGAGGTATGTCCATGCCCATGGCAGGGGCGTTGGAACTTGATGATCTTTAAGGTCTTGCCATTCTATGATTTGTGAAGCTGCCTATGAAGCATGGTGTGAAATAGACCTGAGGAAGGGAAGAACCCAAGATCAGATTTATTAGAAGAATCTGGAACAGTTTCTAAATGAGACTTAGCTTGAAAGTAAGATAACACAGAGACTGGTAATGGAATTTGGAAGCTCTAATGCTTGGATTCATCTCAGCTTAAGAGCAACCAATGAAATGCTGAGTAGCATCTGCCACTTCTATAAGATAGGTACCCACATAATAGTTCACAGTCTGTAACACACTGATGCAGTCATACTTAAGATGGATCAGGAACCCCTTTTGCTACTGTCTGGAGTGGTTTTGGACAACAGATGAAACCAAGCCTGGAGATGTTTTCCAGCTGCACAGGACCAGCCCATAGCTAGTCAGAAGTAAAAAAAAAAAAAACCCAAACAACTCAAACCCCTCTTGAAATGTGAATTATGTGAATGTCAGCTTCTCAGATCCAACAATAATAAAAATAACTCTTAAGAAATGATCCAAACACAGTGTAGTAACATGTAAGTTTGCAATAAATGTCCTGGAGCTGCCAGTGATTCCAAACTTGCATGAGTGCTGCTGGGTGAACACAGGGTTTTGTCTTTGCCTGCAGTTGAAGAGGTTGAGCGTTTTCCTTTGCATTCCATTCTAGTCCAGCTGGAGAGTGGGGAAGAGAAAGGGCTAGAATAAATGATGGAAGAACATTTTACCGGAGACAGGCCATCAATTTTTACATTTTATTTTGGTTCAAAGCTAGCCTCTGTAGCATCATCAGAGTATCTCACAAAGCGCAACCTAGGAAGAGTAGATGGCTTTGGAAGATAAAAGGAGGAGTAGTAGTTTCAATTAGCAGTATACATATCTCTAGAACAGTGCTTTTTAATAATTCTGTTAGGGTAAAGCAGGTAAGATTTTTCTGTTTTAAAATATGATCATTTTTAATTTTGGTGAAATGATCTTTTTATATTTTAATGACTATTAAAAACAAAAAACATTGGCCCTGTTTTTCTTTCACCTTTTTGCTAACACAAAATTTTTACATGTTATATTAAAAATGAACTATAATTAACCTCTGGGAAGCCCTCTTCTGTGATATCAGCAAATTATACACAAAATGTTTCTAAAGTATTCTTAAAAATCCAGGTATATTATTTAAGGGAAGGTTACATCCCTCCTTTTAGAAAATATTAAGAACACGAATATATTAATCTCTAAAGTCACCTGGTTATAATTTATACAGTAGCATCATTGTAGGGTCTCACAAAAATCTGTCACTGTAACAAGCAGCAAAGGGCAGCAATGGGTGCGAGCCTCAAAGCACACAAAGGCGTGTGACAGCCGAAGGAACTCAAGCCATCATGACACGGCAACATTTCTATGTCATTGTCTGCTATGTTATAAAGGGCCGATTCAGTGCAACAGAGGAGTAATACTCGCAGGTCTAGTGAAAGTGTAACTAATACAGACTCTGCTGAGGAGTTACCATGCATTACTAATGAGAGACATGCAGCCAGAAAGTTGTATGCAACACTTGCAAAGCTCCTGAAGCTGTACCTAGCTGCCAAGCTTGATGTCTCCTCTTGTTTTCCTATTCTGCATTGCGTTATTTTAAATAATGCATCCAACTATCTAACTTTTAAAGGCTTTAAGCACACTGTAGAAATACATAGTTCTAAGATGCCATCATAATCAAAGCCATTATTTGGGGTAAATATCCCATTACTAAGTTATACTGAAATGAACATTGTGGGAAAGCTCAGTTTAATGATACCGTGGAGTATATTCTTGCTTCATTCGCTGCTGTCCTCTTTGCAAGGTAAGAACTTTATTCCATTTTTGTATGAATACTGACTTTAAAAAAAGATTTTTCTAAATATTTTAATATTACAGCTCCTTCATTTTCTATTATTATAAAGCAAATTTTGGACCCTTGCTGGAATTCATAAATAAAACATTCTTTTAAACACACAGATTAAAAATAAATATATTACCATTCTTTCTCTCAGGTGTAGAAACTAAAATACAGCCTTTTTTTTCCCCAGAAACATACATTTTTATGTCTGAATTTGTTACAAAACAATTCTTTTTTTTTGCTTTGTTACAATTATTGCTAGATGAGTAAGCGTCTAATGATTTTCGGTGGGGTATGATTTTGTTTGAACAGACTGCACCTGCAGTTTGTTTAAGCATTTTTAGAATGCTAGGGTAAATAATTGCTCTTCTGGTTATAGAAATGACCACATTTTCTCTGTAATGAAAATAGATCTCTTAAGTAGTTTTCTAGCAGCAAATGTAAAGATTTCTAAAGCAATATGAGAAAGAAGGGTTTATTTTATTTTGTTTGTTTGTTTGAAAACATGGACTCTGGAGCATTTTAAAGGATTTACAATTGAGTATTGCAAGTAACATTCAGAAAATTGTTACAGGTAACTACCCTAGAAGTTTGATTATGGAACATTCAGTTCACCTCTTGTATTTTATCAATTTTCTTTTGACCCTCTGAAGAACTGTCAACTCTTTGCTCTTTTTCATGGTAGCATGTACCAGAACGGAGACCATGGAAACTTTTAGGTGAGTGCTTGAGAGAATCAAAACTTCAGGAAAGAGAGCATATAGTGCTACATTGCTTGGAAACATAAAAAGTTTTTGTAAAGATGCTCTAGAAAACTTAGGATAATTACAGAATAAAATTCAATAGTCGTCTTTTAATCTTGACAAAATGTTGTTTGCAAGTGCAGTGTGGGGCTGTAGAAAACAACATTTAACTTGATGACTTTTTAATCTACAGGATCTTACTGCAAGCTTTCTCTTTTGAGGAGAACTTCCAGGTAAGTTTTTATTCCTTATTTGTCAAGTCCTACAAATAGAACAAGAACGAATACATGTGACGCAGTGCAAGTTAGAAAGTAAAGCATAGCCTTGAATTCGACACATGAAATGTCATGTACATGTGCATTGGATGTAAAACACACTTTTGGAATGTTTACAACTCTTTTCAAAGAATTTACATAAAGGGCATGGGTCCTCTGTTTGAAAAATGGAGGTCCTTATGAAAAATGATATTTCTAAGGTCTTGAGAAAGCTTAGAAGAATAATGGAATGAAACCAGGATGAGATCATGATTTCATGACTGGAAAAATACATTAAATGAGTGTCCTTCTACAGTTTTAATTGCATGATAAAATCCTAGCTGCTATTTGAAGCACAGAAAAGTAAGTGCTATACAGCCTTAAAATAAACATTTTCAATACAAGTTTTCATGTAGAAGCTGAAATCCAAACAAAACCCAAACTAGGGAATATTCCTGATCCCATTGAATTAAATGGGAACTATGCCATCAATTTCAATGGAAGCATCCAGTCAGACATAGCCTTGGATGTCTAATGACCTCTAATACATCTAGGAAACACACAATGAACATCAAGTGATACGCCATCTTGGACTGTTGATAAAACTAAGTATGTTTTATAGTTTGATGCCCTTGTTTCTAAACTTAATCACAAATTTAAGTCAGCTACATCTGGAGACTCATCTCTTGCTATTAAAAGTACCATCACAGTATATTCAAATAACACTTGGGAGAACTTGCAGCCACTCACAATATCAAGTAAATACGGAGCTGCTTTACAATTTTGTATCCTGTCATGTAAGCCTACTTTGTCCATTTATGTCTCCTCCCACAAGCTCTGGGTACCTCCCTGTCCAAGCAGAGATTGGAGTGCTGCCCAATTCTGTAAAATGAGACCATGAAAAGAGAAGAAAAAAAGCAAAAAAGAATCACCTTCTAAAATGTTAACCCAAGAAAGACCTCTTTGATAAAGTGATGGTAATCAGAGAGAAACACTTCTCTCTGGGGAGCTGCTTATTCAGGTTGCTCCAGGGACCTTTGATTATACAAGATCCTTTTTGTTTTCTTCCAGAAATGAGATTAATGCAACTCGACAGAAAAGAGATCTCGTAACAGCTGAGGTAGGTTATACTTCCAAAAGGGGGAAGGAGGGGAAGCTCTTCGCCCCCCCTTTTCTGCTCCAGGCCTTTGCTGTCCTTACAAAGGAGCCTTTGTGAGAAGAACCAAGGTAACAAGAGGATAGTGAGGAGGATCAGCTATTCCCTACCTGCTCACCCCTGCCTCAGCCAGTGGCCTCATGCCTTCATTCACTCTCAGCAAAGTCCTGGTGGGTGACCCACCCTGACAAGCAGACTGACGCACACCCTGGGAAATAAAACTGCCACGCCTCCATCTTTTGTGAGGGCGAACAGAGAGCCCTGGAAAGCTGTTAGTGTTTGGTGAGAGGCACAATGGTGGCACCGTCCCTCCTGCATGTGATGTGGTGGAGACTCCAGCCCAGCCCTGGTTCTCACCAGCCCGGCCCACTGGTGCCTCAGTGCTATGTCTAGGCAGTGTTCTGCTGAAATTTAGTAGTAAACAGGGGAATCCTGCTCCCTCACTGGTACATGTCTTTGGCTATGGAGCCCAAGCAAGTGTTATACTCCCATTCAGTGGGGGCAGATTGGGGCAGGCATAAAGCCCAAGGCAGTCCCTCTTCAGAGTCTTGCAGGACACCTGCAGCCAAAGCATGAATGGTTTTCCCTGAGTCCCTTTAAGACCTTTGTGGCTCCTGACTGAGTCAGAATGTAGCTGATATGAAATGCTGTGCTAAGGTGAATAAAGCCTCTGAGGGAAACAGGTCTTCGAGACTGACAGTGTCCCAGGAGGGTCTTCAGCAGGAAAGTGCTGTTGCAGAAGGGGTGCTCTGCCTCTCTGAAATACCACAAAGGCTGAAATCCGCTTTCCTATGACGGTGGCTCAGATTGACCCATTTCAGGGGAAATGGAAATGGCTCTTGTGGTGTGGGAAGGGAAAGGATCCTCTCTGGTTAGCAATAGACCGCAGGAACCAAGAACAGTTTTGGTGCAGCGGCCTTCCAGCTGGTGATTCAATGAAGCCTGTTTAAGGTTGATTTTAGATAGATTGTGCTACTTGGGTGCATCTCACAAGTATTTCCAGTTGGAAAAGGGAAGTTTTTATGTCACTGTATGAGGCAGTAGTGAGACTTAACCTAGGCTGTTCCTTGTGTAGTGTCGTTCACTTTGACGTTCATTAGTACAAACTCCAGACATGGAGACCGTCAGCAGAAGAGAAGAAAGAAACTAACTTACAAGAAAACACTTCAGCAATTTGTTTTGCTTAGTTGTGCAGCTGAAGCCTGGTGTATACATCTGTGGGGAGCTGAGAAGGGTAACTTTTCTCATAGAACATCAGAGAGGGAATAAATAAAAACCACAGGGAAGAAGAGCTATTTAAGCAAAAGGGCCAAGCTTTATAAAACAGAAGGATTTAAACTGGCCAAGAATAAATGTAAGAGGGAAATACCTAACTACCCAGCACTTCACCCTGGTAAACTTTCCAATCAGACTAGTGGGGCCAAAAACCTTGGAGTGTTTTCAGTCTGGAATGGGATCAGCTCTTAGAAAGGACGATGCAACGTGACAAACTGCAGTAGTGGAGTGCTGGGATCAGGTCCAGGGCTTCCTTATAGTTTGATGCTCCCCGGTTCCTTAACAAAACAAGACGACTGTCAGGCAAATCTGCCTCTGTTGTTTGGGATGAACCGAAACGCAATTCTGAAGAACCTCAAGGAATATATGAAGTCTAGCTGGAGTGGCAACAATGGGATGATCAGGGTGCCGCACAGAGCATGAGTTAGGTAAAAGGAGGAAATGGAGGGATAGTGCCTCTCTCAGCTCTCTCACTATTGGTGTTTTACCAGAGTGAAAAGTACAGGAATGCTCTTTGTCCCCTCACTCTTCCTCCCAAATGTAAATGCAAAACTCCTTCTGTGGAGCCCCACTCATTCGTTGGCACTGACAATGTAGAAGACATGGAGAGGAGGCTGATGGTGATCTTTTGGTGCAGCTAGATCATTCCTTGACCCCCTGAAAGCTGTGTGTGTGGTGGTGGATGCCATGGTCACTGCCTTCTCTGCTATCCTAGGCCACTGATCCTTCCTGCAGTGCCCATGGTCTGTGGCTGTGCCATATGTTGGCCAAGCAGCAAGCTACTTTTCTGTATTAAAATAACCCTCAAAGTCCTAACCCAATGTTAGGCTGCCTCAGACTTGTACCAGTTCATTTGTAATGTGCAAACACCTTTTATGCTTCTCTGACAGATTCAATCTGCCTCTCCTCGGCCGCACCTTCATGGGGCCTTGACACGGAGTCCGCCAGGAGGTCAGTGCTGTGCTCCTCACCCGCGGGAGGAGAGGTGCTCCTGAAAATATTGGCTTCCTAACAGCTCTTCTGTGTTATTGTACCTTTCGGAAGCCCTCCTTATTATGTCCCCTACACAACTAATCTTCTCCATGTTAAATAACAGAAAATTCCTGTTAGAATTGTACTTTCCAAATAATGCCTTACAACCAAACCTGAACAGCTAGCTAAGCCAATACTTTGATTCTTTTGATTATTTTTAGAGTTCATTTCCATTGTTATTTTTCTTTTCTGCCACTTTTTCTGGCCTTGGCAGAGGATCTAAGTGTATCTGAGAGGTGTGTAACTGGTTATGTGAAGGACAACGGTGCTCAGGTAATGAGAACGCAGCTGCTCAGGAGGGGTTTTAAGAACTGTAAAACACATAAACGAGGTCCAAGTTGCAGAAGTTGTTTTACAGAAAAGTTCATTGTACAGAACCAAACTTTGGTATCCTTGGAAAATACATATGGCTGGGTAGGTGTTTTTCAGTGTAGGGCTACCAAGATGGTTAGGGTACTGAAGCATCTCTCTTCTGAGAAAAGGCTGAGAGTTTTAGGGCTGTTTAGCCTTGAGAAGAGAAGATTGAGAGGGGATCTCATCAGTGGTTATGAATATCTAAAGGGTGGATGTCAAGAGGACAGTGTCAGGCTCTTTTCAGTGGTGCCAAGTGACAGGACAAAGGGCAACAGGCACAAACTGGAACATGGGAAGTTCCACCTGAATATGAGGAAAAACCTCTTCACTGTGAGGGCAACAGAGCACTGGGACAGGCTGCCCAGAGAGGCTGTGAAGTCTCCTTCTCTGGAGATATTAAAAACCTGCCTGGACACAATCCTGTGCAGCCTGCTCAGGGTGACCCTGCTTTGGCAGAGGGGTTGGACTAGATGATCTTCAGATGTCCCTTCCAACCCCTGCTGGCTTGTAAATAAATATATATAGTTTTACAGCTTACAGTTCTTACAACAAAGAAGCTTTCCACATCAGTGCTATTCTATAAACAGTATTTTCAGAGGATCTGTGTATATCCAGAAAACAATTCTTAAATGGGAAAAAAAATCAAAGCTAACCATAGGAAGGAGTTTTCACAGTGGAGGGGGGCTTTTCTGAATCATTGGTAACTTCGGTGTTCTACTGTGAATTTTGTTGTCCTTTAATGTCACTAGCAGCTTTACCCTGGCTTCATTAGGAGTGGAAGGGTCTTTTTATTTAATCTACTTCCTGCTTTTTGCAATGCTATTTTAGTCTCTGTCAGCAAGTTTGTATTTGTACGTAGGGTTTCTATCCTCCCCAGAGAAGTAAAGTAACTATCTGTGAAACTTGATAAAATTTTGCTTCTTTCTTCTTCACTTTTGGGGAACTGCAATTTAGACCCATCTCAGTGAATGGTTAGTAGATGACAGTCAGGTCTTAACTTCCAAACAGACCATAAAACCCTTTCATGAAACTGCTTTTGGAAACAATTACTAATTATAACATAAACCAAGTCATTCCCATGGAAACTTAAGTCTCTGACTCCAGTCACCTCTTAAGCAGAAATAACCTTTTAACTGCCTTTTTTTTTTAGCATGGGGAAGAAGGTTATTTATAATTGCTTTTGACTCTGCAAATTATATGTTCCGGACTGCTCCTAAACTGAATGTACCCTTTGCTGTAATGCTTAGGAGGGAGGAGCTGAGCATATGTATAAATTGTGCTGAATTCGGTCAATTAGAATAATCTGTGTCCGTGTATTTCGAGATCAGCAGGACTGGGATTTGGTTTCTTTACATGGGAACTTGACCTTTTGTTTGCTGGGAGGAGGTTGACCTTTTGCTCCTTTGTTAGTTTACAAGTCTCAGACCAAAAGAGAGAGAACCTTGCTTCTCTTTTGACCAAGGAACACAAAGAATAAAATTAATTACACGTTAAAAACTGGAGATTGTTGCTGGTTAATTTTCTTAGCTAATATAGCTGCTCATTAAAAATAAACAGATTTAATGGGGATCTCTCAGCCTGTTTGCAAAATACTATATCAACTAAAAGTCTTCTGTGCTTGCCTACAGGTTCATGTCCTCAGGAGTGCCTTAATGGAGCAGCCTGCACGGAGGCAGGTGACTGTGACTGCCAGTTATTTCAGGCTCGAGGGAGCAGGTGCCAAATTGGTAAGTTTTGAGCCCAAAGAGTCAAATTTCATCTTCAAGTGAGACTTAAGGTGCAGGGTTTTAAAACAACACTGTTAACAGCACATTTGTGGTTCCCCTGTAGCACGACTGTCATTCCACTAGTAGCTAAGAGGATTAAAATGATATGCTGTAGGGATATATATAGAGCAACATCAGGAATGCCCACACTTTAGCACTTGGGCTGTAATGATACATACCACAACAGATAGATCACTGTCTGGTACATCAGTAGTTGGCCAGCTTTCTTCTAGTTAGCTGAACCACCAAAAAGTCACTTATTGCAACTAAAATTGCCAACTACTTCAATACACTGTGTTCTGGAAACTGCTGTGTATAGGGATCACAGGAATTGCCTTCCAGGATCTCCAGGATCTAAACCCCTTGCCTCTACTTATATTTAAAATGTGTCCACTGAAGAAAATTAAAAAAGTTAGAATAGTCACACGTGACTAGAACTACAGCCTAAAGATTGAAAAAAGACCCTTCTGACTTTATTTAAAGTTGAAGAAATTAGGTTATCTTTTGTTCTCGCTCTGTGTTTCCTTTATAAGCTCTTATTTCCCTTCTGAGCTCTTACTTTCATAGATGTCTGTGATGCCTGTTAATTTTTGGTTACCATGCTTGTAAGCTTTATGTGTTCTCTCCAGTACCTAACACTGGTAAGGACCGAGATGGGATTTGCAAATCATGGGGACAGTATCATTTTGAAACATTTGATGGCATCTACTACTACTTTCCGGGAAATTGCTCCTATATTTTTGCAAAAGACTGCAGCACCCCAGAACCCCAGTATACTGTTTGGGTAAGTATGTGAGCATACTCTAGAAATAACACATTGGGCATTCCTGTGTTACAGGACTTATTTAAAAGAAGTAGAGAGAGACAATAAATGGATCAAACCCCTGCATTGCTTACTTAAATATAAAAGTATGCTGCTGGAAAATGTCTAAGCATATGTGTAGTAACTCAAAACACTGATGAAATGATAATCAACAGAGTCAGTAAATTAAAAATAGTATTTCTTACTCCCCCTATCCTAAAAAGGATCTCTGATCTCTCCTTTCTGAGAGCAGAAGTAGGTCTTAAAGCAGACCTTGGAAACTTCAATAACTTTTAGCTGTCAGACTGTAAAAAAACCCCAAAACCTGAGTTGCTGAATAAAGTGCAAACAGCTGTCACCTACTGATAGTTGGGCACCTGAGTGTACTGGGCCCTGATTCACAGCCATCAGCATGCTATGGGGAGCTGCCTCCCTGACCCACAAAAACTTTCTCCCCTCTAGTCATTTGCATTCTAATTCTGGATTACCTCTACAACATGCAGTGAAGATAAATGTGAGTTTAAAACTGCTATTTCTATTCACTCAGGTTATAGACAGATACTGTTATATTGGCCTTCCATGATTTCATTTTAATTCTTTGGGTTCTGTGTACAGCTATGATCTTTTAGGAGTTTTCAGATTATATAAAAATCTAGGATCACTCTTTCAGTGGATTCCAGTTCTCTGGAAAGAGAGAAGCCACCACTCAATTGCTAAAACAAATGTCATATTTTGCTAAAAACTGAAAATGTTTACTCAGAAAAGTCACAAGTAATGCTGAAGTGCTGCAGTCACTACAGGCTGGGCAATGGAGAGCCAAGAACCTTTCCAAATCCCCATGTTATAGTCCTTCTGGCTTTAATAATCACCTCTCTAGAGGAGAAGAAAACACAAGAATTATTTTAGTTTTCTTTGGTTGTATTTCTGTCTTGGGCCAGGTTTACACAGAAACCATCTGTCAATACTACTAACATTTCTGATATCTTTAATTACAATTATCTGCATGCATGTAAAAACTAATGCTTTTTCTGGTTTGGTTTATTTCACTCAAAACGCTTCAGAGAAACAGTAACTGGTTTTTACTTCCAGGATTGTCAGTTTAGGAAGATTAATTCAAATATATGTTAGCATGGTATGTATTTACCCACAGATCTTTTCTATAAAAACAATAGCTCTAGTTGCTTTTAAAGACTTTACTACTAGATTGGCAGACATTTCCCAGTTATTCATCTATTTAGCATCGCTGCACTATAAAGTACACTGGTAATGGAACTCGATCCTGCTCAGAGAACAGTGACACACGCAGTCATAGGAGTCATATTTGAGCTAACTATACCCTGCCTACCTTTTAATGTAGGTAATGACAGGTATCTAAGATTCGCAACACATTCCCCTGCCTCCTTGGTGGTGTCTAAGATCAGCTCACTGGCTGTTGACACACCATAGCCTAAGGCATCCTATGGGTTTGGGTGGCTCAGACCCACTGAGATTAATGAAAGCTGTTGGAGCTTAGCTCAAGCCCTTGGAGATGTGTGCTTAAAACTCAGGCTATGGGAACGTAGTTCAAAACTGTGTGGAAGTTAATTGGTTAAAGCATATGCACAGAAAATTGGAGACCTATATGCCTGTCAGAAGTCAGAGTAAATCTGAACCCATGATTTTCAAGTCCTGAAAGCATGCCCTGGCCAGGGAAAGCTGTGTGATCTCTGGGAACAAGGACCTTCCTGCAGTAGTCATGCTCTGCAGCGCTGAAGGCTGGGAATGCAAGGGAAGTCTGACTTCAAGGGTAGCCTCCTTTTTGCCAAACTATAATAAGGAAGAACACTGGCTTATCATGCCTGCTCTAAGCTCTGATTATATATTTTTTAATTTAATGTGAGATGTACTTCACTGCCATAAAACTGTAGAGATGCTGAGAGAACAGCTGCATGGTTTTCCTTTCTGGAAGCATGCATCTGAGATCTGTCTAACACCTCTCTCTGGTAGTGGGCAGTCATGGAATTACACATTGTCTGTATCTATCTGGTGGATGCAGTTTTGCAAATCCCTGGCTGACTGAAATTTGTATTCCCATTGCTGGGTTCAAACTGGAGAAGCTGATATGTGGATCAAACCAATGCCCTGGCTTACCATGCTATATATATGTATAGTGGGGAGAGGCAGACTTCAGAAAAGCCTGCCCTTCCCTGCTAGCAGGGCTGAAAAGCCGGTGTGAAACGGGTTTTGACAGATCCACATTAAGTTAGATGCCTGAAGTAATCTGTGGGAGCACTCCAAAGTCTCAACAAATCCTGAGTAGTTCAGGAAGGCATGTTACAGTTCAGCTGGTGCCAGTCTCTGCTGGCATGGAGAATGCTGGTATTACGCTGAGGTTTTGTATGTTGCTTTGTAGTACCCACATATAGATCAGACCTCTAGAAAGAGAGTGATGGGGTGTTTCCTCACGCCAATATCAAGCTCCTATGTTGGCAGGTACAAGATAGCACAGTACAGTGTCTCTGAAGTACATCTATGTAAAATACCTGAGTGTTTTATCTAGTATTTAAACTACTGTCTTGTGATGCTTTGTGCTATTAACCAGTTGCTGCATTTCTCAGTACTACTGGGTAGCACAAGCTTCTAGTTTTGCATATCTTTGTAACTGTGACTTTTTATATTTTAAGTATTTGTAAAGCATTTTCAGTGAGTAGTGCATAGAAATGTGAAATGTAATATATGAGTTTGTGAAAAATTGCATGAAATTCTTGAGAACAAAGATTTGTTCTTATTGTGTGTATGTTTTTGCCCTCTAAGGTTCATAATAGTCCTCACTGTTATGGTTCGGTATATACTTGTCAGAGGTCTGTCAGCTTATTTTTTTCAAACCAAGAAGAAATAATTATTTCAGGACATGAAGTAAGAAAAGATGGAACCAGGTCAGTGTTCTAATGGTGGGTTTTAATATTTTATTGTAAAAAGATAATGTGGAGTTTGGAAAATTGAGGCTTTTTACATCAGCCAGAGAAAATAAGTTGATATATATCTTTATTGATCCTTTGCTCTTCTGTATTGGGGCTGATAGAGCTCTAGCATGAGCAGATGTAATGGTATTGATGTAACACCTGAGTGAGGATAGCATAAACTCCTGCGTTAACCTTGTGCTCAGCTTCTCAGTTGTAACTGGAAAATTACCCATCCCTACTTTGTTATAGACAAAGTCTGTATCAGACAGTTCTAGCTAATCCTTGGGGTATCCTGGTACAATTTTGAACAAGGCAGTTGTTATTTATTCTTGGTAGCTATATTTAATGCAAGAAAAAAATCTTCTAATCTTCTAGACAAGGCTGAAATTGGTTGAATAAAAAAGCTTAAGTGTCCTTTGCCCCTTTTGGGCAGAAACTCCACAAAATATCCCTGAAGTACATCAAACCCCTAAATTTACCTTTTTAAAAAATAAATAACTGATGAGTACAAGACTATTTTAAGTATGTTTTACTGGTTGATAAAGTACAGAAAATTTCAGAGAGCTGCTAAGGTGCTCTTGCCATCCCCTTTGATATAAGCCATACTGATGGCTACAGTGATACCGTTCTCCTTAACAGAAGCAGTTGTGGAAGATTAGGATTAGATTCATGCTCCAAAAGTTTTGTGTTTGGGCAAAGAGGAAGATACACAGCATTTTGATCAATAGTATTTTCTGTATCATAAACTCCTCTAACCCAGAGATGACCCTGTGCCCAGAAGGGCTGCTGATGGTCATAGTATCACATAGCTCCTCATGCATCGCAGCATGCTCATAAAGGCATGCATTCCTCACTGTGCCTGTGTTGAGCTTTGAAAATGAAGATTCATCATTTTTTCAGGCTTATAATTGGTACAATGGATAGGTGCCTACAGCAGAAAAATGTTCATTTTTGATGGTCGCTACAGAGAAGTAAAGAAGAATTGAATGAAAGGGACTGTATACACCTGGGAAAAAGGGCTTAGTGAGTTAGAAGGTGATGCCTTCTGTGGCATTTTTCTAGCACTAACCTCATCTCATCTGAGATCTTTGAAGGAGGCTCTTTATTTTTCCAGGTTAATGTTGCCTCAGACAGTTGGAAATGCCTTCTTTGAGAGACTGGCTGACTATATTCTGGTGAAGACTACTTTTGGTTTTTCTCTTGCTTGGGATGGAAACTCTGGTATTTATATTAAGCTGACAGAAGATCATAAGGGAAAACCTTGTGGGCTCTGTGGAAACTTTAATGGCAATAAAGATGATGACCTGATGCTGCAAAATAGTAAGTAAGCATAGAAATAGACCTTTACCTCCTTGTGTGGACAGCTTCCAAGTTCAGTTTACATATAATACTGCAAAAAGGTGGAGTCCTGGTTCAGTTATTTCAGTAGAAAATAGACTATCTGCTCTACTCTTTCTCAATATTAAAGATGCTAAGGGAAAAGTTCCTAGTTCAAGAAAGAATTTCTGTGTATGTTTAAGCCTTTTCTTGTTCAGAAAAGCACTTGGGGTATGTTTATCTTAGCTGATGAAAGTGCCTTCACATGATAAATAAATAAACAAATGCTTGTGGTTTTCTCTATGTTTAAAGATGGTGAGAGAAGGAGAGAAAAGACAAAATAATAATATTTGGAAAAAGTACCATCTCGAGTCATTAGTTTATATAACATCATAAAAAATGCAGTTGAAATATAATGAAATGTATATTTGAAATGTAAATTTCAAAGCCGTTGCCAGGGAGCTCCTTGTATCTCTCTGTTGGTATGGTGTATTACAGGCCTCTGGCTACCTTGGAGGATGAGGAGTTGCCCAATGCTGCGTCTGAGGCAGAGATGGCTTGCTAGGCTGGTAGAATGTTCTGCAGTCTATGTAGGAAATGCTCCAGAGGGACTACTGTCCTACTTGTAACTAATGTGGAGAAAAAAAAAAAAGACCAAAGCTGAGAATCTGAGGAATACTTTTCTCAGATTCTGATAAAAACAAGGATAGGACTGTTTTACTGTTGCCATTAATTACTGAGAGAAACCAGACCCATGGCTCTGCATATTCTTAAGTCGCTAAAGTTATCTCACTGTAACTTTTTTCTTCTCTGTTTTTCCCCAGATTTTTATGGTTGACAGTGGAGCTTTTTGACTTTCTAAGTGAAGGAAGATGCAGTGTACCTATCTTTGTGTAGTCTTTAAAAATCTATCCAATATAAATTTCTTACACCTCTTCTGATATCAGAGCAGTAAATTACCTTTTTTTCTGCATTAACATCTGCACACCAGAGTATGTAGTATGTTTAGCTAGTTAAAAGTGGTGATCTGTAATAATGGAGAAAAATGGAGTTTGGAGGAGATAAGGAATTCACACAACCTCTAAAATTTCAGTATCTTTAACTGCATTAACTGTTATAAAAACTTCTAGGTCGCAGGAATAGACTGCCTATTCGAATTACTTCTAAGCAGCAACATTTTTCTAAGTGTTTCAAAATCTTATCAATCATTTGGGATGATGATTTCTCTCCCCCAGCTAAACTACTTCCCCCAGTATTGCAAGGGAAGTTCTTAACATCTATCCTGACTCTTCCAGTCTGAATGCTCTATATTTACAATGCCCCAAATAAATAAGTTGCTGAGAGGTGTGTAATGTTCCATTTCAAAGCACAGTTTAAAAACAGTCTCTCCTGTTTTCTTATCTTTGTCTTTAATGGCATCTTTGTATTGCTTTAATATACAAGGCTGTATCTGTGTATAGAACTGTTTCAAGGACAGTTATTTTATTTTGTGGTATTTTTGAGGACTTAGTAATTTTTTTCAAGCCATATTGAAAAGTAAATAAAATATTTTTTATGTTTTTCAGAAGCAGAGTTATGTCAACAAGTTTACCTCTAGATCAAACCCCATCTTTTTGTCTGGCAAGCGTTTTCTGTGTAAAGAACTATTCTGTCAGAGAGGGAGGAATGTTTTAGGTCTCCCTGGCTCTTAAGAAAAATAGACTGATGGTTTAAGATCTCATCTTTGTTTATTTGTGGAGATCCAAGTACAAATATGTGATTAGTGTGCTTTGAGGCCTTCCACATTGCAGTGGCAAACTGTACATCTTGTGCTAGAAGTAGTTAGATTAAGTTCTGGGTAGTTGGATAGCAAAGCTCTGAAAAAAGCCCGTGGCCAGTTTCATTTTAATACCGTCTTCTAACCATGCACAGATATATCTAACTGTGGCATAAACACCAACTACTGTAAGGTTCTGCAAGTTGAAGGCAATATACCCTTCTTTAGATACTTAAGAACGTAGAGAAAGTGGAATATTTAGTCCTTGCTGCAAAAATATGGACATCTAGGGCCTGTTTCTTTATTGCCAACTTTCTTGTACCTTCATGTCTCTTCCTCAGCCGGTTGCCATGACTTCCAGTCACGCATCTCGTTCATTAGTTCTCCCACGCTCATGCTGTGAGGAGAGCTGGGCATGTCGTGGTGTGTTTGCTGTAGGGCTTTTCTGCAGCAAGGGAAAAGGAGGGAGGTATTAGTGCTAACTGACCTCTGTGAAACATGCCAAAAGCTTTGATTGTTTGAAAGAAATTTGCTTTTTCTTAAGTATTCAACACATTATTCTTGTCCTTATTTATATATTTGTTATGAAACTGTCAGTGATTGCACTTAAAAAGCTCCCAACCAACACTTGGTCATATATTTTTAATTTATATTCTAAAATAGATTTAAAATATATTTTAAAATCTTCTCATTAAAACATCATATAAAATTACCTGTACTGTGAACATACCTGTAACTGAGTGTTTTCATGCAGTAGGTGAATATACAGAAGACATTGCTGAATTTGCCAATAGCTGGGCTGTGCAAACCTCAGATGACCTAGCTTGTGTACCTACTGCCTCAGATTTTTCCAGTCCTTGCTCAGCTGATGCAGAATCCACTGAGGTAAAATCATAATTTTATATATACATAAACATATAGATAGAAAGAATATATTAAATATACATATAAAGAATATATATATTAATATATATTCTTAATCTTTACTGCCTAATGGTGGTACAAGAATCTAGCAATATACACCATGCTGGAAAAAAAGCTTTAAATACATTGAAGCTTTGAGCAAGGGAATATTCAGATCAGGATTGTTGCTAGGGAATGTCTGGAGAGCTTCAGATGTTTAGCTTAAACATGCAAAGGCTCAGATAGGATGTGCCAAGTGGCACGGGTCTGCTGGCAGAGCATCATTGCTGCATTAAACTTGGGTTCAGTTTTCAGTCCTGGCCTCTGACACCTCATTATTTTGGAAATTGTGAAATGTTGCAGAAGTAAAAGGCTCAGCTTTTGCATTGACACAAAATGCTTTTTTTTTTTTTTTGTTAATTCAGTCTTTCATCTCAGATGGTTTAGGAGCAGCATGCAATCAAGCCAGCCTAGGCAGAGAGGACAATTTTTAGGAAGAATATTAAAGGAGACATGTTAATAAATCGAGACTGTGACATTCTAAAATTTTAATGGGGACATAAAGGACCCTAGATGAGAAAAACAAAGATGAAAAGAATTATGCTTAGTAAGAAAGTATTTGCTAACTGTCGTTTACTGATTCTCCTTAATGTGCAGGACATATTCTTCAAGTGCCAAATATTCCTACAGTTCCCTTTTCTCAGCTGTCATGAAAGCATAGACCCATATTCTTATATTTCTAGCTGTATGAATGATCTTTGCAGGTAAGATTTGAGTTCCTGTATTTTTATTTTTAATGCATGAAACAAATGCTTACTCTTTCATTTGAGACCAGAACAGAGCAGCATTGAAGTAAGTTAGGAGGAGCCATGTTCAAAGTGAAAGAAATGGGGTTTCTCTGAGTGATTTCGTGTGGAAACAAAGGACACAGAACCAGCCTGCAAAGGGGTATTTTGATTGCTAAAGTTTTACAAAGACTCAAGAAAATGCTAGACAAATACATGGAAGATAAATCCAAGAAGAATCAGTAATGACAAAAGAGGAGCTGCTAATCATAACAACCCTGACACATTTATCTGGAGGTCCTGAATCAAAAATACAGAGATGAACTTGGGGAAATACTGGAGGAGCTGGACCATTTATCTGGGGCAGTTGGACTGGTTTTATGAGCAACCACTATGGTTCAAATTAGTAGAATTTTTCAAAATTGTTTTTCGTATGTAAATTCAGAGTTGTCAAAAGAAATTCTTATTGGCTTTGGTAGGAGTTACACCCCCTCAGCTGCTGGCATTACATGCAGCCTGGCATTTTTCCCTTAGCTCTCCAGACTCCTGCTTAGTTCTTGTTGTCCAAGTTTAACTCATGCTCCGGAGTGTATCTGAATAGATGACTGAGCAGTGTACCTTTTTAGTAAGGTTTTAAAATTAAAAATACCAAATACAGTTATGGCCTTCTCAGGTATTATCAATTTAATCAAAAGCATACAGTAAGAGTTACAAGACTAAAAATAAGAATCACTCAGTAGAATCCATTACAACTTTTTAGTTTATTTCTGATGTATTTTTAATTTTCTGTTTTATCATAAAGTCAAGATGGATGAATCTGTCTTTGTAGGCAAATCTCCAAAGTTTGTGTCCTGAAGTTCATGATCTGTACATTGATTTCATGCAGGGAAGAGATGAGTTGTCTCTATGGTCTCTTTGTAACACTGGAGATTGTTGTGACTTTTTTGTTACTAAAAGGAAGAAAAAAAAAGAAAAGCAAATTTTCAAATGTGATATTGAATCTGTGTCATGGTGGATTTGATTTTTCTTAACATGCATATGTGTCTTGATGTGAATGGTTAAAAACCTTGAGGAAGTTTCTACATCTCAGAACCTCATTAATTTAGGCTTATTTTGTTTATAAAAGAGATCTCTCTTCTTGTGGCTTAGTGTCAGTTTATGAAGTTTTTTGTGGGGCCATAGTATATGCCAAGTATTCTTTCTATTAAGACCCATTTAATTGGATTAGATAAGAAGAGCTGGAGAGACTCTGATCACTGTAACTAAGAGTATAATGGTGTTGGATTTGATAGCAGATGTGTTGAAAGCAGAATACAAACACAATATAATATATTCTTAAGACCATTAATTTTGGAAGCACCATCTTGTGTGCTGAATGACAAACTCAGCTGATCTGTCACAGTCATGCTTGTAATAGAAATGTAGTCTTATGACTACTTCATTTTGGCATCGAGTCCTCCACAGTGAGTGATGGGAGCTGGACTTTGACCATAACAAAAGGTTGGTGGTATTTTGCCATATGTGACTTGAATCTGAATAAAATTTGATCTTACCTAATGACTGATGAATGTCTCCTTACTTGATCCTGGCAACAGCTCACTGTACAGCTTCTTCTGTATAGACTAGAGCAGAGATAATGTCTTTGCCCAAGGTGGTGCTGTAAATCCCTAAGCCTGTCTACAGTATTCACTTCTGGCGGCAAGTGCTTCAGCACAAGGTCAGGAGTCCTCTGACAAGGTTCTTCTTGCTTAAGTTCAAGGACTGAGAGACAACTGCAAACCTTAATTTGTTACTTGGACAAAATGTTTTTTCTCAGTGTCGGTCAGTTTCAATGTCATGCAGGAGGGAGAGGGACTGATATAGATCTTGAGACTGTTGAGTTAGTTGTCCATTGTCTTCAAGACAACATCCTGTTTCTCTTTTATCATAAGCATCATGTACCTTTTGTGTAATAAATTAGCATTTTTGTTCATTGTAGTAATATTAAAATTAAATAACATTTTGTCAGATCAAATGATAAAAACACAACAGTGTATTCAGTAGAGCTTGTTCCTTTTCGTAGTTTTTTCACTGTGTGCTGTTATGACAGAGTGGTGTCAGCTATGTGTGAAGTATCCTGTGCTATCTGTGTTCTATGACAGAGATTTGTAGATGGCATTTGAGTTCCTTGATTACTCTCTTGTTTTATCATTTCAGAGTGGATGATGATGAAACATACTGCAGGGCAGTGACGGAGTACGCTAGGGCATGCTCCCATGCTGGGTCCCCGGTGCGGGACTGGAGGGATGACTTTCCTGCCTGTAGTAAGAGCCTTTAATAAAGCATACTCTGTGACCTTTGAGATACCCATGTATCCATTTCACATAATTCCATCTTGACAGCCTTTGTCACTATAGGACTCAAACCTGATACTGAAGTGGATCAGCCAGCTTCACTGTAGCCGGTGAACAATGAAGGCAATGACTTGCTATAAGGAATATTTTAATTCCATTGTGATCTGATCTAGATCCATACAAAATTAATGTTCCACAGAGTGCTTGAAACAGGAGTGTTGATCATATTATAGGACAAAGAACAAACATCTGTGGAGATCTGATGTTGCCCCTCTTCCCATATGACCATTCAGCCTCTACTGGCCCTATAACAGAATAACCATAGTTAATTCAGTCCCTTTTAGTTATCACCACCACCCATCATTTGCAGTTCAGTCTCATGCACAAGACTTTGAACTAGGTGTGATATGAGCACAAGTTTTTCTGTAACAGAAACTGTAACTTCTTTTGAAGGGGTGATGTAAGAATTTGATAAAGACTTAAATACTGATGAGAGATTCACCACAGCTCAACAGTTAAAACTTCTCCAAACGATACATTGTACCTGATCTGAATAATTACCTACAGCAGAGCGTGCACAGCTGCTTATTTGAGAGAGAGGAGTTCTCCAGTATAGAAAAAGAAATTGCACTGATGTTCAATGTCCCGTGTATTTTATTCAGCTGAGAAGTGTGAAGACAGCTTTGTACACCGTGACTGTATCAGTTGTTGTCCACCAACCTGCACATTTGAAAAAGATTGTTTGGGCAGCAACCTACACTGCTTAGATGGCTGTTACTGCCCAGATGGTAAGTGCCATCAACTTTTTGTGATAAAATACGTTTAAAGCTGATATCCAACATCATAATGAAGTTGTCTAAGTACCCTGCTATAAGTTAAAGTCTGAAAATGCGAATTCTGCTTTAGCTGCTATTCTCACTGTGATTCTTCCTTTTATTGTGTTCTAAAGATTTCTTTAGAGTGTAAAGGTGGCTCAGAATGAAATATCTGTTACAGTCTGGAGCCACCAATAATGCTTGCTACAACAAGATATTGCATAGATCCAATCCACTTGAATTATTACAAAATCTGTTGAATATTTTTTTTTTTAACAGAATCCATCTTATGCTCTGTACAAGAAAACAAGGTTCCTGAGATCTGTACTCAATAAAAATTAGGGATTGGACTATAAACAGTCCTGTCTGGAAGGACTATATATTGTGTGATCTCAGAATCTTTTAATTTTTGAGTCTGTACAGTTTTACCTCCTTAAGGCAGACATTTCTTCATAAAGCAGCTATTCAGGGTGACAACTGCTTTGAGAGAGCTTCCCTGTTTGTCACTCTGAGCCCCCTGCTCTCACTGGGCGACTCTTTTTTACTTGTCCCTTGTCAATACTGGTGAGATCATCTTCTGGCAGATTTGAATGATTGAGTCAGATGAGGGAAGAGCAGTGATCTTGAGTTTGTTAATTTGTTTTTTATCTCATTTATTAAATTCCCTCCCAATAGGTCTCATTATGGAAAATGGAACTTGTATCTCTGTGTCAAACTGCCCTTGTATTTACCATGGAACTGCCTTCCCTGTAGGCTCAAAAATTGAACAAGAATGCAGCAACTGGTATGTGAAAGCCTCACGTCTCTGTTTCCCTGTGACTGCTGCCCACAGTTTAACATCATAGTCACACATTTTAAAGAATGGCTAGCATCCACGTTTTGGAGTCTAGGACCTGTGTTTCACTAAAAGATGCAGAAAGTGTGAATTCAAGACACAAGAATTGGCTCAAAGCTGTTCTTTTTGCTAACGATCTCATCACTGAATTTCTGTGTTTTGTGGTTTTTTTTCTCCTTAGTATTTGTATCGGTGGCATTTGGAACTGCACTGATCATGACTGCCCAGGTATCTGTATTTCATTACTCGTTTCTCTCCTCAGTGAACATAAAGAATACCCTTCAGAAGACAAATATGATCCAAGGGCATGGGATGGTAATTTCAGAGGGAAGATTAATCAGATGGATGTTGAGAGTAGCAGTGGGCCAGCTGGGGTGAAGCTGTTAACTGCCTGACCGTAGTCATCCTACCTTTTCCCATTTGCTTCCCTAACTCAGTGTGTTACATCCATGTCTTGTTTTCTAGCTCTTCTTTACACTCTATATTCTTTGGGGCAGGCAGCATATTTCTACTGCCTCTGCAGTACATAAAAGAGGTGTAAGGATCTCCTCTCTTCTAGGTACAATGGTAAAGCAAATAATAATAAGAGCGTCATTCTGGTGCCCAGTGTGATGCATTTTCTCCCTTGTAACAGCAGTTCATATTTGGATAATGATCCTTATCTTTAAAGATTAATGTTTCTGCAATGAGTGACTCAGGGGAACATGCAGTAGTCAGGTAGTTAAACTTCCCTGATAGTTCTTTGTCTTAGACAAGATTAGGAAACCTGTGAAACAGAATATTTTAAAAATTAAGGATCCCCCTCTGAATGAGGTAATAACGCTTCACAGTTACTAAGCAAGGCTGGACAGAGTGGATCTGTAATATGAAACATTTGATGCTGAGAACCATTCCATATTTCTTGTGTGTAGTGTGTGCATGTGGGGGGTTATTTGTGACTACTCTCGTCTGGTCTTTGGGTCTGAATGCCTGTTAGTAGTGGGAGCGGGTTAGACGTGAGTACCTCCTGTAGTAATTGCAGCCAAAATTAATGTAACTCATGTGCTTCGCTGCTGTCCCGTGGTGTGAATGAAAGTGCAGCACATGGGGATGTTTTGGGGAGACTCACTCTAACAGTGCACTCCTAATCTGAACTGAAAAAAAAAAATGTAGACTTGACCTAAGGAGAGACACCTGCAACCTCTTCATAGCTGTGGTAACAATCAGTGCCATAGTACCTAGAAGGAAGGAAAAAGAAGTTTGTCCTCTCTTACACTCAGCCATGCCAAAAGAGGGTGAGGAAGAAGATTCTAGCAAACTTCAGGGTTGTAATAAAAAGAAAATGCTTTTGAATTTCTGATGAAAGTAGGTGTATCTAACATTTTATTTCCAAATGCCGTAATAGATAGGTGAAGGTTAGCCTGAATTACATGCTTAGAAATAAGGAGAAAATTTCTTCTCTCTTCCATAATTTACAGAATAATGATACATTCTTATGCAAGTGAACATTCTTGTTTATCCTTTCTCTCTCAAGCTGAGTGCTCGATCACCGGTAGCTCTCATTTCACGACATTTGATGGACGTCATTTTACCTTTCTTGGGATTTGCCAGTACGTTTTGGTAAAAGGCACTGGGAAAAACAAATTCACAATAACTTTACAGAAAGCACCCTGTGGACAGGCAAGTCATGTTTTTGTTGACATTCACTACATACATGTCCATCCATATTTCAGGCACTTGTATAGGTGTACTACAAGTTACCAGGCTACATTTAACAAAAAATACAAACTGAAACCATTTCACAGCTTTTTTTCTAAGCAGTTGTATTGTTACATGTTATATTGCCCTTTGTAAAATCTATTGTGTCTTTAGAGGAATAAAGTCCAAAGAGTTATTATTTTATACACAGTAAACAACTATATACATCTTTGGTTATTGTGCAAACAGTTGTATTAGGCTTTAGAAAAGCTCTTGGCTGCGCTGAACAGGTTTAATGCACCACTAGTTAGGCTAGGGAATTTTTTTTTGGTAGCTTTAGATTTTTATTTGATACATTATAACATATTTAATTGGTTGGAACAATGCCATTTAGAAACCTATTGAAGGGATTGGGCACCACACATTTGTTTGAATGTATTTTGGTGGGTATCCAACAACAGATTTTATGAAGAGAAGAATATATGAAAAGTCCTTATCTCTGAGACTGGATTTAATTATGTTAATAGTCACCTAGGCTCTAAGGAGAAGGTGCTCTCAGACTGTGACTGAGGAACAGGATGCCTGAAGTCATCAGCAGGGACTGATGCACCAAAGCCGCCCTACTATGGGACCATCTCTCATGTTCCTTCAAAAGCTAGACTATGAGCTGATGGCTCTGATTTTTTGTTTTTGTTTCTTTTTTCATAAGCACCTCTTTTTCCTGCAAAGGTATTGAGAGTCCTGTTTCTGCATTTCAGGTGGCCTGAAGCAGGAAATTGCTCATTGGCTAGCCACTGAGAGACACAGATGCTAGTGGAAATGACCCTTAGCAAAACTATAGACACCTTGGGAAAGTTTCTGGGTCAAAACATAGGGGCCCCAATGAGCATAAGATGCTTGGTATGAGCTGTTTTTGTGTCACCTGTTTTCTTGTTCATAGTCTCACAAATTCTGCCTGGGTAGCACTCTAAAATGATGGGTGTGAGTTAGTTTATAAGTCACCATTTTTTTAATAGTCAGATATTTATAAATTATTATTGTATATTTCTGGATCAATTACATCCTTTTGGTCTGCAGTCAGAGATCATGTCTGTATCAAGATGAGAAGCACCTTCATGTGTGCAATAGTTTCTTTCTCCTGCATTGCTGCATTTGGGCTCTGGTTGTACCAGCTTGAAATAGACAGGGTCAGACTCTTCCTCAAACGTTCATTAACTCATTCATGAGGAGTACCCAGGGTGGCCAGGCAAGTATGGCCTTTTGAAGCCAGTATCAGTACCTGAGAACCTCTGTCCTCTAGTAGACTGCCATAATAGCTAAAGTTCCTTCTTACTCTTAAGTATGTATGCACTGTATTATGATGTTCAACATACAATTTTGGGTGCTCCGTTTAATACTTTGAGTGACAGTTTATAACTGATTTACTTGATGACCATTCTGGTATTTCCTTTCTATACAGCTGTTCCCCCCCTTGTGTGTTTTTGCTTTCCATAGTAGTATAAATGTCTTTGTCAGTTCTGATGGTGATACTTGTTTCCTCTTAGAACTTTGACCATGCCTGCATTGAATCTATAACACTAGTTCTTGAAGATGATGTGAACAAACAAGTAACTCTCACAAGATATGGTCAAGTCCAAACTGGCCCTAACCAAGTTTTAAACCTTAATGGTAAGAAGTGCATGAAACAGAATTTTACCAGGGTTCACATTCTTTCTTTGATAACCTCCAAAGCTTTTTAATAATATCTGTCTATGAAAAAGGGATTTCTTGAAAAATAATTTATAAAATGCACAATCACTTACTTCCTGTAACCTTAGTAATGATTCTAGAAGTGTACTTTTTCAGCATGAGGAGTCCTCCGTTGTGGCCTCATTTCTTTACAGTTCTTATCTCACAGAGTACCTAGAAACATCACTCATTTTGTTTGTGTTTAGGGGGTGGAGGTAAGAAAAAAAAAATAGGAGGTGAAGGGAGGTTGGAAATTATCTTGATGCTGATGTTAAGGTCTAGCTTGGCTAAAGTTTATTGGAATAAATGGCATGGAATAGAATGCATGTGCTCTATGGGACCCATGTTCTTTTCAGTGCTGGCTTAAGTTGATTTCAGGCAGGTTATTTCACCTTTTAGGAAAGTATAATAAATGAGATCAGCCTTAAAAAGGATGTCATAAAATTAAGCACTGAAGGTGGAAATTCCGTCACTAACTTTTGTTTCTTACAGTGATCAGTAGTAAATTCTTACAGGATTTTTAGTCTCTTTCTGAGAGAGTGATGTGGGAGTTCTTTCCTTTCCCAGCCTCTGGTGACACAGACTTTAGGGAGTTCTGTGCTGGTGTTTGCAGCTCTATCTTTCCTTCATTCAGTTTGTCCAGTCACCATTATGCTTTGGGTGTTCACAGCTTCCTTTGGCAACGAGTTTCATAGCTCAGTTATACTTCCAGTTGTGTTGACAGTTCTGCTTCATAATTGAATTGTTAATTCATTTTTGTGCCTTTTAAATCAGCCTTTATTCACTTGTCTCTTCACAGTCTGTAACAAATGCAGTCTATGACAAATATTTTTGGTGTCACCTTCTTGATAATTGGCTGTATGTAGTGAGTCTCATCTGCTAAGAACATCTTTAAGCTCACATAAGCATTTTCTTTGCCTCTTCTCAGTTTATGCACCTAAGTGTGTGTGTGTGTGTGTACATGCATAGAGGCTGCTCATGAAGGTAGACCTCACTGAAGCCTGCAGCTGCAAGTAGCCCAACAATGTGTAGCAAATGAATGCTGCGACTGTGAAATTTCCATTTCCTCACATAATGGATTTGCTGGGAAGGAAAGCTGGGAATTTGATAGGGCCTTAGTTCACATACAGTCTGAGGAAGGAGCTATAACTGATGTCATATCAATAGTAAAAGAGAACCTTCTATCTAAAGGTTGCAATACCCTTTACAGACATCTGTTAATTAGTTTTATAACATTGACAGAAACTAAGAAACAAGTGGTTTCTTGTCTTCTCATTGCCAAAGGCATGCTTTCTTCTAAAAAAATGAGTAACTGGATAACTCACAGGTATGGAAAGGCAAGAGAGTTTTTTTTTTTACTGTCAACAGTAGTTGTAATTCTGATTTGTGTTGCTAATGAAAAAGATATGTAGTCTCATAGGTTCAGATGAAGAATGGATGAGGTTATTTGGCTGCAGGTGAGGTTATGCGTAGTTTCTAATCTTATTTGTACATTTTCAAAATATCTTTTGTTTAAGGGGTAAACCAATGCAATCTGGAAGTTGGAATACAGTGACTTTATTTTTCTTTTTCTATGTGCAGGGGCTATTGAAATTCAGAATATATCTTCTTTCTTTGTTCAACTGAAAACTAGTTTTGGTTTGAAGATACTGTTTGCTAAAGATGGAGAGAGGATCTATGTTCAAGTTGATGTCAAATGGAAGGGAAGAACATTAGGACTATGTGGAACATACAATGGGAATTTAAGAGATGATTTTCTGTAAGTTGTATATTGTACATTTGCACTGTGTTTAATAACAAATGAAAAGTTTTGTTGAATGTAATCATCTGATTATTTAATTTCCTTAACATGCTCATACTTTATTAAACTAACTAAAATAAAATAAAATTTTAAATTTTAAATTAAATTTAATTAAAAGAACAGTCACTTCTAAAAATATGAAACTCAAATTTAGCTAGGTCATTCTAAGATGTTTAGCTAACTAATTCTGGAAAAGTACCATATTATTTACGGAAGTTACTGGAGGATGATATTTCTTGAATGCACATTTTTTCCTCCCTACTGTTCCCTTATCATCAGAGTAAATACATGAGCACTAAGAATGGATGCTAAAACTATGATCCTCACATGATTATCACTCCTGTTTGAATACTTTTTTCCTATATCAAGTTTTAATGGAAAACCATATAATTCCTATGGTTCAGAATAGTTTGATTAGAAGGTCACACTTACTCTTTTACTTAGTTTTCTCCTAAGTTCCCCAGGCTATAATATCACAAAACGTTTTTAGCAATAATAAGTGTTTTTGAAATGGTGAAAAACAGAATCAAAATTCAAGCAGCCACCCTCTAGAACACTAAAATTAGCTAACAGGTCAAATTTTTGACATTTCACTGAATATATGTGCTTGAATGAAGGCCAAATTCCCCTCTCATTAATGCCTCCTTCCACTGATTTCAGAGTACTTGAATTAAGCATAAGTGAGGGTAGACTTTGAGTATAAGAATAATTTTGCATGGGTAAAGTGCTGAGGAAAAAACTTCACTTCTTTTATACCTCATTGATGGAAATTCTTTTTTGACAAGTTGAATGATCATTGTTCAGTGCACCTAAGGCTTTTCTGATGTACTTGTGTCCTCACCCACGTAGTCCATAAGGTCAGGAGGATGCTTGCATTGTTGATCTTTTCCTTTGCAGTTCTCCAGCAGGGATGATAGAAGGGACCCCACAACTTCATGCCAATGCATGGAAGGTTTCCTCAGCTTGCTCTGTGCCTATCAATATTCCCGTGGTTGATCCCTGCAACGTTAATCAGCAAAATGGTATGTTTTCACATGAGATTCTGGAATTAGCTGTATCTTTTCATGGGACCTTTTTTGTTTTCTTCGTGAATGAGTTGCACATACATGTATGTCAACCTCACTCTGTCTTTCCTTTTTCTTTTGTGGCAAAGACCATTCTTTCCATATATTTAGCACGTCAAATGAAGTAAGTCCTTCATAAATATAAGGTAGATGATCACTTAATGCTGGGTGTACTGGCCATGAGTCCTAAATTCTGCTAATATGCATACAGAGTGCTAGGCAGAACACCATCTGTAGTCCTGTAAATATGTGAGTCAAGAAGAATGATGTAATGTGCACTTGTAGATTGACAAGGAAAGTATAGGAGACAGTGTCTCGAGAAAGTGTTCAGCTCAAAAGTCCTGTCTCTGGCTTCTCCATGCTTGTAGCATTAAAAGTTTCCTTATCCTTCATTTATGCTCTCTGACACAAACTGATGCAAACAATCCAACATCCATGGATTTGTTCAAATTCCCAACTAAAGATTTAGTTTTGGTTGTCTGACCTACCTATGTTTTGTGTTGGACTTTTAATGTCTCTTCCTTTCCACATTGCTGTTCTCTTTGATTAATGAAGACAGTGGACAGACAGTAGTTGGCAATTCTGACAGTGTTTAGTCTAATGTTTTTAATGGTTCAGACATAAGGCATCAATAAGGATGTGGGATCTGGCCACATTTAGAGCCTGTGGGAGCAAGCCTAGAATAGCCATAAACCTTTAAGTATCTAGGCCATTCTAAGACTTGTTTTGCCTTCAGCAGTACATCTCAGCCAAGTTAGCTCTCTCCAAGATGTGTCATCTTCAGTTCTGTGCTGCCTCAGTGAAGGTGGAGTTTAACATAAATGCAAGAAGCTTAGAGCAGGAGGGTGGACTACATGACCTTCTGAGGTCCCTTCTAGCCTCAATTTTCCTGCAAGCCTGTAATTGTGACTGGAAACAGCAGTCTCTGTGTAAGTGGTCCTGTCACACTACCACCGGTGCTGAGCCAGCACAAGCATTTTTCCATGCTTGTGATGATCTTAATCTTGTGATTTTTTTGTTTACTTACTTCGTCAGGTTTCTTTTCAACCAAGTCAAGTTCACTCCTTGAATCTACTGAAAGACACTATAAATCCTTGTGTTGGTATGTGTGAATGAACAGGGAGGTTATTGTGGCAAGGTTTTGGTGATGGTGGCTGCAGGGGTAGCTTCTGCAAGAAGCTGCTAGAAGCTTCCCCTTAAAGGGTAGGAACACTTTTTCAGCTGTAAAATTGGCTTAAATATGATCCACACTATGGTGTTCCTGAGATACTCCATCACTTTTGGTGTAGTAGCTTCAGTGGTAGGAGGAGGTTCTGTCAGCACTAGAAGGCATATGGCCAGCCTGGGACTTTCATGACTTTGTACTCCAGTTTGCAATGCCTCCCTTCGTGAGTCCACATACTGAGAAATATCAGCCTTTGCTGATTTCAAAGCTAAATTAAACAGAAAGTAGGAAAAAATCTTTGGAAGGCTCTTCTAACTAACTGCTTTGAGATATATTATTTTGCCATCTAAGTTTCCTGCACTACTAGGGGAAGGCATAAATGGTTTTGTATAGTTATTTTTATCTTAAACAGAGTTTGCTGTTGAGGGAATTGCTTACAATATCAGTTTTAAGCTGTAGAACTTTGCAGAAAGAACTTTGAAGAAAGTTTTTGTTGCACAACTGGCTATGTTTGTGTCCTGGTTGACTCTGGCCTGTCCAGAACCGGGACAGTTTGGTTTTAATATTCTGTTTATTTGACTAACAGTTATATTAAAATGCATCTGGCTAAACCAATGTCACCTTCTCTCAGTTGGGTATGCATCTCACTGTGATATCATCAATCAAGAAGTATTTGCTCCCTGCCATGCCTACATCAGTCCGGGGTTATACTACCAGCTCTGCCGCTTCGACGCGTGCAAGTGCGGGAGCAGCTGTTTGTGTAATGCTTTAGCACACTACGCTTACATCTGTGGCAAGCACGGGGTCATCATTGACTTCAGAGCTCATATTTCTTACTGTGGTGAGTAACCTCTGCAGAACAGTAGCTTTTAGAAATGTGTAGATTTCTAGAAATATCATTTGCTCCACGAAATGCAGAGACTGACCTTTTCTGCTGGGAACTAGAATTGCCTTGGTGGGCTAATGACATACTCAGGGGAGAATGCTAATAGTCTGAGTTGGGAACCCTGAGCAAGGGTGCCTGTCCCTTTCTGTTGGCTACAGAAATAGTTTAGATTTTGGACTTTAAACCTACAAGCATGCAGAAGCCTCTATTAGGGTAAAGTAGTCGGGGAGCAGCAGGAGCAAGGCTGTTCCCTAAGGGAAGGAAAGCCAGGGTGACAGAGGCTCTCTAAGACACGCTTGGCAGGGTGGGCAGTGAATTGACAAGAGGCATACAGTAATGATTTAAAACAAAGCATTTCTAAATCATTAAGTCATGTGTCAAGCTTTACTGGGCCACTTTCCCTCTCTTGGAAGCCTGTGTTACTAGGCAGACATACCCACCACACATGCACAAAACATATATAAAATTTAGACACCTACTGCATAAAAAAAGAGTAAACAATTCCAGCCAAGGAATTGCCTAATATAAACCCACCTGTTTCTAAACATTTCTGACTTGAGAACTCAGTGAAATAGCATATTTTTCTCATACATTTTACCTAATCCCAGTGCAGCAAGAGACCATTTTTGCTTTGCTGTTTTGCACTCCTATGATAATACTGCTTTGGTTTTGATTTTTCATTTTAAGAGTATGTTGTTCTCCCTTCTGTCTTCCTCTCTCTCCTCCAGCTGTGATGTGTCACAGTGGAATGCTTTATCATCAGTGCTCTTCTTTCTGTAAACACTCCTGTGCTTCACTTTCTATGGCAAGTATCTGTGATGATGACTGTGCAGAAGGATGTAATTGTCCTGATGGGAAATACTTTGAAGAGTCAGTCAACTTTTGTGTATCCATGTAAGTCATAAGAATATAGAATATATGTGTAGGCACATTTTCATCTTTCCTTCAAGATTTAAAGTAGTTTTTCTGCTGTTTTCCTCAAGATGTAGACTGCCTAAACAGGACAGCAAGCAATGTGTGAAGAAATAATATTCTTTTATACTGATCAATAGTGGGGCTTTGTCTGCCACTGTGTGTATAGCTATCTACAGCACTTCATCTGTGTATGGCTTCATCTGCCACTGTGTGTATGGCTATCTACTGCACTACAGAGAAGCTATGTCACACATCACACAGACGGGTGATGTTTCCCAGTTCATGGGAAAGCATTTTCACATGAAAACCTTGATTTTAAGACTTAAGAAAAAATGAGAATGATTATAGGTAATACCAATCCATAAAGGCAGGGATAGTATGGAAAGAGTGGCTAAGGAGCCTCTTTTTTTTGGTATCATAATGTAAACTTCTACAGCTAAATGAAAGGAAATAGTTTTTGTACATTGTGTACCAAAATTTTACAGCTTACTACCATGGGGGGGTGGGGGTGGGTACTGAGTTCAGGTACTGAATTAACAAATGCATGAATTTCAAGATTATAGAGAGTTATTGCTATTCAGTGCAACATATGTTTTAGAAAAATCAGGAAGTTCATACTATAGGGATAAAGATTCAAAGTACTAAAGAATGTGAGTAACTTGGCATTCCCATATTTTTGCATGGTTTCTAGGGAGTTCTGTTGCTACTTACATCCCATTTAGCTCTTATAACAGACAAAATTAATGGATTTTACTGTGATAGTTCCTCTGTCCCATGATTTTGATGGTACTTTGAATGGTAACTACATGTTCCCATCACTGGGAAGGAAAGCTCCTTTCTATGAGACTAACACACAGAAACAGCAAATGAATAATAAGGAGATTGAGGAAAATCCTGGCTTGCTTGAAGACAGAAGGAGTTTTCCACTGATTTCAAAATAGTCAGAGTGTCATCCTTTAGTTTTTGCCTTTGGAAGTATATTGTAAATATAAAGGTTGAATTAATGAATTATAAGGTTTGCTTACCATAACAGCTTGATAAATGGGTTGCCCTTAAATCCCATTTCATTTTGCTTTTGCATCTACTTGTATAAATATTCTTTTAACAGGTCTGCCTGTCATTGTCATTACAAGGGCAAAGCCCTCCAGCCTGGAGAAATCCTCCCTACGCCAATGGGCTCCTGGTAGGTTTGAGTGCCAAGGGTTTTATCTTTAACATATCACAGTTTGGATGCCACTCAAGAGCCTTGAGATTTTTTTTCACATAGAATGAAGGTCTGTTGTATCAAGATTTTATTTTTGTTATACACTTAGTAAAAGGGAGACCAATATAAATTGGATTACATACCCGCTTGTTTTAGCAACAGGATACTGGGCAAGTTACGCCAGGGACTAAAGAGTTTCTCAAGAAACACACATAGATGTTGCAGTCCTGTTCTTAGACCTGGGGACATTATAATAGAAATATGAGGCTGGTTTCAGAAGAATAAACAATGTGATTCTATTTTGGAAAGTCTTTCAAACAAAGGCCTGCAGGGAGCTATATTTGTGTCATTTTGTATTATTAATTTATGAGGAATTCTGACCTCACTGAAACAAGTGGGGAAACCTCCCAGGTTTCCTGGTAAAACTTGTTCATTTTACAAGAAATGCACTCAACCTGATAATTTAAAATCACATCTGTCAGTTGAGAGTCAAGGTCGATTCTTGCTGAGTTCTTACAGTTGTTAAAATTGAAGCTTGGTGGTAATGTTGTTCAAAAAGTGAGAGTGATTTTCTGCCATTCCTTTGCCTCTGCAATGTTTTAGTTTTTCCACAATTTTTTTTAAAGTAAAAAATGAGGACTGTGTTTATTGTTGAATGTGTTCTCCTGCAGTTCTGTACTTTATTATAAAGAGTCAAGCTGTGTATCCTTATGTCTGTGCAGCAGGAAATCTGCATGCTGTCTCCTGCCATACTCACCAAGGCAGACAAGGTTTTGCCTTACACAGCCAGCATCTTGAATCACCTGGCCCTGCCTTCCCAAAGAGGCTGACATACCCAACTTCTTTAATTCAGTGAGAGTTAGGCAATTAAATAGTACATAAACACCTTGGTGAGTCTCACTACAGTTCAGCAGTTCAAAAACACCAACAAAACGTTGGTCAGAACTCATGCTTTCAGATTTTAATCCTCATTTTCCTCCTGATTTCTATTGTTTAAAACGGGCTAAGTAGTAGTATAGCTTTTAATGTGGCAGCTGCAAAACGTTTTCCCTTTGAATAAAGAGTTTGCTTTTCTTTCTCAGTCAGTGTTTGAATGGAACAGTGAAATGTATTGAAGCCACCACAGAAAATGCAGGTAATTTACAGTCTTGTCTCATATTACAGTTGCACAGAGAAGGTTTTGACATTGAACCGTAATTAGGTTTTCTCCTCATATGTACTTTGATTATGAGATACTTAATGTCATGACATTTAAAATATGAAGTTAGGAGGACAAAGTGTCTTTTCTCTTTTCTTTTTCCTTTTTTTTTTTTTCTGTGGCACAAATTGTACTTTAGTCACTATTAAGTGACTTGGGAAATTTAAAAAAAAAATAAATTCCCATGAGGTGTACATCAATATGTTCTCATGGGAATACCTAAATTTAGGCTAATCATACATGTTTAGGAAGCCTTAAAATCTTGATTTTTAGAAAGTAATTTTAAAATTAGTTTCTAATGGATTTTGAAGGGATTTCAGTATACTGAACACTATTCTACTTCTAAAGGTTCTGTCTACATAAGGTATAATTACTCCATGCTTAAGAATGGGGTGTGTGTCACACCCATATGCTTAATATCAAGTTATGGTCTTCTTTTTTTTTTAAACATTAAAACATATATTAATTTTCTATCTCTGAAATGCTAATGAAGTTGTTATGAAGTTATAATGAAGGCTAACTGCGTGAAAGTAAACAGATTGTGAATAAAAACAAATAGAAAAACTTCAGCATAGAAGAGCAGTGGTTCTCATTTAACCTGCATTTTGCATTTGAAGTTCACATATGCCCTGAAGGAAAAATCTACTATGACTGCAGATCTCCTGTGCCTGGATTACCAGCAGCGGGCGTGAATTGTGGCGTCTCTTGTGCGAACCTTGCCATGAACTTCTCCTGTGTCCCTTCACCACCCTGTGCAAGTGGCTGCATTTGTCCCCCTGGGTAAGTTTTGGCAGAATAACCTGAAGCACAAGCCATATACATATTTTGCACAGCTTAACTCTGCATAGTTTCTGTTTGCTTTTAGATTCCAGTGGCACCACACCTCTAATTTTGAAGCTATTGTTTCATCAGTTTTTGCAGATACACTGTCACAGTTAAAATGCCAACTCTTTCTTTTGTCTCTGAGAGCCCTTTTCTCCTTCCTGCTGGTGTGAGGCTCCATGCCATAATGCTTCCTCAGCTGGGGTCCCACAATTTCTCCATCCTGAAGCAATGATTCCTCTATCCCATGAGATACTCAGCTTGCTACCAGTCTGTCTCATTTGGGACTCTCTGGACCAAAGTTGACTCCCATCACTTGCACAACGTAGTTTATTTGAGTGTAGAAGCAAACATGACTAAAAAATTGTAACATAAACCATCTGTGCTCCTGCTTACTACCCAAGTGATTGTCCTACCTAGACTTCTACATGAGCTTGCAGTACTGATGCCCGGCCTGGGGTGGGGAGCTGGGAATGTGCTGGGATCCTTCCCTCTTCCTCTTCGTTCTGCCTTTCTGAACTCAGCCAAAATGTTTGTTTTTTCAGCTCATGTATTTGGATTTAGTGCCCAGAAACAGTCTGCTGAGCTTTGCAGGGGTCAAATCAAAGGACAAAAACTAGAAGTATGTTGTGAAGTGGCTGTCAGGATGAACCACCTTTCCCTCTGTCTGTTTCCATTGCCTCTCCTGATACCTGCTGTGTGCACTTTCAGGTTTGAAGACTGAAATATGCTGTGCAAATTGCTGCAATTTGACCTCAGGTGGAGTGTTCCCTGTTTTTTCCTCAACATTTGGCTTTATTTCACCGTCTGTGCAGGCTATGATCCCTGACAGTATATCAGATGTGCACAGATCAGAATGTAATGAGACTGCCAGAATTTCCCTTCCAGCAGCTTGTGATGTTCATAGATGACTAAGCACTGATGAAGGACAGATTTCAGGCATGGCTATTTAAGATTTCACTAGTTCTTGTCTGGTATTCTGTAGTCCTCTACAACCTCCACCTCAACTGAGGAGTTAGCTTTCAAGATCATTAGTTTTATAGGAATAAATAATTATTTTTAATACAAAAATGCATAAATCTTTACAAGGCATCATATAGAAATGAGTAACTTTTATTGAAACCTCAGCATGATATTTGCATGTACTTAATCTAGCAGCATTGTCATGAAAGTTCACCTGAAAATTTGAAATAATTAAATTAACACTTAAAAAATGGAGTTTACAGCCCTGCTCTTGCAGTCAAGTAGTATTATACCATTTCAAATTGAATATGTAGCACTGGAATAGGCTGCCCAGAGGATGTGTGTAGTCTCCTTCTCTGGAGATATTCAAGACTCGACTGGACGCCTCTCTGTGCAATATGTGCTAGGGAGCTGCTTTGGCAGGGGGATTGGACCCAATGATCTCTTGAGGTCCCTTCCAACCCCTACGATTCTGTGATTATTTTCTGAATGATAAACAGTAAAAGGGGTACAGACAAGCCAAATCCCAAGTTTCTGTTAAATAATGGAATAAAATACTTCAATTACTCTGTTAAGTCAGAAAATTGACACTTATTTTGCTAATAGATCGAAAAGTGAATGTGTACCATTTATTGTAGTTAGTAACATCATTGGTGTTAAATTATATTTCTGGAGTCATTCTGTCTTTCAGGCTCGTGGTTCCAGGAAGTGAATCTGGCTTTTAGCTAGGAAGGGGCCAGCAGGGTTATCTTAAAAATTGGGTTCAAAACTTCTCTTTTTATATACAAGAAAATGATAAGCATACAGCTCATGATATTAAATCTGTGCATGCAAGTCATGAAAGCCTGGTTATGAGAAGTTTCACTGTTAATTTTAACATTCTCTTAAGATGCTGTTCTTCTCTTTGTATCTCCCATTTTATTTCTTTCACTACACATTGGGTTGACCCAGTGACCTAACCTTTTGTGGTGGAATTTTGAATCCTTCTGGAGAGGAGGATCTTTTCCTTTGGAAACCCTTCACAGGATGGACTCTAGTATGCAAAAAAAATTATCCTCTTAAAGTAAAAAAAAATAATAATAATACATTTTCTATTTTAAAATTCTTGCATGACTGCTTGTGGTTCTTTTAGTCAGTAGTTAGAGGTGACAAAGAATAGGAAACACTAAAATGCTCTGGTATGCAATAAAAGTTGAATAGAATAGTTCAAGATTTCATGAGAAAACGAGCTGAGAATGATGGTAAATTCATCACCCAAGGATACACTGAAAGTCAGCCTAACACTCAGCTGGAGATATAATAGGATAAGTTGAATTATGGAAGTATAGAGCAGTGTGGAAAGGGACCTCATGGGGCTAAATTATTCTCATGCCCTTTGATAGCATCAGATATTTAACTTCCTTTGACAAGACTCTAAATGACATTCCCAAGCTATCTGCTCTAGTGCATTCCTATCTTCCATAATGTTTCTGAACACTTGACTCCTTTACTTAAAACCAATTATTCTTTAATGAACCAGTAATTGAAGAAAGAAGAAAACTGTAATTTGTGCATTCTTTTTAACTTGAAGTGAAGCAATCTCAAGATGATACTTTGAAAACACATCTCTCTGTACTCTCAACCATGTGTTGCAATGACAGCTGCAGGAATTCCTCCCCTAAAAAGCAGCACAGGGAACATCATTAATGTGGGGTTTGTGCTGTTTGTTTAGTTTTGTTTTTTTTTTTTAAAGATCATGTTCCTAAGCAGATGGAAAAGAGGAGATAGCAAAAAGTGGTTAACCACAATTCTGTGTCACCTATTCACAATCTAAATAGATTTGCTACTTTTTATCTTAAATGCAAGTGTTTTGTCTTAACCTTGTTAGTTGTTTCCACTTCCCTGAGGCAGGCAAGGTAACCTCCACTCCTGCTCTTTGTAACCTTTCTTTCTTCTGTCCTGTTAACTCTACAACAGCTGCAGTAGGCCAGCTCACTATCCTGCGCTCAGAAGAGGACGGTTGCTGCTCTGTGCAGAGGAACAGGCACATCAGTCCTGCTGCTTCTTTGGAACAGAAGGACGAGGGAGCAGCAGAGAGGGAAGGGAAGCCTGACTGCAGCCCCAGCAGTGTGTGCAATGCACAGATGCTCTGTAGTTTGCAGGAAGGAGTACCCGCACTGCTTGCGCTCTTGTGAGGGAGCTGCTGCCCCACACCAACATACTCCTTTCCAGGTAGAAGGAGAGGTGCAGCTCTGAGCTTTGCGAGGTCTCCAGCTGTGCACAGAGGAGGTCATTTGATTCAGGCAGTTTTGCTGCTGAAACAGATGTCCTTGGCTGGATGGAAGACTGGTTCCCTTTGGCAGGGTTTTGACAATACCCTACACATTCGGTTGTGTTGCTCTACTTGTGAATATACGCTTTCATCTAAATTATTCTTTTATTTTAAAGGATGGCTGAGCATAGAGGGAAATGTTATATTCCTGACAGTTGTCCATGCACCTGGAAAGACAGGGAATTTCTTTCAGGAGAAGTGATAGCTACACCGTGCTACACCTGGTGAGTGGCATGCATTTTGAATACTTCCAAATCATCTGGATCTAGCCACAAAGTGGAACTGATACAGAAAACATGTGGAGTACTTTGAAAATAAAAGATGTATTCGCTTGTTTGTAGACAGTTATAAGATATATCTTTTATTAGGCTCACTAATAGACTTGAAGAGTAGGCAGACTTTTGGGTGAGGGCTTCATCAGGTCTGAAAAGAAAACAGAAAGTATCTAAGTTAAAAAGCAGTTGAGAACAAACGCTCCATTCCATACATACCAGCTGATCTCTGAAAGAAAAGAAGTTTGGCATTTTGGAGAGTAAAATATAATGGACAAACAAGGGAAAAAAAGAAAAAGAGAAATTCCATGTATGACAGTGGTAAATAGTCTGCTTCTTTGGGAACTGGACTGTTTGCAGTGTGGGTTACCAGTCAGCATGAGTGACTGTATAGGAAAAAAATAAAATAGAAAGAAAGAGGCATTAGAATTGAAAAATGACCTAGCACTCAGCATCGTTTTTAAAGAGCCTTACCTGACTTCTACTGATGCAAAACAGTTTTTCATGCATTATAATTTTCTAGCCAAAATATCGATCTTCGGTTAAGTATATATTTAATAGTAATAAAAAAATTTTGGCATGGAAGGTTTTAATCAGCTAAAAACTTCAACGGCTAATCAACTAAGCTTATACACTTACACAAGCAAACCCGGAAGCTGTCAGTACTGCCTTCATATAAGTTCATGTAAATCACTGAATGTAGCTGACAGGAAAAGTCATCCCACAAAATATCAGCTTTTATTGCTTAAAGTCATTCCTTACTTGTCTGATACCCTGAAATCTTACAGGGTCTTTTGCATTGAATACATTCAGATTTTTATCAACATTTCTTGAGAAAAGAAATAATACCAATGCTTTACAAATTAGGGTGTTGTGGCATGGTATCTTATCTATACTGGAGGCAATAATGGAAACATTTTCATAAGCCATAAAATAATTAAGATTTTGCATTCATTTCTTACGTATTTTTATTGTACATATATGCTGATGGCAAAAAGCTCAACACTTTCCTACCATGGCATCACCAATAACTTCAGAAGCGATCAGAATAGCTCTGTTTCATAGTCTGAGAGTCTTCTTCCTTTCATGAATTTCTGCATGATTTGAAACAAAGAACCCCAAAAAGCTTTTTCTTGAAAATCAAAAGGAAACAACCCTGTTATGAGAAGATACTGAATGTTAATTTCCCTTACAGTGTTTGCCGGAGGGGGATATTCAATTGCACTAGTTACCCCTGCCCCGCTGTGTGCACCATTTATGGGGATCGGCATTATTACACCTTTGACGGGCTGGAGTATGACTATGTCAGTGACTGCCAAGTTTACCTGCTAAAGGTAGGAGGATTGTTCGTACGTTTTCATGTGCCCAAGTGAAAGCTTCCATGAGAGGGCAAGTGTTTTCAATCTCAGGAGATGATCTACAGAAACAAACAGTAAGAAAACAAGTGTCTGAAAGGGAGGATCTGTAAATGACGTTTTGGGCTCAGCCATATGCAAACGGTACATGTGTGTGTCCTTATGGATCTGTGTGATCGAGAGAAAAATCAAACCCAATGTTTTCTGTTCTACCTTAACCATACTTTCATCACAATAAATGAAGACCAGCACTAGAAACTGTTCTAGAATTAGGTATGATGCATAGATTTATTTAATAATTGTCTATAAACTCTGCTTGGTGGAGGGTTGCTGATGCTGCTTGGAATCCTTCTTGAATGTGATCTGCATCAGATCTGGGATGTATGTGTATAACAACATCAAACACAATTCTTTCATAATTCCACAATGAAATCCTTCATTGAGATTGTCTGGCAGCTACATGCTAATGTTCCACATAGCACACATTTACAGTACATTGCTAGCCTTTTTTGTTTAAAAATACCGTTACTGACATTTAGAAATATATTCTATTACTAACAACTCCATTGTTTATTATCATTGTTGCTATTATTAAGACTAAGAGTCTGTCTTTGGAGTTACAGTAATGTGTTTAGAAGAATATTCATTTTTCTGTCAACCCTGACTGTCTAACCTTAAGAAATAGCAAGGTTTGTCAACAAAGACTGCTGCAAATAGTTTATTTTGTATATGTTTTAGTTGAGTATTCACAGCTGTGAAATAAAATTAATTGGTTACAGATTTTTTTCTTTTAAAAAAGGAGAGCTTTGCTAAGGATAATAGGAACACCACATAGCAAACTCCTGTCATGTATCACAGTGTCTTATATAAGTACTGTTACTCTTAGAGGCATGTGAACATTTGCACAAACCTTCCTCCTTTAAGATGCAAAAAATTGGGTTTGCTTTACCTGTAAAATCATCTTGCCTGTATGATGTGGTGGAAAGGCAGGGTTTAGATGGTTAATTTTTAGGCTGTTCAGACAGAGAGGTGCGTAGGACAAGGTTATGCTGCTTTCTTAAACGTTAGTATGATACTGGAATATTTTCCTTTTATAATCAAATGTCACCTGCCACTCTACTGCATGAGAAAGTACCTGTCTGGAAAAGAACCACAGGGAGCATTTGGAGTCCAACAATAAAGTTGGCAGCCACATAATTAAAGCACGTGGCACACTGCCAACCTATCTTCAGGTGAACATGATGATACAAATGACAAAAATGATGCCTATGTAGATCTCCTTTACCAATTTCTCAGACTTTTTTCAGCTTTTCAGACTGTTTGGGTTTTTTTTCCATACTTAGCTTATGTGAGAAAGTATGGCCTAATTTGTTCATGGTTTTTCTTTCATCTGTAGTATATGGAAAACTTTCCTGTACTGAAGGACTGTTTATTACAAATTAGGCACTGCATAATTCATAATTATGTCTGTAACAGATGATGTATCTGTGGCCTCATTTTTGACTGTGAATTGTTTGGAGAAGTTTTAGTGGGGGAAAAATAAAAGAAACAAAGGATGGGATCATATGGCAGATGCCCAAGAGCTTTGAGGGAACTAAACTGCAGAACTGATGAACTATGTGATGTGCAGTACTGGAATCAGAGGAATGGAAGATGACAGTATAACCAAATATTTTAAAAGGACTTCATGGCTGAATTTTGCAGGAACCAAGCAATATTTCTGATTTACATATGAAATAAATTAATAGAAATTAAATTAAAGAGAAATGACAATTGGGGAACAGTTGAACTCAGTTTTTTGTAAAAGAAATTAATGCATGATGAAACTTCTTAGCTATTCCATACAGACAATAAACATATGGATGAGGCTGATCAGGTTGATATGTGGCATTTTAGCTTAAAGAATTTTGGAGACAGATTTCAACAAATATTTTTTAGAGACTAGACTCTGATAGGATCAGCGTGAGGATTCTTTGAGACATGAATTAAGTTACAAGTTAAAAGATAGGAATAAATGACCTTTTCTTTAAGAATGGAGAAATCCTGGTGGCATCTCACAGGTATACATGCTGAGACCTGTGTTCAACATCTTCAAAAAGAATTTTGAAAAGGAAGTGTGAGGATTAAGGTGGCATGTGCTTGTGGTGAAGAATCACTCTCACAGCTGAAACAAAGATGAACCACCAAAAGGTTCGGGAGATCTTACGACAGAAAATTGCATGACAAAAGGGAGGATGAAAATCAACAACGAAATATGCAAATTAGTGATCAGAAAAAGTAACTGTAACTATGCTACCATGAAGACAGGCACTAAATTAACTACTACTATGCGTGAATGAAATTTTATGTAAGAAAAATATATGAAATAGTTGTGATTGCTATCTTCCTAGTGGCAGCCTGAGTGATAATTGTTGCTCCTTGAGCAGAGGTTTCCACAGCTGTCTCCTCATAATCATCCTCCCTTACATAGTGGCCATGTGGTATTTTTTAATAGTAGTATCAGCATAATATAATGAATCTCCCTTGAGCTACTCTTTGTTCAGAAGGTAGGCAAGAGAGTTCTGTATCTTATAGCTTGTTACCCAAATAATCAAGTCAGCTGAAAGGTGAGAAAGTATATGTAGTTGTAAAAGTTTACACGCTTTGCCTAACATCCTGGCAAGTACAGCTGTCCAGGGCAGTCTTGCCACCTGAACCATGAAACTTGTTCTACAAACCAACATTTATTTTTTTAAAATTTGAATTATAGAATGGTTTACATTGCAAGATACCTTTAAAGATCACCTTGTCCACCCCCTAGCCATGGGGGGTATGTGCTGTGTGCTTCATGCTCCTTACCTGTAAGGCATTAGAGATCATAGATTTGATAGCTACTAGCACACAATTCATTGTCTTAATAGTAGTCTGCAGTGCTGGTGTGAGGCTGATTTTTGTGGACAACATGTACAAGGCTCACCATAACCCTGAAATCAAAATAGCTGAAGTGTTTGTAACATTTGGTATACAACACTGTGATAACTTTGTTATTTCCCTTTTACTAAACTTTTTCCTGTGGGACTGCTCTCTTATGTACTCTCTGCTATCTTATATACTCTAAACAAAGGTGTTGGAGCAGTGCAATAAGGGAAACAGTAGGTACAATAACTTTGTTGGCATACTAGTTCTTTGCTGATGTAGAATTGACTCCAAGAATTATAAGCTGAATCCCATGTTCCCAGTGGCATGATAGTGCAGTTCACAGCCACATTACCAGCCCTTGCTGTTTGATTTGGCTGTCAGCCTCCTGAAATGTGATCTGTTTGAACAGCTCTTTAATTTGTCCCTGTATTGCACTGCACCAAACAAAGGAGTCATCCTTACCTTTTACTATGTTTTTAATAGGAGCTCTTGTGCTCTTATGGGAGAAAAATCAAGTATCAGCTTTCTGCCAATTATCAAACTTCAAACTTTGTTTTCAACATCAGTATCATCTGTCAGGCTTTTTTTGTTTAAGATGACAGTAGGTGTATGAAAAAACCTTTTATAACCAGTTCAACAGATATATCCATCGGTCTGAAAACGACCAAAAAGATTTAATGCAGCAATTAAGAAAATTAGGGCAGTAATGTCACATGAAATAACTATGTCTTTTTCAAGCAAGTAGGAGTTACATTTCACCATGAGAAGTCCCGGTATGAACAAATTACATTCACAGAGAAGACACAAATCTTTCTTTCTGACATTTTAAAACCTCAGTAATTTCAAAGGAAAAGAAGAAAAATCTTGGCAGACCAGTTCTTTTCTTTTTTATCAGCGTAGATCTTGTAAGAGCTTCATTTTAGCTACTCTGAATATAGATGAATTTAAGCCAACCAATTTCTTAATTGAAAATATTTAAATAGCTTGATTTCTTCCATTTTCTTGCTTATCTTCTGTCTTTGAAGATGCTATATTCTTTCCCTAACAAAATGGTGTTATTTTTCTAGCAAATTTAGTGTGTTGTCTATTTCTTTCACTTGCCTCTTTCATAGACGTCTGTTCTTACAGTAAAATTGCTCTTTCTATCCTATGCATTGGCCTTTTTCTAGCTTTCTGGTGGTTTTCAGTCTTGCAGTTCAGTGCTTTTATTAAGGCTTGTAGGGTCAGTGCCCTTGGAACCCCTCAGACATGTTCTCTTCTGAGAAGCAGAATCCTATTTTCTCTGGTCTGTGGGACTCTCCAAGCAAGAGTCTAAAGGGGTAGTCTGTCCATTGGAAAGAATATCCTTGAATGAGAGGAAGCTCTATTCTAATACCTATGTGCCATAAAAAACCACTCAAACCAACAATAGATCAATCCACTGGAGTCTTTCCATTAATTTAGTATGTTGTCAATAAGTCAAGAAAAAGAAGAACTGTATCCTGAACAGTCATAAGAATTAAGCCCTCATCCTCAAGTATCACATTTTATAGACTTTAAAGTATGAGATAAGAAAGTTTTCATTTCTTTTCAGCTGACATTAGGGGTTTGGCCATTTTAAAGTCAACTTTTTAATCTTTTTGATGCAGCTGTGAAAGTTCTTTTAAAGCCAACGTTATCACCATGTTTAGTGTGTAGGAGGATTATGAAAGCAACAACCAGACATCTGATCAAATAATTAAACTGTTATGCCAATTATAAATGCAGATGTAACTCTTTTGGGTCAGGAGACACCACATGAGAGCTGATTTATTTAGGCAAAGGTTCATTTAACAAAGCATGCATGATCTGGTGAACCAACACTACAGTTTCCCAGAGGACTATCCTATTGATGAGCAGTCCCCAGTGTTAGAGACCTGGTCTGTTCAGGGGAATACAGCAAGGGACATCTTTTCTGGCATATCCCTTCTTTTGTAACTTGAAGCAAGTTTGAAGCTCTTAGTTTATGATGCTTTCATTAGAGTGCTTAATGCAGAAGTTGGTTGATACATTATTAATCTGTTACACATTACTTGCTCCTATACTTATCTTGATTGGTAAATTTGTTAAATGATGACTGGGAGTAAGCTGGAGCAATCACACACAAAGCAATAATTGTTCAGTTCCTCATTTGTCACATCTGAAGAGGCAGAAGTAGCTTTTATCCCATTTCCCCTTACTGAACATCTGTAATTTTTTTTGCAGCCTTTTTCAACATCATTTGGGCCAGCCTCTAGATGAGTGAAGTTGGTCAACGTGTAGAATGAAATAATACTTTGCATGGTCTCTATCTGTTTGGAAAATTAATTCTTCTCTCTCTTCACCTCACTATGGAGGACTAAAGCTGCAGGTTCATGGTTAACCAACATTGTCAAGCTGACTGTTCATGGTTAAGACAAACATTTTCTTTTATAGACTCCTATGATTGTAATGGAAAAATAAATAATGATGCATTTGAAATTACAGATGTTTTAAATCAGAAACCTGACTCTAAAATTAATTTTCATCTATTCAGGCAATAAAACTAACTTGGGGTTCCAATCAGTATGCCTTTAATTTTGTGATTAACACATCTAATCTTCAGAGCCACATTCCAGAAAATAGTTTCCTGAGTAAGCGATGTGTCAAAATATGTCCACCTAAACTACTTGTCAAATACTTTATAGCAACAGTAACTGTGTAGAAATAATAATGTGTTTCTTGACAATTTGCGTGCAAATTTGTGTCCAAAAAAAGAGAGACTATGTTTCACTGAAAATATTATTTACTGTGAATGGTTTGCTGTGCTTTAGTTGCAAAGAGTACCAGTAGTTTGCTTTTCATCATTCCCATTATTTTAGAGGAAACCTGTCTGGATGCTGTCTTTTTTACCGAGTCTCTGGAAGTCCTATAAGGGTCAGTAGCAAGCTCCTTGTGGGAGACACAACTTTCCATCCCCGTTTCAGCTGAGAAGCTCAGTGCTCAAATATTGTTGGCTTGTACCCCTTTTTCCATTTGTTCTACCCCTTCTGTGAACAAAAGATGTGCTTACAGTTGGCAATGGATTTATGCTCTGGTTCCATTTTCTCCAGATCAATGATTTCAGACTCAATTACCTCTACATGCCTTTCCATCTCTCCCACCTGATTTTCCCTACCATTAAATTATGCAGTGAGCGAACTACTTTTATTCTCCAACAAAGGAAAGATTTCTTTCAATTTGTGCAGATTAGCATGGAGTGCTTCCAGGAGAGGCTTGGGGAAAAGTTTCTTGCCATGAGAATGGCAATTTGGAGGCGGTTGTGTGCATGGTGTGACTCAGAAGTTGGATCCTCTTTCTGAGGGCCTTGCCATTTAGCGACCACACAGCTTGAAGAAAGTGACCTTTTCACCTGGAATTTCTGCTTTTGGGTTAATGTTCAGCATCCAACGGCCTTTTGGCTATACTAACTCTAAAATGTTGTAATCTGATGGCTGCCTAAAAGTGCAGTTCAGTGTAAGAATGACTGCCTGAGTTTGATCTCCTCTGGTGGGTACAGCTTTGTGTACTGTTGCTGCCCATCTTCTACTGATACAGCAGGAAAAGATGAGCAAGAGTAAGCGTTGTGTGCTGCTGTAGGGTATGGTGGCAGCAGTGAAAGGGAAGTCTTTTGCTGTATTTGAAGTGGGGTTTGGTGGCAGCAGTGAAAGGGAAGTCTTTTGCTGTGTTTGAAGTGGGAGGATGATCAGGCTGGTCACCTTTAGGTGCTGCTTAGCAGTTTGCAGCCTCTGACTCTGGGTGTTGTCGGTGAGCTTTGAGAACTGTGAATTAAATTTACTCTGGTTTAGTTCAGGATATGATTATTTTTGTTTCTGAATGCATAGAAATGAAACTTCAGCATTGTAAATGAACACATTCAACATTTATTATATTTAAAAGAGGAAAAGCTTTGTGCAAGTCACAGCTGTCTAGCTCCTGCCATCATTTCCTGGAGCTCAGAAAAGGCAAATTTATTACTACTATGCCTTGTGCTTTTTTTTTTTTTTCTTCCTGTTGTGTTGTGCTTTATAATTGCAACCAAAAATAATTACATTTATCATGCACTTGTTAATAAAACAATGCTAACAGATCTCTCTATATAGATACCTGTTTAGATATGTAAAATGAACACCACCAACCGTGCTGCTGATTTGTGATTCAGGATAGTTCATGTTGCAGAATGTGTCACTTGGAAACAAATATATGAATGTTCCCAAATCCTTAATCTTTAGACTATGTCATTTTTAATTAGAAAGGGATTGCAGTAATGTGACCCATGCAAAAGCCAAATCTGATACACAAGCAGGCAAAGCTAAAGAAATGAACCAAAAGAAAATCTGCTTTAAATGATCTTTTGTTAAGCCTTTTAGTATAGGTCTCTTAAAATACAAAAAGGGAAAACAAAACCTTTCCAGTGATCTCTACCTGATTAATCAACATTTTAAAAATTAAGAAGCATTGACTTAGAACAAGATTTTGAGTAAATCAAATAAAATATACCCTGCCAAGTACCTTTCATTATTAGCAATCGATTTAAAAATCTTTTGGATTCAAAAAATATTGTTGACAAAACCTCAGAAACCCCCAACAATTCTATACTGCTATAAAATCTACTTTAGAAAAAAAATCCGCTATGCATAATACAGAAAATATGATATAATGATTTATTTTTCCTGTTGCTTGTATACATACACACAGATACTTGTAATGCATCTTTTCTCAAGAGTTGTTGAGAGTTTATTCTGGCTGAGGTATATCCTTTTGGGAATTGATTTTTAAAGAAATAGGGAAGAGTTATCATGGATGCATTAGCAGACATCTGGAAGTTGTCTGAGGGTGAGTCAGTAGCTGGAAAAATCTTACTCCCTTTGAATTTGCATCAGTGAATCTACTCAGTCATGTTGCTCATCTATTCTCAGCTGTGCTACAATGCTTGAAATGTGTCATCTATTACAGGTGATGTGCCATTCTTATAGGTTTATTGCAAGTTTCTTTGCCATATTTTAAGTAAAAATACATAATCTGCAGCTCTGTAGAAGTCACTGAGGGAAAAGAATCTATGTGCATGTGTGTGTGCATAATTAATTTAGCTCTTAGGTTCTAAGAGCCTAAGATGTGGGTGAATTTTTGTGGTTTGTTTTCTTTTTTTAAATACATGTATAGAAATACATACAACCAGTGGTGGAAAAATAAGTATAGAATCATAGAATATCCTGATTTGGAAGGGACCCATGAGGATCAAGTCCAACTCCTGGCTCCACACAGGGCCAGCCAAGTCAGAGCATGGCACTGAGTGCATCGTCCAGACGCTTCTTGAACTCAGCCAAGCTTGGTGCTGTGACCCCTTCCCTGGAGCCTGTGCCAGTGCCCGACCACCCTCTCAGGAAAGAACCTCTTCATAGCATCCAGCTTAAAACTTCCCTGTCACAGCTTCATGCTGTTCCCTTGGGTTCTATCACTGGTCACCAAAGAGAGGAGATCAGTACCTGCCCCTTTGCTCCCCCTCGTCAGGAAGCCACAGACCATGATAAGGTCTCCCCTCAGTCTCCTCTTCTCCAGGCTGAACAGACCAAGGGTCTTCAGCCTTTTCTTGTAAGCCTTCCCCTCCAGACCCTTCACCATCCTTGTTGCCCTCCTCTGGACGCTCTCCAATAGTTTTGTGTCCCTTGCACTGTGGTGCCCAAAACTGCACACAGCACTCGAAGTGAGGCCGCACCAGCGCAGTGTAGAGCGGGATAATCCCCTCCCTGGACTGTCTGGCAGTGTCATGCTTGATGCACCCCAGGGTATGGTTGTCCCTCCTGGCTGCCTGGGCACACTGCTGGCTCATGGTTAACTTGCTATAGACTGAGATCCCCAAATCCCTCTGAGCATGGCTGGCCTCCAGCATCTCATCCCCCAGCCTGTATGTGCAGCCAGGGCTGCCCCTCCCCAGGTGCAGAATCTGGCCCTTGCCCTTATTAAACTTCATGTGGTTAAGCGCTATTACTCTTCTTTTTCTCCCTCCTGTAAGAGGATCGATCCCATACTATCTTTTCTGTAATACTGTTTCCCGACTTTCACGTGGATTTCTTCCCAAACAGGCAGTGTGCATCAGTGCCATCTGCTGACTCAAAGAAATACTGCTCCAATGTTTGAATAGCTATAGGGAGAAGCATTAGAGGATGCAAAAGCAGGGATTAAATCAAGTTGCATAGAATGTGTATATATATAATTTTGAAATGGTAGAGAAGAAATTCTCTCATCAGCAGAATGAAAGAAGCCTTCTAATAGGAGATGCTTCTTGGTGTAAATTATGAATGAGTTTTGCGCAATTAATGTTTTTTCACTGATCACCTGGAGATCAACCCCCTGAATAATGTCAGAAGAAACTAACAGAGCAAGATCATGACAGGTACCAAGCCATTTTTCTGGTCTCTAAAGGAACTTAAATATTTATGCCTAAATGCTCACTGAACTTGGGCTAGGATGCTTTACTTCTGCTAGGACCAAGCTCAATAGAACTAATGGTTTCAAACATTAAGTTTCTTCAGAAGAAACTCAGAGCCCAATAAAACACCACAAAACTAATTCTGAGTTTCCATGGAAGGTTAAGTCTGAACAGAATTAATGTTATCTCTGTAAAAATATGAAGGAAGGAGAAAGCAAATTCTTCTTTTTGAACTGCCATATTTTTTTTTCATTATTTCTATAGATTTTTGCATTTGTTTGTGCATTTGAAAACATCTAAAGAGTCGTTCAAACAAAAGGAAAATGGAACTAATCTATGTCTATCCAGTTTCTAGTACCTCCCTAGATGCTTTTATGGCCAGTCTAGATTCCAAGAGGGTGTTGTAAGCAACAAAACAAAAAAAAAGGGGGGGGGGGGGGGGGGAAGGGATCAGAGAATTAAGAAGAGAAAAGAATCAGCAGTTAATGAGAGATGTTAATGAAACTTTCAGAGAAGATAAATACAGACCCTTTAAAATTGTCTTCTTCCAGGCTACATTTTGACTATGTAAGCTCACTGCACAATCTCATTGGTTGACAACGATATAAAATGTCTAAAGGGACATCAAAATAGAAAGTTTCTAACAAAAATAAACCCTAGCATTCCCAAGCACTACTAAAAAAAAAATAAAATTAAATTAAAAAAAAATTAAAAGGAAAGAAGTGCTTTGCTTTTCCAGCTAGGAAGAAATATGGAAAAAAAGTGCAGTGAAGTCTAGAAAAAGAATGTCCTGAGAAGCAGGACTGACAATGAGCTTTTGACTGACTGCCCGGAGCTGTGACTCTGTCTTCCCTGTTGCTTGGCAACTCCATGTTATCACAAAGAAACTGATATTAAGTTGGAACAGGCTGGATATGGTAATTTACGTGGGAAGATACTCTTGCAGTGGGAAAACCATTTTATTTCTAGTTTCTGTCAGCATAAGTAGGTTTCACATGATGAACTGTAGTACATCCCCTGTTGGGTGCATTTTACCTAAAAAGGTAAAGAGCGACTCTGTCTTGGAAAGAGACTGTGCAGGAAAAAAAAAAGAAGAAGAAAACTAACAGCCCCCCACCTTGTTATTCATTAGACCTGCTCCTGTTGTCTACTCAGGCATTTCTTCCAGCAGCAGTGACATAAGCTCGTGTTCATACCTGTGTGGATCCAGCACAGATTAGAGAGATGAAACTGGATCATTATCACTTACACCATCACAGTCCTTAAGAGCTGTCGAGATTTGCTCAAGCCCTCAGTGTTTTACTAAACACCTCAGTGTTTTACTCTCTTTATCTGAATAATCCCTGTTCTTTCTTTTGTGTTGGCAATAGTTAAGTGCTAAGTTTCAGTTGCGTTATATTTTTTCCATGCTGAAAGCAGACACTGCAGATACAGCAGTTACAGGATAATTTGAAGTCCAGGATATATGTCTTTGAATTTGGCTGGTACTGTATAGGTGGGCAAAGACCCAATTTTTATTGAGGAGTATGAAGAGAGTGGCAAGGGTATGTATGTAAAGCAAATCTTACAGTGAAAATTTGAGCCATAAGAGAGAAATAATCCACAATGGTGTTTTTACATTTGGGTTTAGGTCTAAGATTTGATTAGAACGAGAGAAAGCACAGAGGATTCGGTACCCAAGGTGAAGCCCTTTTTCTTAAATGTCTGGTTTACTCATAGATCTACTGAACCACCACCACTGTCTCTGCATTTCCATCCTGCATCATTTCTAGTAATTCAACACCAACATGCAGTCCTACAAGTAAGGAAGTACTTCACATGTCTTCAGGACTCCCTGTTCTGGCTTTAGCCAGCAAAACACTCCCTGTCTCCAGGGTTCTCTTTACTGCAGAGTTAACTTGAAATATAACTCAACTTTTGCCCTTGGCTCAAATCCCAACCATACACAAAAACTCCTGACTCGAGTATGTTGATGCTGTTCGGCTGGAGGGATTGGCCTGGGCTGTCAGAAGGCACAGGCAGCAGCTTCAATTAACATAGCTAATACAGCTACCCACTCCTGCTCCAAGAACTTGCCTTCATTGCCAAAAAAGGTGTATTTTTACTGTGGGATAATTAGCCTGAATTAACTATCCTTATTTAAAATAAAGCCCTCTATCTCTGGTCTTAAAGTAAAGACATTGCTTCCCTATTAACTCAGAGTGTTCCCTTTTGGTGAGGCTAAGCTAACTGAAGAGGAATGAACTCCACAATGCAAACAGCCCACGGTGTCCTAGGCATCAAATAGACCCACGGACAGCAAGTAAGGCCTTTTTCTGAACCGACTCATGGTGGGGAGGCAGCTTCCTTGCTCACTTTGCAGTTGGCCAGCACAGAACGTATCAGCTTGCATCCTATCTACCAACCTAATGAGTTTGTCTCCTTTTTAATTTACCGCATCACCTCCAATAAATCAAAAAAATGCTCTGGGCTGTTATCTGAATTGGAGGGGAATAATTACTGGACTGACTCCAGCAGCAAGCCTGGCTTAATTAAAACACAGCGTATTTCCCAAAAAGGTAGTGGCCAATTTTATTCTGAGTACAACCTAAAACAACTTTAGAACAGAACAGATGAACTCTGCTTTACCCCAAAGCTTTCAGTACTTTTAAACTGAGTTCCCCTGCTCAGTCATGAAGAGCTGATTTCTTACACCCCCTTGCTACTGGCAGCTCGTGGCTGGTTCTACCCACCTTATCTTCCAAGCTTGTTGCTAACACATACCTCCTGTTTCTTAAGCCCTGGCACTAGGGTAATGTAAAGCTTGCAGGCAGCATCCCCTGCCTTATGTTCATCACATTCATTCACGCTTGCTGTTGAGTGTTTTCTGTGCCAAAAAGCAGCATCCTCTGGCTTGTGGGCCATGCTAGATGAAGGGCAGAAAAGCTGTAGCACCTCCTCTGTGTAGCAACAAAAATACCTTTACGCTTTCCCATCATCTGGTGTTGGTTTTATTTTATTATAAATTGAAAGTGTTCTTTAAACAGTTTGGTCACTATGTTTTCTACTAGGGGGTGGGGGAAGCTGTTTCCTGTAGCACCCATATTTTCTGTATGCAGTGTTTCTGCCTGGTAAGGAAAAACTGCTGGATTTTTTATTTTATTCTTGAATTCTGATTATCACAGGCAAAATAAGTGTACAAAGGTGAGACAAGCAAGGAGTAGTTAGAAGAATGTACACAGCACCTTTCAGGGGTACACTGACCAAGGGAGAGGTGCACTGACCAAGGGAGTGAGCAAAGCTCTGCAGAGATGCTGTGCATACAGACCAAAGCAAGGGATCCTTCCCACTGTGGCCAAGTGGAGCTCTCCAAGACTATCACTAGGAGCCAAGAGGACTGGGGAACAGCTGGAAGACACCACTCCCATCATGCACACAGTGCCCATTAGCACCTGTAATTAGTTTCAGCTAGTCATAGGCTCAGTAAGTCTTGAAAAGAGGGTGAGAATAAGAAGTTTAAACACCTTTTGGCTTCCAGCACTACCCAAGTGTCTCATATATGGCTGGATGACTCAGGAAGTGGGATAGATGGCTTGCCACCTCCAAGTTTTTTATTCCTTCTCTGTCCCAGGTTTGTAATGACTGTAGGACTGAATTTGATCAAAAATTAATCTGGATTCAGAAGCACTGTTGTTTTCTTGTATTAATATTTTGAAGTTAACTCTCAAGTCTTTTCTACAGTTACGTCTTCTTGTTGGCTTGCAAAGATAGGTTCAGAAATTAACTACAAGGCAAATTAAAGTTAGAAATAATAAGAGTAACTCAACTTTATTTTTCCTTGTGGTAGTTTTATCAACTCTGAAAATACAGTTGGTCTCCTTCAGTACCAATCTTAGCATGGGGGATTAGAAGGGGTGTGTGTGTTTCTCTCAGGGTATATAAGAGCTGCAGAAGCTGTAGGTGAATAAACAGACACGTGAAACCAAGGTACAAAAGTGATTTTAGGTGCCTAGAATGCAAATTTAATTTACAGACTGGAGAGCCAACAGATGTGGGATTAGGAAGGCAGTAAATTTGAATTTTTGATACTAAAATGCCAGCAAATTGAAAGATAAAATGTACACAAATCTTCTAAATTTTAAAGAAAAAAACCACAAACAAAAACATCAGCAGAAAGCTTTGCCCCCTCCAACAAGACTGAGTTCAACTCATGGTTTTCTGAATTTTTATGAGTGGTGTTACAAAAATTGTTCTGTTACTGACAGATGGTAGGTTTCTTGGTTTTAAAAATATGAAAACAGCTTGATCTCATGTACCTTGGTTTAAAAATAAAGCTCTTTTTATAGCATGTCTCGATTTTGACAACCATTACTGTGCAGTAAATATTGGATTCCACATATGAGCACATTTTAAAAGCTTAAAACAGGCTCTTATTTTAGGGGTAGGCAGATTCCCTGAGTTTGTGAAGTCCTTAGAAAGGGGACTCACAGCTGAGTGTAATGGTTCCCAGTGTTTAACTCCAATGTTTGAGTTGTGGGGTCAGCTCTCAATTTAAAAATGTGTTTTCTTAGTTGGTAGTTTTCTTAAATTTAATTTCAAAGATGTGTAAATACTATGTTGTCTATCTTTTTGTGATGGTAATACTGGAATAAATATGCAGGAGTGAAATGCACTCGAATCTATAAGTAAAATGATTTCTTCTTCATATTGCAGAGCACAGATAACTCAAACATATCTATAATTGCTCAGAACAAAAAGTGTTTTGACAATGATATTGTTTGCTCAAAGAATGTTTTCATCACTGTTGGAGACACTGAGATTTATTTTAGTGAGCCTTCTGAGAAGCAGGTTAGTTATTTTCTTTCCTTTTTGGGTTACCCTTTAAGATAAGCATTGTAAAGTTACAACTCTAAGGAGCATGGTTTTGGAAAACATCTCTCTGTCTGAGTTAATGTGGTACAAGTGCCTAGGCCTGGACAAAGCAGCAGCTTTCATTGGTGTTTTCAAGTTCTTTTTGTCTTACAAAGAAGACTTCTCACAAGCCTCAAGCAGTCAAAGCCTATTGACTTTGTTTCTTTTCACTTGGTTTTGAAAGGGAAACCGAAGTACAAAGTCAAAGCAAGCTTGAATGATTGTAAACACAAACTATCAAAGTATTAAGCAATATTCTAGTAATATCATTGATCCAGCTATAGGCTAAAGATTAAGTATACTTCACTATAGGCTTTGTTGTTAATTGGCTGTATACCTTGGTAGATTTACTGCATTAGATCTTAATAAATATTCATTTCTGTCAGAAGACCTTAAGGGGACATGAAAACAAATCTAACTATCAGCTTTGGAAGGCTGGATATTATACTGTGATACACTTTCCAGAACAGGACATTACAATACTGTGGGATAAGAAGACGATGATGCATGTTAAAGTTGGACCTCGATGGAAGGTGAGCCAAAATAAAAGCCTGAGATTTTGTGTACTTCTCTGTGTGGCTAATGTGACCTCGTATTGAATAACTGTGATTGTCTTTTCCTCACGACTAACTTTCCCAGGGACATATCTGTTTACCACAGTATTCAGCTACTAGTATTTCCCAGGTAAGAAGAGACAGATAGTGTCATTTAATGGCTGGACTCCTGAAAAGGAGTGGCTCTACATGCACAGTTACTCTGTTGCTCCTTGTTGCAACCTGGCAGATGTGCAGTGATTCAGATCTGACTCAGAGTTACTTGGCGGGGGTGGTAAGAGAGGGTTGGTTTTGAGTTTCCCTGTTCGCTGCATGTTTCATATTGCTGAAGCCAATGAAAAAAAAGAGCAGGTTTATAGCACAGATTGGATTGGGTTGATGATGGAACTGCACCCTGAGATGTAACAGAGGCTGCTAAAATGAACAGATGGACTCATATTTTGGTTTTAAATTAAGAAGACAAGATACAGGAAAGGGCCTAGACAGAACCTGATATTTAAACCCAGTAAGTGCACTGTGACAGGGTTCAGCCTTCTCTTGCCAGTTGCTCTTCTCTGTTTCATTCCTACACAATCATTTGCTTCGGTGTCTTTGGGTCTTGGCAGAACAATCTTATCTGCATATTCACTAATTACATTCCTGCTCCATCTCATCTATGAACACACATATTGAGAAGGGACTCTTGCCAGTAAAAGATAACACTTGATGCTAGAATAGGTCAGATTTTTTTGAAGTGTGAGTCAAAGTCACAGTGACCATCTAATCTGGTTTTAAAGCAACATTATTATAAGCTTTTGTCCCAGTAGCCATAAAACACTTCACACACAAGCTGATTCGTCATTCATCGATATACTCAGTGAAAAAGTTTCTTTTGGTTTTGAGGAAGCTACCAGGGAGCTGAGTTCTGCAGGTTGCATGCAGGGACACAAATACTTCTGTTTCTAATGACTCTTTCTTCCAGAGCCTCTGGTTCAGCAAGATAATGTCTGCAGAAATATATTTTCATGTGTATATGTAGGTGCATGTGTATATATATACCTTTTCCATCAGCAACATGTGCTCCAACACAAGAAAGTTGCAGCTGTCTCCTTTGTAACTGCTATTACAAATGTTCTTGCTATTGTGAGCTAAAATTAGAGACAGCAAGTTTTAATGACAAAAACTAATCAGGGTTCACAATCATGAGGTAATTCACCTGAACTTTTGACTTTTGGCTTGGATGACCTACAAAGGTTTCAGAAAAAAATAAAATAGATTCCGGTCCTTTTTCACAGACAAACAGTAAGAACAGATTCTGGAAAGCATGAAGAAAAAAGGAAAACAGAAATTCATATTAAAACTTATTTGCAATACGAAACTGTAAGCATAGCAGTGTATCAGATGTTTTCAAAGTACAGGTTAGAGTTGCATTCACTCTTTTCAGTTTAAGAATGTTTTATTCCATGTATGTAATTTACACCAATTAGTGACTGAGAGTATGTGTAGAAAAAAATAAATCCTTCATCTCTTCTAGGGAAAACTGGCAGGTTTATGTGGAAATTTTGACAAATATACTTCAAATGATTTGACTACATCAAACAACATGGAGGTGAGAAATGCACAGGTGTTTGGAGACAGCTGGGTGTTAGGACAGGTAAGTCCCATGTCCAGTAAAAATTTAGAAAAAGAGGATGAATATTTTAATTTATAAATGAATGTTATGAGCACATGATATACAGGGATTTTCTAAACTCATGGGCAGCAATTAAGAGGTAATTTTAATGTTTATATCTGTAAAATGACACGTTAATAATGTCTTGTGTCATAGAAAACATGAACTGAATTTAAAAGGAACCAAATAGTCTCTTTAGGGAAGAATATATTTTTCCCTATATAAGATAATTGTAGCTGTCTGCATTTTGACCTTCTACAAAGTTAGATACGTTGCTTCTAGTGGGATTCAGCCCATTTTTAAAAACAATTGTAATTTCTCTAGTGTTGGAGGCATCAGGATATTGAAAATAAATAGAATCTGAACACTGGGAAAAAAGTTCTGGAAAAAAGTTTCTGAACATTGAAAAAAACTGGTGACTTTTATTTTTCTTCAGATGCACTTTGTAAACAGAGACCAAACTGACAGTGATGAAGGGATGAGACAGAAAAGGCTCAGAACAGCAACAGGCTTAACCCAGTAGGAAAGTTTGCTTTCTGAGGAGAAAGGAAGAGGCTGTAGAGAGTGGATGACTGCAACTGTGTTTTATAGCACAGAAGAACGGGTATTTTGTTTGTGCTAAGAAGATGTAAGGTTTTATAGGCTTGTGAGCCTCCCAAAAAATCAGTATTTGTAAAGTACTCCCTTGGGATGTCTGTGAGAACCAGTTTTTAATCCAGTCCTGTCTTGACTCACAGCAGGAAATTGAACCAAACTCTCTTACCTCATGAAAGAATATCATACCTATTCTGCTTTGGAGTAAAGATTTTGAGGCTTCTCTCACTCAGTATCTCCCTTTGGATCTGTTTTACTCTTCATATAAAATGCTTAAATTGTGTGAGCAGGCAAGGCAACTGTGTAGTGTTGGTGGTTATACTGCTCATCTAGAAGGTAGTACATCAGGAAATGTGTAAAAACATTTTATGAAGTGTGTAAATTTGTCTTTTCCAATTTATCAGTTCAGTAGCTGCTTTTAAAAAGCATGTAGTGTTTGCAGCCCAAACTTTCACTTACCTTTTTGTGGCTATATATATATATGTGTGTGTGCCTGTGTGTGTATATATATATATATTTGTAAGAATCTCCTGTAGTCTTCTGATCTCTGTGGCTCCCAGAGCACTCAGGATCTGAGTTCAATATTGACCTTGCAGGCAGACAGTGCTCAGACACACTTGACAGTTTGTCTGCCTCCACTGTAGGCATTAGGGAATTTTTTTTGAGAAAGGACCTTTGGCCTTTGTAGAGATGTATCCTGGTCATCTTTTCTGCAAAATCTAAATACTGTAAAGGAGTATTTGATAGCTGGAGGCCTAGAATCCCACTCTGCTACTGGCAAACGTGCTTGCATTGGCACTGTGAAGCATGGGATGCTTCCAAGGTTTCTCCCTCCTGGAAGTGGCAGCATATTCCCCCCTACAGCAGTGTCTGAGCATCCACACAGGAAGGCAGCGTAGGTGGGTGACTGCACTGCAGCTGAGGCTGTATTGGGACACCCCAATGCTGGCTGTGGATCCATCATTGCCCCTCCTGGGCATCCCTGCTGCACCAAAAGAGTATGGGTTTGGATTAACCTGTGTTTTCTGTGCCAAGTGTAATTTTATTATGTTTTTCTGTGCCTTTCCTTTCCTTCTTGAAGACAAAGACTTTAAGAGAGGGAGATGTATCTTAGCCATTCTTGAGTTATCACGATGATCTTTGACTATTCTTTTTTTATGGGTTGCTCTCTTCCTACCGCTGCTGCTTTATTTGAACTTACAGGGATAAAGCCATCTGTAGTGTGGCTCCATTTAAAGTCAGGGTAGAACTACCAGGGGTGGATTTGGACCACGTATTTGTTTGTGATGTTACAGTTGGTTGCTCTGGTAATGATTATAATGTGTCACAAAGAAAACATTTTGTCTTTATGTACTGAGCAGACAGCAGGAACATTTTAGTACTTCAGAACAAAACACAAAGATTCTTTTTTGTGCAAATGTTTTCAATTACAGCAACAAATCAGGGAAAGTGGAAGATGAGTGAGATAGCATTTAAACATCGTTTTTGTTTTCTGAGTATGCAGGTATTGAATTATATGATACTATAGTGTACCTGAGTTCATGATAAACAGAACTTCATAAAAATATTTGTGGTGGTTTTGCTTGTTTTTAAGTGCAAGAGCCCAAATGAAACCCTAAGACCATGTGAGATACATCAGAGCAAGTTCCCTTATGCCAAAAAGGAATGCTCAATTTTATACAGTGATGTTTTTGCACCTTGTCGCAACGTGGTAAGTTTATGAAATACCCAAGACGTGCTTTCATGTAGAAAAATATTAAAATTCCATTAATTAATTTCTTCTTTCCATTCTCCTCAGTCTGAATGCCATAGAGGATATGGAATATCCTGCAAGTACCTCTGTGTGGGTGGGCTATGTTTGTACAGAGCTCCTCGTTCTTTTCAAGACTGGAGCCTAAATATAATAGTGATAACTGGGAGCCAAGTGTTAGAAGACTGGATAGCCAAGATTCTGTTCTCTTTAGGTTTTATTTATATCTTTTGTTTATATAGGTAACTAAATTTTTAGGGATTCTATATATATTGCAGGATTCTAAAACAAACATTTGTATAATGTGCCTACAGCTTATGTTGAATTAATTTTTTTGTTAACTGTCCTGCTCAATATGGAAATAAAGATGAGAGAGCAAGATTTCAGCTTCAGAGCTATCAGTAGTTTTAATTGTCTTACAGCTTATCATCTGCTTTTTATCAAAACTCTGAGGTTTGGTGTCCTTGTTTTCCCAATACCTGGATGAGCCTGGTACTTAAGTTACAAGAACATACAAGTTCAGTCTAGACAAGATGGGAACAACAACAGCTTGTGTGGAAATCTTTTATTCCATTTTAGGCCACCCTTCATCACTGCAAGATCTTTACATTTTCCTTATTTATGATTTTAGCCTCTCAAAGGTATTTAGTTATCAAAGGTGTTCTTTTTACACCTGTGCAAGCAAGAACCTCCACAACATTTCATCTCAAAGTCTAATTTTCTTTATTGCTATTAATACTAAATGAGATCATTAGATGTCCCAACTGAACCTCCTGGCTTTCAGGACTGAAGTTTGATATCAACATGGTAAGGAATTTGCCTGAGGAGGAGGTTGCAATAGCTTAACCCAAGAGATTTGTTAATGTTGACTTTAGTTACTATGTGAAGAATTTTTTCAGCATGTGCCTGAGAACATAGTGATGAGTGTATTTTCAAAGTGGAAAGTAATAAATAAAAATGGAATTTCTGAGTTTTTAAGGAGCTGTATTATTGTAACTCCTAAAGAAAGGTTTTTTTCCTTGAACATTCATTTTTTATATCTTACCCAAGTCGTGGTTAAAATTTGCAAACTTTATACCAAAAATTTAGCATAATTATGTTAAAAATGCATGCCAGGTGCAAAACATCTTTTAAGTAGTGGTCCTATTTTCACATGCACATATCCATCATGTATGGGACAGCCTGCAAAGCAATTATATTTCAGGTGATTTTACAACCTAATAATCAGTGTGTGAAATTGTGGCTCTCCTGTCAAGGCTATCTGCAGCTGGTTGCATGGGTAGAGAACTGGGTGCTGAGGGAAAAAGCTCAAGCAGTGACTGACACTGGCTGAAGGAACGTTTTCAAGATGTACTTTGAATAGTGCTCTTAACAGTTGCTCCTGCTGTGCAGGTGGTGGAGGATCCTGCTGTGCATGGAGGCAAACTCCTGCCCATGGGACAGGCAGCCTCAGAGTTCAGCTGAGTCTGGAAACACCTACTTTCAGGGAGGCAAAATCTTGCATCTCTTACTGGCAACGATCAATGGATTGCAGTTGCCCAGCTAAGTTCTGAACTCAACGGGGGCTGAGGACCCTCAACACTCACAGAAAAAAGGTCGTCTTCATATCTCCTGAACTGAGCAGGAGCTTTGACCCAAACCTTCCAGGTTTTCACAACAGCTGGATGTTGCTGACCAATGAAGAGATGCTGTCCTGCAGACACAAGAGACAGACAGCTCTTCAGAGCCAACCTGCTGTTTGGTGGCTCCTGCAAAGCTATTACAGACATTTTCAATGGAGTCCATGCTCATGCCCCGCCCCCCCCCCCCCCAGTGGCATCCCTGTTTTCCAAATAAGAAAAAGAATGTAAGAAAAATGGCATCTCTCTGCACTGAAGGCAGAAAACTAGTCTTCATATCTCTGCCAGCTTCTAGCAACCACCAGCTGAGAAGCCATCTCTGTGTTAGATAAGCACTGCTTTGTTACTGCAATGGTATTTCTGTAATCTGATGTGTGCCATTTGGGTGCTCTGCAACTGAGCTAGACCAGAGTTATAGACTGAAGGAAAGCATTGATTTAAACATTCCGTGTGTTTAGTAAGAACAGTTTTCTGGAAATGTTGCTCAACATTACAAAAAAGATGATGAAAACCCAAGAAATAGTGTATCAGGTAAAACCATGGAATAATGGGGTAGAATTTTAGGATGTTTGGTAGGACATGGGTTTCTGATTTAATGAAGGTTTGCAGGCAATGTATAGTAAAACTTAGTAAGTGCAAAACATTAAGCTTTTTTCCTTGACCAAATAGCCCCTCTACAAGTTGTTCCTTTAATTACTTAATGAGAGATGCAGCTGTAACTCTGCTGTTGTTCATGCAAAACTGACAGGATGGCTATAGATGGCAGCATTTGTCTTATCACAACTGAACTGCCAGCTTCAATAAACTCCAAGACCAAGGAACAGCAAGTGTGTGGACAGATGTACTCATTTACTCAGTCACTGAGTAAAGTTTTCTCTTGGCCTGTAACATGGGTACAAGTTGCTTATTTAAAGAATACTTTTTGTACAGAAATATGCCCAGACCTTAAAAAAAATCAAGCCAATTATTTTTGTGTTAAACTATTTCAGTCGACCCAGAGGTAGCACTCCTGAAAATGGTGTGACAGGAGTTTGTACAGCTCATGCAATTAACTCACCAGGCCTCTTTTCTTTCTTGTTTCCCCCCCACCAGATTGACGTGACTTCTTTTGTCAAAAACTGTCACACAGATACGTGCAACTGCAATCTTGGTGGGGACTGTGAGTGCTTGTGTACCAGTATTGCAGCTTATGCCCACAAGTGCTGCCAGCAAGGAGCAGCGATTCACTGGCGATCTCCTTCGCTCTGTGGTATGTACCCAGGCTGGCCTTGCATCAGAACTCACTTTTGAGGCATCTTTGGCCTTTTGCTGCCCAGTAATACAAATATGACAGAAGCAGGTGGATAATAATTGTACTACTTCACATTTTGCAAGCTTAGTGTGTGTTAGCTGCTAGTCTTCTACACCTAAGTTTGCTGCCTTCTTGAAGAGGACTGGCTGTGCTCAGGGCGTGACAGCATGCCTCTTGGAAAGGCACTGCTGTACTTCACTGGAGGTGCCTTCAATGTTGTGTGTAGGGATGCAGTGAGATTCAGTCCACTTTTCACTGACAGCATTAAGAGCTATAGAATAATTCAAGCTTTAGGTCTGCTGTCCTGGCACATCTGTTTAAATACAGCTGAATATAAGCCTGTGGAAATAAGGTCACTGATTGAAATACAATATGGGAAATTAGATTTCCTCTGACAGAAGTGAATTTTACATTTGTAGGATGCAGATGTGCCTAGATTATGTGGTTATTATGTCATAATAATGTGCTTGTTTTCTTTTTCTTTTAGCTTATGACTGTGAATATTACAATCAAGGTATGCAGTATTTGATGTTACTGTCTTTGATTCATCCTCATGTTTATATACCTTGCTGGATACTCTTATTCTTTATGCTTTCGTGCATAGAATCATAGAATCTTAGAACCGTAGAATCAGAATCACAGACCTGTTTGGGTTGGAAGGGACCTTAAAGACCATCTAGTTCCAACCCCCCTGCCATGGGTAGGGACACCCTCCCCTAGACCAGGTTGCCCAAACCCACCCAACCTGTCCTTGGACACTGCCAGGGAGGGGGCAGCCACAGCTTCTCTGAGTAACCTGTGCCAGTGCCTCACTGCCTTCACAGAGAAGAATTTTTTCCTACTATCTAATCTAAATCTCCCCTCCTTCAGCTTAAACTCATTACCCCTTGTCCTGTTAGTACATGTTCTTGTAAACAGCCCCTCTCCAGCTTTCCTGTAGGCTCCTTCAGTTACTGGAAGGCTGCAAGCACACCAGCCATATGCTAGAAACAAATCTGTAAGCCATGGTTCCAAAATGGAATCCATTTTTATATAGCCTTTAGCTACAGATAATTCCCCATGTTGACTGCTCTGGAATATGGACATACTATTCTAACAAACACCTATGATGCTATTTTGAGATATTTCTCTCTACCCCTCTCATTTTTTCTTTAAAAAAAAAACCTTGAGACACTTTTCTTAAATCAGTTCACACAGACTAACCTTGGAATAAAATATAGTTTGATAATTTCTCTTTTTCACAGGTAAGGATGATTTTTTTTGTACTCCTGATTTGCATACATGAGTTTAATGAGCTCAGCAAGTTAGCAGAACAAGTCCCCATGCTCCTTTCTACTCTATGTCCAGGGACAGTAGTGGCATGGAAACAAACACTGTAGTTGTAAGCAAAACAGCACATCTGCCATCTCACATGAAACATGATACAGTGTGCACTGAAAATAAAACCCTTTGGAGCTTATCCTGAGAAGAATCACTGTCAGCTGCAGCACTGCTGGAGGTTATCTCTTTTCCATTCTTCCTGCTCCCTAGGGTAGGATTGCATAGCCACAATCCCTTGAGCTAACTGGACCTTCAAATCCATTAGAAAGGAGAGGTATGAGCAGCCTCGAGTATTTATGTCATTTTGCAACATATTCCTTGTCTATTTAATATCATTATGTCATTATACTGACATTTTCTTCCCTTCTGTTCTGCTATGGATGTCTAAAAGACTGTTCTGTGCAATATCTCATGTGTTACCTGGATTTGTCCTATATAAACATGAACAGACAATCCTACATTTTTAAGGAATTCAAATACTGACACATTACTGTGCATTTTAGAAGGTAATATATGGTTATTGCCATTTGAATTTTCACCTCACTGAACTAATTGCCTTTGGCACAGGGAGATTAAAGTCTTTTTCTCCAGAAACGAATGGTATAGATATAATGCATTTATGATGACTCTGAGTTAAGATTAATTATAGTAATAATTAATTTGGTATGATCTCTGAAAAGAAAAACAAAACCCCTCAGAAATTTTATGAACATTTGTCACTACAATGCAAATATCACTCAGTTTTTCATTCTGAAGTGATTTACTTTGTTTTCTTTTTCTTTCTTTCTTTGACGCATAAAAGAAACTGCTCTCCATAACTGAAAAACTCAATTGAATTAATGATCTTTTTCTGATTTGTAGCTTTAATATGTTTCTATTTTTAGTGAGTGAAGGTCAGTGGCCCAGCTGTGTTAAATGTCTTAATTAATGTCTTAATAACCTCATGATATGCAATGTGGGAGTGGATTAATGCATCATGCCACATATCTTGGCAGTCAAGGAGGAATTCTAGATGGGTGTTAGCCTGTGCCTCTACTGTTAAGTTTCAGAACTGGGACCTATTATGTTTTGGATTTGATAGGTTACAGGTTTTTATACACAAGCCTCACAAGTATTGTACTGTAAAGAAGAGTTCCTCAGAATAAGTATTTGTTTAAGAAACTTAGTTCCTGTGGCATCCCGCCTTATATTTGGATACTGTGCATGTGATATGTAGGGAGCAAGTTATTGAAAAGGAAGGGAAACTTCCTTGACCAAATGCAATGATACAAATGTGACTTTTGATATATCTTCTTTAGCAAGTTGCATCCTATAATGAGCATCATATCATAGATGCTTTTTTTTCTGCTTCAAGGCGTCTGGCCCAGTACAGTAGCAGTATAGAAATCTTGCCAGGTATGGCTGACTTTCCGTAATTTCCAGGGAATTTTGTCTTATTGAAAAATGGTTTTGGCTCAGATAGAGGGTTTGTGGTTTTTTTCATAGTCAGTGTGGTAATATATTTTGGATTTGTGATGAAAACAGTGTTGATAATACACTCATGGTTTGTAGCTACTGCTTATACAGCATCAGGGCCTTTCCAGGTTCTCACATCATCCCACCAGTGAGTAGGTTGGGGATGTACAAGAAGTTGGGAGGGGACACAGGTGGGACAGCTTACCTCAACTGACCCAAGGGGTATTGCAGAATATATGATGTGCTCACCAATAAAAATGGGTGGGGTGAATTTGCTGGGGCTGGCATTGCTTGGGGTGCCACTGGACATCATTTGGCCGATGGTAAAAAATCGGGGTCTTCTTGCATTGCTGTTCTTGGTTTTCTTCTCCTTTGTTTCTTTTCCTTTTTCCTTTTTTTTTTTTTTTTTAAACTTAACTTTCTTTATCTTAACCTGAGTTTTTTCAGTTCTCTTGGGGGATAGTGAGCGAGCGGCTGTGTGGTGCTTAGCTGCCTACCAGGCTTAAGGTCAAGGATGGTGCTATGCGTGTTTCCACCACCAAATACCAGCAAAACACCTTTTGGGACTAGGATGGCTCCTCCTTTGATTTTCTTTGTTCTGCATGCTATCAAACTGTTGAATCTTTATGGAAACTTTATCAATTACAGCTCATTCCTGCTTTAGCTCAAGTCATAGGCAAAATGTCTGTTAATATGTAGGGATAAACATTAACCGATTTAGAATAAAGAGTCTTTTCAAGATAAATTGTCTCATCACTTCTTTAAAAGTGGTCACTTAGTGGCAGGCTTGTGGGTTGCATGTGCATATGAGCTCCAACATAGTTTCCAGTAGTTTACTTGATAAATTAGTGTTTAGCTTCTAGCTGAGCCAAATCTCATTATTAAGAGAATTCCTTCCTTCTTGGAAGAGTCATATTTGAAAGGAGTTGTCTTAGGCTGGGAAAGAGGTTCAGTCTTCCCACTATAAGGATTAAAACCTTTCACAAAACTCACACATTTTGTTTATTACTTACAAGGTAAGGTTTTAGAAGTATGCTGCTCTTGGTTCTTTCAGTGGGATAGTGTCAGAGATGGATGCTGTTGTAGCTGGATGTATCCCTGTGAGCCTTTCCAGCCCAGCAGAAATAGCTCCAGGGGTTTGCTGCAGGGCAGGTTAGGCCAGCACCCATTTGGCAGTGGTACTAGTTGAGGCTGTTGTCACTGTTACATTGGCATGAGCTTTTGAATGACAATGTGGTGAACCAGACTGGAAAAATTAGCTGGTTATTTTTCAGCTGGATCACTTCACTGCTGAAGCACTTAGAATGGCATAATAAATGGGGCAGTGGGGGGCAGAAGCAAGTGGCTTGTGGGAGAGGATGAAGTAGACAACTGCTTAAGCAGTATTGCTGCCAAAAGTTGAATTGCAGCCTTAGAATTTGATTTTTTTTTTTTTTTTTAAATTACCCTGTAGATCTTAGAACAGCCTCAGTGTCTGGAGAGTAACGTTACTGTTGCTCTCTTGATTATTCAAGGTATGGAAATAAGGACATGTAAAACACTAAATCCCATCAAAAAGCTGCCCAGATTGCTTTTTTGTACAGGTCATTTTGTGAGGATACCTACCCACCCTCACATTGTGCTCACATTGTATCTGTGGCATTCTAGGCAGCAAGCAAGCATTAAGGAAATACACTGAACAGATAGATACAGATCTACTCCAGCAAAACACCTTGAGGCATTGAGCTGTAGTTCCAAATTTATTTGATTCCAGGTATGGTGAAATATTTAAGGCAACCTATTATGTCAACTAAGATTTAAGTTTTGTATGTTTTGCAAGCAGGATTTGTTTTTTCTATTTGATTTTTCTTCCCTTAGGTCTTGGTGAAGGACCCTATATTTTGGCAAGTTATGGAGAGAATGACACAATTATAGGAGCTAATGTATCCAGTAGAAGGATATTTCCCTTGCCTAGAGCTGGAGCACATGGAAATGTATTTTTCAGTTTCATGATAACTCCAGGTCTTTTCAAAGATAAAGATTTACGTAAGTGTTCTCAACAGTTTTTGCTAATAGCAGTGAAATATTTTTCAATCTATATGACTGATTTTTGCTGCATCTTCACATCTCCTAAAATAGTCTAGATATTTTAGTTACTGGAAGCAGACAGTTTAAAAACTGGGCATTCTACTTTTAAAGAGCAATTTTGGGTTTTTTTAAAGAAAAAACTTGCTGCCAGCTTTAAAGCTGACTTTTCAAAGATTGCTTTAGAAATGATGAAAACCACAAATGAATGGAGTTACTCTGTGAAAATAAATTAATTTGTATAACTGAAACTAGAAAATTTTGCACATGTATCTAACAAGTATCAACAGTGAAGGTGAAAGCTGGATATTGTTGTCTCCAGTAACATAATTTCTGCATTATCATTTTGTCTTGTTTATGACGTTTGGTGGAGTATAAAACATGCAACTTAGAAAAAGCAACTTGTCTCTTGCATTGTTACTGAGCATCATCTCCCTACAATGTAGAAAGAAGAACAACTATCCCTAAGCTCTATTTTTCAATTCTGATGTTAACTATACAACCAAAAATAACTATGTTTAAATATTTTTCCTTCTGGATATATTTTTGGGTATGTGCCAATTAAGTCAATACAGATTTTTGTCATTACTTCTTCACAGGATTTACTTTACTGAAAAAAATTCCCAAACTCGGAAGAATCAATGTAGAAAAGGGCTGTTTTCACAGTAAAATTTGAAACTGTATTCACAAACAATTGACAACTTTGCAGTGGAGAAATTAGGTTTTTGAAATGAGAAAGTATATAGAATAGAAGAATCAGTTCAGCCTTGAACATTGACATCTGATATTAACTGTAAGAATAGCATTCATTATATCTGTGTAATACACATGTACTTTTTGTGTATGTGAGGAATGAGGTAGTATTCTTAGAAAGACACTTCAAGATTTTATTGAAGTTGACAACCAAATGTGAAGTTGGTCTTCTCAAATTGTCAGAGAATTTTCTTCACTGTTGCTTTCTGGCATGGGTAGAAAAATGAAGGTTGAGCCTTTCATTTGGCCACAGGTTTTCTTGCTGTATTGCTGAATACTACTGAATGTAAAAATAAGCCTGACCTCAAGGTAGAGTAGAGCATGTTCCTCCAATATTTGTGGGATGTTATTTACTAATGAAAGTTTGGTACAGCTGAACTGCCAGGAATTTTTTCTGTATTTGGGAAAAAACTGTCCCAATTTGAGTAAGTCTCAATTTGAGACTGCTTATGAATCATTTCAAAGACTTGTAGCCATAGGCTGAATGTAATTTTGATCTAAATGATTTGCTCTCTGGTGTTTCCTAGACACTGCATTTCAAACTCTTTTTTTTGATGTTACATAAAACTGAAATATTTTTTGTTTAAAACAGTTGTGTAACAGCCAATACATAGATTGTAGTCGCACTTTGAGGTTGCTTTATGTGAAAATGGTACTATGTTTTTCTTTCTTTTTTCTTTTGTGGAAGCTCTCTCTCTTGTGTCCCTTGAGTCAGCGGAAAGACCGAACTACTTTCTCTACATACATGACAATGAAACCATTGGACTGGAACGGTGGCAGGCAACTGCCTCCTTTCAGAGACAAGCCACCTTCTTCCACCACCAAGGCCTCTGGAGTCCAGGGCTCAGCGCTTTTGAACTTCACAGTAAAAAAGGCTTTTTCATCATTCTCACCTCGTCTGGTGTTAAAGTGGCAAAGTACGATGATTCAGAAGAATTCAAACATTTGAGTAGCTTTAGTATTGAAGGTAAATTTTGCATAATCCCCAAAGATAAGTATGGAGGGTTTTTATTGCTTGCCTTCAGAGCACTTGTCTTTCATCAGCAATAGTGACAAACATTTTCATCCTATTTTTAATTACTATTCTGTCATAGTGTTCCACCCTGCCTCCAAATGCCATTGTTTTCTAATTTTTGCAAATATGATGATTACTTTGAGATACATTTTCATTATTTTACTCTTTCAAAATGAATGAGTCGTGTCATAAAAATATCCATGTTAATGTCTTGTTAGTAAGTGATAGATATCTATTCTCCTAAATGAACGGAGTAATTGTATTGCTTCTGCAACCAACTTAACCTTCACTAAGTCTAATTAAGTTTTTAAAACAGAATACATTGTAAAAGTGAGTAGCTGATTGTATCTTTGAAGCTTCACTGTCCTTTAGCTTGATTGAATTCAAAATACTTGAAATTGAAAATTAACAATCTCTCACCTACTTGAAAGTTCTCAATAATTTCTCTAGTTTGTTTTGATTTTTTTTTCCTGAAAATCCCAATGTATATTATAGAAAAGAGTATAAATGTATAGTTTATTGACTACACAACCAATAAAGATACCTTTTGGTTTTTTCTCAGAACTCAGTGCATCTGTGCCTTACAGAAGGATGTGTGAGTGGCGATATGAATCTTGTGCTAATCCTTGTGTTAAAACGTGCAGCGATCCTGAAGGAATAGCGTGTAAATTCCTCCCTCCGTAAGTCAAATTGAGCTCAGCATTGCTACCGTGCTGGTTTATGTAATATGCTTCCCATATGCTTTCTGAGAATCACTGCAGCTGCAATATCCATTTATTTTTACTCATCCAGATTTCAGTAGCACTCTTACGAGCAACTCTCACAAGTCATGTGAAAGCATTTACAACAAGCCTCTCATTTCCCACGGTATATATTCCTGTTTATATGTCGTCTTTCAACACAAGAGAAAGAGGGCTTGTATTTAACCCAGGGGATTAGCTTCTGGTAGTGGTTAAGCAGAAATCTATCAAATTAAATGAAGACTTTTCCCTTCCATGGATTTATATTCACATCTTAAACCGGCATCCCGCGATGCTATAAATGACTCCTCCTTTCTGGTTGTGTCAGAGACCAAAAAACTGTAGGAATAGTAAGGGTAGACTACGCCCTCTCCTGTAAGAGAAGGGAGTTTTATACTAAAGCGATGATCATTGGCATGACTGTGAGGGATTTCACACTGCTGACGTTATCTCGTTAGTTAGATCCTCTCTCCTGGGATCTCCCCTGGCATCGATGGAACCATAACAGATTAAAAGGCACAATATCTGGTGGAAAAGAAATTCTTATTTTGAATTTCAGTCTACCTCCCTAGGCACGTGCAGTTTATATTTAGGAATATTAGTAATATTTCTAATTTTCTCTTTTGGTATTATTAGTTTTTTCTATGTGGGCACATTGGTTATTAATGTCATGATTTTCTTATTAATAGTCCCACCCAAATTAAAAAGTAAGGGAACATATGGACTTGTCTGCACTCCTCTATGCTGAAAGTGCACAAAACCAAGACTTTCTATGGAGTCAGTGTAAATATTTTAATGTCTGAAATTAATGTATCTGGGTAAAACAGCAGTCTTGTAGTGAAGGTCTTTGCCCCATGGGAATCCTTCCTGCTTAGGGATTTGAACTTCCACTTGGCTGTGGAAGCAGAAGGGTCCAAAATATCATGTTCATCAGCCTAAGCAAACAATTGATCATTAACAATTTAGAAACATAATTGTGTTGTTCAATATTCAGTGTTCATTGACCTTAAAATGCCTCAAAATGCTGTGTTGACCATTACACCGGAAAGTTCTCCAACCTCTGATGTGGAAGACAATCAAATGTTTTATTTTGCCAAAGTGAAACAATTTAATCAATTGTTAGCCCTTGTTCCTCTGGGAGGCTTCAACTTACTAGGTGTCTGCTGGAAATACAATACAGCAGAGGGGAAACTGACTGAGAGGTTCCTGGAGTGCGTGGAAGGTAATAACTATGGATGGTGTCCCAAACGTTGTTTGTTAACAGAGAAGGACTTGTGAGTGGTGTGATGGTTGGAGGTCATCTTGAACATAGTGATCATGAAATGATACTTTTCAGTTCTTGGAGAAGTATGGAGGTGGGTCAGCAGAACTGCCACCTTGGACTTCCAGAGGGCAGATTTGGCTTATTTAGGAGACTGGTTGACAGAGTACCTTGGGAGGCAGTCCTGAAGGACAAAGGAAGTCAGGAAGGCTGGACATTCTTCAAGAACGAAATCAGAAAGGTCCAGGAGCAGGCTGTCCCCAAGTGCCAAAAAATGAGTCGTGGGGAAGACTGGCCTGGCTGAATAGAGGTTTGGTTGGAACTTGGGGTGAAAAAGGAGTTTATGACCTTTGGAAGAAGGGTCAGGCAACTCTGGAGGACTCCAAGGATGTCATGAGGTTGTGTGGGCAGAAAATTCGAAGGGCCAGAGCCCTCCTAGAATTTAATCTGGCTGCTGTAAAAAACAGTAAAAAATGTTTCTATTGCTAATAAATACATTAGCAACAAAAGGAGGGCTAAGAAGATTCTCTGTCCTTTATTGGATGTGGGTGGAAACAAAGCAAAAAAGGATGAGAAAAATTTGCAGTAGTCAATTCCTTCTTTGCCTCAGACTTTAATAGTAAGACATGGGGATCGAGTGCACCCTCAGTACATTTGCAGATAACACCAAGTTGGATGGGAATGTTGATCTGCTTGAGGATAGGAAGGCTCTACAGAGGGATCTGGACAGGTTGTAGCAATGGGATAAGGCCAGTAGTATGAGGTTCAGCAAGGGTCAGTGCTGGGTCCTGTACTTGGGTCACAACAACCCCTTGAAATGCTACAGGCTTGGGGAAGAATGACTGGAAAAATGCTTTGACTTTTGCATGTGAGCCTGGAAAAATGCCTGGAGTATGCTGAATATGAGCCAGCAGTATACCCAAGTGGCCAAGAAGGCCAGCAGCATCCTGGCTCGTGTCAGAAGTAGTGTGGACAGAAGGACTAGGGTAGTGATCATCTCCATGTACTCAGCACTGGTGAGGCCACACCTCAAGTACTCTGTTCAGTTTTGGGTCCATCACTAAAAGGACATCAAGGTGCTGGAGTGTGTCCAAAGAAGGGCAACGAAACTGGTGAAGAGTCTAGAAAACAAATCCTCTGAGGATCAGCTGAGGGAACTGGGGCTGATTAGCCTGGAGAAGAGGAGGCTGAGGGGAGACCTTATTGCTCTCTACAGCTGCTTGAAAGGAGGTTGTAGCCAAGTCGGTGCCAGTCTCTTCTCCCAGGTATCAAGTGATATGACAAAAGTGCCTCAAGTTGTGTCAGGGGAGGTTTAGATTGGATATTATAGAGAATTTCTTCACAGAAAAAGCTGCGAATCATTGGAACAGGCTGCCCAGGGAAGTGGTTGAGTCACCATCTGTAGAGGCCTGTAGACTTACAGGCTCAGGGCCACGGCTTAGTGATGGACTTGGCAGTGTTGAATTTCCTGTTGGACTCAATGATCTTAAAGGTCTTTTCCAACTTAAACAAGTCAACAATTCTAGGATTCTAAAATTAATTTATATTTCTACGATGGCTTTATAATTTAACTATGTAATATTTTAAAGGGTTGAAGGATGCTTGCCATACTGTCCCAAAAACATGATCCTTGATGAGATCACACTTAAATGTGTTTATCCAGAAGACTGTAAGTATATTTTATTATATTGGTATAATCTTATCAATAACTCTAGAGATCTCAGAAAGATTTTAATCAAATATATATATATAATATATATTTTTTTTTTGTCAAATGCTTTACCAAAATGTCTTTCTGTTGAAGAATGTCTCCATGGGACATAAACTCCATTTACAGTCATCCAAAATACATCTCCTACATCCAAACAAGCCACAGCCAAAGTTGAATTCTTTAATTTCTTTAAATGTCTCTTAAATGTAACCTTTTGTGAAGGTGTTATACTCACCACAACTATATATTTCCTATATGCTGATAGTATAGAATATATTTACAAAAGAAAGATCTCAAACGCAAGAAATACTGTGAACAAATTTCAGACTTTTCAGCTGATAAACCACCACTAACTTCTGGTGTGTGAAGATACTACTTTATTAGCTTATTTTGGTGATACAGTATTCTTTTTAACATAAGAATTACATTTAATGCTTTCTCTTATTTTATTTTATAAGTTTTTGAATTAAATATGTTGCACTTAATATTTGCTAGTATAAAGTTATCTCCTATGTTATACTACCTTCCAAAGATATAAAAGAAAATAATATGTTCTATACTGTATCTATTCCAAATATTTTACTATTTTTGATTTACTGAATTTTCCATGGAATTCCCTTGTTGTTTTCAAACTGTCCTGCAAAATCAAGGTTTTCACTAATAATTAGCTACTCCATTTGTAAAGAAAATTAGAAAACTGTCTGAGTCATGTGAGTTCCTCAAAGTCAGGCAACCTGGAACCACTGGCAAGTTATCTTCTCAGCAAAATGATGCTCTGATTTGCTAATATTTAAATGGCACTTGAGTGGAGATAGAAGTTGCTATTTTGCTTTACCAATAACTCATAAAAGACAATGAAACATCCATTTTTTCCTTTTAGGCATACCTGTGACACCTACAGAATCAGCAATCAGAACAAAACCTTCATTGTTAAACTCTCACGCGGGTGCTGCCACAGAGAGACTTCCTCAGACACCTCCTTTATTTGTTACTTCAGGGACTGAGTCAACTCATACTGGTGTGACAGCCAAAATAACCATGAAGGCAAACACAACTTTAAGGGGAATGAATATGTCGGCACAATCCATGACAGACTTTTATTCATTGGAAGCGTCCAATGCAGCCGCCTATTCAACTTTTTCATTACCAAGTACAGTAGAGCCTTCTGATGTACTTCACAGCATAGACAGCTCTCCTGTCCTTTCCAAACTCATCTCTTCAAAAGATTTTCCAACTGCTTTTCAAGCCTCAGCAGTCACATCAGTTCTATTGCATCTATAACTTTACCCATTACAATAGCACCTCCAACAACCCTGCTCAGTGCAAATCCCATTCCAACACATTCTGTGTTGTTAAGACCCACTTCCCAGTGGTAGTATCATTTCCACTTGAAGCATCTACTACTGAGCCTAGGAACTGTTCCCCATACCTCAACATTAACAGCTTTAACCTCCAAGACATCTTTTGTCACTTTTGAGCTGCCTGCAGGGATTGGAAAGAGTAGGAGTTCTTCAGTAAATCAGTCTAAGGGAGCAGCAGTTTCCTCTCAAGTGTCTTTTTTCTGCTTTGCTGGCTGGCAGAGCAGCTTTCACAGGACTTCTATTTCTTCTAGGTTCAATGGTTGACAATAAGCACATCTACATCTCCTATCTCTGCTTTGCCTGTTAGAAGTATGTCTGGCATTGGTCAAACTGCAGTTCAACAAACAGACATTTCTGCACTGACTTAACTGCTTCTCAGATTCCTATGACTACTAGATTTGCTAGGTTTGAGAAAAGTTTTCCTCAATCACAGCTTTATATTTTGAAACAGCAAAACCCTTCTCTAAAACTTCTTTGATATCATTACATGCAAGTTCTTTAGCTATATTTTCTCCAAAGCCATTCTTATTTTCAGTGGAACTTTCAGCAACTATTCCTAAGCAGGCATCTCCATTAATAAAAGGACTAACTTCTGCTGCTTTGCCCACAACAACTGTATCTTCAACTCAAGTTGCTTCTCAAATCCCTATAAACACTTCACTGAGTCCTTCTGTAACGTGCACAGTATCTGTACCAGTGTATTCTCTGATTACTTCCCTGAAGGCCAAATCTATGGCAGAAGTCACCGTTGCCTCCAGAAGTCTTTATAAAGTGCCTTCCACTGCTTCCGCTCTTTCAGTCAATCCAAAAATCGCTGATATGTCTATAGTGAATAAAGCCTCAACAGAAAGTAAACACATAATGCACACTGATTCCTTTTCAGTGTCATCCACTTGTAAAAAGCCAAAGAAATCTATTACATCTACAGTCTTCCCTCTTAGGACACTGGCATTACCTCTAGACGTGACATTAATAACCACTTCAGAAATTAGAGAACCCAACCAGTTCACATACAAAATTGAAAACAGACCCTGTGGAACAAAATTCAAGCACTTTTGTTCCTAAAGATCCTTCCCTTACAAGATGATAATCTTTTTTTACAATCTTGTTATCAACATCAGTACCATCTTTTGTGACATCTGACACTACAAGTTCTTTATTGAATCCCATATTCAGTAGGACATCATCATTAACACAACACATAACTGCTACCTAAACAACAGTTTCATCTCTAGATTCACAAGGAACCTTAAAAAGTCCAGTTATGGACTTTGAAACTTCCATAGATTTTTCTACATTTGCTTTAAACATAAGCCCTTCTTCTAGCCTTTCAGCAGCACTAAATCTTTATTAATGCCATTTTAGAAAGCCAGTCCAGTAAGGCCTCTATGTCTTTACCTCCTCCTAAGACCACTTGTATCTCTACTGTTTCTCTAGGAAAACAGAGTTCTTCAGTAAGTTCAGAAGAAGATGGAACAATATCAGCTCTATCAGCTGGGTTCATCACTCAATCCACATCAATGATCACGAACACAACAGTGAATGCTACATCCTTAAAAGCACCTTATATTTTTGCAAAAATACCACTTAGCTCTTCAGCCAGTTTATTAGTTGCTTCTGGCACTACTGTAGCCTCTAGAATTAGTACAAAAACCACTGATTCTTTTGTTACTGATTTGGAATTTTATATGGCTTCAGCTTCAGTTCCTACCACCATGGAAACACCCATGGATCCGTCACACAAATCTTTGCTTACATCTGCAGCAACTCAAGCTTCACAGAGTACTAAAGAAACTCCAAAAATGATGATCATGAGAACAACTGGTACTTCAAGTCCATTATCACGGACAAAGAGTACCTCATTTACAGCTTCAGAAGTTAAATATGCAACCTCATTTGAAAGAACTGTGGATATTTTAGAAAGTGGTCAGACTTCACATGAACAAAGAAATGGTACCAAGACAAAGTCAACCACAACTGAAAAATCTTCTCTGCCTTATTTGACAGTATCTGCAGTTCAGAGTTTGCCTTTCTCAGGAAATACAACCTCAGTAAAAAATCTCTCCCTTTCTGGTGTTCTGGATTTAACAACATCAGATTGGCCCAAATTCCCAACACAAAAACCTATTAAGCCTTATTTCAGTTTAACAGAGTCCACAGAGCTGCAGACCCAAACTATAATAGTTTTAACTCATACTAGTGGTGGAACAGCTCTGCCTTCCTCTTCAGAGCCTATGGAAACACAAGCTTCTCCAGCAAGCACAGAAACAATGACAGCTGACAAGGCTTCCTTTGGTACGATGGTGCATACACTGATGTCTACATCTTCTGAATGTGTGGTATGATCAGTTTTACTTGCTCCTCTGTGTTCAAGTATGTAGTACTTTTCAATCCATTCTGTTACACTATGTGTGTAATACCAGAGATTTTAAATATCTCCTATTTTTTTATTTGCATATTTTAAAATACTCAATATTATAGGATTACTGCATCATTGCTCTTATATTACCCTGCTATATTCTGCAACTTGAATGTATTGCTTTGGAGAAAACTGGCTTTTAAAGCTATGTGCTGATTCTAAAGAGTGAAATATATTTCTGAGGTGCAGGAGAAGCCCTTATCCATGGAATTTTTAGGTTTCTGCATAACCTCACCCTGTCTTTATTCCATTTGTTTCTTTGTCATAGGGTTTTAAATTATGGGAATGCATGATTCTGTATTTCCTAAATATTGCTTAATTTCTTAAATTTTAATGCCTAATGCTTTACATAGAGTATTCCACCAAAGCCAGATGGAACAGGAAGGGTGTGGGTGAATGCATGTGCATCTTTTTCACCTGTTACAACCACAGAAAACCCATTAATTCCAAAATAACTGATGAGATGTCATGTAGATAATGCTGATTCTGTCTCAGAGCAAGGTGATTGACGAACAAGTGATTGCTTGGACTTCTAAAGGGCAATGAATGTAAAGCTGCTTTTTGTTGTTTTTTCCTTATATGACAGCCAAGATACCTTGAACCTGTTGACAAATGTAGCCAGTATGTATGTGTTAATATGGGTTGGATGTTATACAACCTTTCAAGGAACTGTCCTAAGGATGTGCAGAAGCCAGATTGTGGTTTTCGAGGAATGTCGGTTCAAGTTAACACTGATAGTTGTTGCCCAGAATGGGAATGTCCCTGTAAGTCACTGTTTCATTTTTATATACAGCATAGAATCTTGATCTGTAAATTTAAAGTAATAAACTAAGGGTTTATTACAGTTGGAATATAAGATTGAATACTTGAATGAATTTAAAAGACCTGTTCATCAGCAAAACAGAATGAAATAAAATGAATGTTCTGGTATCTTTGAATTAACATTCAAATGAGTTAAAATGTATTGTTTTGAATTAGAACATTGACCGGGAATTTGAGACATGAAGATCAACGAATTCCAGCTGAGACTTTTCAGAATTTCCAACAGTAGAAAAGTTGAGATTTCAACATTTTGTGAAGAAAACAAATTAAATACTGGCACTTTCTGAAAGACTGAAGCCCAAAATTTCACTTAGTTCTAGCTGCAGTTTTTACTCTTATTTAGAAACATCAGAAACTGGCAGATGACTGTCTGTCAAGGGAAAAAAAAGGCCAAAGAGAAGTCATATTAAAAACCTTGCTGCATCACTGAAACCAAGATTGTACTTTTAAATATTTGTCTCAAGATAGGACATATGTTTCTTGTTATCATTATCTCAAAAATATGTGTATTTCAATGCATATATTTTATCCAAAAATGTACAGATTCTTTGATGCTGCCCATAAAACATTGCTTTGAGTCAAAATTTTCACCAATTTGAAATTTCTCCCCTACCCTGGACACAGCAGTAGGTTAAAGTATTTCCACTGAGGAACATAAGATTCTTGCTTCTGTTTATAGTTCAGCATGCTGTCTGTAGAACAAGGTCATCAGTATATCATAGTATGATCGAATCATTGAATTGTTTAAGTTGGAAAAGACCTTTAAGATCACTGAGTCCAACCATTGAAAGCACTACCAAGTCCACCACTAAAACATGTCCCTAAGCACCACATTTACGTATCTTTTAAACACTCCAGAGATGATGGATCAGCCACTTCCCTGGGCAGCCCATTCCAGTGCTTGACAACACTTTCATTGAAGAAATTTTTGCTAACAACCAATCTAAACCTTCCCTGGCAAAACTTGAGGCATTTTCCTCTTGACTAATCACTTGATACCTGGGAGAAGAGACTGGCACCGACTTGGCTACAACCTCCTTTCAAGCAGCTGTAGAGAGCAATAAGGCCTCCCCTCAGCCTCCTCTTCTCCAGGCTAATCAGCCCCAGTTCCCTCAGCTGATCCTCAGAGGACTTGTTTTCTACACTCCTCACCAGTTTCATTGCCCTTCTTTGGACACACTCCAGCACCTTGATGTCCTTTTAGTGATGGACCCAAAACTGAACAGAGTACTTGAGGTGTGGCCTCACCAGTGCTGAGAACATGGGAACGATCACTACCCTAGTCCTGCTGGCCACACTACTTCTTACAGAAGCCAGAGTGCTGCTGGCCTTCTTGGCCACTTGGGCACACTGCTGGCTCGTATTCAGCTGTCTGTCAACCAACACCTCCAGGTGCTTTCCTGTTGGGCAGCTTTCCAACCACTCTTCCCCAAGCCTGTAGCATTTCAAGGGGTTGTTGTGACCCAAGTACAGGACCCAGCACTGACCCTTGCTGAATCTTGTACAGTTGTCTTTGGCCCATTGTTCTAGCCTGTCCTGAGCTCTTTCTACTGAAAATATTATATATAGATAGATATGAACATATATAACATAACATATATATGAATGTATATCATGTAAAAGTAAATATGGTGAAGTCTGAATGTTTTTGGAAATGCCTTGTGTTCAGTTCTGTGGTAACCTCATTAAATGACAGTTCTTTTTTAGGTCAATGTTCTGTACTGTCTGAACTGAGTGTTATTACTTTTGATGGAAACAACATAGCCCTCTGTAATATGGCTTCCTACATTTTAGTCAAATTACCAGGAGAAATGATCATTGCTCATATTGAAAAATGTCCTGCTAATCAGGTAAGATTCTTGCATTTCCACAATAATTGGAATAGTTTCTTTGATTTTTGTGTTATAGGTATGAAATTCTGAAAAAAATCTGTCACTTAAAGCTTTCAGATAAAAGCATACCCATCAAAAAATAGCAAGTTATTTAATTTTCAAGTTTTCTTTGTCATGCTGTCTAGATCAAATAATTTTATCTCAGATGAAATAGTGATTGTTATACTATAAGGAAATTCAAATGCAGGTTCCCTTTAAATCCTGAAGGTTGACATAACTTCTGAATAACTTCAGGGTCTCCACTTATAAATCTTGATGCTCTGAATTTTTACAGTATGATTAAAATATTAAAATATTTTGTATAGTCACAAAATCTTTCATAGTCATTTTAGGAAGATATGAATGAGTTTAGGATTAGTGAGATGAGTTGTTCTTTGCAGTTGTTTAACTCTCTGCATTGCCTACAGAGAGGATCACTTTATTTTCAGACTGCAAGTTTAGGTCAGATCAGTCTCATCCTTACAGTCTGTACATATATTTCCTTTACATTGTCCATAGTTGTAATCTATGCAACCCTTGGACAACTGGATTGTATTTCCATCTTGATTTGCTAATAAACATGTTCCTGATCAGGAATTTCATCAAGCTTCTTACGTTCTCATCCCTATGTGGTTTCTTGTGTACTCTCATTGCATAACTGTACACTTGATTTATTTTTAAGTTCCAATTCTCACACCAGTTCAGAGGTTTTCTTTTAGGTTGCTCTTTTCACCATTTCTTGGTTTCAGTCTAGGTGTGAACATAGCCTACAGAAGCCAATGAGCTTTAGAAGTCTGTAGCTGTACTTATTTATGTTTATGAAACATTTTTCGAAAGGTCTTTGTGGCACATGCTGAATCTCATGACGCTGGTAATGAGCTGATCTCAGTGCTAAACCTGTTTAGTTAAATGTGAGCAAAGGCATGGTATATGCAAAGATTCAATCTAGTGCAGAAATCTTGTGCCTTCTCATAATAGCAATTTAATCAAAGTTAGGGCAGGGGATTTTATTGACATGATCATTGCATTTCTATGTATTTTTAATTCAACTTGTTCAGGTCATTGGGTTCTCTTTTCTATATTAGTTTTCACATAAAATCAAGTTTCTAAAAATAGTTCATAGAAAAGTGTAATGCTGGGAAATGTGTATTATTTATTTTTTGGAAGTAATAGATTAAATTAGTTTAATTATGAGGCTGATTGTAGAAGAACTTCTATCACAGAGAGTCAATTTTTTTTTGCCAAATAAAAATGCTGCTAAATATCACCACACTTCTAATCTTTTTTTTAATGTTTTCCAGAGTGCAAATTCAATAAGAAAACTAGTGAGTACTTTTTTTTTACTAATTATAAAATTAATTCATATTACACATACTGAAATCACTCCCTATAGCACAGGTACATAATTAGTAAAACAATAGTAGTCATAGAATTGTAGAATGGTTTGTGTTGTAAGGGAATGTTAAAGACCATCTAGTTCCAACCCTCCTGCCATGGGCAGGGGCACCCTTCACTAGACCTGGTTGCCCAAAGCCCCATCCAGCCTGGCCTTGAACACTGCCAGGGAGGGGGCAGCCACAGCTTCTCTGGGCAATCTGTGCCAGTGCCTCACCACCCTCACAGTAAAGGATTTCTTCCCTACATCTAGTCCGAATCTGCCCTTTTTTGGTTTAAACCCATTACCCCTTGTCCTATCACTACAATAGTAAGTGAATTGTATTTAAGTACTGTATCACTGCAATAGCAACTAAACTTCTTTGCCACTTTTCTTTAAAGGTTCCCCCTGCAACCACTTCAGGGCTCTGTTTTAAGAAGCTAAATGTAACAACACGCACATATAAATTACTCATTGATCGTTTAGCAAGGAAAGTAAGTATATATCATCAGTATATAGCACATGTGCTGGAGAGCTACCCTGTTATAGAATGCAATAGATCAGATTTACAATGAATGTACTGTGGGATTAGGATGACTTCTGTGGTTCAGGTTCCAGTAATTCATGGTGTGCTAGAAGAAAAAAATACGTCTTTCTTATGCGATATTTCACCTATCTGCCAGTTATCCAAAATGGCACTTCAAAGCTCTTTTGAGATTTTCAAGAAGCTGTAGAAGTCACTTAGACTTGAGACCATATTTACAGATCACCTAGAACTAAAGAGAAATTTTCCAAGATGTGATAAATACTTAGATGACCTTCCTCCTTGTCAGTAACAGGTCAGAGCAGATACCTTTGAATACTTGGGATGTGGGGATGTTTTTGTTGGTTTATCTTATGATATGTGATAAATAAGATTTTAAAAATATTTCTGTATCATTATTTCTTCACACACATACTTCATTTGCAGTTATAGGAAATGGCACTAATGGGAAGCTCTGTGATTTAAGCAGTGTCTGTTACTATACGTGGCAGAGGCTGTAAAGATACATATTTTAATAAAAGATGTACAGACAGATAAAATAGATTTTCACAATCTGTTTCTATTGCTAAAATGCATTTGGTTTATTTTAGGTATTAGTGGATTCTGTAATTCAATCATTACCATTTTCAAAAGAAGGACTGAGTATTCAGGATACTGGTGCAATGTATGTTGTCAATACACCAGCTGGTATTAGCATCAAGTGGGCTCACATCACAGGCATCATAGATATACAGTATGGATTACAGTCTAATTCATCGATGAAGACAGAAGGACTTTGTGGTGAGGCTGTGGTGGCAATTTTTCCTCTTATTTGTTAATTTCCCAATTAAAATTCACATCTCCCTTTCAGATCTGTGACCTGTTGTCCCTATAGCTCTCCTTATGACCCCCATTAACTACACTGACAAACTTATTTGAGTTGGGCCTGTGGAATTCTACTTATTAATAATAATAAATCAATAATTCTGTTGCAAAGCACTGCTTGCTAATGGTTTTCAGAGCAAGTAATGATCAGTGTATTGTATCCTATTAACTTTCAAAAAATGTACTAATCTCTGCCTGTGCTTAAAAATATTGTTGAAGTCAAGTAGAGAAAAAGGAAATATTTTCAATGGATAAGTGACTGCTGAGGAAGTTTGGGTAGCAACAGTACATTTCAGTGACTAGTGGAGAACAGAATAACTGTCAGATGTTAGCAGTGGAAGCTTATCACTATGCAAATACTGATAAAAGGTGTATCTTGGGAAAGGTTCAAGTCCACTGAGGATGATGAATCCAAACTCAGAGCTCTTAAGGGTTGATCTAAGGTCCACAACTGTGCCAAGGTATCTCAGACTTTAATTCCAATTATAGTAAATTTGGCATTTTTCAGTCTTCCCTGGTAGCCTTTTTGTTACTCTGCTAGTATACATTATGTGGGAAAGTGTAAGCAGGTATTTCAGAATTATTTCCATTCTATCATAAATTCATTTTCCAGTGCATTGTAATTTTACAGAATTATACTGAACAGGAAAATGAATTTTTATAATCTTTTCAATGGTTTTTAGTCTTAAAACGAAACCAAACAATTCAGATATGGTTTAGGTATACATATAAACAAATTAAATGTTAAAAATCAGTTGCTATATTCAGGAAGAAAGTTGTCCTAGGTCTAGTGAGAGCAGGTGAATGCTGGCCCTCGCAGCTACTCCATCTTTTTCCACAATCATGCCATCTTCTCTACGCATGCTGAAAAAGAGTAGGATGAGATGATTTCAAATGCAGAAAGGATTATAGAGCAGTTACTTTTCATGCCATGAGAAGACAGAAAGAGGAAGACTGTGCAGACAACTCCAACCCCCGCTGTAAAGTGGTGTTCTACTGGGTGCTTTGCAGTAAAGTCTAAAGCCTCCTCTAGTGCTTCTATATTCTGCCATTTGGTCCTGTCTGTGATTCTCCTATCCTCTCCTTTTCATACTGAAAAACCCTGCAGTCTACCTAGTAAATTTGCCTTAATTTTATTGATTCTGCAATTCCATAATGCCAGCCCAGTTTGTGGGCTGGCATGTCACCATAGGACTTGCTTATCAAGACTGTATTCCGGGCAGTGGCATGGGGCATGGGGTATGAATCCAGCCAGCCCGTGGTTGCTTCCACCATTGTAAGCACATAACGTTTGCCATGGTAGGTTTGTGGGAGGGTGATGTAAGCCCAGTTTGTGGGCTGGCATTGGAGCCACAGCAAGAGGCAGAAAGTGTAAAGAATAATATAAAGAGGTGCTGCTGCCAAATGCTTCTTGTCACGCAAATACCATTTTCTGTATCTGGCTGAGAGAACAGCAGAGCCTGTCACACTGGGATCACCCAGCTCTAGCAAGGGTCCTGGAGAGTATTGTGGTGCAGGGCTGGAAGAACGAAGGTAAGGACTTAGGGTATGGTAAGAACTGCAGAAGGAAAGTGAAAAGACAGAATCACAGAATCACAAGGTTGGAAAAGACCTTTGAAGATCATCAAGTCCAACCATTCAGATCCTAAACTAAACCATATCCCTAAGTACTTCATCTACCCTTTTTTTGAACACATCCAGGGAAGGTGACTCGACCACCTCCCTGGGCAGCCTGTTCCAGGCCCTGACAACTCTTTCAGTACAAAATTTTTTCCTAACATCCAATCTAAACCTGCCCTGGCACAGCTTCATGCCATTCCCCCTTGTCCTATCACCTGTCACCTGACTGAAGAGACCATCACCTATCTCTCTATAACCTCCCTTCAGGTAGTTGTAGGTGGTGATAAGGTCTCCCCTCAGCCTCCTCTTCTCTAAGCTAAACAGCCCCAGCTACCTCAGCTGCTCCTCATAGGGCCAATACAGGAACTTTGGTTGATTGGTCCCTGGGATGCAAAACACCATTATGAAGATTCAAATTTTGTTGTTAATGACTTGTTCTGTGCTTGTAGGAATTATATGTTTTCACTGATGAAAACTGAACTCATACAGTGATAAATTCATGTCAGGGTTTTGGGTGGTGTCTTTTTTCCCAGTGGTTGTGTATTATTAAATTGGGTAAGAAAAATATTTTCTCTAGAGAAAACAATTTGTTCATCAAGATTCCTTTCATAATTTCTTGCATTTAGAATGCTCAATTAAGTTTCAATATAGTGTCAACTCATCAGCCATGTGAAAGTTAATTTGAAAGCCATCTACATTTACTCCTGTGGATCTGATTACTATTTAGTACAATGAGATCAGAGTCTGGTGCCATGTCAGAGAATTTGTTGCACTCAGAAGCACATTTTGGTTGCAGTGTTTCTCAAAGTCATTTAGCTGACAACTAAAATGACAAGTAGCCAGGCTCTTCTCAGTGGTGCCCAATGATAGGACAAGAGGCAATGGGTGCAAACTGGAGCATAGAAGATTCCTTGTGAATGTAAGGAAAAACTTTTTCACTGTGAGGGTGACAGAGCACTGGAGCAGGCTGCCCAGAGAGGTTGTAGAGTTTTCTTCTCTGGAGATAGTAAAAGTCACCTGGATGTGATCCTGTGTGACCTTATCTAGGTGATCCTGCTCTGGCAGGGGGCAGGGGTTGGACTAGATGATCTTTCAAGGTCCCTTCCAACCCCTAATGTTCTGTGATTTGGTGCTTCTGTGAACTGGAAAGTTTTAACTATAATGGACATGTAGCTACTTTCATTCATAAAATCAGATGACTCAAGTCTCACAGGAGAGCCTGTTGCAGTGCTAATCTTACCTTATCAAGTGTATTTTTCTTTCCCAAAGGAAGTAACATGGCATCTTTGTTTGTGCTTTGAATGCGATGCTCTGTCTCCAGGGGTGTGTAATGGTGACCCTACTGATGATCTGAAAATGCAAAACAGAACCATCATTACAAATATGGAGGAAATTGAAGCGTTCATTAAGAGTTGGGAAATTGAGAAATCACTTGATGTAACAACCAGGAGGCCAGTAAGAAACTGTACTGAAGATAACTGCACATACTGTATGGAACTGTTGAACAGAAGCATTTTCATCCCATGTCACAGAAAAGTGAGTATGAAGATCAGAGAAATTCCAGGTGCAAATTCAATAAAAGATGTATGGTTAAGAAAAGAGTTACATTTTTTATGTTTTGCTTGTTTTGCTGGTTTTGATGGGTTGACATTTGGCTGGGTGGCTTTAATACCTCTGCCATGTTGTCCAATGTAAATGTGCATCTGTCTGGATCCCTAAGCTATTAAGCTGCTTCCTATTGTTGAGTAGGCAAAGCTCAAAGGAGAGACATCAGATCATCCTCTCAACGTAAGTGCACATCATAAGAGTTATTGTTAATAAGTGCATAGCACAGGTCACTAGACCTGAAAGCCCTGTGTATGCTGCATACATCAGCATACATCAATTTAAGACTACTCTTACAAAAGGAGGTTCTAGTTAAATAAAATTTGCCAGAGTCACTATCACTTGGGCAATTTGGAAGCATTTGTTACAGAAGCCATTATCATTTGTTTCTGGACACTGCTCTTTCTGCAGGGAACATGGCTGTAGCGAGCAGACCACCACTGGAGGTGGGTTGTTCATCACAGCTTCTTCCTAGAATGGGAAATGAGGAAGCCCCGAGTCTCTGAAGTCTAAAATACCTTTCCCACTTAATTAAAAAGGATTAATTACTCAAGTGGCCCTTTCTTTATCAGAGACAGATGCACCCAGATTCCTTAGTCACTTCTTGCTGCTCTGCCTTTCCACCCTCAGTTTGCATTGTGTTACTTTTTGGTTTTCATCAGACAAATGTTGTTGAAGGTATTGCAGGCAGCTAAGCCCCTTCCTTCAAACTCCCAAGACCTCTTCTCACTTTCCACAGGTAGAAAAAAATGGAGAGATGTCTTCTGAAAGAAAGGGGTTAAGTCAATGACTTATTTATTTTTTAAAAATGAATAGATATTTGCCACAGAAAATGGGAGGGAGCAGTGGTAAGGAGTTTGGAATCAAGAAGGAAGAGTAGCACCAGTGGGTGGTAGGATGTTTTTCATAATTGTTTTAATGTATCTCACTCAGTAATAATTCGTTCAGATCAGGAATTTATGGAAGGTACAGCAGTGTTGTGTAGCTGAGATTGTTGACTTTTAGCTGACAGGGTTAAACTGCAAATGTTCTTGTAAGTGGTGTGACAGTCTTGCTAGGACTGTGTTCTGTACCTACTAATGAAAATAAAAAATTCTAAGAGTTTCTAAGTTTTGCAGAGTCAGTGTTCTGGAAAAAAAAAAAAGGTATTTTTTTACTTTAGACACTGCTTGTGATTTTTTGTTCCCTTGCAGTTGTATTTTTTTTTTAAATTAATGATTTATTATAATTACAGAGAGCTCTTCTACTTGTTAATTCTCAATTACAATGTGTTCTTAGGTGTCACCACAGGAGTTTTGCGAGAAGATGTGGATTAATAGTACTTATTTTTGGAATTATGAGTGTGATGCGCTTTCTGCATACGTGGCTTTATGCAACAAGCACAACATCTGCATTAAATGGAGGACACCTGATTACTGTTGTAAGCAGATAGTCATGTTCTATACCCCAGTGTGGCTTTATACTGCTGCAGTGTTTAGTGACAAGTTAAAAACCTAATTCTTTCTATTGTTATTGGAAGTATCATTTCATTCTACCACAGTATTAGTAAATTATTAGATGTTAAGATGTATTGTTTTAGTCTAAGTGTCATGAATCAGTGTCATGAATGAGTTACCTGGAAGTACTGTTAAAAATATAAATGTATGCTTTCTGTGATATATTCACTTGTGCTTACTGCCTGTCTACCCAATGAAATGCTGAAAGAATAACAGCAGCACTCATTGTTCTATTTTTATGACTTGTAGCATTGAGTTGTCCTGAGGGCAAGGAATATCAAGCTTGTGTGCAACCCTGTGAAGCCAAGACATGCTTGAATAAATGGTTCTATGAAGATTCTTCCTGTTCCTATTTAAGGGAAGACTGCGTGTGTAAAAATGGCACTGTTCTGCACAGGACAGACTCTGACCTCTGTATACCAGAAGAAAAATGTAGTAAGTGCAGCAAGATGGAGCATTTTTGTAGATCTGATAATATTAATCACTGCTCAGTGTAAGCCATGTTTAAGTTCTGTGTCAGCCTTCAGTAAATTTGAACCTGATAGAGCTCCCTTCAACAAAGCCTAGCTTTATGTCAAGGTACAGCAGTTTGTGCTTTCAGTTCACTTGGATTCAATACTCAGTGCTGATGTACTTCTGTTGGGGAAAAATGATGGTAATTCTTCTGTAGCTCCCAGGCTTTTGTTCCTGGAGCACTGAGGAAGGATTAGCATGAGCAGGTTCTTTCCCTTACGCTCAGTCTTTATTTTCACCCATAGCAAACCATTTGTTCATTTGGGGGGTTTAAGACCTTTTCTTGGGTTCCTTGACCATATTGCTCCACAGCGCTCTTATATATAGTTTTATTCAAATCCTAGTTACACAGGAAATCTGTGCTATTTGTTAAAGGTATATAATGTTTTTTCTCTCAGCATGTACAGATAACAAAGGACAACCCCACTCTGCTGGGGAGATCTGGAATGGGTCCATGAGAGGCTGTTGCATGTACAACTGTTTAGAAAATGGAAGCATTGTTGCTGTAGAACCAGAATGCAACGAGGATCCACCACCAGTCTGTGAAAGGGAAGGGGAAGTTATTGTCCATGTCATTGAAGAGAGAGCTTGCTGTCCAAGGAAAGTTTGTGGTATGTACCACACTTGTTTTCAGTAACAGAAGCATAAGGTAAGTGCTTGACATTCCCTGGCAGATGACAATCTTTAGATGGGGGGTTCAAGGTAACATTTTTCCCAAGTGATTTTTAGGTTCCTGTGGCTGGTTGGGCCAGCAAAGCAGGATTCTTTTCTTGCTAAGAAGTGACTCATTGAAATAATCTGTTTTCTTAGAAGTCCACTAGTGAAACAAAACTTTGGTTAAAAATGAATGTTTAAGCTCTTGGGCGGAATTTCAAAAAAATTGATGACTTACCTGATGATAGAAGCATCTTGGAAATCGGGGCAGTTATCACAGCCTGTTTGCTTTTCTAATTAGTGCTGTGGCAACAAAAGCAGTATACTCTTCCCATACTACAAGAGCAGTAGTATCCTACTGCTGTTTCCCAGAATCAGTATTCTGTGACTTGCACTGAATACTGTCATTCTGTCGAGACAATGTTAGAAAAAGCAATAAGCTTATTGCTCCTAAAATTTTAAACCAATGTACTAACATCTATTGCAAGTAGCAATAGGACAAGGAGTAATGGTTTTAAACTAGAAAAGGATAGATTTAGGTTGGATAGTAGGAAAAAAATTCTTCAATATGAGTGTGGTGGATCACTGGAACAGGTTGCCCAGAGAGGTGGTGGAGGATCTATCCGTGGAGATATTCAAGGTCAGGCTCTATGGGGCTCTGAGCAACCTGACCTAGTTAAAGATGTCCCTGTTTACTGCATGGGGGTCAGACTAGATGGCCTTTAAAGGTCTCTTCCAGCCTAATGCATTCTATGATTCTCTCATCAGGGAAAATGAGAGTCACAGAATCACCAGGTTGGAAAAGACCTTTGAGATCCTCGAGTCCTTTACTAAACCATGTCCCTGAGCACCTCAGCTACCCGTCTTTTAAATACATCCAGGGATGGTGATTCAACCACCTCCCTGGGCAACCTGTTCCAGTACCCAATAATGCTTTCAGTGAAGAACTGTTTCCTAATGTCTTATGGGAAGCTGCGCCAGGGCCATTCCTCCTTGTCCTATCACCTGTCACTTGGGCAAAGAGACCAACACCCACCTCTCTACAACCTCCAATAAGTGGTTCATCTGATACGGTGCTTTTGCTCATTACTTAGATATCTGTAACAGGCACTGTATTGTCAGTTTGTTTAGGGAATGTTTTCACTGGGACATTTTAGCTGACCTCATGTGTAGGAAGCAGAATAAGTAAATACCTGCTTTAAGAGGGATATAATTGTGCTTGCACAGTGCCATGTGAATGGAGCTAAACCAGCCTTGCGTTGAGCTTGGAAGCCTAGGTGTTAGTATAGAGTGCACTTAAAGCTGACTTGGTTTGTTCTTAACTTGAGGATCTCTATACTAGATGGTATAAGTATCCTGAGCAATAGGAATTGCACTTGTATCTGTTCAGCTACGTCAAAGTTGATTGTGTTTTATCCCACAGAATGTAACATGTCGTTGTGTGATGCCGCTATTCCAGCATGCAAACCCAATGAAAAACTAGTGGCAGGCTACCACCCCTTGTCCTGCTGTCCACAGTACCGATGTGGTAAGGGAAATATACAAGCACAGTTACTGGGACGTTTTCCACACTTGTATTATGTCTTGTAAGAAAATTTGCCTTACAGGTTGTTTTGATTGTTAACAGGAGGGAAAACTGTAAATAGCACCAGACAATGATTTTTTTTTTTCACACTCTCCAATATTTTTTTGTCACTTTTGATTTACAGTTAGTTGGGGTTATTTTCTTTTACTAAGGAGATGAAGAACGTATTTTCTTTATGTTTTTGGTATTCTTTCTGTGATTTTTAAAAATACTGTTTATTCCACACCCTACAGAATGTGATCCTTCAGTTTGTTTAAATGCTTCCCAGCTGAACTGCAGAGAAGATCAATTTATTGTTGAAGCAAAACAAGATGATCCCTGTTGCTTCTCTTATCTCTGTGGTAAGAAGCCTCTAATATTTTTATGGATAAATAGAGAATAGTTAAGTATTTATAAAAACAGTCTGTAATTCTAAAATTAGTAAGTAAGCCAGGAATTTTTTGATTGTTTGGAGGGACTTCACATGACTGGGGCATGAATTATTCTTGGGTTTTGTGATTTTTCATTTCTTCATAATTTCAAACATCATGCTTGAACTTTGTTATGCATTTATATTTGAATGTCAATCTGCAAAAGTTCTGTTATCAAAGTGAACAAACATAATATGACTTCTATTAAATAGAATTCACATGTGCTAACTTTTTAGTACTTAAAAATTTGTAAAGGTCTTAATTTTTATTTTTTATTTAGTTTGTGAATCTTGTATTGAGCCTGTTCCCTTGTGTAATGAGGGGGAGATTCTCACTGTAGACCTGAACACCATACACTACTGCTGTCCTCGTTACTACTGTGGTGAGTATAACTGTTTTCAGTTCAGTACATTATGAAATGTAGTAAAAATGCCAGTAGATGTGTGTGAAGATTTTTCTGATGCATCATTTAGGAGGGGTTCAGATAGAGACTAAGAGATCTAAGTAAGGGTATCTGTATCTGAGGTAAGTTCGAAGTTCTTGGGATACTTGGTGGTGGCCTAACCAACCCAGTCAATGGAGTCTGGAGAGGTTCTTTAGGCACCAGGCAACATACAGCCACTTTCAGGGTGATCTCCATACTGATATGTTAATGTGGAACTGGTACTGTCCTTGGGGTACAAATATTTGATTGTTCATCTATTAAAACACTTATAATAAAACAACTTCAATGTTGTTTTTCCTCTTTTGAGCCATTTTTAGCCAGTTTCTTTGCAGTGTTAGCCTTTAGAGGAAGGAGTAGGCCAAGGGTTTCAAATACTGATGGGTTGACTACTATCCAAACTATGAGCAGCCAAGAAGAAACACTTGTAATGTAAATAAGTCACACCAATAGTCTTATAAAACACTGAAATTGTGCTGTTAAGTCCTTAACTAAGGTCTATTGGCTTAACTGCTTAATTTAGATCAATGGAGTATTCCTGCATTAACTCTTGTCCTATTACAGTCTTTGGGTAATTGCAGTTAATTAAACTACCTTCCAGTAAGTTTGGAGTTTAGTGCTTTTTACTTAAGATGGTTCCATATTTTTGTCTTTTCCTAGTACTTGCACCCAGATGAAAGTTTCCACAAAGTTTTGTCACTGATTTTGCCAACTTCTAGCAGCTACAAAGTTAGCATGTGGTCTTTTTTCAGTCCCAGTAAACGTCCTCTGATAAGACAGGCAAGCATTCCCTTATTAGTGTCATCCCAGAAGAGCAGCTACTCCTACTGAAATGTGCTTTGCAACAAAGCTGAGATGAAAAGAAAAAAAAAAGCCTGTTTTTCCAAAAGCTGTGATTTCACTAGTCTTTGGTACTCGTCAGCTTGAGCCACTCTGAAGCAGGAAGAATTTGAAATGATTGCTATGTGATGTTTTCTGACAAGTAAAATTCGTATGAAGGCAGCTAAAAGCACTTTTGAAGCACATTTTTGGTTTATTTTCAGTTCTAAGTATAATTGAGATGCTTAAGAAACACAATAAAAATGTATTAAATATGTCATTATTTTTAGAATACTTTATCAAGAGAAATATGAACTGGAAAATTAAAAGGAAAGCTGAGTAATTTCTCATACCTGTTCTCCTCCCCCCATTTAGTTTGCGATGAAAATCTTTGCTCTGAGCCTCCTATGAATTGCACGGATGACATGACACTTGTGAAGGAAAAACTACCTAGGCAGTGCTGCCCAGAGTGGCACTGTGGTAATTATTACTTTATTTCTTAGCCCCTGCTGTTAATGAAAGCTAACGATTAGCTAACTGACTTACATGCTTTTCTTGTTCTCCTCTCAGAATGTAGCTGTGAGAACACTACTATGCTGACCTGTAAATTGGTAAGCACTGTCTTTCTGGTATTTTTATTAATAGTATTTGGCCCTATTATACCTCCCTTTCCATTGTTTGTTGCCATTAGTTGTAAAGGGTGATAAGACTGACCAGGGTCAGGCTGGGATTCTGCCTCCCAGTCCCCAGCTCAAGCATGTGGCTCCATCAAGTTTCTGCACAGCGTTGTCGACTATCCCCTGGGGAAATTTCACTTTGTATGTTTTTAAGATGTCAAAAGATGAAAAGCCACTGTAATATTATTCTGCTCAATGTTGACTTGAAACAATATGCTGTGAAGCTTTTCCATGTACATCATTCCTAATTGTTTTTTATAATTAATGAAGGATGAACTTTATGGTCATATATATATATCATCTGGAGAAATGTGTTGTTTTGTTAATTATTTATGCTTTTAATTGAAATTATTTAACATTATTGAATTTAGCTGATAGGAGAAGTCATACATATTTTGCTCCTCACATAACTCCTCATGATAAAGACAATTTTCTGGAAAATAATAATGAGTGAATGTTCAAACTGTTATTCCCATAGTGTCAGGGATATCTCCCCAATCAAACGCCCATAGCTCGTCCGTCTCCTCCTCCTCTGTGAAGTCTAAATAGGAGGTGCAAATTTGCAGAGTTTCCACCTGGCTTTTGGAAGAAAATTCCTAGAGGGCAGTCTTTTGGTAATATGTTTATATTGAAGTAACTTGGTATCTCAGGAAAACTTGCTCTTCAGCCACTCTGCTGTTTATATGCATTCCTAGACATAATGAAGTGCTTTGCTCCCATTTAAAGAGTTAAACACATTGAATAATGCTGAACATGCTACTGTTTCTTGGATACATTGCAATCTTTCTCTTTCATGAAAGCAGCAGTAGAAGGGTAAAAATAATATTTTTCATTTTTCGAGAAAACCTGGCTTTTTAGCACTACATTTAACTGTGCATGACTCTGCAAACTCTTTTATCTTTTTATATCCAGGGAGAAGTTAAAAAAGTAGATGATAGCGTTGCCAGCGCTTGTGGATGCACTCACTACATTTGTGGTAACTTTTTCATATTCCTATCTGGTTTGTTTTGGTTTTTAATAAAAAGGACATGCAAAGAAAGCAGAAATAGGACCATAACAACCTTCTCAAATACAAGCACCCTTTTATCTTGATTTTAGGGATGCCCACCTAGATGGAGAGCAACTATGCTCTCTTTTCTGAATATGATGCTTTGTCTCCTAACCCATCCATTTTGTGCCTGTTTGGTGGCATGGGGGAGTGTCAGAAAACAGCGTTGGGTACTGTCACACTGGTGAAAGGCAGGTAGGAAGCAGGTTGGAAACCTTAGTGGGGTGTGAGTGATGTGACTGCTCGTAGTCCACTGTCGAGCACGAATGAAACCACATCTCGCACCAGAGCAACAGACCTGTTGAGCCAGCATGGGGGTAGGTGCCCAGCCTTCAGAGCAGAGGTCTGCTTCCTTCCCAAACTCAGCTACCCCATGCTGACTAGATTTCAGCTGGGGGTGCTTGAGGTATGCCACAATCCTGGTATGCTGCAGCCAAGGCTAGACTGCCTCTGGGAGCAAAGCTGTATGGCTGGAGCTTATTGCTGTCCCACAGGTAATTGTGGCCATGCTGGTTAAGCTACATTTTGTGCTGTGCAAAATTAATTCATATAGTCTACTTAGCCCTGAACTCTTTAAAAATAAGAACAATGGATTATTATTTTTTTTTCCATAGTAAGAAGACTATCAGTTTTAGGCAGTTTTGCATTGTGTAGCATTTTCTTAAGCTTGATTATAGCTCCTCTCTCTCCTGTTTAGTAATTAAAACCACAAAGCAATCAATTCTAAAAGTTAGGGAAGTTTTGCACAGTGTAGGCCTTGCCCTACTTTTCTGTTCAGTGATTCTGTTAATTTGGTTGATGATTTTTTTTTTCTCCTCTGGTAACCTTTACTTCTTTTGGTGTTAGAGAAGGATGATGTGTGCATCTTCCAAGAGGTCACAGTACTGAATCCTGGACAATCTGTGGTTCAGTACTTGGATGGAGACCTTTGTTACACTGTACAGTGTTTACAAGAAAAAGATCACAACACAGGATACAATGCCATGCATTTTACAATGGTGAACTGTTCCCAGCAATGTGAAGCTGTGAGTATTCTTAAAATACTGGAACGGCGCAATTTGTGAACACAACTACACATTTAGGATAAAAGTCAGAGTGAAGACTTTTGCAAGTCCTGTTTTCTCAGAAAGAATTTGAGAACTTAAGAGTGATGATGTGTGTCTTGTGTCTCCAAGACTATTTTGAGAGGCAATTTCTAGCAGCATACGTAAGCATATCCATCCGTCCATCCATCCATCTGTATATTGTTTCTATGGGTATTTTTAGTTTTAGAAATCAATGAATTTTCATATATATGTTTTAAAAATACTTTTTTTTTAAACTTTTTTTAACTTTTTTTTCTTTCCTTTCTTTCCAGCATCAAATCTATATTCCTTCCTCCAGTCACCATACTTGTTGTGGCACCTGTCAAAATGTGTCCTGCCCTTTTCACACTGAGAATGGAACAGTAATTGTGTATGAGGTAAATGCCTCTGAACAGAGATAGAAAATGAGTATAATGACACAATAAATATGTGTCTGAGAGTCATTTCTTAGTTAACTTATGTTCTAAAGTCTTGCTTCCTATCTCCTTACAGCACTTAAGGACTATTTATGGCATATGACAGGAAAAAAGTGTGTTTATTTACAGTTCTGCCATTTCACACTAAGTGAACACCTTATTTTGTTTTATTGGTTGTAATATTTTCTCAAAGATATGTGAATGTCACCATTTACTTAGGGTTGGATATGCTCTAAGAGCAGGGTAGGGTTCAGATTGTAACTCTGAGTTATATACTGTGATTTCAACGAGTTGGGAACTTCTCAGTTTACATCAGGACTTCTACATCCCACTCTTCCCAGGACCACTCTTCATTCTGGTTTCTACAGAAAAGAGGCGTGCAAACCCTCAAGCACTGCGGTTCAGGATCCTGATGGTGTTTTCCAGCATCCACATACAAAGAAATTCAGATGTGGCCATGACTTGGTTCATGTTTCCCATAGCTTTTGGAGTGAAAGAAACAATCTGAGCTTTTTTCTGAGGTGGAGCCCTGTTGTTCTGCACTGGGACAGCTATGCTGAGCAGCATGCTGGGGACTAGCACCGCTGCTGCAGGGAGTAGCCGCCACTGGTAGTAAGAGGATAGTCTTTCCTTTGCTGCCTATGGGTGGTCTGCAACAAACTTTCTGCTCCTGTAGGTACTACAGCACAAGGACACCACTTTTACAGACATATGGGGTTGGACATAAAGCTGAAATGATTTGGTTTTCATGACAAAGTTTTTGGTTTATATATTCAGGAGGGAAGCACCTGGAGCTCCAACTGCACCAGCTACAAGTGTGCAAAGACTGCTGTGGGGGCTATCATACTGGGATCCAGTGTTGTCTGCCCTCCTTTTAATGACACCGAGTGTACAAAGGTTTGTACTTTGGGTGAGGTAAGTAAGAATAACTCATCTGGAGTTTGGCTTACACTTGAGAACAATTGTATACCCTGTGCACTTCCATAAACTGGGGGTAAGTAAAAACATGTAAGTGAGCAACTTACAGTCTTGTTTTCTACATTCCTATTTGCCTTCTGACTCACAAGATTTGCATGAGGAGTATGAAAGTTTGGTTTGGGTCTTAACGATGATTGATCTTAAAATATCATGGGATTGGAATCATGATTGAGATACTACTATATAAAGTGCTAAGCACTATGTCTTTAGCTTGGAGTAACACTTTGCCAAGTTTGTAGTACATGTACACTAAATCAATTGGATCAAGCAGTTCTGAATTGCTGCACATGAAAATGGGCTATATTAAAAATTCCTTAAGCTGTGCAAAGATCAGAATGATGGCAGAGTAACATTGTTATCTCCTGAACGAAACTTTGTGTAGCATAACAAAAAATACCTATAATACAAGAGAAGGTATCTAAAAATGTAAATTTGTTATATAAACTGCTTTGAGGAATGTTGGTGCTTCATATACATTACATATTTATTAACAATTTTAATTTCTAATTTAATACTTCTATGTTGTTATAATAACTCTTCTAATTCTTGCACTTGCAGTACACCATATATTTCACATAAGCTGCAAATAATAATAAAATAAATATATATGTAGAGAGGGTAAGTACCATTGCTGCCTTGACTACAGATTCTAAATTTAGGACAAGTCCTACTTATCCATTGCATTTAAAAAGTCCTTATGCCTTCCAATCCTGAAGAAGGCATTCTGTCTAAAATTAATGCTTGTTCTACTTTGACTGTGTTTGAGTTTCTTTCTTAGAACCCTTTTGTCTGTTAGGATCTTTCCTTAGTAATAGTGGTTAAGATTTTGGAAAATGGAGCCCTAAAATTAACTTCCTGGCTTGAGCCAGTAGCTGTTGAGAAAGCTCTTCTAACAGGCAGCTCAGGCTAATTTAGGAATATCAATTTAAGAGGCTGAGTTTAAGTGCTCATTTAAGAGGTTCTTGAAGAACTTATGCAGTATTTTTTCTGTAATGAGATAAAAAATGGATGCCAGCATGAAAAGATGGAAGCTTAAAAATGTCTTTTGTCAGAAGCGTGCCAGGTACGTTCAGTTGTCTGCTTGACACGCGGTTCTGGGCCAGGCACTAAAATTGAGGGTGCATGTTCCTTGGCTTGCACCAATTCCATCAGATTCTGACAGCCCCCTCTCTGTCTGTCTGTCTCTCTCCCCCTCTCACACTGCCTTTTGACTTCAAAAGGCCATTTTCTTCACTTCCATACATATCTACTTTCTAGCTAACAAGCAACTTTAGATGAGATCAATTACTAAGACTATACTTGAGAAAAAGAATTGAGCACACCAGTGGTTCTGAAATTCTGCAGTTAATTTCTCTTTCAAAAGCATATATGTATATATACATGTATGTATTTCATGTTGTAACAAGCTACTTATTAGGTATTGATTTTCTCCTTGGAATATGATCAGTGTAAACATGTTTACATCATCAGCAAAGCAAAGTTGGATACGGGAATTTTTGTAACTACCCTGATAAATCTCAGGACTGGGGAAATAGATGGTAGTGAATGATACAAAAGGGTGCTCATAGAAATGAGGTGGCTTATTCAAAGGAGACTAGATCAGATCAGATAAGCATTAATTTTCACGTCAAAGACTAAAGAATTTGTGAATGAAACCTTAAAAACCTTTAGCTGATCACATCTGTGCAATTCTCTTGATTTCAGTGATGCTTTTTTTTATTAGCTGGATATCTTTAAAATACAGACTGTCTTGAGATACAAATTGCCTTAGCATTGGGCACAGTCTTTTTTCATATATTCTCCTTTTATTTTCCTAGAACGGAGGAACTGTGCAGACGTACAGTGATGGCTGCTGCAAGACCTGTAAGTGATGAAGGCTGCAATATGGGCTAGTTTGGCTTTGGTTTTGGAGGGCTTGGTTTTTAACCTCAGTTGCTGGGACATAAAGAAAGAAAGAGCATGCACTCCCCCCACAAATCACATGAAATTGTTATAGTCACCTAACTATCCCTGTCAAAAGGTCGTGCTTCATTTGGCTGCTGACTTGGTGATTTTTAACATTATTGTTCTGGAGTATAACCAAATCTCTCCAAAAATCATCTGTGGAAAATGAAAAGTTATCTCAATTAAAATAATTGAAACATTCTCTTTATTACTAAGCTGACTTCAAAATATTGCTACACAATTTTCACCATAAAAAATAAGAATTTTCTCCCATAAAGTTGATTCTTAATTCGATGGCATTTTGAAATACAGCTCCAAACTCATTCATTTATTCTGTACCACTAGTATGTGTTTTCTAGACACAAAATGCTGGATTTTTTTTTTTTTAATCCCAAATAAGGAAAAGTTATAGTAATATTGACCTTAGCGACCCTTATATAAAACAGACTTTTTAATATCTGGGAATACATTCACATTTTCTGAGTGTGTAACTTTAAAATATGATTAATTGTGATGCAAGCTGAGAGAAAGGTTTCATAATTTACACTTTAAAAGTCAGTTGAGAACAAACTGATTTTCTCTGCAGTTTTGACTGGGAAAGGTTTTATTATCAAGGTATATAATTATGTATACATAAAAATAAAACACTTCTGTATAAAACTAATTGTGCAGAGCAAGAACTTGTTAAATGTCAAAGGAAATCCCTCTCCCCCGCCTTTTTTGTTTTTGTTTAACATTAGACTTAAAATATAGATGCAAATTAGTCTTTGGAATTTTTTTAGACAAAACTTTCCTTAATAATATTGAATAGGAAGTCACAGACTTATAATCATATATTGCACAGCTAATAAATGAAATTTGGAAGTGCAATGTATTGTAAATAATGGGAATATAAGGGGAAATATTCCTATTTATCAAAAACAGAACCATACTCAAGTTTCCAAGTTATGCAAAGCTTTGAAAGTGATCTGCAAGTGTGGCTGTTAAGTTGTAGCCAAAACAGAAAATAAAAGCTATTTTAATACAATTTTTTAATGAGAACCAGCAGAAAAAAAAGTAACACACCAGAACTGTGCTAAAATCTTATTAAATGATATTCCTTCTCTAATGCAATAAGCTATGTTGAGAAGTATTTAATAAACCCCTCCCAAAATTAGGTTGGCTTTATTTAGAAAATTAATCTAAAGAATTAACTGCTACTGGTTTTCTGTTGACCAGGAAGATTTATTATTTTGGCTGCATTCTCTGGCCTCAGGAAAGGCAACGTTATACTTCAGAAATACTTGCTGACGTGGCTGCTAAAACCCCAGATATAATCCATACAATTATTCACTCCTTCATTTTTATTTTGTTTTTAACTGAAAGCATGTGCCCTGTGGTAAAGCAGTTAAAAGTAGTACTTATAAAGTACTTATAGAGCTTGCAACTCTTTGGGGTTTTAAAAGAGTACTTATAAATAGAGCTTGCAACACCTTGGGGTTTTAATGGGAACAAACAATCTTTCTGAAAGAGGTTGATTCAATGCATGCAAAGTGAGTGCATATATTTAATTCTTACCTTGCCAGAGAGAGACTCATTGGAAAAGTTTGTTTTACAAGGAGGTATCGCTCCAGTTTTGTGCTAACCAGGACGATAACAAAGTTTAGCCCTTCTTTAGCCAGACTTAAGTAAAGCAGCTGCAGAGTTTCTAAATTTGGAAGACTAACAGGAAAGCTTGTCATCTTTTGCTAAAAGAAAAATTGCAGTTGGCAGTGTAAGAATTAATGAAATGTCATTTGTATAAAAATGTTTTTATTTCATGAGAAACTTATATTCCCAATGATTCTGCCAGGTTCTGGATTGGGTCTATTACCCTTTGCCATTAGTCCTGTAGTGCCTACTGATAGTATTAATTGTGAACCAGGTATTATTTTTTATAATGTACTTTCTTTTTTATTTTTTTAATGATAGTGCAAGCACTGCTTGATACATGTGTATAGCTGTCATCACCATTACATGTTACCGTGCAGTTAATGGATCTGGGCCTGATACTGAGAGATGCTGACCCCCTGTTGGCCTCCCACATCAGTGGGAGGCTTCACTGCTCAGCACCTGTCAGCATTAGGCTCATCCATTTACGATATATGCTGCAGATGGCTCTTCCTCCTGCTCATCTCTGAAATCAGTTTTGCTATGTGAACTTACTGTACAGGGTAGTTGTAATAAGAAATGTTGCTTTAAAAAATATCATGCTGAATTCTGTTACCAAGAGGTTACAAAGCTGATCCCAGGTCTCTGAATTTAATGACTGAACCAGTTTTGCCTTACAATTCAACAAGATTTTGCATTACTGTACGGTCTCACCTTTACAGATACTGATTTATGCTGTATTTCTTCTTTGCTGGGGAGGGAAACGTGCAATTCTGATAATGTGTTAATACTCTTTACACCACAAATTACCAAATGTTGCAGAACTGTTGCATTATGATCACGATTCTTTGCTTTTAAGGATAGGTAAGTCACAGAAACTCCTTACCCAAACAAGGAGTGAGTAACAAAAGCATACCTGATACTGGATGCAGATCTTCTTGACAGCTGAAGGTGGGGGAGAGAAAAGCATAGCAGCAGTTTTCTCATTAAGACGTTAGCACCTTAGAGACTGAAATGTCATTTCTCTCTCTCTGACTTGTAAAGGTACAAAGATTGCATTATCTACAACTGTTCATGCTGGCAAGCGCTTTCTATTGGAAATATCACAGGAATTCTTATTCTGAAGTGTTGCTGAGGAAGGAAAACCAAGATGCTGTAGGATAACTGCTTCGATCGTACAGTGATCTGCTAGCTCAGTAACAGACCCCTCGTGTGATCCTGCAACACACAGATCACCATCTAGCTGCACTCTGCACCCAACCTAATTTTTAAATACCCACTGGAGCTGTGGTTGCAGAGGATCTTGATGACTCAGAGCTCATTTATCTTATATGAGTGCACAAAGCTTCTGAGGAATGGAAAAGTTGTTCCTTTTGTGTACAGCCAACCTTGAAGGCATGTGCTGAAGGTGGAGAAGCTGCTGAATCTTGCTTACTATTTTATACACTGGATGTCCAGAATGGCAGCATAGCAAGCTAGTGGGTGATTTTGATATGTAGTGAAATAGGGGATCTATGGAACTGCTGTTACATAAACTGTAATAACAGCCTGCTACAGAGTGCAGCATGAACGACTGTGCGTTTAATTGTTTCAGCACTGGAACGTGATTTTTATTGTGGTAAAAAATGGCTTTCCCCTGCACAGCTTTATTTTTCTATTAAAAGAAAAAAAAAAAAACCCAAACCTCCTATCAATATCTCCCAGAATGTACTGAAAACAGCAGTATTGCCCTGAGCCTAGGTTGGTGTGCTGAGTCAGTGCTACATACTGTGGTTCTGGTGGTTAAAACCGTACCGCGTTTAGCAAATATATTCATCTCTCATTTTGAAAGCTCCCTTGAGGATGTCTTTCTCAAAAATATACTGAAATTACATCATTCCATTTAAATTGTAAAGATACAAAATAGCATCAAGGTCGTAATCACGCTCACACCTTTACCTTCTCAGTTGTTAAGTTCTGAAGAATTTCTAAAATGCAGAATTAAAATCTTACTTACACTCAATATTCCTATTAAAGCAGAATTAAGTCTGAGATTATAAAAAATTACTTGAAACATCATTTTTCTGATTCCTTATATTTATCTTGCCATATGTGAAATTTTAAATATTAATATTTAAATATTTATAAATCTGTATAGCTTAATGAGTCACTTGATACCCTGTATATGCCAGCTTTAAAATGGGTAATTCTACATGGGAAGTATTTGTTAACAGATGAGATTTTTTTCCCTAAAAATATTTCATTATGAAAGTCGCAGTTTTGATGTGTACATTAATGAAAATAAACTATAATTACTGTAACTATTTTAGAAGTTTCACCTTTTTAATAACAAGGACAGCGCAAAAAGTGTATTGATTTGGTTTGAATTTTCTGCATTTTATCAGGCAAAAAGGAAGAAAGGATTTGCCAGAAAATGACAATCAGGACAACCATAAGAAAAAATGACTGCATAAGTCAAAGCCCGGTAAGCAGAAAGGACCTGTGTTTGATGCTGGGTCTATGGCATACCAAACCAAGTATTAAGAACTGGGTTACAGCTATTCAACAAGCAACAAAAGATGCTGCTATCTTCTCAGAAGCAGACCTTTGACCCTAGGGATGTTATCCTACTCGTAAACTGGAGTAAATTCAGCTGTTCCTATGGCTGAAAGTCTGAGTCCTCCTACCTGGAACAACTTCTGGCTTCAAATGAAAAGTACACACCATAAATGCTTGTAACTAACAACAGCGTTTAGCTCTTCACCATGAAGTAACATACTACTCTAAAAGAGGAGGCTTAGGGTGTGATGGAAACACTGCCACATTCCTCTTTGAAGACCTTTACTCTCTGGGTGTCTCTTCCTCCACATAGTGTGTGTCTCTGTATCATCCATTCACGAGGATATTTATCTATGGGCCTGCTTAAGGCATCTTATTCTCAGCTTTGGTGTAGCCCCACTTAGAAACCCCAGGACATGTCTGAGCTGCAAATGTGCTTCTTATGCAGTACTTAAAGGAGAAGCAATTGACACGGTATCTTGAGACTTCCAAAAGGTCTCTGGTAAGAGATTCTGTTGAAGAACCTAGAGAGTCATAAGGGAAGAAGCAAAATGCCATCACAGATTGAAAGCTGGACAGGTTAATATCCATTCTGACAGAAGGTCAACGGTGACATGCTCAAAGTTGAATAGTAGAAGTAAGAGTGCATGGTGTATTTAATTAGCTTTAGGAGACGGGTTGGTAATGAGTGAGTATAAATATACAGATGAAATTACTGTTATTTGCCACAGTTAACAGAAGACTGTGGAGAGCTTCACAGTTACTTCAACAACATAGGTTAAGGGACAAAAATATGACAAAATAAAGACATGGTGTTGACTAAAGCAAAGAATATTAGAAATATTTAGGCAAACCTCATTTTTAAGTTAGCTGGAAAGGACCTTGCCCTTGCATCCAGTTTGTGAAAACTTCTGTTAAATGCTCTCCTGCAGACAGAAAGGCTAAGGAAGAGTTATGGCATTTAGGGAATAGGATAGGGAGTGGGAAACAAACTCATTCTAGTGTCTCTTATGAGCCAGCGGCGCGATGCTACTGAGGGTACTCCCTGCAGTTATAGTCCCTCTGTATTGCTGCAGAATTAGAGTGTTCAGAGAGGAGCAACAAGAATGTTGGACAGTTCATTCCATGAATGGCCCAACAAGTGAAGCCTTCCATTCTATGACTTTCTGGTTTAGATTCTTAATATTTCCTTCCCTCTCTACCCACCTCCCAAAAAGACTCCATCGCATCCCAACCCCTCCATTTTGCTACCCCCTCTCCCCAGTATCTTCTTGCTCCCCATTTCCTCGATGGCTGCCCACCCTTCCCACAGACCAGATTCCCTTCCTTTCATTCAGAAGTACCTCCAGATTTTCATGTCTTCAAATTCTGCAAAACCCCTGGCACTCTTATTCAATCGTGTGATTCTGGAGCACCGAATGGCAGCAGCACCTATGGCTGGTTTGGAATTACATGTGTGTCCTTCAGCCAGATTTATGCTGCCAAACTTTGGATAGAGCTGAGTATGAATACATCTAATTAGTTAGTAATTGAGATTTTCAGGGTTTAGGAAAAAGGTGGGGTTTTTTGTGTTTTTTTTTTTTTCTTCTTGTCAAATTTCAGGAAAGCTGCAAGAGTAACCCTTTGGCCTCATTTGTTTTGGTATGTCCCAGTTGTTCACAGGCTGTATGGAAGGGAGTGGACCAAATCACCAAATCATCTTTCATGCTCCTCACTTGCATAAGAAATAATTTAAAACTATCGCTGAAAGGACTAGATCCCGAATTCCCATAATATGAACTCTGCTTACGTTTTAATTCTAGAGGATCTATTTCTTTTCTGTCAGAGTAACAGCTTCATGTAATGTGAGAGAAAGCTTTGCTCTGATGACATCTAGAGAACAAATAATTTTATAGCCAGTCTCTGCTTGTGCTGGTTCGTTAATGCATCTACTTTTGGAATATATTTGTTATAGTGATAACACAGATAATATTGCTCTGACAGGGAAAAGGCTTGTGCTCTGATACGCTTTTCCTCTTGGACCTTAGAGAAGAAGGTTAGATTTTCCTTCATTTTGCTTAGAAGAATTGAAATTTTTAGCAGTGATTATGAAAAGAATGTGAATTTAACTATGCTGCTTTGAAGTTCTTAACTTGTAAACTAGGGACTTCTTTTTGGTATCCACAGCACAGTATTTTGCTCAAAGTTAAGAGAGAATAAATGCTTAAACAACCCTAAAAAGTCCCATTAAAAAATAAAAGACTACTAACAACGTGTCTACACCTAGAAAGAATGAATTTTAGAAGATAAAGTAAGGACCAGAGTCCTTTCAAATGTAAAAGTGGGGTTTAATCACAACTGTAATTTCTTTATAATGAAATTTGAGATGCCTTATTTCAGTTTTAATTTTACTCCTAGATAAATGTGGCTTCCTGTGATGGAAAATGCCCGTCTGCAACAATTTTCAATGTCAATATCGACAGCCACTTGAGATTCTGTAAATGCTGTCGAGAAACTGGAACACGGAATCTGACCGTGCCACTGCGCTGCGCAGGAAACGGCACTGACATTACGTACGTCATTCAGGAGCCTACAGACTGCTCGTGCCAATGGAACTGAACATCGCCGTGGAAGCGCTTTGATCTGAAGGATTAAAATGAGTTCCCTTTCACCACAGTCTATGTTTTGCCCTTGGATGGACGTAGAACTCTGCAGGGGAAAAAAAAGAAAGGCCTCAGTTACTCCTTAAAATGTAACTTCTCACAAATTCAGTGAAGATCTCGTTGTTCTCTGTTCTTCATATTTTCTTCATAAATATTGGCATGTATAGAAAGAAAATTATAAATTTTACTGAACAAGGTACAATTTAGCCATCGTGTATTTCTACTCGATGTCTTCTCGATGAGCTGTTGAAAGCTGGTTAATGGCTGTGCTCCCAGTGTTGTAAAATTTTGGATTGTGGCTACCTATCAAAGTTCAGATTTACTCAGTGGTTATTTTCCTCCTACTTAGAAACTTCCAGCTGAGAACCACCACTGGTCCCATGTTTAAATAGGGAAGAAGCATATTTCAGTTTTGAGAATGACAGAATTAATTTATTAAAAGAATAGTGGGTTCAGCTGAAACATTGCTTGTCTTTTAAGCTGTTGTCAATGACTGGACTCCGCTTAAGCTGTAAGTCACTGAGAAACACTGTGACTGTGGTCTTTAAGCACCTGCAGTAAATATCCTGAGCATATAATAGAATCATATTAATGTCTTTAAACTGTAGGCATTTATTTAATTCACACATATACATTATAAATAAGAAGCATGACTAGGCAAAAGCTGAGAAGTCCAAGTTCAGTGTCTTTATTAAAAATACCTAAAAGCTGTTTCTGATATGAAGAATTCCATTTTATATTCAGTTTTCAGTTTTCAGAAATAAGAAATTTGCTCTTAGCTGTAGAACAAGATTCTATGTATATATATTTATTTAAAAAACCCAGGATACTCTACATTTTAACTATTCATAATGGGTTTCTTCCTTTGTTTTCCAGTTTGAAGATTCATGTTCAGTATATTTTTATAACATACATGAAAATTGTTCTTTTTTTTTTATAAATACTGAGATTTGGGCTGCTGACTGAATTTAGGATTCATAATTTTTGAGTCCAAGAAAAAATAAATCCAGGTAAAATATACACCTTTAAGGGCTTAGGTGAGCTATTCACATTCAGTCAGGCTGTGAATGTCTATGATTCATCTGAATCTACTCTCTCTCTTTTATTAAACATAGTACATAACCTTATCTTAAAAACTTAGGATACAACTTTAGGCTTGTTTTTAGAAGATTACTTTGCTTTATAAACTTACTGAATGAAACTAGTTTAAATTCTGTTTTCTTTATCGTGGAGATAGTTTCAGAATTAAAATTCTTGTCTATAACTGAAAATTTTTGACAGGGAATTTTTATTTCAAGGTGTCATCATTTAAGTACAAGAACGTTGGATTGCCACTTTGGTTTATACAATGAAAATAAGCAATATAAAATAAAACCCCTTAAAATCCAAGGCTATTTGGCTACTTTGTGTGAAATCTTTAAATATTTGCTGTATTCAGTGTGACGGCTTATAAGGAAAAAAAGTGTATACAGTGAAATTGTCTTTACTAGCAAGACTGTCAACTACTCATCCATCTCCTTAATGACAGTGTTGGATTTTAAAAATTAAAGAGCAAACCCTTGTAATATCAGGAAAATATTTAAGCACTACAAAGAAACAGAGATCACCTAGAGACCAAAATAAAGTGCCATTCTGAGAAAGCCTATGCTTCATTTGCACATTCTTATGATCTGTATGGCAGATACTTCCAGTTGTGTTACATCCTTGTGCCAAGGACCAGGACATTCTCTGATACCGCTGTTGGAATTTGTGTACAGAAACTTTTCGTGCAGAAATGGAAATTCAATCATACTTCTAGATGTAAAGATCATGTACTCATACAGCAAATTAAAAGGACAACTTTTAACACTAATCACGACCCTAGGGCCTTTTGGTTTATTAGTATAGAGACAGGAATCCTGTATTTGCATCAAGACAGTTTGACCCCAAACTTCTTAGTGAATTTAGTGTTTGATGAGTTATATACGGAAGCTCCTAGAAGATGCTATCTTTGCATATAGTGACTGAACGCTTGATGTGTTTTGATTGAACAGCTATGCTTTTTGTAAGCACTGTGCTTTCCTAAGATTTAGCACTGTATTTGTAATTAAAGAGACCTTAATAAACATTATTTTGCAGACTGATAATAAATCAGTGTTGATGTAACTAATTTCCCTGTGCCACTAATGATGCAGGATAATGCAAGATCCTAGACAAACATGGAAATTATAAAATCAGTGCTTAAAATTAACTCCAGTATAACCTGGAATAGGAAAGATCGTATTACGAATCTTTTTCTCACTTATCAAATTTGGATTTTTAAGTGCAACAATCAGCAGGAACTGTGTCAGGAACCTCCCTGAATCCCATGGCAAAAAGCTTGCATCTCGTGTAGACCTGGATATGGTGTATGACTGCCTTTCATTTTACAATTAGACTTCAAATTCAGGTGGCTCTTCTACCCTGTTCAGAAAGTGAGCATCTATTAAAAGTTGTGAACCACTTTCTGGACAACCATCCACCCCCATTACCTCCATGCAGGTGACACTGGCACAACATGATATGTTCTATGTCATGCAAATTAGCCCTTGCAACAGATAGCAGGTTCCATGTGAATGTAAGGAAAAGCTTTTTCAGTGTGCAGGTGACAGAGCACTGGGACAGACTGACAGAGAGGTTGTGGAGTCTCCTCCTCTGGAGACAATCAAAACCTGCCTGGACGTGTTCCTGTGTGATCTACTCTAGGTGATCCTGCTCTGGCAGGGGTTTGGACTAGATGATCTTTCGAGGTCCCTTCCAACCCCTACCATTCTGTGATTTTGTGATTTCCTCTGTAGCTTAAATATAAATGTGGATGCAGTTTGTGGCTCCGTCTTGGTTTCCCCATGTCTCTTCAGCTCTGCATTCTTGCCCCAGCCCCCAGCCTTGGATTGTGTGTAACCCTGTTTGCCCAGGCATCTTCTGAGCTGGTTTGGAAAGCTGGCCCAACTCACACCTAACCTCTTAAATACCAAAATTAATTAGTTTGTTTATTATTGACTAAAAGAGCTTTGATACCCACAGAGCTCCCTCCCTGAAACCCTCTGAAACTAAGACTCAGACAATTTCTACTCCCCTAGAAGAAATCTGGCTGGGAATGTACGCCTGTCTCCACCTCCCACGCTGCCGCCGGGAAATGTGAGACCCTGCGGGAGAAACTGTGTGCACGACCGAGCTCACGCCTTTCACTGCAGTCCTGCCGTGCCCCATCATTTCTCCCATCCATAGCTGGTTGCACTTCCTTATTCCTACATTTCCACTGCTCTCTTCCCCCACCTGTGCTTGCAAAAGGAATTCCACCGTATAACGGCTTACACATAAAGCCAGGCAATTTTTTTTAAGGGTTGATGTAAATATACCTCTATACTTGGAATCAGATTGTAACTGAATATGCCTCTATGAAACAGTAAGGCTTTGGACACATTATTTATAATCCTTGCCTCTTACAATTCTGTTATCATAGTCCCAGGTCATGTGTTAAGACCAATTCTTGACCCAATATGCAATTAGAATTTGAAGCACAGCTTTTAATATTGGCTTTAAGCCACTTACTGTGGGGTTTTCATTAATAGAATCCTAGACCTGTGGTACAGGCAACTAATATTCTAATTTTTAGCTAGCCAAATCTATATACTAAAAATTGAAAGTAAAACTTAAGACATTTCCATGATTTATTATATTTCCACATTGCAGGCAGACATCTTCCCAAATACATGCACATGCTGAAAAAGATGTTAGCACTGAGGTCTTTGGGACTAGTTTCTTCTGAGAGCAAAATCAGGCCTGCGGCACGGCATCTGAACACCGTTGCAAGCAACATAATGTACCAAGAGATGGAGATGCTCACAGGAACATACTCCAGGGTGACAAACAGTCACTCTGCTCTTGGCAGTGCTTAAGCAGCCACAAAATGCTGCTGTGGATGTGGCTTCTTTCCCCCCTTTCTTTCACACCCCATTTATCCTGGCACAAATGCAATTTTCTTTTCTCTCGAACTTCTGCAGTCCTAGTAAACTCAGTTTACAGAGCCTGGATATTATTATTAGTAGTAGTAGTAGTAGTAGCACTATTATTTTTCATTGCTTCTGTATAGTTCTTCCTGCCCATTCTTCTTCCATCTCTCCTTTAGTTAGAATTCAAAAGAGAAATCCGATTTCCAAGAATTACAGAGGTTCACCTCTGTGTAAAACTTACTGCCAAATAACATGTAGGTACCAACCAGGAATACCATGGCAGTGGGAAACATTGACTTGAAATAATTTTTTCAAGTTCTGTTCCACCTTTTCCAGACATTACCTAGAGTTTGTGCTGCTGGTATAATCACGCATGGGCGTATGTCCTATGGAAAAATCCCACAGACGTGTGTCCTAGTACAGGGGTCACACCAAAAATGAGTTGTCACACCAAGCCATTGCAATACAGTGATTGTGGAGGGGCAGCATAAAGGCCAGAACAGTAGCAGATTTTTGTTTTTAATAGTGTGATATTGGTGCTGTATTTCCTAGATTAGGTTGGATTTACACTCCCAGCCTTTCTGGGGAAAATATTTTCAAAAAAACATTAATGATGTGAACATTAATCTTTCAGGGTATAGACTTACTATCTAGCACTTAACATTAATGCAAAAGTAAAAAGATTTTTATCAAGGAAGAGTTATGTTGAGAGAGCCTGTATGTAACACTGTGTACTAAATTACCCCTCGCCTTTCTTTAAATGCCAGGTGGAATGTGCAAGTTCCCTGCAGAACCTGAAAAATTACCTATCTGTTATCATTAACAAGTCATCACAGTTCAAGGTAGAAGGGCGTATTCAAGGCCAAAGAATAATGAACTCTAGCAAATGCAAATATGATTCACTGACTAGCTCTTGGCAGCCACATGCCGACCATTTCAGAACTGCCTTTTCTGCCTATTTTGAAAAATAATTCTACATATAGACCAAGCAGGTGGTCCTATGCCTACAGAAGTCAGTGGAAAGAGTTTCCTTAAGAGAGGAGATTTGAGAATCTCACTCAAAGATGTCTGAAAATGTCTTACGCACGCAGTTTCTGCTTTCACCAGTGGTTCCTGTATGGAGAACAGGGGGAACTTGAAGAGCTGCTACTGTACTGGTGTTGCATTCTGAAAAAAAAGCACAGCAGTGAATGAAGCTAAAACTTAATCACTAGAAATGCAGAGTAAGAGCAAAGTGGTTATGTTTTGGGGAGTGTCCTTTCAATTAAAGTGGAATGTGCCACGCACACTTAATTTAATGAGGTCAAAAAAGAGAGGGCTCCTGCTGTCGTCTTGAAAACCATCCCGTTAACAAAGCCTCCCTTTGAGCTCAGTGATGACAAAGTGCTCTGGGAATGGAAAAAAGAAAAGAAGGGGAAAAAAAAGAATATGTGTGTTTTGTAAAACAGCTGAACAGGCAGCAGCTTACTTTTGGCATTGACAGGTAAAATAGCATTTGGGCAATACACCCATGCATGGTCTGTATGCGTGTTTCTTGGAGACACACTGACTCAGTGTTCGGAGATCAGGGGGGTTGTTGCAGCAGCTTCTGATTTACTACATGTCTGAGCCTGGGTAGCATAAAAGCTCTGAAATGGTATTTTTCTGGTGAGATTAAGCCTGCCTTGTTTACTTGAAGTTCTAAATAAAGCTTAATTAAAAATTGTATTCCTTATTTGGCGATTCAAAGCTCGGTTGGATACAGGTTTTAGGAAAAATGAACCACCCACTGAAGAACAAGATACTATCTCAAGACAGAAATAATACTTGTGATGATAGCACGTAAGAAACACACAGTAAATAATAGGAGTGTTGCTCATTTTTATGGTACATGTTGTACACTGGCACTAATTTTTATTTAGTCTATAATTACTTTGGAAATAAGTGGTAAACAATCTTTATCAGCTTATTAAACTGATTTAATTTCAAAGAGCACAGCGGAAAAATAATTTTCTATTAGGTTCATTTGGGATAGGCTAGGGCACTAGGAATCACTGAGGTAAATTTACCTCTGGATTCACTGCTGCAAATCTGGTGAAAGGCAGACGCCATCCAAAGCTTTTGTCTAAGCTGAGTTATTGTTCATCAGCCTTTGGGTAATAAATCAGTGGTCCTACTGCAACCTGTTCCTGTCTATTCATTCTTTAGAGATGTGGGACCTTGGAATGGGAGAGAATAGCCTGGTAAGGAGAATCAGAAATTCTGCCCCAAGGAGGTAAATGAGCATCATTACTGTGACTCCAGTAGCGAGACAATGTCAGTGTCTATTTCTCCTCTGGGCTTAATCTCCCTGTTTTACAGTAGGGATACTCTCTGGTGAGGAAACTGGCAGCACTCTGGGGCATGGCTGTGTGGGTTCTGAGCTGTTCCTGAGCTGTCAGATCTCAGCCTTTTCTTGTAAAATCTGGAGTGCAAAAATGTCTGCTAAGAGCCTAGCTAGTTAAAAGGATACAACACAGTACTTCATGCTAGTTGCTCTAATTGTACTTGTTACTTCCCACAGATGTACTCCGCAGCACTGTAACACCTAACTGGAGGCGGGGGGCGGGGGGGGGGGGAAGCATTTGCTTAAAGCAAATTTAACCCAGGGAGGGCGCCAGGTCGAGGTGGTCGCCGCCGCTTCCTCCTCACGGCGGCCTGTCCCGCTGCCGGCGGAGACCTCGGTGTCGGGGCCGGCCTGAAGAATCCCGGGGAAATAAGCGGGAAGGTTCGGGTTTGAACGCTCGCCGCGGCTCCGCTGGGTGTGAGTGAAGCCCAGGCGCTACCCGCAGCCCGGCGGAACCTGCTGCTTCCCGATCCCGCCGCAGCCGGCAGAGCCCGCGGGGTGGCGGCGGGTGGTGCCGGCTCTCCCTGCCCCGCCTGCGCGGCTCGGGGCTCCGCGGCCGAGCGCTGTCCACTGCCACCCCCCAGGCGGAATGACCATCCTCAGGACGGGGTGCTTTAAAGTCGGGGTGTGGGGGAGGAGGGCAGTTGGCAGGAGCGAGCGGCGGCCGCTGTTCACATGCCCAGCTCTTCCTGGTGCCGTGAAGGCTTCTCCCGTCGGCCCCGTGCTGTAGTTGCTAGCCAGAAATTTAAGAAGTCCTCTAGCAAGTAGATCGTACACGAGTTAGGAAATTTATAGGCTCTGGTTTTACATTAAAAAGTAAGGATTATTTTCTGTAAAGCAGTTTTAGACTTGCCCGTGCAGCTCCTGGCGCGATGCTGGTACGCACCTGGCTTTCAGTGAGCAGAAATTGCCCTAAACTTACTCTGTTCCTATTTATTCTGCTTGGATACCCGAGCATCCGTACCAATGGAATCCGCAGGTGTGCTTAGTACTTCCATGGAAAGGTGTTTTGAGGCTAATTTTGAACACTGACAAAGGGGCATCTTGCTAGAAGCGGGGACTGTGGAAAGCAACGGGACTGTCGTGAGGAAAAGTGCAGGGGGTCAGGTTTCAGTGAATTTCGGTCCAGTAATCACTAGTAAAGCTTAAAAAACTGTCATAATTTACGGGGGGGTGTGTGTCTTAAATGACTCATGTGCAGCCAGCAGGTCCGTAGGTCAGTGAGGTGGAGGGACGGCCCTTAGCTGGTCTCAGGAAACTCTCTATGAAGCCCGGGAAGAGGCAGGGTCAGGGCTAAGGCTCAAATCTCGGCTGTGCCATAGGCTGTGTCTGTGTGAAGTATAAATACCTGTGTTAGTTTTACTCTTCTTATGTCTTAGAGATTCTAAGATGGATTTGTGTTGAAGCTGTGATTCAAATACCTAGGGGGAAGAGGGGCTATAACATTTCTCTATGGACCAAGCAATTCTTCTCCTGATTTTATTAAGATATTTATTTAAGGTAAGGAAAATATTCCCTTTTTTGAAGGTGGATATATACTCTAATTGAAAGTGGAAAAATGTTTCATGATGTGGACTGTTTTGGGATTTGGTTTGGTTTGGGTTGGGTTTTTCCGTCGTTCTAGTAGTCAGAGGGAGCTTGCTTCTGGTTTAATGTTGCTTCCCAGAAGTAAGACAACCTAGCTTCTTTAGGTCCCAAGCTAGTTCATATTGCTGTGTAAGTTGTCAACTTCAGAATACTGTGAAGACATGCATGGTGATGCTGGAAATCGAAGGTCATTCTGGGACTCAGGGTTACACTCTGGCTATGCCTTTAGGAAGTGTACTTCTGCAAGAAGTATTTTACTTTCTGATCCCAAACTGTTATTTGTAGGTCAGCCCTTTGTGTTTAATTTGACCGTTACTGAAAGAACCACATACATAGGAGCCACATGTGTCTTTCTGTTTAGTTTTCTAGCACACTTTGCAGTAGTCTTATCCATGTTTATCTATATTTAGTTTTTATATGTATAGTTGTTATTTTACACGTTGCTTAATGTGCTCTGCTGTGAAGGTAGTTTCAAAGCTCTGTCAACTACTGGTGCAAATACCACTCCCTTTCTTTGGAGGAGAGATGTGAGTGAAATGCTGCTGCTGTACCCAGCCTCCTGGTGTATTCCTTGAGAATATCCAGATAGTGTCCAGTTGTGCCGGTCAATTTTGAGCTTGAGAACAAATGTTTTTTGTGGAAGCCAACGTGCAGCAGTCTGTGATCTGCCTTAGCCAGGGAAGTTTCCTCAAAGTCCCTGGCTCTTAAGGATGATGGTATGGGGTGTAATAAAACCTTCAGAGAGTTCTGTACCTTAGCTCCAGCTGTTGCAGAAAGCAGATCCTTGGGGAGGACTGTAAGAATAGCATAAAAGAGAGTTACCTATACTATGTTAGTTTGCCATTGTTTACAGCTTAAGGACTTCTTGAGACAGGTGTAATTGCAGTGCAGTTTTTGAGCTTCAGCATAGTTCTCTTCTGTGAACTTGCCTGGCCTCTTCTGAAGCCCATGGGAACTTTGAGCACTTGTTTTAAGCTTTGTCAGATAACATATTTATTTTGTGAAGAACTGTCTCTTTTTGTTTGCTTTGAATCAGGAGCATACCAGCTACATTTCATACCAGCTACAGCTCTTGTACTTGGAGAGAAAATGAAAAACCAATCTCCTCACTTCTTCTGTCTGCTTAAGATTTTATAGACCTCTGTTGTATTTCCCCTCAAGTGTCTCATTTTCAGACTGAGAAGCCAGCTTGAATCACACATTGTGAAGCAGTCAATAGCAGAAGTGTTGTTTAGGTCTCCTGGCTGGTGTTTAGCTAGCCTGAAGAAAGATCAGAACTTTAGCTCTTTGTGGTCTATTTAAATTATTATTACTTTTTTAAATTGCTGCAGTCTTTGGGTAAGGGACTAAAAGGTACCAACAACATGCTGGCAGCAAACAGGGACTTTCTAAATCCCTCTCATCAGATATAAGTATGTAAAATGTCTGTGTGCGCTTGCAAATCTAGTTCTCGTTTTTAGGTCTGGGAGTGTGTGTTTGTGCACAGTAAAACAGAAGGCAATATTGCTGATGGGGGAAAATGATTAAAAATGGTCAACTATTAGCAAATACACATTTTGTTATTGTCTTTATAAGCAGTCTTTCATACCTTTTGGACTGGCTGGCTGGCAATTGCATTGCTGTCGGGGCAGCAATGCACCCATCAAATAAAAGCCTGCTACTTATCTTGGAAAAGTGTTCCTTAAACACTTCCATGTATGATATCAATGTTGGTCTAGTGTGTCAACTCAGGAGCTTCCAAGTGGCAGCATTTACCCTCTTACAGAGGTTAAAGGCTTTATAACCCTTATGAAGCTTAAGAAAGCAGTGATCTAAACTCTGGACAATAAGATCTTGATAGATTATAGTTGTCTTAGTTGTTCATTAGTTAAAGGAATTTACATTAAACCAAACTGAGTTCCAGAGTATGTTGTATTAAAAAAATAGAAAAGAGATGAGTGGTTTTGCTTTTTATGGTTGTTTTTTTCTTGGTTGGTTTGGGTTTTTTTTTTTTTTGGGTGTGTTAGTCTGCTTTATAGGATAACACAAAGTAACAATAATAAATTACTAAATGTTATGTGATAGGGATTGGTGATGCATGCCCCAGTTTAATTTAATTTTAGAGGTGTGATTCAGGTTTATATTCTGTTAGAGAGTTAGATTGAAGTGACCTCTAAGTTTCTGTTTCGAAATGAAATTCCAACAGAGAAGGAACCTACTTCTTTAAAGAGCTAAGCCAAAGTCCCCCAAAGGCAGGTATGTTTATTGAAATGGCAGTGTCAAAAATACAGAAGACTTTCGTCTAGAGTGACTGGACCTCTATAAGAAGTTGAAACCCTGAAGGATGTTTGTACTGCCGTGTCTGAATTGGATTGGCAAGGAGGTGTTTTAATACATTATTTCTTTACCTCTCAAACGTTGCTGTTTCTTATTCTGAGATACCTGGAAGCTGTGAAAGTCTTTACCTTGTAATGTGGGAATAGGACTGAGACCTCCAACTCCTGACTGACTGCTAACTATGATTGCACGTGTACACTGAAAGTGAGATCTCTGACCTCATCTCTAACATGACAGATTTTTTTTCCTGGTGGGGCATGTTTGGGTCAGCTGGTATGGGTTGGCCACCTCTGGAGAGAGAAAGCAAATAGAACCTGTACCTGCAGAGCTTGTAAAAAATACAGAGCCTTTGTGCATTACATAGTAGGGCTGATAATAGTGGTCCATATAGAAACTGCTGCTAGCTGAAAAATTCCAGGTAAAAGTAATTAAAAGTGCCAGAATTGAATTATTTAGTTAGAGGTACATTTTCTGCCTTTTCTACTAAGATGCCTTTGTGTATGTTTCTGTTACAGGTTTCGGAGAGTCTCGACTGTGGCCAAGTGAAAAACCATGCTAGAGTAGTTTTGATGGAGTGGACTGCATTTCCCAGAGGACAGGATCCTGACTATTACCTTGTAACATACCAGCAAGCAGATGCTTTCAGTCAAAAAGTAAACTTCATCAATCTGAGCGACAAGTAGTTCTACGTGTATTTAAGCTGTAGGCACTAGTAGTTAATAGCACTGTATGTTTGTTTGTTTAAAGAAAGTAACAAAAAATAGAAAATTAAGAGAAAGCTTGGAAAAATTGTACCAAATCCTGTAATTCATGGAATTTATGTGCACTTACATAGTGCTGTTGTTGCCAGTGGGACTTAAAAGACCCTTGGGTATCCTGGTTGAGTAAGGATAGATAGGCATATGTTCAAAATTAGGAGTGAGCAAGCTCTTCAAGGTACCATGGTTTGCAGGAGTCATCCAGCTTCTCCAGGAGATGCACAGACAGAACTCTCTGTGAGGGTGTTTTCCTTATTTTGAGCATGGGGTGTTCTGCAACTTAAAGAAGATACAGGAAGCTTGATGTGGTCTTTGTTAGTGGTTTGCTTTCTGAAAGGTTTTTTTTTTAAATGCATCGGGTGTTTCGCAGTTTAACCGACGCCCAAAGTTTGCCATGCTGCAATGTAAGGTACCCCTTAAAAAAGTTTGTAGATCATTTATTAATTGTATTTTTATTATTTTCACTATATCCAGCCATTCTTCTAACTTGCAGAATGTAAGGAACATTTCTAAAGTTGAACAGAAACCTGTCAGCGCTACAATTCTGCTTGAGGAAAATAAGGAGTACGATATTACAATAGAATCCCTAAAAAATGGCCGAATCATAAGTGTAAAATCATTTAAGACACGTAAGTAGGGTAGTACAAAAACATTTTGGTATCGTTATAGTTACTCTAATACTGAATTTTAAAGTAGGGGTTGAAATTCTGAGCTTACTCATCTATTTGGAAATTTTGTATTAGTGCATGTTTTGAACCATGGAATATTTTTATGTAACCTACTTGGTTAGTGTAACAATTCTGTAATATGGGACTGATGGTAAAAGTTTGGCAAATTTGTAAATCACAGGCTGGTTTGGGCTGGAAGGGACCCCAAAGATCATCTAGTTCCAACCTCCCTGCCATGGGCAGGGACACCCTCCACTAGACCAGGTAGCTCAAAGCCCCATCCAGCCTGGCCTTAAACACTGCCAGGGAGGGGGCAGCCACAGCTTCTCTGGGCAGCCTGTGCTGGTGCCTCACCACCCTCAGCATGAAGAATTTCTTCCTAATGTTATGGGCTATACTACAGTAATTCTAGGAGAAGAGATTTATAGAAGGGTACCATTGAGAAAGTTACTTAAACTTAGAAATTTCATATGGTTGTGACTGTTTCTCTTATACAAATTAAATATCTTGGTTAAATATTACATATTTTTGTTTCCACTTTATGACAATTCCTCTTTAAAAAGGGTTAATGAGTATCTTGAAGATCTTAGGATTATGAATAAATAGGGCAGTCTTTTTGTAGAAGAACTTGTGCATCTATCTACTGAACTTATACAACAAAACTTATAAACTTATAAAAACATAATTTCTAGTTGTAAATCTGTTTAGGATGACCAGTCCCACTGATTACTGGAATGAAAGGGCTTTCTAATCTTAATTTTGTTAATTGCTTTAAAATTATTTATAGCATTCCCTTTGTGCACATTACAAGCTCATGCTAGCTTTGAAATACAGTCTGGGATCTGAATGCAAGCATCATCATTGGGCAGAATACACAGTAAACTGGAAACATTGCAGCCCCACTGACTCGTCTGAAAGTCTGTTTATCAAGCTACAGTCAATAACCTGTGGTTATGCTGCTAATGCATTACCATACTTGACATCTATTAATTTACTCCAGGGTTCAGTGTTGGGTCCAGTCTTGTTTAACATCTTCATCGACGACCTTGATGAGGGAATAGCATCCACCCTCAGCAAGTACCTGATGATACAAAGCTGGGAGGGGTGGCTGACACGCAGGAACACTGCGCTGCCATCCAGCGAGACCTGGACAGGCTGGAAAGCTGGGCAGGGAGAAACCAGATGAGGTTTAATAAAAGCAAGTGTAGAGTCTTGCACCTGGGGAGGAATAACCGTCTGTATCAGTACAGGCTGGGGGATGACCTGCTGGAGAAGAGCTCTGTGGAGAAGGACCTGGGGGTCCTGGTTGATGACAGGTTGGCTATGAGCCAGCAGTGAGCCCTGGTGGCTAAGAGGGCCAATGGGATCCTGGGATGCATCAGGAAGAGTGTGGCCAGCAGGTCTAAGGAGGTGATCCTCCCTCTCTACTCTGCCCTGGTCAGGCCCCACCTGGAGTATTGTGTCCAGTTCTGGGCTCCCTGGTGTAAAAAAGACAGGGATCTCCTGGAGAGAGTCCAGAGAAGGTCTACAAAGATGATTAAGGGCCTGGAACATCTCCTGTATGAGGAAAGGCTGAGTGAGCTGGGGCTGTTCAGCCTGGAGAAAAGAAGACTGAGGGGGGACCTAATTAATGTTTATAAATATCTTAAGTATGGGATGCAGGGGGAATTGGCCAACCCCTTTTCAGTAGTCTGTGGAGACAGGACAAGGGGCAATGGCTGTAAACTGGAGCACAGGAAGTTCCACACCAACATGCGGAGGAACTTTTACACAGTGAGGGTGACAGAGCACTGGGACAGGCTGCCCAGGGAGGTGGTGGAGTCTCCTTCTCTGGAGATATTCAAGACTCGTCTGGACGCCTATCTGTGCAATATGAGCTGGGGAGCTGCTTTGGCAGGGGGGTTGGACCCGATGATCTCTCGAGGTCCCTTCCAACCCCTACGGTTCTGTGATTCTGTGATTAACTGATATTCTAGCAAAGTATGTACTTTTACAGTTAAACACTCCCGAACTGTGCATTTAACTTTTAGTTCTGGTTGCTCCAGACATGAATTTACATACCATGACAATAGGGGATGGCTTTCTTGATGGCTTAGTAAGATATTTTGTGTTTTCACACAAAAATGTCTTACTTTCCCTCCAGTGCCTATCCCTTCTTAATAGGAAAAAAAATGTAATAAAAGTTTGAGCTAATTATTCTGTTGTGCTATTTTTTTCCCCTGTTCTACTAGGTGGAATTTCAGAAAATGACATTAAAACATTTGTGAAAACTAGTACAGTGTCTTTTAATTGGAGTGCGATGGCCAAAGACTTTTCAGTTTCAGTTTCACTGAATGATGCTTCTCAGGTTATAAAAAACCCCGGTGGATTCTTTGTATGGAGTAATTTGACACCTGCCACCTTATATACATTTAAATTTATATTTGAACAGTTGCATCTGGAATTTGTAAATGTGTCTCAGTCACTGGAAGTTCAAGCTGAAACAGGTATGTATTAGAGTTAGTTGTAGTCACAGAGTGTGAAAGGAAGCATTGCATTTTCTAGAAGAGTTAAGGGTAAATTGTAAAAAGCCTGTATTCCATTTGGCAATTTAATAGATCTGGATTGTTCCATTTCTAAAAAGCTGAAAAAAGTTGAATGTTAGTGACATAGAAAAGCTATTTCTAATTAATATTTCTTAATATTTTTATGAGCAACAACTCACATTTGTATGTGCAGTATTTTAGCATTGTAATAATTTGTACATATGGATCAAATTTGCTATATAGTTTCACTGAAAAGGCAGGGAACATCTCGAATTTGGGAAGGATTTGGAACACTTTTCACCAGTGTTCAAAGTGATGGCTTTGTACTGAGTGGCTGACCTAGGTATGCTGTTTTGTTAGAAGAGGGCAGGATTCTGAGGATGTTATGGCTTGGTTATGCAACTTCATTACTTTAAATGTGCTAGTCTGACAGTGCAAATTAAAATCTTCACAATTAGGAACACACAAAAAGGGATTGAGTAGGCTCAAATTCAAGGAAAGAATTATTTTCCTAAACTCAAAAAAATATTAAAACCCAGTGATTATTTAAGTTCAATTTTAAAATTTAAAGATCAGAAACTAAGCTTAAAGAATTAAGTTTTCCCAAGAGTAGGATAAGAATTAATGGGTATCTTTATTTTTTTGATTTGGTGGGTTGTAGTTGATGCTCTTAATTTAGTCAATCAGATTTTTTTAATGATGATTTTGAGGGAGTTTTTATATAGTATTAAGGAATTTCTGGGGGTTTGCAATCATGCATTTAATTAAATGCTATCATCATAAAAATGTCTGTGTAATTATTTTAAAACATTAAATCTTAAACTGCACTGCTGCCATGAATGATCAGAATATCTTTAAAATCCTCTCCTGGTTCACCAACAGGTGCATGTTCCCAAGGGTGGGTAGCATTCCAAAGCAGCTGCTATCGAATGGGTAAGGAGAGCAAGCCATGGAAGGTGGCACAACAAATCTGTGAAACGGCTTCTCAAGGGGCTCATCTTCTTGACATAGGGAGTGAAGAAGAACGTGGCTTTATTTTGTCATATCTCCAGACAGTTAGTCGAATAATCATGTTATGGACGGGTCTTAATGACTTAAAGGTCAGTTGGTTTTATCTTCTTTCCTATTACATACAGGGAAACAGGAAAATTTTTGTATATAGAGCCCAATTCTTTGGAATAAAAAGTGCTAAACTGAAAATTGGGTTTTTTGTTTGCATAGTTATTAGTAGTTATAAGAGGAATTTTTTTTTATTTCTATTTAGGATTAAATACTGATAGTACTTCACAGGCTGTAGCTGGGGAAAAAGAAGACATAGTTTATACATGCCCTGATTATTTTTTGGTTTTGCGAGTACTTCACAGAGATTTTGTTTTGCCTGTAGGTGGTGCTGCATCACCAGTTTTTAAGTCTCATTCTACACATATTTTACTGTGGATATCAAAGGCAGGTTGGCTTTCTTGGTTTTGACGCAGGTCTGAAATGTTGAGTGCTCAGTGTAGCAAGGTCTGTCGAGTATAGGTGATGGAAGAAGGGACTGGAGTAAGGCATTTTATTTTCCTGTTCTTTATATTTGGGATATGAGCGTTCTTAATGCCAGCTCTGCTGTTACTGACTTGCTCTAGTGGTGTGTGATTTGGGAATAGCAATAGGTATGATAGAATCACCACCTCACAGTGCAGGATTTCTTCCTAACATCTACTCTAAACCCACCCTTCTTCAGTTTAAGCCCATTACCCCTTGTCCTGTAAGTAGATGCCCTTGTAAACAGTCACTCTCCAGCTTTCCTATAGGTTTCCTTCAGGTACTGGAAGGCTGCTCTAATGTCTCCCCAGAGGCTTCTCCTGGCTGACCAAGTCCAAGTCTCAGCCTGTCTTCATAGGAGAGGTGCTTTCTGATTATCTTTGTGGCCTCCCCTGGACTTGCTCCAACAGCTTCATGTCCTCCTTATTTTGGGACCCCAGAGCTGGACACAGTACTCCAAGAGGGGTCTTACGAGAGCAGAGTAGAGGGGTAGAATCACATCCCCCAACCTGCTGGTCACGCTGCTTTTGATGCAGCCCAGGACAGTTGGCTTTCTGGGCTGCAAGCACACATTGCTGGCTCATGTTGAGCTTTCCTTCTACCAACACCCTCAAGCCCTTCTCCTCACAGCTGCTCTCAATCCATTCTCCACCCAGCCTGTTGTTGTGCTTGGGATTGCCCCAACCCATGTGCAGGGCCTTGCTGATAAATAAAAGTTTTGGGAAAGCTCTCAGGAAGATGGGGATACTCTGCCAGAAATGTGGGATCCAGTCCTTCTGTGGTTAAGCTTAGTGAAAGCCTCTTTTGTGAGAAGGATCAGAAGATTTGGATGAAGCCACTCATTTTTGGTTTGGAAAATCTACATGCAGAAATTTAATTTTAATATTGTTTTGGGCAAATTAATTTTAAAAGAAGTGATGTCAAATAAAGTAAAAAAACAAAGGAATAAAACCAAAGTGATACAGTAAAGAGGACTATACAGGAAACACACTAAAAGCAAAGGTGGTAAACTTGTAGACAGAAAATTTCCTTTTTGCTTCCTCATTTGATAATAAGGCTGCACAAAGAGGTCAGAGTGGGTAACATGCAAGCTGAAGAAACAGAAACCTGTCTAGGTTTGTGGTTAGAGAAGCACTCTAACATTCCTGGCTAATAAAGCACCATTAATATATGCATTTTACAGGTGGTATTGTTTTATTACTGTAATTTTTACACCATACTGATATTAACCATAACCAATTTAGTATTTTAGAAATGAGGTAGTATCTGTAAGAGGCTGGCAGAAATACATGTCCCAGGAAAGCAAAATATTTTTGCATGTTGGAAGGAGTGCTAGAAAAGTGTTGTGGGGTGTGTTTTTTCCCTTTTAAAACTGTTTACACAGAAAAGAGTTAATTGCCAGTTTGGAATTTGACTGTTAATCAACTGTTTAATCATTACATGCGTTTTTATGTTTGTGGGAGTCTAGTCAGTTAAACGACCTAGATGAGTACCTTGTTTTAAGAGCAGCAAATGATAATGATATATTGCTTGTTTTTCAAGCACTTCCTAAGTGTTTGTACTTAATTAGTGTATTCAAGTACAGTATGAACAGGTTACAGTCACTGTTTTCATATGCTGTCATCTTACCCCAGCTCCAAATTGTACCCTCATTGTACTTACCCCAGGAGTTCAAAGGTCATAGGACACACACACGGAATTACTTGACTAGTTTAAAATATAAAATAACAAATACAGATTAAATTATATTTTCTTTCTCATAATTTTTACTGAACCATTGGGGAGTTAAAGGCCTGTTTTCAAGTTTTTTTTCTCCTAGTACCCGCAGAATCGTAGGGGTTGGAAGGGACCTCGAGACATCATCGGGTCCAACCCTCCTACCAAAGCAGCTCCCTAGCTCATATTGCACAGATAGGCGTCCAGATGGGTCTTGAATATCTCCAGAGAAGAAGACCCCACCACCCCCCTTGGCAGCCTGTCCCAGGGCTCTGTCACCCTCACTGTGTAAAAGTTCTTCCGCATGTTGGTGCGGAACTTCCTGTGCTCCAGTTTACAGCCATTGCCCCTTGTCCTGTCTCCACATCCCAGGATCAAGTCCCATGGGACTTGAAATATTCTGTGAAAAATGTTGAGACTATAACCTACCTAGAAGATTTCAGCACCCTTAGGAATGTGACCCTGACAAAAATTGGCAGCATTTTGAGCAGGATTAGCTCTGTAGTGTTTATATTTTCACAGTTTCCCCTTCTTTAACCCTGTTTTGATCTGTGTCTGCACTCAAACACTTCCTGATAAGGGTGAGTATTCTTGTGAAAGACAACAGGGACCCTGGAGATGTAGGTCAGTGCTCTGGGGAAGAGTGAATGGAGTGCTTTGGTGATACCCCCATGACTGTCCTGACACTCTCTGCAGTTCTTCAGAGCTCAGAATGGAAAAGGTAGTCATGGACTGTTCACTGAGGTTTCTCTTACAAGTCCCTGCGGCAGAGTCTTAGGCTTCCTGTACCTGTAGTTGGCTCTGGTGCTCAGGGAGACCAGTATAAGAAAAGGATTATGCATTAATCTGGGTAGTATTTTTGAATTGTCAGGCTAGACACACAAGGCCTCTTGGAAATTGAGTTATTCCATACCATTGAAAACCTTCTTCACTTTCTTGGGGAAATAAAAAACATCACAGAATTTTATTTGTTTTTTTTTTAATTCAACAGATGAGTTGAAAAAAACAAGCTTGGTCACAACAAACGTGATTTTTTGTTGTTTTCTCAGAGAAATGGAAAAAAAAAATCTTTTTTTCTCCTCCCCCACTCCCCTTTAAATATCTTTAACAAAATGGAAAAAGCAATGGAAGTCTTAAAATTATGGTGGTACCTCAACTTTTCTTCACTACAGTACTTTAAGTATTTACTTAGATTCTAGGACCACAGGCTTGCTATGCCTGAAGGAAGTTATGCTACTATACCTCCTGAAAGAGGTCTGACATCATGCATAAATGGCTTGGGCTTCTTGCCAATCCCCTGTAGATGTTAGTATATGTTAGTGCAGTGCAGTCTGAAACCTGTCTCTTCCTAGAGGGGTCTGTATTGCAATGCTGTGAACATATTCTGTAAGCATTTTTCCTTCACAATGTTGCACTGGCCCAATCTAGTGTTTGTAGGGCTCTGCTGGAGAAACTGAAAGTGCCTTAGAGGTTAGAAACCTGGAGGTAGGGGGGAGCAAGTGTCCTAATGGTTGAGCTACCACTGGATAGCAGAAAGGGAGAAAGACAGAACTTCCACATCTGATTGTGAATCTAGCCCTGCTTGTTTTCAGCTAAACTAGTTCTCCTTTCAGACCAATTTTGTGAATACTTTTGACTAATTTGATATTTTTTTTACATGAGTAACATTTTTAGAAAATTATCCATCTGTAATTATTAGTTTATTTTATTAATGGTGATTTTTGAAGGATTGTTTGTAACTACATTAGACTTGTGTGCCTTCTATTCTATTTTTGTAATCTGTGTCGATAGAAGGGGTAAAATTTTACACTGAAATATTTGCATGACTCAAAATGTTCTTATATACTTAATTTGTATAAAATAAGTATGTAAATTTTGAATGTGTAGGAGATATGCTTGCAGTAAGGAAAGCATTAATATAATGTAAAAATACATAGGGGTTTTATGTCATTTTTTTCAATGTAGGAGGAAGGTCAGGTCTTGTGGACGGATGGCTCTCCTTATCTTCTTGAGGCTGGTATCTCAACTTTGTCAATGATACCAGAAAATGAAACTGACTGCTATGCCCTTCAGAGAGATCCCACTGGCCCAGACTATTTCTTCACAGGATTTTTCTGCTATGTACAGCTACCGTATATTTGCGAATATGAATGTAACTATATTTCTCCCAGTCTTCTGCATTTATTTTAAAAACCTTCCCCAAAATCTGTTTATCTTTGAAGATATAAAAGGAAAAAAAAATGTTTTCATGATTTTCAATTATTTTTTCAATTTTTGGTGTTCTTTTTCAGTACCTCTGGTACCAGAAAACTTCACGTTTAGTGTGAGCGATGTCAAGACAACTGAAGCTGTATTTAAATGGAGTGATTTGGACATGTGGCTTAAATCGGGCTTTGAACTTATAATTAAGTACTATTTTGATCAGTGGAAGCCCTACATTCTGAACTTGCCTTTGAATTCAACTCAAACAAAAATCGTGCAGTTGTCTCCTGGCCTTTCCTACAGTTTTTTATTAGCAGCAAGGAACCCAGAAGGGGCACAAACTAATTTAAGTCCAATTCTGAAGGTAGAAACAAGTAAGTTACAAAAATAAATAGCAGTAATAACCAGATAATCATACAGTTTTTACATTTTTCCTTTAATTAGCCTATTCCTTCTGTTGGTGTTTTGTCTGAAACCATAAATAACTCTGAACATGAATTCTATATCCAGGACTGACCAGTTGGTAGAGTCGATTCCAACATCTTCAGTTTGCTTTTGTGCTAAAATGCTTTATAGGGATAGATGAAGAAAAACTCAGGAGTTTTCAGTGGTCACAAGCAGAAAGCTAGCTACAAATTCTGTTTCTGTGAAGTATATTTTAAAAGCTTCTTACAGTAATTTTGCTCATGGAGCTCCTACTGATGTCCAAAGGGAAAGCTGGATGTCAGAGTAGCAGTAACGTATCTTTTGGCCATGCTGATGAGATGCAGAAGCATACATTCCAATGTGAAGTAAAAGATTCTTGAACTAAACAGAGATACCCCTATATATATGCAGGAAAGTGTAAAAAAAAAAAAAAAAGCTTTTTTTTGTTTAAAAATACATTGTGTATGATGCAGTGTGGCATAAGAAAAAATCATTAACCAATTCACTTGTGGTAAAATCTAGCTGAAAGAAGCCAAATGAAACCTGCCAATTGGTAAAGATGAAACATGTCTCACATCTAAAGGCAGTCCAAATAGGAGACAGGGGTCCATTTCCTTAAAGTCAGGGTAAAACTCCAGATTTTTCTTGAGGGGAAAGAATTGTTCCTTTTCTCCAGCAAATACATTTCATGTAGATTGCTTCTTCGTGCTGCTCTAGTGTACTTGAAAGTCCTTCCATCTCCCATTCCTATCAGCCTCTCTGCTCCCTCATCAGATGGTTTGTTTCCTGTCTATAACAGCCTGCAGTGCAAGTTGCCTCTGTAACAGAGAAAAAAAAGTTCCTGCTTTCTCATATGAGAAGCAAATATGAGTGTTACCTCAGAAAGCAGCTTTTCAGCTGCAACATTTCTATCTACATTGCTATCCTTTCTGGGCAAGGAATGATAGAACAATTTGCTATTATTACACTAGTGACTGAATTGTTGGGAGCAGCATGGGACACATATGAAGAACTGTTTTGATTGATAAAAACAGTATGCATTGAATGCTTTATGAAATTCAGTAAATTTTTCCATTTAATTGATTAAGACAAGGTTTTGAGCAACAGGGGTAATTCATACCATGTGTCTTAGGTGATGTTTCTGACTTGACTAAATACAAGAGAGAAGACCTACTTGAGGAGGCTGAGTTCCACATAAAGAGCTAGGTGATTCTGAAAGACCTTAAGGGAGTAGGATTATTCCCCCACATGTCAATATTAGATATAACATCAAAGTAGCTTTTTTTATATTTGCTCTAGTATTATTTAGCATCCTAATGTTATTTAGCATGTAAGTAAGTTTGTACTGTTAGCTTTTCAGGATTTTTTTTTTAAAGTTATTGGTAAAGGCTGTCAGAATCTGTTAATCCTGTTCCTGCTCTTGATCTTGTTCAATAGGACCACTGTATGCCCAGAAATTAGAGGCTACATATATTTCATCTGCAGAAATACATTTAAGGTGGAAGCCTCCACAGAATTCATCCAGTGCTTCCTTTCATTACTACCTAGTCAACATTTTGGACACCGAAACAAACATTTGGGAACAGTTACCAGTGGAAAAAAGCAAGACTTCAATAGTGATAAGAAATGTAAAACCATATCATCAGTATCGGGTGTATTTACTGAATGTAGCAGAAAAAGGAACACTAAGCTGCCATGAGAAGCCTATATCAATCACAACAGGTGATGTTTCCATTTTCTGGAGGTTTTATTTCACTAGACAGAGTTTAAATTGAAAATACAAGGCACAGCAGTATTTTTAAAGCCATGTACAGATTGCAGTTGGAATGTATTGGGGGGAACATCAGGGGGAATTATTTTGTCTTTTCTCTGTTTACTGATACCTACCTTCAGAACCCTCCAAAAGAGTGAATGTACCTATCCCCTTATTTATTCACTTGCAGGACATTAATATGTGCTAAAGAAGCAACATCCTACTTGATAAACATTTATAGTTTGTGTATTTAATTTCAGCAAAGTAGAAATATTACCATGATGTCTCAAATTATGTAGGTGAAGACAGATTTTTTTTTTTTTCTAACCATAGATACTGTGATTCTGTCATCTTTGACAAAGATTTTGTCATGTTTGTTTACTCTGTATATCCAGTGGAAGAAAATACACTTGTAAAATAACACCCTGTTTGTTATGAGAAAACAGAAAGCAGAATCTGCCTGTTAGAGGTATTCTACAAACTCTTTTAAGAAATAATTAAATGACTTAGTGGTTTTAAAATAATGATTTTTTTAGAAGCAAAAATAATCCAAAAGGCATCTCTGGGAAATGATTGTGAATTGGTAGTAAGTTTGATATGTGGTTTTATACTGACATCTTTTTCTTTGCTCAAGCCCTCAGTCCACCTACAGCAGTTTATATTCACCCAGAGGATGTACAAGAGGAGAGTGTAATCCTTCACTGGAAGCTGCCTCCAGAGGGTCAGGAATCCTACATTGAAGTGAAACCTAATGCAGACATAGGTGAAACTAAGAATTTTTTGCTGAAGAATACAGAAGAATTTAAGGTTGATCTCCTAATTCCTGGAATGGCTTATGAAATAGGAGTGGCAAGTGTGAATAATGGAAATATGAGTGAACTGAAGACCATTCAGTGCACTTTAAGTAAGACATCTTTTAACAGTGGAAACTACAGACTGTAATGCACACAACATCAGTCTCATTACTGTTACCATCATCAAACAGATTTGGTAGATCAAGTCGGTTTCCTCAATAGCTAAGGATCAGAACCAGAATATGAAATGTACCCTAACTGTTAAGAGCAAAGTAGATGCTGTTAACTGTCAGAGCGGGTGCAGCCTTTGGAAACACATTGGTAATTCTGGTAACTGCAACAAGGACCCTAGGTGGGAATCCTGTTGCCACGGACAGAAGAAACTGGGTGAATGATTGGTTTGCATTGCGGTAGGAAAATATTGGAACAATTGAAATGGATGGTTTGTTTTTGGAGATGCATTAGTTGTTCTTTGAACTGTGAGAGAGAAATTACCTTACTATTCATGAGAGGCTGCTGGGAAAGGACTTTCAGAGTTAGAAGTAGTAGAGGCTGAAAGGTAAAAGCTTTACGTTGTTTATCAGAAAGCCTTTTCTGTTAGTCCTGTTTTTACCAAGATGTTGAAATGCTTTTGGCACATTATAAGTTTTTTGTAAGTGTGACAGGAATGGGCAGGATTCACTTGTACATGTGGCATGTAAAGGTTGCAGCTGTCAGGTTATAGATACATGAAATGCTGCGTTGTCATTTTAAAAAAAAAATATTACAGCATTTTGGAGGGTAACAGGTTTAGACTTTTCCAGAAAGTTTATATAAGGTTAGATTTACTACCTCAAAGACATAGTTGACAGAAAATTCTAGATGGGATTTTTCACAGCTGTCAGAGCTAACTGTAAGGGAAGAAAATTAAACACATCAATAATTTGCGTCTATCGAATGTATCTCATCCTCTGTCCTCACCTCCCTGTCCACATGTACATTTCTGTATATTTTGAGCTAGCCTGACTTACCTTCTTGGTGCAGTTGTGCTTGTAAAGGTAATTCATTAATACCTTTGTAAGCCAAATTTACTTTGATTCATAAATTATTTGTCAAATGCTTCAGGAGTCCAGTAATAAATGCCTAAAAAGATCAGGTTGTTTGTTGTTTCTGAGCAATAACATGGTTTATTATGGTTTATCATAATTTATTATTCATTTCCACTGGACAAGCATATTTATCAGGCAGTTTCTTCACATTTATTGTGTGGTTTTAAATCAATTTATTTTCAACTGATTTAACACGTGGCAATTTTTTTCTTCTTTTAGAGCCCAAGCCTGTTCAAATTGTTGTTCCTTATATGCTTTACAGCAATGCTGTGGTATTGTTTGTTCGCATGCCTGATACTGGAGTATTTGATGGCATATATGTTACAAGTAAAGGAGGACCTAATGCAACGTTCATTTTAAAAAACGACAGCAAAATAAAAATTGAAAACCTTACTGCAGGCACAGAATATGATTTCTGCATCTCCACGAAAAGTGGAAAAATGTTGAGCTCCTTTTACCATATATCTGGTGTAAAAACATGTGAGTATTTTAAGTTTATTCCTATGAAATTGCATGAGGTAATATTTTTATTTGTAAACTCTTTTAACTTCATTTTAGTGCAGTAGGAAAAACAGCCTATTTAAAAATCACCTTGGTATGTCTGTGTCCTGGTTCTGGCCAGGCCAGAGCAAGTATCCCCAAGCAGCCAGCACAGGTGAGCTAAGTCAACCCAGGCTGTTTTCCACACCACCTGACATCACTGCCCCATAAAAGGGGCTGGTTGGAGAAGGAGTCTCCTGGGTGCCTCCAGGGCATTCTGAGTTTGGTTGGGGTGTTGAGTAGGTCCTTGTGTTGGTGCAGTGCTCAGTGTTATTGTTGAATTGATAAGGTACTCTGTGTTATCACTGTGTGTAAGTGAAATTTGTCATGGGCTGTCCTCTTTCATGGTGCTTTTGTCAGTAAACTGCCCTTATCCCAACCCATGGGGGCTCTGTCTGTTTCTCCTCTGGGAGTGCGTAAGCCACATGTGGTGCTCAGCTGCTGTTTGGAGCTAAGCCACCATGGCCTGTGTAAGCAATTAATTATACTAACAGTAGCTGTTTTTTTAGACAGGACTATAACGATCCCTTATAATTTCTAAATTTACTAAATTGCATTTTTTATATCAAGTCTATAAAATGCCTAGTAAGTATTTCTGGAATTGTTGTCCTTGTGGGAAACAAGACACATTTTTACCATTTATTTGAGCCAAGGAGGTAGGCATCAAAGGAATTACAAGTTCATACCCAGTGCATCTTTAAGCGAATAATAAAAGCATAGAGATTCCCATTTTTCATTATAATAATGTCAATATAAAAGTCATTAAAAAAGTATTATGGGAAAGGGATACCTTCTAACAAGGCCTTAAAAAAACCCTCTAATAAGAACTTAAAAACTGTTTAAAAATACCTGATGTAATTCTTTGTTTTAACTTTCCTATTTTTTATTATAGTTATGCTTTCAGAAGTTTTTCTTTTCCTGATTTATAATTTTCCTTTGAAGTCCTTTTCTGTTTTATTGCTTTCAGTGTAGAAATTTTATAAAAGGAAAAAATAAGGTAAAATAAAATGAAGCAAGGAAGAATGACATGGAGAACGAGGGCAAGACAGAAAAATTATGTGCCTTGAAAGCTGATTTTTCTGAAAATATAGTTTTAATAAAAACTTGGGTTTGAATCAATTTTAAGAAAACATTTCCTAAATTTAGTGTGAAACTCCCCTAGCAAACCTAGTCTGGGTATGTCTCTTCTGTGATTCAGAAATACTGACCTGTCACATGTATAGAGTTTTACTTAGAAAAAGTGTAAATTCTGGTACATTCCATCTAGAAACAGCTGTGGTGGGAACGGAAGAGATATAGAGAAGAGTGGAAGCTCCTCTGTAATGTGATCTGAATTGTATCATACAAGGTTGTACTAATTAGGGATTAAATGCATTTGTGTTGCCTGGTCTACCCAGTTTTCCTGAGCTGACAAAATTTAGGCCCATTCTGAGCACTCGTGGTGGTATTGGAGAGATTAACTTCATTCTGGAGGACTTCCCCACTTAGGCGTGCCAGCTCTATCCTCAGCAAGAAATACACATTCAACTCTGCATAATTTTAAGATAAACAAGGAAGGAGTTTTCTTTAAATAGTGGTAATATATCTTTGCTCTTTCTCAATTTTGCTGTTTGGGAATGCCTGCGTTTGCATGCCGGAGATCAGATTTTGCCCTCTGTTCGCTTGCATTTGTTGCTGATTGTCTTCACTTTTATGTCTCCAAAGGAGATATGAAAAGTGTTGGATTGAATGATGTTTTGTATTGTGTTACATCCTTCCACAGGTCTGGCAGCTCCCCTCAATGTTCGAGAAGGTAACGTCACAGACACCTCGATACAGGTTGCTTGGGACCGGGCCGACGGAGACTTCCAGCAGTACGAAGTTACGTGTGTAAACTGTGCAAGCGCTTTCAGGGTACGGTTTGTGAAAGATCACTTATGTATAGAAATGCAATTATTCTTCAAGGTCTTTTATTAAGTAATCGGGTTAAATTAAAAGCTGTATCTCCTATTAAAATACGCAGAGGTACCTTTTGCATAAGATAAGCAAAGTCTGCAAGCAGTTCTGTGAAAGTTCTGCTTGGTTTTCTAGGTCCAGAAGGTCAAGCAAGAAACAGCAAAGTTTTCCAACCTTACTCCCGGTAAGCTGTACAACTTTACAATTCGAACAGAAAAGGAAGGTTTCAGAGACAGTATTTTTGTGACAAAGGAAATAGAGACAGGTGAGACCATAATATTGTCAAATTCAACATTTGTTTTACTCCATCTATATGTCTTTCTTTATTCCTGATTTTTATTTTTATCTCGAACAGAGAAAACCAATTCAATCATCTTCATAATTTTGTCCTCAACCTTTCATTGTTAATTTCCTTATTCTCTGACTGCTTGTGTCCTCTACAGTGTACAATAACTGCCAATGTTAACTTCATAATGACTCAAGCAGCTGTACAGTACAGTGAGCGTGAACGCTCTGATGTCTGATCTGTGTAGCCCACCACTTATATGCGTGTATTTGTGGTGTATATGTGCTCTGTGTGTGTGCATCTGCTGGGAATACAGCTTCAGCATTGCTGCTGGTTGGACTGGGGACATGACCTCAGGCTCTTGGGTCTAGCATGTTCTTCTAGCAGGCCCCTGATATAAAAAAAGTAAAGTTTAGTAGATGAGATAGAAAAGGTTCATAGCAGGGCAGCAAGTGTGATCAGAGATACGTAATGTTTTGCATTGAAGGAACCACTGTGCAAGATGATGATGAACAAGATCAGCGATGTAATGCAAAACTGTTTGTGAAGAGATAAGTCATGGAGATGTAATTATGGAGCAAGTAAGAAATTATAGTTCACTGGCATTTCCTCTACCAGAACTAAAGACTTGAAACTAGAAGAAAGCAAGTAGAAAATGACCAAAAGGAAATAATTGTTTATTAAATTTATAGATAAGTTACAGATCTTCTGGCCATGTGATATTTTGTGTGGTGATTGTGGTCATAGGTTCAAGTGGAGACTGAAGACATTCATTGTAGGGAAATCTGAGGTTTACTGAAGTCACAGAAATCACCTTTGGCTCAGGAAATCTTTGGGCTGCAAGCTGCAGCCTGGGAGATGACAGAAGGTGATGGTTATTCTATATAGGTTTTGCTTTTCTGTAGATGTCTACTTTTGGCCATTGTTGAATTCAAAATACTGTGCTAATGGGGACTTCGATGTCAGCCCAATATGTTACTGACAGTTCTTTTCTCTGCATCAGTGATGTCAGAACCACACTCAATTGCATTACAGAGCAGGAAGCAGTTGGGCTCTGGATCTTGTGGGTAACAAAGTCCCTATTTGTGTGTCCTTGAGATGAGCAAGGACATGACACAATTTTTCTGAAGTTTTTAAAAAGCATTCTGATGACATCTCTCCTGTTGTAATGTATTTCAAATGTATTTTAAAAGTAACGCTTTTTTTTTATCATCACACAGTACCAAGTGCAGTGAAATATCTGAACTATAGCAGAGACTCTCAATCAATAACTGTTACCTGGCCACCAGCCCAAAACAAGTTTGATGGATATGTTATTTCAATGAACAGTAAGGTCTTCAACAAGGAGAAAATGTTACCTTCCAGTATAAGGTATGAGGATTATGTCTAAAAATGACTGATATGAACTCAAAATAGATGTTTCACTCTATATTTAAAATAAGTAGCCTGCAGTGTTACTTATATGTGAGATATACTTGATGTTTTTAATTGATATACATTACCCATGTGAAGAAAGGTGATTTAAGGAGCTGCATTATTTAACAAATTACAAATCTCCCGTGATGTGTTTGCAAAGAAGATAAAACCAAATATGGCACTGGAGTGAGCACAAGTAGAACCTGTGTGTTAATTGTGGATGCTTAATCTTTTAAGACTTTCTAGTACTTGAACTTATTGTGAACCCCAGTGTGATGCATCCTATTTAAGATTTTATCTTACTGAGATAGCTGACTGGCAGCATATCCACATGAATACACACACTGTGTGTAAGTAATATACATAATACTATAAAGCATTAACATATAAAGGTACATGCTTTTTTAAAAATCCTAAAGAACATAATCTCTTTTTTTAATCTTCTTAGAATGCACAAATTTGAAAGTCTTCTGCCAGGCACTGAGTTCTTAATCAGTATCGTGACGACCAATGGATTAAAAAGAAGTCACCCCACCATCCTCAAGATTAGCACCTGTAGGTTTATGGTTTATCAGTAACCTTTCATTATTTCAGAAAATTAGGGTTGTTATTTTTTAAGGTATTGTCTAAGAAAAACTATTCCTTGTTAAATCAATGCATCTTAACAAAAGGCTGGATTAATCCCTTTCTTTTCTTTCTAAACATCTTTGAAAGTTACTAAGTAAATAAAAGCTTTTAAAAGACAAACAAGTTTCCTTTGTAGTTAACAGGATTCTGTCAATATCTAAATCAGCAGTAATATTACATTGCAATATAGCGTAACTTAAAATATAATGTATCATTATCTACTATTATAGATGCTTTACATAAATCATAATGTTTCACATAAAAATTTACAAACTTTTATTTCTGATCCTACTGCTAATATGTAGTGGTGAATTTAACTTCTATTTTTCATATGTAAAAAATGAAATATATTTCTAAACTGAACTATGAAACTATAAATTACAGCAGTGTCTTCTGTAGATTTTCATTTCCTTCATGTTTAGAAGGAAATTCATAATAGATTATTTTTATATTAAATTTTGCATCCACTCCCGTCTTTACCTCAGATCCTGACCCACCATCAGATGTACAGGTGTTTGGGCAAGAAGAAAATACAGTCTATTTTTCTTGGAAACTACCAAGGGGAGGATTTGATATGTTTCAGGTGAGATAGAAACAGTAAGAAACCAGTGTAATCCTTTACACCTTTTATGTTTTTTTCAAATTCTCAATGAAATTGTCATCCTGTATGTACTAAAAATGCAGCAATTAATATTTACAAATTTTAATACAAACTAACTTAAACTGCAGAATAAAAAAGTCATCCCATCTAATGGGATCTAAATGTTAGAAACTCTCAGGAAAAAGGTTTGGTCTTGTTTTTTTTTTTTTTTAATTAAGCAATTTGCAAGACAAAATGGAAATTATTTGATACCTCCCTTACCTCCCTGGCCTTGGGTAGTGTAGGGATTTCCTGACATACATAGGAAAAACAGTGACTGTTTTTCCTGAACTTGTTTAATCCTTTATACTTCATGATTTTGTTATGCCCTGTTGGAAAGAGTACACTTCAGTTTTTTATTTTAACCCTGACATTCTTTAGGTTCTTGTGGTATTAGAACTAGCTAGTACTTCTCTATTCACCATACCTGTACCTTTGATTTTTATAAGCTCTATTGTCTCAGTTGTCTTTTGTGCAGCATTCTTCTGTGGAAGCTCTTACTGTTTTTTCCTTTAATTTTTCTAAGGCTTTGATACACTTCTTGAGATTGGGTACTCACCTATGATGTGGGTACATAATGGAGTTGTTGAAGGTTAATAGTGTTTTCTAGTTTGCTTCCTATTCTTTCCTAGGTAATAACATGCTTTCTGACTATCAGCTTTTTAAAGAAACCTCTTCTGTGGACATTTCAAATTGACAGAGCTCAATTTGACTAAAAATTCGTAGTTGATTAAAATTGATACTGGTGTGGGAACATCCTTGACCCTCAAATAATTCAGTTACCATTTCTCATATGAGCTTGTCTGTACTGAGGGTTCCCCTTGTACTTTGATCAGCTAGTGGCTTCCCCAAGATCCAGATACACTTATTATGTGTTTAAATTACTGTTCATTAGTTATACTGTTTTCAATTTGTTCTTTGGTCTCTTTTGACCTAAGTTTCTGCTCTGACCTGCTTCCCTGTGCTTCTAAAGCTACCTTGCATGAATTAGACAAGTTTATAGGGTTTTTTTCATGGTTTGACATGATCTTCAGTTTTTAAGGGTGTATTTTCTTAAAGTAATCCTCTTTACTATTCAAATGGTTTTGCTATTTCTACATTACCTCTACAAACTTTCTGAGAGGCATATTATGTATTGAAGTTGTGTTTCAATGTTTTTCATACCATGACACTTTTGGGTGCTCCTCATAATTTCCTCTTTATTTGCTTGATTATTTTTAAATGTTTCTCATTTTCTAATGAAATGACACTATGCTGATTATTTATTTATTTTGTATTTTTATATTTACAAAGAAGCTGTATTTCATGTTTTAGAGTGGCTCTTCAGCATTTGTGATTTGAACCGTATCCTTCACAATGTTTGGCACAAAATCTAGTTATTTCTGTTCAGTTCTCTGATCAGAAATGATCCACTATGACATCTAAATACTTCGTCTGTAGATCTTGTTTCACTACGACTTTTCACCAGTCTCTCTTTTGTATCCTGGCTTTTGCAGTCCTGGTTTTCTTGTGTTATCGTTTGCATTTTGCACTCTCTGTGTGAGCAGGGTTGTGCAGTCAAATAAAGCTTTGTGATAGTAAACTGTTCTTTAAACATGTCATTTGAATCACTAAAAATTTCAAGGTACAGTCTAGTACAGTTAACTTACTTGACTAGGTTGTTCTTTAGTATGTGGAACTACTGTAAGACAAAGAACTTTTCTTTAATGGCCTTACATAGGCTGTACCCCAATATCACAATGTCTCACAATATATTTCTCCCCCATTCCCATGACTTCAATTATAACCTTACCCAAAACTTGAAATCGGAGTATTCTTAGTATAGTTTCTTATACATTTCCTCTCTCTTCATTAGTATAAAGCTGCACTAATCTGCATGAATAAGAGTAGCCAGTTAACCTACCAGAGCACAATTTGTTTGCTGTAGTCTGGGGTATTTTCACAAATTTTCCTATTAAATTGAGTTCCCTCATTCACGTTTTCAGCCAATTCGGATATACTTTTGTGCATGCCCAGATTATATTTACCAGCCTGTGGAAAGTAATTGTCACCTGTAATATTGACCTTTATGGCACAGGATTATTGTTCGGCATCTCATAGAGGAAGCAGCCACACTAGACAGTGCTTTGTCTGAATAAATGAGCTTATCTTTAAATCTTTAATGAGAAAGGCTTCAGTAGACTGGTTGCTTAGGAAGGTGCACTTGCATAAAAAGGGATCGTTTTACTAACCATTTAAAATTAATTATCCCAGCTCACCAGCTTTCTATGCAATATATTGTAGTTTGTAGAGCGAAGAGTGCACAAAAGGTACTTTCCTGACTCGTTTGTACTAGATGTAAATCTTTAATCTATAGCTTTGCTCCTAGCATTTTGCAGTGCTGTAATTCTAATAAGGTGATGACAGTCTCCAAGATTTAGTGTGTATTAACAGGTACTATGCTGGTAAAATATACAGAGGGGTATCAGATCGTTCGTCCCCAAATGAAAGCACCTGAACCCAAGCGCTTTCAGGTCACTGCTGTGTGTAGAATATCTTTCATCTGTTGAAGGAAGTGAGGGGTGGCAGGACAGGACACACTGATGTAGGCAGTTGCAAACTTTCTTGATCTCTTCGTTCTAATTGCCCTGGCTGAGAAACCAGGGCAGTGTGCAGTGTACTGGAGATGTTGTCTAGAGCCCTCCTCTGCAGGGCAGACACAGTGTGCATCTTGCCATTCACTAGTGCAGCTATGAAACTGTCTGCAGGCACAGTTTTCTGTGTCTATAGAAACAGTTTACTATGTCCAAGAAAGGACTATCCCAGGAATTATTTTTTTCACCTAGGGAATTGTCTGGGAGGTCAGAAGGAATCCTTACAGCCTCTAGGAGTTAAGTGCCCAAATTTCAATTACTTGGTATCTCCATCACTTTTAGTCTCTCCAGGGACTCTAAAACAAGTGAGTTTTTGCAGTGTACCAGTGAGCAGGGTTGAGTGGCTGATTCTTTGGGACTCCAGAATCTCAGCTCTGAACAGTATATGGATGTTTTTTTGCTTGGTTAGTTTTTGAGTTTTATTTGTGGTGGTTTTTAAAGAAAGGTACAGACATTTTAGAATAATTTTTTTTCTCTTCCTGTTGATTAATCCTCAGGCTGCTCTTCTATCCCTTGGCTATTCTCATTCTTTCTACCTTGTAGCTAGTTGTGCAGCTCATCAGTACAGCTGGGTGACTGAGCACTCAGAGTGCACTTTGTTACTCCAAGAGTAATAACATGCCACCTGCAAGCCACGACTTAACTTCATTTACTCCAACTACATTCAAAGATTAAAGTCAATGCTTTCACCAGTGGGCTATTAAGGAATTTTAAGTAAATAGTGGATCAACCTTGTGGAACATAATATAAAGTTTGAGCTACATTATTGATTTTTTTTCCTTTAAAATGTGGATAATATTGTAAATATTTTTTTAATAAACAGGTAGTTGGAACATTGCTTTTAAGACATGAAATAGTCTGATATAAGAAACTATTTTCTTCCATAGCTTTCTTATTGTCAGATGAATAATGAAAAGCTGCTTACTAGAACTGTTTATGACAGCAGAGCTGTAGTGAAAAGCCTTGCCCCTGGGACAGAATACTTTTTTCAGTTAAGGACAGTTAAAGGCTTGGATTCCTCTGTGGCTGTGGAGAAAAAAGTCATCACAAGTAAGGAAATACCTTATAACTTATCCTTTTTTCTTCTTTTTTTTTTTTTAAAACCGTAGATGTTCAGAGACGTTTAAATTACTGTAAGTGACTCAAAAGGGCCACACAGTTCAAAAAGAAACTTTAAACTCAGGGGGCAAGTTCTGCTTCCTCATGTGAGAGTTTAAACAGGAGCCTTGTCTGTAACTTGCTGAGTATGAAGACATAATTGCAGATACCCATTTGAAAAAAGTGGTGGACTCACAAAATCCTTCCAGCTCTGGGAGAATAGGGTTTTGCCAGAATAGCGTCCTATACTTTAAGAATTACCTTGCAATTTGTTTACAATTGTTTCTGCTTATCTTAAATTCTTGCAAGCCTGTGGTCTGAGATTGGAAGACTGCTGCTGTACAAGGCCACTGTATGCTTGAGAGGAGTTGTGTTTAACAAGGTCCAGAAAACTTGCCTGTATCTTGCAGTCACTTTCTGTCTCAGCAAGCATAGATTTTCCAACGTTCCTATGATAAAGCATGAAAAGAGGAGAGTGAGTTTGTGGCAGAGTTTTGAAGGAAGAGATTTATATTGGATTCTGGATTGGCAAAGCAGACAAATACCAGCTGAGTGTGGTCAGAAAATAAATCAACTCCTAGGATTTATACACACATAAATCTGTGGAGGAACTCCTCCCTTCTTTGATAGATTTTCTGTGGTATGTTTGGACTATAACTCCTTAACCCAGTTAAAAGTCAAGGAGGCTCTGCACCTAGTTATTCAGAGTGAGTCAGTCTCTGGAAAAAAACCTAGATTTAGTCCTGCAGATTTTTGTTAATGAAAAGCACAGCAGAATAATCATCATCATGCTCCTGAAGGTGCTTTTTATCCTCAAGAGTATTGTGGGTGAGTCCATTATATGGCTAGATTACGGAGAGATTACTGTATTGTTTTAATGGCAAACTTTCAGGGTTTTTTTCCTGCTGAATAATCCAGCCCTCAATGGAATTATGCTAATGAGCATTTTTCAGAAAGCTTCAAGCACGATAAATCAATAATCTGCAAAATGTATTTTTCAGGAGGAATTCAAATTTTTTTCTTTTCTAACTACAGGTGTGCTGCACAGGTTAATGGAGGTGCTATTTGTAAATAGTATATGTGATTTTAGGAATCTTAATATAATGAAAAGGCATATTAAAAAGGGAAGAAAGAGATCACTGAGACTGTGACTTTTTTTGTATCCCTAACTGAACAGATGAACAGTTTTCTAAAATTATATGGCCTATGATATATTTTAGAAAACTTTTAACTGAAAAATATCTGGACTTCTGTTGACAGAGTGTTCTATTCTCATTCTGTTTCCCCAGAAATGTTAGTAGTTCTTTTAGAAGATCTGGCGAGTCTGGAATTTTTTTCCATAGATTGCATAGTCCACACAGGAGGAACATCCCCAGGCTTTACCTTATGCAGCATAATGCCACTATTTATTATGTATCCATACAAACTTCTAAAATCTGTATGGTTATGTCACGATGCTGTGATCCCTCAAATCATTTAAATAGAAAACATACCTTTTTAAAACGTTACTTTTCCTATGTTTTAAAGATTATGCATTCAATTTTTCTCTGCTAACCTGAATAATTTTTACTTTAGAACCTGCTGGGATATGTGGTCTGGCATTAAAAATGGTAAATACTTCATCTGCCACTTTAACATGGAATCCAACCAAGACTAACTTCACTTCCTATAAAGCATGTCTATCAAACAACACCTTTATAAACGAGTTCAGGATTCCAGGAGCACTGACCGACTTCAGTGTTACAGGCCTGACTGCTGGGGGCATTTATAATTTCACACTGCAAAGACTAAGAGGCAATATTGAAGGAGCTTCTGCTTGCATCAAAATTGTAACAGGTCTGTACGGTTTCTTGCTTTTTCTCCTTGCCAGTGAATGGCAGCTGTCAACAGCAGTGCACATGCGGCTATGTACATCTTGCTTTGTAGAATAACGTTGGAATTTCAAGAGATCTTACATGTTCCTGTTTGCTGTGGTTGAGGACATAGATTACTTACACTCTACTCAAACCACATCTAGAGATTTGCTACCAGAAACGTAATTTCTTTAGCTGTGCTGCATTTCTTTGGACTGCTGATGATGAGAAATGTGGGTTCACGTGCATGAAATGGAGAGGAAGAGCAGGTGCAATGAGCCTCCAGTGAACCACACTCACTAATGCATTCCCAGATGATATGATGAAATCTACAGAAGGGTAGAACTGAGGCTTGTTTCAGCATCAGTGGGAAGGGTAATTCTCAGGCATGGGATAATAGTAGGAAGAACATTAGCTTCATGGGACTAAATTTCTTTTTCCACAAGGGCTTTTTATGCTCCCCTCTACTGCTGAGTCAGAAGTAATTAAGCTGAGGTAAAGAGATGGCATTAAGTGTTGTGATGACTGTACACTCACAGAACAATCTGTATAAAAAAAACCCTCTATAAACTTAAAATCCAACTTTAAAAGAAGTTGACATCCATGAAAATAATAGTACTGATGACAGCAGTAGGACTTAAAATTTATAAAAGTATACTAAAAGGAAGAAATTAGGCTCTCAGTTACACTTGCACACCAGCACATATAGTTGGAGGGGTTTTGTTCTGTTAGTTTTAAAATAAAGCAACAAGTTAAAACAAACATAGAAGCAAATAGAGACCGAATATGAAATCTAAAGATAATATTTGGATATATTAATATTTCAGATACGCTATTCAATGGCAAAACTGGAGTAATCTGAAACAATTCTGTAGCTTGTATAGTCAAAGTAAAGATCTCTTCAAAGATATATAATATAAGTAGATTTACAGTAAATAAGAGAGGAGGGGAGCTCTTTCAGGGTAGAAGTAAGGTGACATTCAGGCTACACAGTGCTATATTAGTGTATAAGCAGTACAAGATGATTTGGTCTGAATGCTGAAGAACCATGTTGGGAAGGCAGACAGAAAACTGAGTGCAAAGGTAGCAGCAAATCTCAAATGTGATGAATAAAATCTGGGCTTACTCTGGGAGATACCCACAGGAACAGCTGTAGAAAGGAGACATGTACATGGTATGGATTACGCAGGTGGATAAATTATAGAATACTAAAGGTAGGTAATGTTTTAATGAGCTATTGAGGAAGCTAAAATCTGGTTAATTTTTAGGCTTTGAGTGGATGATACAGATCTAAAGATATGCTTAAGGGCGGAAGAAAGTGGCAGAAGTAGGTGAAAATTTGACTTTAATAAAAGGAGTAAACCATCCAAATTTGGTGAACTTAACTCCCTAGAATTCACGGAATTAGTGGTATTAGAAACATAGCAAGAGTATAAAAGAGTTAACTAGCCTAGGGCTAGTATCAGCTGTACCTGAGACTTTACAGTAGCCTTAGTGATGGCAGTGGCAGTGCTAGTTTTAAGGTTGAGAGCAGCAGTAACACCAGGACTGTGCAGAGATTCTTTGTTAGTGGAACACTGAGCAGAGATACTTGAGCTTGCTTTCTGCAAACAGGAATGTCTGCACTGTGTAGTTGGGAGGTTATCAACCAAGTCTCAGAGGTAGTATAGCAACTGTAGTATAATGTATTGCTGCATCCAGGCTAAATAGCAGTTATCCTTCATGTAGCAAGTAAATTGTTCCTGGATGCATTCTATATTCAGCTGTAACTAATAGTATGTTTGTCAAGGGGGTTATTTAAGTTAATGGTTTTCATTCCCCAATTCTCTTTCAGAACCTGCAAGGCCAGAAGGGCTCAAATTCTTCAACGTTTCATCATATTCTTTTTCACTGTATTGGAGACTACCATATGGACATGTAGACAGATTTCACGTGGATCTTATTCCTCCTCATGGTTCTGTTGTTATCCTAGATCTTGGAGTTAGGGAGTATCAAGTATGTGCTTTTATTACAGGACTTGCACAGCTAGCTTTTCTTACGCACTGTGCTGATGAGGAATTCAAGCTGGCCTCGTTAGCTATTTAATGCAAATATGAACAAGAAAGTATTAATGAGAAATTGGTGAGAGCAAATTTCAGCATCCAAAGTCTGTTACTTAACAGCAGGTAGTGAATTTACTGCTGGAAGGATACAACCAGTCATCCAAGGGTTCATGAATAGTTTAAGAAAGGAAGGGCAGAGCTATTGAGTAATACAGACTCATTAATTGTGCACTTGCCAGGAAGATCTGTGCTTAAATCATTAATGCAGGCAACATTTCATTGCTAAGCCACCAAAAAGGAATAGGAGCACTTTTTGATTTTGCTGCCTGGAAAAATTAATAATATTAATAGAAATAATGGATGTTCGTGTTGTTTTGCTTTTGTTTTTTACTGGAACTTCAAAGACACAGGTATTTTATATAAATGCTTGCTAGAAAGTTGTTAATTATATTTATTTCAAAAGACGGGCTAGCATAAGGGTGAGAAACTTGTAAGATTTTCAGGCTGGTTTTGTGTTTATTCTTTCAAAAAAGAATTTTATAATGCTTCGTATTTACTTTGATAACAATAACGATGCAGAAAAACCTCTATAGATACACTGATAGGTGCTTCTGTGATAAAATGAATAGTTAATTTTGTTGTTCTTTAATATTGAATGCTTATGTGGAGGGCTAGTTAAGATGGCAAAATGCTATACTGTAGCTGACAGATGTAAGCTACTATTTTTACTGTTGTAAATATTGTTATACGTCCAAAAACATATTAACAGAGCACTTTCAGGAATGCAATGCTTAAACTTTTGGGTTTGGGGTTTTTTTCCATGTTTCTTGGTAAAAGACTGAAACCTATGTCCTATTTCAGGCTGTTTTTTCCAATACTATTCCTGGAACAACATACAATGTTACAGTTTCTGCAGTTTCTTCTTCAGTCTACAGTTCCCCTGCCAGTAGAACAGTGACAACAAACGTGACAAGTGAGTTAATAATGATGGATATAATTATGTTGAGTTATTTAAACTATGATTTAGATATTGTGCACAGTAATATCTGAGAAATTATAATGACTTTTGAGCAGTCATTAGAATTTTTCATTTTTTTAGCCATAAAAAAATACACTGAATCTGAGGTTTTCTATGAAAGCATGACAGTTTCTCTCTCTCATATTTTTGAAGTGGAAGCTCTGAATGTGAATTGTAGTTGTATTAACCCATTAGCTTGGCTATTTAAAAAAACATAAAGGAGAACAATTTATAAACTTTTGAAAAAAATTGCTAATGTGATACTGTATGACATAGTAAAATCCATACCCCAATTTATATCTAGAGTGGTAGACTTCAGAGGCATTTAAAAAAAATGTAACCATATCCAAAGATGTGTTTTGTCAGAGAGTCCAGTTTAGTTTTGAATGGTTTTGGGAAAAGAAGCTGAAATTTAGCATGATAGAATATCTCAAATATTACATTGGCATTAATCTCTGTTTTGTCCATGAAGATCTCGAGCATTGCATTTTTTACATTTTTATAAAAGAATGTTCCTGGTGCGCCAAACTTCATTTAATAAGTTTTGTAACAGAACTCTAGCCAGGAAAAAAGCTCTTTGTTCAACAGCACATCATTAGTTTTCAGTGGTTTTACTGACTTATGCTGTCAGATGATTTTATTTCTTTATAGAAGCTGTGAAGATGTCTTCATTATCTGAAAACTTAATTAAAAACTGTTTTTTGTGTGTGTGAATGTGTGTCTGTGTATATAAAGTAATTACTTTTTACTTTTTTTTCAGATCCTGGGCCCCCTGTGTTTCTTGCAGGTGAAAGAGTGGGTTCTGCTGGGATCCTGCTGTCATGGAATACACCACTGCATCCAAACGGGAGAATTCTCTCCTATATTGTTAAATATAAAGAGGTCTGCCCATGGATGCAAACAGCTTATACACAGGTCACAACAAAACCAGACAGTTTGGAAGTTCTTCTTACCAGTCTTAACCCTGGAACAACTTATGAAATTAAGGTAAAAGCTTTATGAATGCCTTTTAGTATTTGGAAATCTAGTTTATTCTAAACTGTGTGAGTTTATGGTAGGTTCATATAGTGTTTTCTGAAGGACTTTACTAATTATTGTTGCCATATAACAAAATACATCAGCCAGGTATTTGTTTAGTTTACAGCAGTAGTATTTTAAAGCCACTTTAACTTTCCAACCAAAATCATACTAAAATGTTGTTTCTTCTATAGATATTCTTGATGTGTGGCATTATGTGGTAAAAATATCAAAAGCAATAAGTAGACTTTTAAAAAAAAATCTAAATCCTTCATCTCAATATTTAATCTTTTTAATCAACTGGTACACTTTGACTATTACATGTGGTTTTCTAAATCATCTCAATTAGATTCAGAAAAGCATGTGAGTACGTACTTCTTTCTTTGATTATAAACTTAATTAGTTTAAGAAGGAGATTTCTTCTTGACTACCTGTTTAGGTGTAGCCTGTAAACACCTTAGCCTGGTTTCCCTAAGCCTGGGAGTTTTCCCTAATGTTATCTCCTGAACTAAAAAAGGTCCTTCTTTTCCATTGGCATTCCATAGATTTTATTGCTTAGATATTCACGGTGAATATCTACCGCCAAAACCAGTACATGTGTTTTCATGGCTTCTATATGTGGCATTTGTTTACATTGAGAATAGGCCCTCCTGATCCATCTTCAGGTAGAGAGACTTGAACTCTTACTCTCTTAGTAATATTTGCCAGGCAGCTCTTCTCCTGACTTAGTCATGGATGAGAACCTTGGAGAGGTGCTTCTTTTCAGTATCAAGAATGAAATAAAATTCTGTTTGCTTTCCTTCATTCCATACCATGTAAGTTCACAACACAGTGCAAAGCCTTAAAAAACCATTGAACTAGGGATAGGGCTGTGCAGTGATTTTTTTGTGAAGGTGTTGGTGGTGTGTGTGTGTGTGTGTGTGTGTAAGAAAGCAGGAGTGCCTGCCATTGTGGGAAGGTTACTCACAGTGAATCTAGTTGATGGCCATACTGATAAAAGCCAGTATATCCACAGCTGGAGACATGTGTATCCTTTGATCTCCAGTCATCTGCTTAAAAAAACCCACAAAAAATGTTCAGCTACTATTTGAAAAAGCTATCTACTTAGACTGTAAGCAGATTAGTCTCCTCAGACAAATGAAGTTAAGAGAATTCAGTTTGCAGTTCTGGGTACCCCACTAGCACTTCTGTGGGCTTCACTGCTAAAAGTTTTGCAAATTCTCTTCTTTGCTCCACATATGAACCTTCCCTGGGAAGACACTGGGACATTTTGAATAATTTGTTTTACTTAGCAATAATTTTCTCTCAGATGATATATCTGTGGGAGGCAATACTTCCCATTGCTGGTGCCTGAAACATTGATCTTTGAGCAGAATTTGACTCAGGAAAGTGTCTTGTGACCCAACAACCTCTGTCTAGCAGGGACCACATGGCTTTTCTCATGAGTGAATAGAAGTCTGTTGGCAAGCTCTGTTAACTACTGCTTTGGTGGGCACCCCGACCGCCTGACCCATGAGCAACCTCATGGATTTAATAACTATTCAGGTGAAAACACTTTTTTCTGGCTCATGCATGTGGCCAAAAATAAACATTAAATGTTCTTCCTTCTTTTGAGAAATTCCTTGTGATTCTTTCATTAATTTTTGGAGAAAAAAATTAAGCTCAACAGAGTTTATAAGCTTTGAATATGGGTTCCCAATCTCTTTGTAACAGCTCAGTCTGAATTGCTTTACATCTAACAAAAAAAAAATGAAAGCAAGCCATCAAAAGTGATACTACATTAAATGCTGAAGAGCTATGAATAATTTTTAACATCTGATTATCGATAATGTGAAAATATGCACTCGAGATTTTTTTCTAAGCTTAACTAACTAATGACAACATACCCAAAGCATAAAAATTTAATACTTTTAAATGAAAACTGCAGCTGATTGAATTTTGGATAGGACTTTGTTATCTACATAGTAAACCTGTCCTTTCAAAATATTTCCAAGCTTTTTTTCTATATCTCTTTCTGGCATTGATCTCTACAAGCTAACAGTACATTGTATAGGCATTTATTCTGTTTTCTCTTCAAAGCTTATCAGTTTGTGTAGGCGACATCTTTACCATGCAAACTTTTGTATATTTGTGTCATAGTAACTTTGAATTATTGTCAAAGACACATATGAAATGGGACTTTCCATGTCTGTCTTAATGCTAATTTTCCTTTCTGAACCCTTTCCACAATACATACTTTGAGAGAACAAAAAGAATCACTGTTTAAGTGAGAACATACTGCTAGATTTATATAATGTAATACTAATACTGTTAGAATTTTCTGATTGCTTGTCAGCTCCCTGAGGATCTCCTGGTAATTTCCTTAGCTTTAGCAGTTACTGTAGAATTCATCAATGCTTAAGGATGTTTCAAGTTGTTCTCTGTGTGACACAGAAGTAAGTAAGGCTGGCTGGAGTCATGAGGCGTGAGTGCATGGGGAGGAGGTGTTTGTATAGCTCAGGAGAGAGCTGCCAGTGATAGACATTCTCCTTCACCAAACAGAGCGTGCACCGCACAAGGAGGTGGTCATAGGCACATGTGTCTCTTTACATCCTTGATTAAGTTTTTTGTGTTACCCTGTACTTGTCTGCTGCAGCTTGGTGCTTTACTATAAATATATATATAGTCTTCTGAAAGATGGAGGGGTTAGTCCCAAGAAGTGATTAGAACAGTTTTCCTTTCTGACCTACTGGCTTCTTCCATTCTTTGCCCTTCACTGTCTCCTCCATGCTGTCACGTCCATCATGACCCACACCCAGTAGTGCACAAGTGCCCCTTCTCACCCTGCTTTTCCCACAGTCTGCACTGTCAGGTCTCTCAGCACCACTGCCATACCCTTGTTCTTGTTCCCGGACACTGACGAGGAGGGGGATGGCTCTCTCAGCTTTAGCCTTGCTGAAGAGCTCTTGGCTTTGCTCTTTGACACACCTCTTGCCATCACTGTTGGAATTTTGCTTGTTTTAACTTTTGTCATTTTTGCCACTTCTCAAAATAAGAAGTCAGACTTAATTCCTCTTTCTTTTTAAGCATTGCATGCCATGGCCCATCACTGACTCAAATTGTCAGTAAGTCCAATTTTGCAGGGCAAAGAGCATTGTTGTTGTGTTTATCTCCATAAATGCTACTAAAGTCTCAGCGTGCTGCCCTTCCACGGAAAGACTCTGCTATGATTGTGAGCATGGAGGCGCATCCACCATTAAGTGCATTCCCTCTCTGCCAAAAGACATGACATGCTTTCCTCATGTGTCTATTCTGAAGGAGGTTGACCTGCACTTGCTCTGCTTCAGGAATTCAAGAAATAACAGAAACTATTTTCTGTTTTACTCTTTTAAATTATAGTACAAGTAAAATAGGAATGGGGAAGTAGTTTTAAGTGAATTGTGGTAAGGCAAAAGAGTGCTGTTGTTCTTGTTCTTACTGTTGACTTTGGCATAAAATAGGAAATCAGCACTTCTGAAATGTGGGTATTCACATGTGGTTTTCTCAATTTCTTGCACTGTTTCGTATTTTTTCCAGTTTAGTTTTTCACATTGTCCTGGTTTTATTGTGACTCTTTTACAGGGTGGGGGGAGGGGATGTGTGTGCTCACCTGTGCTGGCTGCCTGGGGACTCTGGCCTGGCCAGAACCAGGACACACATTTTAAAGTGGAGTATAATTTTTAAAGTGCAGCTATAAAAAGCATGTTCATCTGTATATTTGTAGTTTAAAAGCTAGAAAGTTAATCTCTCTATAACTTCAAGATTTTTTAAAGTCCCTTAAACTGTATATCCTATAGATTCTCTGATATGGCACCTTTTTTTTCCTCTAGGTTGCTGCTGAGAACAGCGCTGGTGTTGGAGTATTTAGCGATCCATTTCTTTTTCAGACTGCAGAAAGTGGTAATTTTAATAAAACTGCTAATTATTTCAGTTAAAGCTGCTCTAATTTGTTCAAATAAGTTATCCATGGCACATTTCGTAACTGAACAAACTCTGATCCATTTAGAACAATATCTTAACTCTTACTTATTTTCCTAGCAAGAAAGGTGGATTTTGTCCTATTTGCTAGTAACATCATTTAGGGTGTGTGTATATAGCGGTTTTTAACATGCAAATCTGTTTCTGTTGGGGTTTTCCTATGCCAGTTTTTAGAAGCAGCCTGCCTAGAAAGCAAGGTCACAGGAGAGCAGAGCAGCTCCTCAAGCAGACCCATTTGCTGTTGCCTGGAGCAGTACTAGGAGAGAGACTTTGTTGTGGGATCCACTCTGGCATTGGATATTTACATTAAACCATATTTGTTTAGTGCTGGATTCAAGTGCCTTCTCTACAGAGCCCAGCACAGAATGTATTTTACTTCTTAATTCTAGGAAAAAACCCAACACAAACATGATTGAAATGAAAATTTGGGTTGATAGTTTTGAAGATTTAACAATTATAGTTACAGTCTGAATATGCATAATCTTTATTAATTTAGTGTTTGCAGTCGTGCTCACACTCCAGGAGCATTTTGGCCCTGGCTGAAGAGCTGGCACCAGGCCAGTTACATTCAGGTGAACAAGTCCTTGTGGAATATAGAATTTGTGCTGCCTTGGTGATGACCATCCCTCTGTGTTTGGGCCTCCTGATTGGTCTCTGTAGCTGTGCAAAGCACAGAGTGACGCATCTCAGTTAATGGCAGAAAATCCTCACTCTGCGTCAGACCTCTGGGATAATGTGATGAGTTATGAAACAAAATATGAGAAGGGGTTAGTAAACTTACCATGTGGAGCTGTGTGAAATCATTGTTTTGAACTGTTCTTACTGTTCTTTGTGTGTTATTGTTGGTAGAAAACCTTATTTCCACAATCTTTAGTTACTCATGCTTGCAGGGGCATCAGCATTTCTCGATACGAGAACATGACCTTTTAGTTTTTGATGCATTTCTGATTACATTTTTTTAAAGCTGAAGCTTTTGTCAAATTCGAGGTGAGTCCTGTGTCACTGATACTGCACTTATACTTTTACCTCCTCAGTTTTTTGGGGTTTTTTAACTCTTGCTTTGATGGCTAAAGAAACCCCAACATCTTGATCAATATGAAGAGTTACAGTTTATGTCAGGAAAGTTAGACAGATAGAATTATTTAAATATAAAGACTGCAATCTGGGAGAAGGGGAAAGGGGGGTAAAAGGATTTGGCAATCCTTGCCTAAGCAAGATCTAGGTATGAGGTTTGGAGGATTTCTTTCAATTCAGCTGTGGAAGATCTGTAATTGTGGACACTTGTATGTGTATATGCTTTTAAGGCAGCATTAGCCTTTTCCCCTCAGTACTATGGCCAGCTGTCTCAGGAACCTCTACTGCCTGTGCCATGCAGACAGTAACAGGAGAGAGCTACAGTGCTCTAGTTCTCAGTGAATATGTAAAATCTCATCAGATGCTGCATCCCATTCCTTTGTGCTGTGATTAATGCATATACTCTCAAAAAAGGACCTGGAAACTGTCACTGGTACAAAACTCGCCATTTCTATAATAGTGAATACCCAAATTAAATCAGTCTATTTAAAGCTATCAAAAATCTATATTCAGCTGAAAAGATGACACAAAGCAAAGTGAAATGAAACACCCAGAGCTGCCATATGCTCTTAAACAGAAATAAGCAACAATTTGCAACTTCTGACATAGTAGATGAGTTACTTCTAGGAAAGATATTTTTAAGTGGACCAAACAATTATTATATTATTTTGAAACTGAACAAATTATATTTCTCACATAAACTATATTGGAAAAGACCTGGTTGCCTATCAGCTGCTTTACATGTGTTTGTGCATGGTTGTTTATTTGCTTCAGATTTTGGAAGCTAGAAATGACATTACAAAAAAAAAGGGATTTTTTTTTTTTCTAGTGCTGAGAAGAAAAGAATGTCTCACTGCTTTTGTTTGTTTTGTTTTCAAGCTCCAGGTAAAGTAGTGAATCTCACAGTTGAAGCCTTAAATTATTCAGCTGTAAATCTGATCTGGTTTCTCCCTCGGCAACCAAATGGAAAGATAACTAGTTTCAAGATTAGTGTGAAACATGCAAGAAGTGGAATTGTAGTGAAAGATGTCTTGGTTAAAGTAGAGGACCTTCTGTCTGGGAGGTTACCAGAATGTAATGTAAGTGCTATAAACCTTTTAAATTAGAAATCGACTCAAGTCACAGAATGTAGTTTTCCATTTAAATTTTGGGACATAAAAAATTTGGAGACTTGCTTTTCAGAAAAATCCCAAATACTCTACAAACTTAGGCCCTAGGCAAGATATAATCGTTGAATCATAGAGTGGTTTGAGGAAAACACTTTCTGCCCAAAATAGTTTAAATGGAATACTTTTCCTTGAAAATCTCAGTTTAATTAAAGTAAAAGTATTAAGGGTCTATTTGGTGTCCTTGTAATAGAAAATGATGAAAGAGATAATTTGGGGATTTCTTTTAATTTTTGTTGTTTACACCAGAATTTAGAGGGGGTGTGTTTTGACAGTGCAGACATAGTGTAATGATAATCTTATTTTTATATATAGTATTACAATGCTTTTTATATTTTTAATGCATGCTTCATTTTATGTATTAGTTTTCAACATTATTTAAATAATTTACCTATCAAAATAGGATCTACTATTAGCAGAGTGATTATTTTTTTTTAAAAATTGAGTCTGAGTTGTTCTTAAATTCATTGAAAAGTTTCTGAATTTTCAGTATTCATTGGATTCGGACCTGTAACCAATGTATACCTTTTAAAATTTCCTGAAGAAAATTTTCCAGTGTTTATTCTCCTTTTCTTCTTTATTCTGAGCAGAAGTTATGATTTCCTAGATGCAAAATTGTCTTTTTTTCCTTTGTTTTCTTTTTTTTTTTGTGTTGTTGTTTTGATTTTTTAGAAATCTAGTGTTAGTGTTTTAATAAAAAGTACAGTTTTAAATGATAAATATTATTAGGACTTTATTTTCAGATTTTATTGCATAGATCATAGGCATTATGATGTTTCCTACTGAGAAAAGACACTACCACCGACTGAATCATAAGCACTGGCTATTGTATGTCTAGCAGTTTTTCAGAGTTTTTCAGAAACCCCTGTTTGGTCTTATCCATTATATATGAATATATGTATGCTATATATGTATATATACATAGATACCTACAACATACATGTGATGTAGAATGACCTCACTAGGGGTCTGTTTTTAAGAGACTGTACACTGAAATTGGAATCTGGGAGTAATCAAAGGAATTTTAGAGTTGGTTCTGTTTGGTACAAATTTTTGGGATAAGGCAGAAAATTCTAACCCTGTGACTATCAGGATGTACTAGTAATGTCTACTATTGAAAAACCTAAATTTGGGGAATTGAAGTATAAAAAAAGTATAAAAAGGAGAACCAATTTGGGGTAATTATATTTCAAAGGTGGTCTGTCTTTTTTGTTCTACATATATTTAAAATTATAGGCTATAGATGCAGCTTCTATTTTTTCATGTTTTTGTCTTTGTAGGAGAACAGTGAATCCTTTTTGTGGAGTACTACCACTCCTTCAACTACGTTTGGCAGATCCACGATTCCTTCACGGACTACAGTTCCACCAAGTACAGAAGCACAGAGTCAAAAGAGCTCTGTTTGGAATGAACCAATTAGTTTTGTTATAACTAACCTCAGGCCATATACCACCTATCTCTTTGAAGTCTCTGCTGTTACCACTGAAGCAGGTTACATTGACAGTGCAATTGTCCGGACACCAGAATCAGGTATACGCTGCTTTCAGATGGGAATACCAGTTTTATATGAAAACTTCAAAATATCAGTATGATGTTATGTGTCAAGATTCTTCAGTACAAGTCTGTCTTTGTCTGTATCATGGTCTTGTATTTGTGGAATTCCTTAATTTTATCTGATGGACTCAACAGAAGTGTATATATACACCTATTCATGTGTCTAATAGCATGTAGTGAGTGGGAGTTCAGTTATTATTAAAAGTCAAAGATACCAAAGTGTGTACAGGATGGATCAAACTTTAAGAAAACCTGAGGATAATTAAAGAATGCAATTAATGGCACATTGGAAGGAGAATTAAAAATACAAATTGATATGCTGTCAGGCACAGTATTCAAAAAGTATGTTCTTTGTATACATAGCAATGCACTTAGAGCTTCTTTGGCTTCATAGAAGAATGAGCAGTATAAGAAAGATTCCTGTCCCATGGTTCCTATTGCAGAGAATTTTTCAGTGCTGAAAATATCTTTAAACACTAGGAAAGCTGATTTTGGATGACCTGTAATGCACTGAGAAAGTTAGAAATGGAAGCAAAGGTTGTCCAGGAGCAGGAGCTTTATAGTGGCTTACATAGTGGGCAACATTATAAATAGAGCCATGCCAAAAAAGCATTCTAGAGGCTTTCCATTTGCTAGTATTTCCTTCTTTTGCCTGTCACAGCTTGTTACTGGGTTCCCCTTTCATACACCTAGAATTCGTAGCATTGTTCAGATGAAAAGTAATTTAATTCCCTCCTAGCACTGTTCATTTAAATTGTTTTAATAGAATTAAAATATCCTTATTTTGCTGTTCTGTCTAGGGTTAATGTAGTTTTGGATAGTTTCTGTTCTAATGATCCAAGAGCTTAGTTCCAGGGCTTTTTTTCACCCTATTAGCATCCTAGGATAGGTGCTCTGGTAATAAGAAAACCCTGGAAAGTGATTAGAAGCTTTTTCAATGATGTTTAGTTCTGCCAAATACCTAGAAAGAGGTCAACTGTTTGAGCACATAAGATCTTCAGTTGTTGCATACAGGATGCACCTGTACATCCAGAGTTAAATATGGGAAAAGGGAGGTTGAGCTACTGGTCAGTGTGGGTGGATGTGTGGTGTGCACAGGGCCACAGGCACAGTCAGCCCTTATGGCCCAAGCCTCATCAAGTCCTTCCTCGTAGCAGCACACTGGTACACCCAAGTTTCTGGTCCATCTCTGGTAGATCCTCACCTGATGAGCATTCAGGTGCTTGGTAAAGTGCTCCCTCCCCTGTGAGTCTTGTATGTCTGTGTGTTGAGGAGCCTCTCCAGAGGCTGGCTGTAAAGTTGGTTGGTGATTTGTTAGCAATGCAGTGTGAGTTAACAGATGTTTTGCCTCATTATTTTTCTTTTCTTACCTTTCATTTACTTCAGTGGGGAAGATGTTTTTATCTTGTTTGTATCTTGTCCTGATACAATTTTGTTTATATAGCCTGTGTAGAAAAATCACGATTTAGGAGTATTGCTTTGCAATTACTGTAACAATTTCCCCTTCCAGTATCAAGCACCATCATCCAGTCTCTCTGTAATTACTGAACTCCCCCTCTCCATACACCTTGGTTCTTACAAGAATCTCTTCAGTGTCACACTAACCACCGCCAGCTCTTTTACCAGTTATCCCATATGGCCAACCTCACATTTCAATCCTACACTGGTGTGTCTGAGATGAGGCTTAAGGGAGACGATTTGATGTATTACCATTTCTGATAGCAGGTGGGAGGATGGAGACCACATTTGTCTCGAATATCACTTTCCTGCTCACACAGAAGCATGACAAGCAATTGTTGCCATGCCCATTTCACCACACAGATGAAGGTCATGTATGTCCCTGCTGTATAGCCCACTGAAATTCCATTTTAAAATGCTGAAAATTATTTCTGTCCCATTCCAACCAGAACTTTCTGAGCCGTGCTGTGTTCTTGGCAAAGATAACATTTTTCTTGCTTTGATTTTTGGAAGAGGGTACTTCTTTTTAAAAAGTATTTTATAATTGCTTCATTATAAATCTTCTTTGAAAACTAAGTATGCAAATATTTCCTTTGCTAAGATGGCTCTCAAGCGGAGGTACTTCTACAAAGAGAAAAAGATTTAAACCTTGAAAAAAAAGTCAGACTCTTAAGATGATGCTTCAGAATTATGTGCAACTGTAGCTGATGCAATTTGCATAACTAAGAATTATTAAGTAGTCATCGCTGATCAACGTATATCATATCTTTCAGGAATGGCAGAATTTTTCATTTCATTCACATGTACATTAGTTTTTCCCAAAAATGATAGTATTTACAGGATCAGTCTATATTTCTATATTGGCTTAAATCTCACCCGTGACATACCAAGACCTGATTTGCATAGAAATTTATTTCAAGCAGTTCCCATAAGTTTACCTGCATATGCAGTGTTTTTGAAAATCAGATTTCTTTTTACTCTATATGGATGTAAAAAAATGTCACTTTAGTTACTTTGGATCCAGATTTTCATCTGAATAGTAATCTCTCATTAACTTCTTGATGCTGTAAGGTACGCTTTAGAAAAGGCAGGGATCGAATTCCATAATCATTTGAGTATTGGACTCATTAATTTATGTGAATAGTTTAATGAATAAAGAAAACTGTTCAAGTATGAAATGTTTTTGCATGCTTAATTGGTTCCAGCCTTTTAGGATAGTAATATATATCATTAATGCTGTCAGAAATCTTCAATATGAAGTATTCTCGATATCAAAAAAGAATCTGTATAAAGAAGAAAGATGTACCCGATGTGAGCTCTGTGTTACTGAGCCTCACAATCATATTTGAGCATCATCTGTCTGTAATCTAGATCATGATGAAATCCACGATAAACTTTGTAGAATCCCTGCCACCTTTGTCTTTTAAGGATTGTTTGCATCCTACCAGCTCTATTGATACCTTTTGTGAGCATTACCTTAAAAAAGAAATGAGATCAAGTAAGTCATTTTAATGAGCTTCACTTCAGAATATGTAATCATTATGTTTAAAATTAATTTTAAATGAATAGGTGGTTCATGGAAATCCTAATATAAATTATTTTATGTTCAAAGACTTTTTCCAATATTGTTTAAGTTCCAGAAGATCCACCACAAAACTTTGTGAAGAGCAACATTACAGCAAAGTCTTTCTCAGTGATGTGGGATCCACCAACCATAGTAACAGGAAAGTTTAGTTACAGAGTTGACCTGTATGGACCATCAGGTAAATCCAAACTAATGTTTTTATTTCTTTTTCATTTGTTGTGATTATTTCCTTGCATTTGCATTCTTAGTGTCCCTGTCAGTAAAGAATAAATATTTGAAAGCTGTACTATGTATCATTTTGACTGTTAAGCTTTTTAATGGTTTTTAGATCACTTTTAAGGGTCAAGTCTGACCATCACTAGGAAGAGTACGCAATGAAATTCACATTAGATATTCTTAATGGAGGAAAACAGCTTTCCTCATTCTTTTAGAGAGATGGCAAGCTAAGCTCACAACTGAATTAGGGTGCTTACGTACCCAAATAATTCTTTACCTTACCTTTTTTCTTTTCTCTTTCTGTTAAAGATTTTTGGAGAATTTCCCCCCCTGTGTAGTATACAGTCAACTGTATGAGTATGTTTTGATGGGTTTTACTTTTTTAACTCAAATACAAATGTTTAAAGAAGTTATGTAACTCCATATAGTTAAGTAAGAAGTAAATGAACTGTAAAATAAGGTATTTATGAGGCCACACAGAAAAAGCAGTCAAAATTAATTTATAAAAAGAGAATAAATGCCCGCCTCTTAAAACCTATGTTGTCTTGAGATGGTTTTGGGGGATTTTTTCAGGCATTCAGTTGACACCAAACTAGTTTTTTTCCCCAAATAAATTTGGCTTTTCCTTGTTCATTATCCTGAAAAGTAGTTATATTTACTATAAGCCAATAGTAAACTGTTTTTATTTTTGAGCTAGGATCTCCTCATTTTCCATTCCAGGTCATATTCTGGATAACAGCACAAAAGATCATAAGTTTGTATTTAGTAACCTTGTGCCCTTTACAACATACGACGTGTACGTGGGTGCTGAGACAAGTGCTGGGGTGGGGCCAAAGGCAAACCTTACGGTTTTCACTCCTGCAGATGGTAAGTAAGCATAAAAAGTGAAGTAAATGGGCTGTACGTGATAACTAGTTTTGCTTTCCCCTTCAAAACCCTTGAGGTAGTTTGTAAAGGAAAGAATGTGTGTATTTAAAGCACCTTACGAGAGAGGGATGATAAGATAATGAAAGAAATTAAATGAAAATTGATGACGTAGATTTATTTCTCCTTTTTTTTTTTTTTTTTTTTCTTCCCTCGAGTTTACACACTGTCACTAAATTTTACTTGCTATCAGGAGCCTTCGGGGATTGTGACAGAAACGTCGTTTCTGCCTGAATTGCAAGCAGTTATTTTTAGGTACGGTAATTAAGTTGCAGGGGCCCCCCTTATCCGTTAGATGGCAGCAAGTGGTAGAGAAAGAACAGTTCAGGAAATTCCCCACGATTGGTTTCTTCAGCCCCAATGTTTCTTATGAAACATCTCGTTTGACTAATTTTCACCAAATCCAAGGCCCCATACCAGTTTAAGGGAGCCAGAAACCATAACGCTGAGGCAGACCCAACATCGAGGTCTTGTCCTGGGGCAGTCAAGCAGTTGGTTCTGTCCCAGAGCCATCCCCTCTGTCGTTTGGGAGCTTGGGCTCCCAATATCCACTCACCAGGTGAGAGTACTTTGCTCAACAGAAATGCAGTTTTCATTTTATGTAGTTTATGTGTATTTGAGATCGTGTAGAATTATGGATCTGCAGCTGAGAATGCAACCAGGAAAATTTGAGAATCAGTGTGTAATAGGCAGGCAGCTTCAAAATGGTCATTGTTGTGTTGTGTTTATGCCACACAGGACGAATTTAGAAAATGTCTCTGTCAGTGATTGCTGCAATGCTTGCTGCCAGGTTGTCACAGCAGGAGGAACACCTATCCTTATTTATTGTAATCTTTCCTGAAGTATCCAAAGTATCAGCTTCTCTCAGCTCTCAGAGACAATTTCCATAGAATGGCCTGACTCAGTACAGCCGTGCTCATCTTCTCCCTAAACTCCCTGTCAGAAGCCAAAGAGGATTTTGGTGATGATCATGGGGTTGAGAATGGCATAATGTCTCATTGTAATGCCAAATCAACAAACCTTCGTTATGGAAATAATTTCAAGTTTGTCTTTTTCTGCAGTATATTAGAAAAAAAAAAATAATTTCAAATCTGACTATCATTCTATTGACTATAAGTGTTTCTGATCTCCAGCAGTCCTGGGTAAATTACAGTATCATTAGTACTCTGTAGTTAAAGGAGAAATTGAAACAAAACCTGTTATGAAAATTAAATTAAGATGTATCATGTTATTTTTTTCAGCTTTTTACTTCATTCTTGTATGGTTTTGTTAAATTTAGAATTAAACTTTCATTTTCAATATAGTCAAGCTGCCTTACAGTAAGCTAGCAAAGGTGGTCTTGCTTCCTGCACACTGACTTTAGTAAAGCTATCCTGATTTACATCATCTTGAGATTTGATCCTATTTGTACATATGTCATATATTTTTAGAACTGTAACTTGTTTGCCAAAAAACCCCATGTGAAGTAACCATCAGCGCAGAAGCAACCCAAAAGATAAGGATATGAAATTTGTTTAAATGCCTACTGTACTTTGCACACACTGCTGAGAAAGCTTACAATAATCAAAGATGTTAAATCCACTTTGTTCTTGAATATTTAGTCCCAGGTGCTGTATCAGATTTACGTCTAGCAGAAGTAGAAGCCACATATATAAAAATTGTTTGGAGGAAGCCACGACAACCAAATGGAATCGTTACCCAGTACAGAGTCAAAGTACATGTGCAGGAAACAGAGGTGACTCTAGAGAACACTATTCTTAGAGGAAAAAATAAGGTATTCAGTTCTTTGTTTTAATATGGATTTCTTTGCTAGATTCAGTTTACTTCTCTGCCTTACCTGATAGGAACAGAGTACAGAATTAGCCACCACAGATGAGTTGTCAATGCTTTTAAAAGCCACCTTCCTAACCCCACTGTCTTTCTCTGGCTGGGTTTTAAAGACATTCCGATTCTTGCTGTTTCCACAACAAGAGAACAATAAATAAATCTGGTGGAATGATCCAGACTTACTTAGCCACTGAAGGCAGGAAGCCATAGCCCACAGCCTTATAATTTCTAGCCTTTGAGTTATTTGCAGCATAGGGTGACCTAACAGTAAGAGTGCAGATTTAGGTGCATAGATTGACACAGAGTCACTCAGGCAAACTCCTAGAAGATGTGAGTATGAATCCCAAGGAACTGAATTCAACATAAGTCTCCCAGGGCTGGTTCCAGTGCTCTGCTTGCAAGGAAAGCACCCCTAGAATTTCTAACCCATTTGTGTCCATGAAGCTACATGTCTGATGCTACATGCTTAGCTCCATGCTATGGTTGTATATTAAAGATAACTGTGGACATCTACCAGATCAAATCTTTCCAGAGACTTACACTGTCAGTCAGCCTAGCTTCTGGGTTTTGGGTGCTGATGTGCTCTACATGCTTAGATCTACAGAACTGTAGATGCCTAGCAAATGTTCAGCTCAGGATTGAGTACTTTCTGATGTTGGTCTTAACTTTGAACATAGGAAGCAAAGTTTGAATAACTCCTTTTTACAAACAGTGATGTCTTTCTCTGGATCAGACAGAGAATCTTAAGGTTTTTTGTGTAGAGCTCAGTGAAGTAGTTTGCTTTCAAGTTGAATGATAAACATTAAATAGAGCCCTGGAGCCAAACATTAAATAACAAGTAAGAGGGAGGGGGTGGGAGTGGGGGAAATGAGGATAAGCATCCATTCATTAAAACAAGCAGGCATCCTTAGAAAAAGAAAGTATATAACTCTATAATTAAAGATTGTATCATAGTCAAGACAGAAAAAAAATGTCTGAATGGGATTTTCTAATTTGAGTTCTTAGTTTAACATCATTGCTTCTTTATTATAGTTTATTGACTGTAATTTTCTAATTAAAAACCAAACCATAACAAGCCTTAGTTTATTTAGAACCCCACTGACCCAAGCTTAAAGCATCTACAGGATTCGAACTGTCTGATCCACAGAGTTAGCAGTACTCAATACCAAGTAGCATTAGAAGACTTATCTTCTAAGTGGAAGGTCCCCAAGGGCAAAAAATATTTCCACGTGGGTCACTATTTTGCTATATAATGTTGGTGAAGATGAGGCATATATAGCTTTTACCTGTTGGTACTTAGGTGAGATAGATGCTATATCTCTCTGGCTAATCCCACCTAGTTGCAGCAGCAAAAAAGCTGCTTTGCCCTCTCTCCACCCGGAGTCTGTAGGGAGAAGGGTAATGTGTATTAGTTACATCATGGTAAAAGCATCTCCTTCTGGCAGTGAAGCAGGCCATATGTGTGAGTGGGGAGTGGTCACAGATGACAGCAGAACAATTTAGAGACACTGGAGCCCTGGATTCAGTCCCAGATTCTGAAGGGGCATAATGATCTAGTGCTTACACACCATTTTGTACCTGTGCTCTAGGCTGTCTCTCTTTTCTCTTCTGCTTTTGTTGTTCTCTTTGTAGTTCTTTGGGGCTTGGACTCCATGATCTCTTGAGGTCCCTTCCAACCCCTATAATTCTGTGATTCTTGCTCCTTTTATATCTACCACCATCCCTTTCTAACGTTTGCCTTTTGTCCCTTCTGTCATATGGACCTCTGTATCTTTTACCTCACTCTCACTCTCCCTTTTCACATAGATACTCCCTTGTTTGCCCTCTCCCCTTCCTTTCATTAGCTTCCATTTTTCTCCATCTCCCCTTATTCCCTCTCAACAATCTAGCCAACATTTGTTCCTTTTCTCCAGGCCCCAGCAGTGGCATCTGCAGCCCTCTTGTTTTCAGTGCCCAGAACATGCTTAGTACAGATGAAATCTCCTGAACTCAAATAAATATCTACTCAATGTAACTCCAAGGATATAGCATTAAAGTTAAAAGCCTTGCTGTAAAATTGCCACTATAAACCCCATTTAAGAACAAAAAGAATGTGGTATTTGTTTAAAAAATAAAAGTTTTTAAAAAGCTGTAGGCTACTGGCAGCTGAGCTTTTTGATGAGAAATAATGTATTTGTAAAGTTAATTATTGTTATAATGACAGATAATTTTTGTATGCCAACGTTTATATAGTGTGTGTAAATATATACACAAATATGCAAACACTATTTCTACATTATGTCTAAATTTAATTAAATAATTTAGTAATGATGAGGTCTGTGGTTTCTTTTTGTATTTCTAATTCTTAGCATGTGATTGATTCTTTGGAACCATACGAAACAAATGAAAACATCAAACCTTCTCCCATTTGGAATACAATGGAAGCAGCCAGTGAATTCTATGAAGGTTCAGCTGAAATGTTTCCCAGCGTTCAGACAGCTTCCCCGGTAATATTTACAAGTGTATCTGCTGGTAATTTGCCTGCTATAAATGGAGCTGCCGAATCACATTCTGCATTAGGTGAGATATTTTAGGGTATCTTTCTATCTGCTCCGTTGCTCTGAAGGACCCCCATCACTGTCCCAGATATGATCTTTAGCACATGGTTCAAGCAAATTATGAATGGTTCATTTGCTGGAGTCGGATTTTTTTACTACCAAATAACCTTCTGAGGCAAATGGGAATGCCACACAGGCAGGAGCTAGCCCCTTGTCACCCAGCTGACCTTCTTCCCGGTGAAAGGAGCACCCGAAAGCCATCAGCCAAGCTGCATAGACAATCAGTTATTACAGTTGCCAAAGCAGGTGTGATTGTCAGGGATTAACATATCTCCAGGCCCTTCAGAGACCTTGATTTCTCTAAGCCTTTTGACTAATAGGTTTCCAAATGTCAGTAAAGGTAAATAGGTCAAAAAGTTACAACTTTGCTATATGGGTGACAAACAGGTGGAGATGACCCCATGACACAGTGATGTCATTAGTGTGTACACTTGTTCTGTATTATCAATGGCCCAGTGTTTCTTTACCAAGTATGGATATTTACAAATCATTAAGCAGGCCTCAGCTGACAGGCAGGGACTTAAAATACCACTCTAAATTTTTACAGTGAATTTTTAACAGTAAGGAGAATGTCAAGTTTTTATTTTTAATTTTTTTATTAAAGCCACTGAATTCTTTCATATACACCAGTGTCTAAAACCAGAATTTAATAGATAAATTTAAACTACAGTGGATCTTTTCTGTACTATATTAATCCTGAAGAATCTTCTGTGTCATACAGAGAAAATGCTTTAAATGCAAATATTCTTCTTACAGCCTCATTCAGCTTGACTTATGGAGTTGCTAAAAGATGTCTGTGTTGCTGAATTGATTTCAGACAGCATTTGATGAAATCTAGCATACAAGTATTATTTTATCTTAGTAAAAGCTGTTGACAGCCAAGTTTTAAACAGGATCTGCTGATTTTTAGATGCCTTCATTTTAATGTGGTTCTCTAAAAGCACCGAGCTTGATATGCAAATATGTGAAGCACCCACACTTTTTCATGTTGCAGTGGCATGATGGCTCCCTGCATAACAGAAGATTTTGACTAGCACAGTTGGATTGTGGCTGAAGTTGAACTCTTATTTCAGATGCAGTAAAACCTCTTTGTGGGCATGTATTAGTTCTTCGTTCTGCTGACCACAGCTCTTCTGCTAAAAATACTAGTGAAGGGATCTGCAAGGGGAGCCATTTCAAGTATAGTTATTATAGCATCTTTGGGAATGCAAGGAAGAGGGAATGTCTTTCTCAAAAAAAAAAAAAAACAAAAAACCCCACAAAAAAAACAGAATTAAAAGCTCCATCAGCCTGGAAGCCATAGTCCTGAAGTCACTGGAGAAACTAGGCCATGTAAGAGTATGCTTTTTAGTAGTTCCTGGGAGATTTCTCTCAATGTTTTTGTTTTGGTTTTTTTGAGATGTCTGTCTGTATAAAGCTCACAGTATTAGTCTTGCCCATTCAATCTTGCACCTAGGCCAGTCTATCTATTGTACACATGAAAAGGGACATGTAATAGCATCTGCTTCATTCAGTTAAGATGTAGAGTTTAAGCTTCTCTTTGTATTTCGTAATTGCCGTTAAAGTTGGGTCTTTTGTAATAAAATAGTTCCAAGTTACCATGTCAAATTGAATTTAGAATGCAAAAGAAAAAAAAAAAGAGCTTATGAGTAAGTAACAATTTCTCTCTTTAATTGCAGATAATCAGTATCCCATTAACATTCGGGATGAAGAACAGTCCTATGTTATAAAGGGCCTCGTGCCTTTCACAGACTATGCAATCAGTGTGTCTGCTTTCACTGCTGTTGGAGAAGGACCACCATCAGTTCTTACAGTCAGGACACATGAACAAGGTAAAATGTTGTAACTCTGATATATTGATACATGAGACTTCTTTAACTGAACTTTTAAAGGGTTTTTAAAATAATTTATTTGCCTTATTGGTATATTTTTCTGCTTTTGTTTTAGTTCCAAGCTCGGTACAAAATATATCTTACAAGAATATTAGCTCCTCCTCTATTTTGCTGTACTGGGATCCTCCAGCAAATCCCAATGGGAAAATCATTCATTATACCGTTTATGCAATGGAGCTGGATACAGAAAGAACATTCCACAAAACCACTTCAAATAACAGCTTGCTTATTACAGGTACAGTGTAAATTGAATTTAAAAAAATCCAAATGCATTAGAGAAAATCTTTTTTTTTTTCTCAACTTTCTGATGTGGCCATTTGCAAGGTAGGTGTACCAAATCTCCCCCATCCACACACGGGGTACACCACTGCATGTAAAAGCAAGGTTGGGATGCTTGTGACAGACTCTGTGTGCTGTAGAGGGATATGTAGGGAATGTGAGATGGGAGGAGAGGACTAGGTAAGTCAAGCAGTAATTTGTAAAATCTACCAATTAATACTTTGTGAAAGATACCGAGTAGTAATTTGTGAAATTGATTTCTCCTTGGAATTTTTTCCTCAGTCTCTTCTTTTCACATAGGAAAATATTCCTAAACTGTCAATTATTTTTCAGACTAGAATTTTTTACAGTATTTGTCTGACATTATTAGCAATTTTCTTCTTTTAAGGTGATAATTTCAATATTAATTCAAATGTATTTTTCATGGGGTTTCAGGCACCCATTTATGCTAATCAGAGTAAATGCATACAGAATAAAACCACACATCTTTTGTTTTGACACATTCTTAAGACTATTTACAAAGTTGAAGCTGACTGACAGTTAAAACTGTTGATTTAACTGAGTGGTTATTTGGCTCTCCAAATAAATAGTATTATACATATTTTGTCCTTAAGGTGATAAATATGTATTCAAAACTTCTAGAACAGTAAGCTTTTATAGTTTTAGAAGTAGCTATGAGGAAAAGAGTCTTTAAGAGGTCAACAGTCAAGATTTATTTTTTTATGTAATCTTTTTAGGTTTAAAAAAGTACACAAATTATAAAATGAGAGTCGCAGCCTCCACCACAATTGGAGAAAGTGCTTTATCTGAAGAGAATGATGTTTTTGTGAGAACCCCCGAAGACGGTAAATACACTGTTTGCAATGCTGGTTTGATTTCTGTATTGAAGTTTGCCTTTCTTCAGAAGACTGGGCACATACATAGAGAGGAAGAAAGTGTACAAATAAAATCAATGTTTGTTGCAATTTTTAGTCTCATATCAGTCATTCAGCCCATTTTTAAGTAAGTGCTAGAAATAATACTGGAAGCTGCAGCATGACCAGCAATCAACTAATTTCAACTCTGATTGATAGACAGATGGGCAGAAACCTGCAGGACTGAGGTTACTTGACTGAAAAGAGTGTGTACATAGACCCTATTTAAATCATAATTCTCTGGGAGTCCAGTTTCTCTTTTTTCTTTTTTCTTTTTTTTTTTTCCCTATTGAAATGAGTTTGGTTAGGTGTGAGAATAGCAGCTTTCAATAATTCAGAGACCACATTGCTGTCTATAAGGGGTTTGGGTTTTTTATACTGAGTGATATTATATGCAGTTTTTTCTGTACAGGTTTAGGGCTTTATGTGTTCTAAAACCAATCAATACTTTTAATGCAAGGTACAATACTACCTTATGGAGATTTCTGACTCTTCTTTGCTTGCTTACAAGGCAGTCTCCACCCATGAACGCACAGGGTCAGTAGCTGAAGTTGCCACTGGCCTCTGCAAAAAGAACACAGAAATTTGATTTACAGAGCAGAGTCATGTGTTAAGCCTTAATCTTTTCTCATTTATATAAGGCTTGTATTTTCACTGGTTTCAGCAAAGTTTTACCAAAGTAATAAAAAAGTAATTGTCCAGCTGACATTTCTCTCTCTCATTGCCAAATACACTACAATATAGGAAAAATAATTAAGTGGGAATAAAAGAGCACAACGGACAACAGGATTAAAAATCATGGGGATTTATGAAGCTTAGGTGATATGAATAACTAATCAACCAAAATATCAAATTAAACAGTGAAACTTAAAGTGCTCGTAAATTTTTTAAAGGTTGCATGCTTCTATGCTGTTAGCCTTTGCAGAGAAAGGGCATATCACAAGAACAGAACATTACCTACCTAAATATATTTTTCACTGAAAGCTTACAATTCTTTGCCTTTGAGCATTACAGAAATTTGTTCAGAGTGGAGTTTCAGGCCAGCAGTTAAGAGGTAAGAGCTGTGTGCAAGCCTTGAGGAAACTACTGAGGGAATCCACCAATAATTCCTGCCTTTTTTTAAGGCTGTGTGCAATTGCTCTTTTCTTCTTTAGTTTTCCTCAGTAAATCAGGATGAGATTCATGCCTCCTAACTTTATCTAACCTAGGAGTGAAAACTTGTTTGACTCCTGAAAAGAATGATACCTCCAAATAGAAGTTCACTACATTTGGATGTTCCATCCTAACTTAAGTTAGTTTAAAGGCTCTTGCATTTAAATGTTTTACCATAATAGATAAATTGTAAAATGCATTTAAAATGAAAATTAAACTTCTTCACATGGGAAATATCCATGTGGATAGGCTTGTCACCCAGACTACTCATCCATTATGGTTAACGCTTTTCCTTCACAGGCTCAGAAATCAGGAATTAAAGTAGTTTGTGAAACCTTTAGGACAAAAAGAATTAATGATAACTTCTGAAATACCTGGATATATGTATTTGTATACCAATTGAATCATATAATCCTGGGTTCTTAGTAAATTTTAAAATATTTTTATGAACAGGTTATTTCAGGGGTGAAGCAATGAAACCTTCAGAGGAATCAAGATTGACATGCAAAGGCGTTTTTATCCATAAATGCATCCCACTCACTCCTCCAACACTTCCATGTGTTATTAGCTCACTGCAGTCACATGAACTCATATGTTGCCCCTAGATTTAGTCAACACAGTACCCTGGAGGTAGATTTGTTTTGTGCATGACCTTCACACCAGCGTATGTGAAATTTACCCTGGGGTCTTTCATGGTCATCAACCAGCAGCTGTATCGGTAAACTAAAGGGAATTTAGTTACAGTGCATGTAGTCCCTTCCTTCAGTGGTTCAGTGGTTGGTTGAGTGAAATAAAATGGGTTGTTGTTTAAGAAGAAAGTAGTAAGATGGCATTTGGCTAGATTTAAAGAACTTGAATTGGGGGGAGACTGTGAGAGCATTTGAAGGATCAGTCTGCATGAGAACAGTAGACAAGAAAACATTTTTTCTTATAAATCTATCCAAAACTACATTAATAAGTGGATGAGAAAAGCTAAAGCATCTGGAATGCAAAAAGATACATGGTTTTCTGAATGGAAAGGAAAGTATCAAAATTAACTGAGAGAAAATGTGGGAAGTCTTTGAGATGGAGAGTGACGAAGGGATTGAATGCTCCCTCACTAAGTTTGCAGATGACACTAAACCAGGAGGAAGTGTTGATCTGCCTGAGAGTAGGGAGGCTCTTCAGAGGGATCTGAACAGACTGGACCGATGGGCTGAGACCAATGGGATGAAGTTTAACAAGGCCAAGTGCAGAGTGCTGCACATGGGACATAATAACCCCATGCAGTGCTACAGGCTTGGGGGAGACTGGCTGGAGAGCTGTCAGGCAGAGAAGGACCTGGGGGTGTTGGTTGACTGCAGACTGAATATGAGTCAGCAGTGTGCTCAGGCGGCCAAGAAGGCCAATGGCATCTTGGCTTGTATCAAAAACAGTGTGGCCAGTAGGTCTAGGGAGGTGATTGTGCCCCTGTACTCAGCATTGGTGAGGCCACACCTCAAGTACTGTGTCCAGTTCTGGGCTCCTCACCACAAGAAGGACATGGAGGTCCTGGAGCGAGTCCAGAGAAGGGCAACCAGGCTGGTGAAGGGGCTGGAGGGCAAATCCTAGGAGGAGCGGCTGAGGGAGCTGGGGCTGTTTAGCCTAGAGAAGAGGAGGCTGAGGGGAGACCTTATCACCACCTACAATTACCTGAAGGGAGGTTATAGAGAGGTAGGTGATGGTCTCTTCAGCCAGGTGATAGGACAAGGGGGAATGGCATGAAGCTGTGCCAGGGCAGGTTTAGATTGGATGTTAGGAAAAAATTTTTTACTGAAAGAGTTGTCAGGACCTGGAACAGGCTGCCCAGGGAGGGGGTTGAGTCACCTTCCCTGGATGTGTTCAAAAAAGGGGTAGATGAGGTACTTAGGGATATGGTTTAGTTTAGGATGTGAATGCTTGGACTTGATGATCTACAAAGGTCTTTTCCAAACTTGTTATTCTGTGATTCTGTGAGTCCCTTTTGGAACAGTTAGCTGATTTAACTGTTGTGATCCAATAGACTTAAGAGATCAATCCTATATTCAATTAATTGATTGTTTCAGAGGTGTTTTTTCTCTTTGATTTCTGTATTGCAGAGCCAGAATCCCCACCCCAAAATGTAGAGTTAATAAATGTGACTGCAACAGAAATAAATCTGAGATGGCTACCACCTGAGCAGCCTAATGGTCTCATAACTCACTTTGAAGTTCTGTACAGTGACTCCAATGATTTATTTATTAAAAATGCTTCATCTACAAGTATATCACTAAGTGAAATGAAACCATACACTCTCTACAACATCACTGTCAGGGCATTCACCAGACTTGGCCATGGGAATCAGTCATCATCCCCACTTCTGGTGAGAACTTTGGAAACTGGTAAGTATGCAAAGTTTTTTAAAAATCTAAATTTTTCAGAGTCAACTGCTTTATGGTGGTCTTTGGTACCTGGAAGATCAGTTTATAAAATTTTTAAGTATGTATTTGCTTTACAAAGCATTATGTTTGAATCTTGTTTTCTCTTTTATATACAAAACAAAAGTAAGGAAATAGTAAGAAAGATTAAGACAGAAAGAAAGCAGTGGGAAGTTTGATGCCTGATGGACTTCATATTTTGCTATTTGTCCTTGAAGGTTCCTTGTATCTTGAAGCACAATATTTTTTGAAGGAAAGGGGGGCGGGTGTTCAAAAAATGAGTGCAATTTAGAATTCAAGTTATGAACTGAAGCTTTACAAGAATTCAACTGTAATGGTTTTTGAAAAAATCAAATTAACAGATACGTGCTGTTTTGTAGCAGACAAAGTGGTTTATGTTACTAAAAATATTTTTGGAGAAGGTACAGATACAACAAAACAGGAAAAGTTTAGAGCAGTTGAAGTTTATCTAAGAAGAAAGTAAATTTAGAAGTGAGGATAGGGAACGATGAGCAGGACATGGTAGGGAAAGGGATATAAAGTATCGAGGGTCATTAAATTTTGAGTGGAGCTAAAAAGGTTAGGTATTTGAGAAAAAAATGAGGATAATAGTTTACATGGAGGAATAGCTGTTTGGGTTAAGTTGTAGTCAGGAATGACAGGTGTCTCGGGAGATAGACGAGTTCCTTTAGGACTGAGTCATATCCAGGAAGGAATCCTTTTGGGTGGGCCTTTTGCCATCTTCACCAGTTTGCTACCTTGGACAACTACCTAGTTTATTCTAGAGCTAGCCCTAGAACTCAGCATGCTGTTTCTCACATTTTTCTCAGTAAGGAAAGATATACATATGCTGATGTCTCTCAGAAGAGGCAGGGTGATGGTCAGACTACTTGATTGTTAAGGTACAGTGGAATCACTATGAGTTCTTTTTCCTCCTTGTTTTTGAAATGGACTTTGCTTTTTCCTGTGTGAAGTAGCAGTGATCTAGGCCTGCCTAACAAGTCAAGCTCCTAAGGAATAGGGACACAAACACCTGGTTCTTAAATTGCATAAAACACTACTAATAGTAGAAGCACCAAGGTAGCATGATGTCTTTTAAGATTTTTTTTTTGTCAGATACTATAGGTATTAGACACATGTCCAACTGATGCAGTGTCCTTAGACATAACCTTTTTTATTGCTCTCTTTAACTTAGACATGCAGCTTTTGTCTAAGTTGTACTTTAAGGCAGTTCTTTCTCAGTGCCTAACTCCCCTGATGCTCAGAACAAAAATTTGGATTCCAGCTGCCTGTGATAGAGATGAGAACTGCAAAAAAAATCTTCTGAGATGAGAAGAGTAAAGCCAAGGGAGAATCGGGAGAATAGAGCATTTTCAGTGAAACACAGCTTGTTAATGGGCTGGTGTGTTTGACCAGCTCATGGGAATTCTGTTACCATTCTACCATGAAATTAGGCTGAGTTGTGGGCTGGTTTCACTGTGTCTCATGGCATTTATTCTCTTTCTGAATATTATTTAGGCAGAAATTATTGGAAATCAGCTTCAGGCAACGTCACACATTTATGAGAATGCTTAAGGCATCCTAAAAACAAGTCCATGCATTGCCTGACCTTTTGGGCAAATTGTACTCATTGTATTGTCATAGAATCATAGAATGGTTTGTGTTGGAAAGGGAACTTCAAAGTCATCTAGTTCCATCCCCCTGCCATGGGAAGGGACACCCTCCACCAGACCAGGTTGCCAGGCTGCCTCATTACAACTTTCTGGAATAAGACATATTATGTTATACGGCCAATTTTGGATAATAGAAAATGTACTTGTGTATTTGTTTAGGGAAAAACAGCCACATGTACACAAAACCCAGCTGACATGATGCAGCCAAGGGCCAGCTGCTCCCACAGGGTCAGGCAGCCAAGAGCTGAGGAGGTCCCTGGGCCAGCGGAGTAGGGACCTCACTAGCCCCACCAACCCCCAGGGTAGGTCTTGGGGATGGCAGCCAGGGGCAGCCCAGAGTCAAGATTACCAAACACTCCACATTGACAAGGCAGATCTGAAGCTGAGCCAGGAAAGTGAATTAGCAGGTTCAGTGATGCTAATCAGGTCAGACACAGCCCAGTGACAGCTGGGTAGGTCTGTAGTGGTGGGGCCAAGCTAAGGTCAGGCTGTGACATAAGGCTGTCAGTCAGGGACTGGATCACTGGATCTGTGGCCTAGCACCGCCATGGCAGTGATGCAGCAGGAGATGTAGGTCAGAGACAGACAAAGCATGAAAGCCCCAGTTGAAAGCAGCAATCAGAGGCCATTGGTCAGCCCTGGCTCCTGCCTCACTGCAGCATTGCCTGGGAGTGTGTCACCAGTGAGGAGGAGACAACTTAGCTGGTCCTGAGCCCCAGCAGCCAAACCTCCTGGAAAGGGAATGTTCTTGGGGCCCTTACAGCTGTATGTTAGGCTCCGTTTGTTTTTCCATACAAGTATTCATACACTTTGTATAGATCACCCAGGGAAAAGGAAGAAAATGCAGGTTGCTGATACAAATTATGCAAATAGTTATGCAAATTATGGCAGCACATCACTGCAAATCTTCTAACAAGAGCTAACTTGGAGGACTGCAGTGATAGTTATGGAGAGTTAAAAAGTTTAGTGTCATACTCCATATTTTTTTTATCTGGTATTTTAAGATGTTTTTCATCAATTATTTAAAAAAAAAAAAGACCCAAACCTTGTCCTTGTTCCAGCATGTCTGTCATGTGATTTTGATCTTCCAATACAGCCTCTTAAAAAATTTGTTTTGTACAAAATATGTTTACAATGTGTTTAATTTAAAATGGTTTAAGACCACGTGTCCTGGTTTCAGCTACGATGGAGTTAATTTTTTTTTAGCAGTGGATGGAATGCCATGTTTGGGTGTTAGGAGGAGAACAGTGCTGATAGCACCCTGATGTTTCTGGTTGTTGCCAAGCAATCAAGGACCTTTCTCAGTTCTTCATACTTCCTTACTGATGAGAAAGGAGGGGACGCAGCCAGGACAGGTGACCCGAATTGGCCAAAGAGGATATTCCATGCCAGTTACGTCATGCTCAGTATAAAGGGGGACTGGGGGGAAGAGGAGGAGACAACACCAGGACGTGCAGTTTCTGGGGACGGTCGGGTTCCGGGACGGCTCTAAGCTGTGCGGCCTGAGTTGTGTGGTTTGGTGAGAAATTGCATTGTGTATCACCAGTTTCATCTATTTTGTGCTTTAAACTCCTGTTATTGTTATATCTAGTTTTCTGTTATTGTTTAATAAACTATCTTTATCCCAGCCTGCGGGGTTCTGGTTTCTAGGTTGTGGTTTCTTTTCCTCCTTTCTTCCTTCCCTTTTCCCCCTCCCCCAACTTTCCTTCCCCCTTCCTTTTAAAAGTACAAGCGACTGTGTGGGGTGCAGCACTCAGCTGGGGCAAATACACAACACCACGTTAAACATGTTTAACAAGTCAATAAAACTGACCGAAATCTTCTATAAGTCTAAATTTTGTATTCTAGTTCCTGATTCTGCACCAGAAAACATAACGTACAGGAACATCTCATCCATGGAGATTGAATTATCATTTTTCCCACCATACATTCCCAATGGAATCATCCAGACCTACACAATATATCTCAAGAGGACTAATGGAACTGAGAAGAGAGTCATAAACACCACACTTCTGACACTACGTATTACAGGTACATATATAATGATCTGTAACTTAGAGCAACTGTGAATTGTTCTGAGAAAGGATCAGCAGACTGATGCAGATCAATTAGTTCATTGGTTGAACATGACCCTTCTTGTCCTTACATAAATTTGTATGCTACCTGTTCACCTGACGCCTGGACATTCACTTTCTACTCACCTTTGCATCTTTTTCTATGTTCTGCCATTATTACTGAGGCACAACACAGCAGTTAATCATAGAATCTCCTGAGTTGGAAGGGACCCATAAAGATCATCGAGTCCAACTCCTGGCTCCACACAGGGCCAGACAAGTCCAAGCACGTGTCTGAGTGCATCATCCATGCTGGGAGCTTGGTACCTTATTCGGTAGATTGTCAGAGTAGAGCCAAGGACAAAATGTAAAGCATTCTTGGAATGTGAAATAGAAATTGAATTAGGGCTTTGCACCTTCTATTGTTCATGAAGAATACTTTGTGTTCAAGTTTTCCCAATGATTATTTCAGTCTCTAAAATCACAGATCAGTGTGATGGGCCTTCCCAGCATTTCAAAACTACTTATAGTCCATTAAAAAAATTAATTTGGCCCACCAAATGAATGGTTTACTCGATTTTTCTTTATTTAGATTTAAAGAAATATACAGAATATACTGCAGAAGTGTCTGCTAGTACCACAACGGGGGAAGGCCTTTGTAGTGCACCTCTGCATATACTGACAGATGAAGATGGTAAGTCTGAACAGAAGTTGCAATGTATCGTTGTTTGCCTGCAGTCTTAAACTAATCTTATGCTTCATGGCAGATGTGTGTAGGTTTTATATACATTTTTGCAATATCTGTGTATTGATATCTGTATCTATCTACACACAAACACACACATCTCTCTCCGTAGTCTGATATTTAATATATTTATCATTACAAGCTATGTGAAACGGCAGAATTGCTGTGTGTGGACATTTGGTCTTATCAATATTTTATGTACTGGAGGAACCTTAGTTTACTATTATTTTAATCTAATACAACACATGGTAGAATTAAATATTGTGTTCTGTTCTGCAGACAAGTGAGAGATGGAGAAAGGGAAAACCACCAAAAGCCAGCTTGAAGGGTCCAGGGACATTTCTGGTTCTTTTCTTTGGAGATCTTTTGATCCTTCTAAACAGATGCATGTACAGATACGTGTATATATAGAGAGAATCAGAATTATGAACACTATGAAAATCGTCATAGTCCATCATCTGTTGTTCTGGACTTCAAATTGAGCAGGGGAGTGTTCTGCACTGCAGGCTGAGGGTTGAATCCCCTATTAATTAGTACCATAGGTCAAAAAATCAGCAGAAGAATTGTAAAATTATATTTGTACCTTTTAGTACCCAATTTAGCTGTGGGAAGTTACTATTGGTTCCCTCTATAGTTTCTAAAAGGAGAATTCTGAAAAAAATCGAAGCAAAACCCTTAACATATGGGCTGTGACTCACATTTTGGAGGAGCCTCTATCTGTCCCTCTCTATTGCTTAAGGATAAAGTGCCTGGGAACCCAGATTAAAGCAGCATTGACACAAACACCCCACCAACCACTTCTAAATCAGGTCTCTCTTCGTGTTCTGGAGACCACTGGCTCGCCTCAGATCCAACTTCTGATCATAATGGATCTTTGCAAATCTCCAACGTGCTGGTGAATGTCTTATATTCATGTCATGAATAATAAAAGTTTGCTTGAGAGAAATGTTGTTGGAGCTATGGGAACAGCAAAATAAATCCATATTTTGCATAGAGTGTTCAGATCAATGTATATTCCGTTCTTCAGTGAAAAATATCCTCTGAATAAGAACTGTAGAATGAACTGGACCTGCCAAATAGACAAGACATTCACCGTATGACAGATCTGTTGTTATATAGCCACTGAGGATAATATAACAAGTAAAACACTAAATACAGCTGTCACTATTTTGCACTAATAAATACAGACATGTACTGGATTCAGTGAGCTTTTGTTCATGAAAAGATTTTTTTTTTCTTAAATGTACAGAGTTCTAAAACTTTTATGCCAACTTTTGAGGTACTAAATGAAGGAACAGCAACTGAAAAACAACAATCTTCATGATACACCACATGTGCTTTATTCTCAGGAACACAGTGTTCCAAGGTTCAGACCAAATGTTTCATAGATTTGCTAATAGCTATGCTCATATTCTCATTTTGCATGCATGACTACAGCTATGACCTGAATTTTTAGTCCATGATGCTCTTAGGTTTAATTTGAGAAAAACAAAAGTAATTCTAATATTACTACACAGCAATACATGTATCTGTGAATGAAGATAAAGATTTTCTTCTCAGTATCATGCTAATACAAAGCTTTCTCATTTATGCATACATAGTTATATTTTTCCTTAGTCTAAAGTACATATAAATATTACTAAAGCAGCTAAAATGAGGGCAAATGTAGTCTAACACTTCCATTTACTTATGGTGTTTCCCTACACAGTTGTGACATGGTGTCATGTAGAGTTCATCTTGAAATTAATTTTAAGAGTCATAGTCAATGCCTATCTTTGTTTGCCCTTGTTACGTGTAAAATGTATGAATGTGGTCCTTTTTTGACAGTGAATACATCTTACCACTGCCTAGTATCCCACATTTTTATCACCTCTCAATGCCATGCTTATCCATTTTTCCACTTTTTAGTGCTTTGTATAATTCTTTACAGCACCTCTTTTTCCTCAGGGGAACTCTTCTGCTGTATTTTACATGTGTTCATACCTATAAAGCTCTTGCTTTTATTAGACAGGGAACAAAGTATTACAACAATGTACTTGGCTGGTAGGTGAATCACTGTGACCTACCCGTTGCTCTGTTTTCTCATGAAGTACTTTTTCCATTGAATCACAGAAACAGATGTTCTAACACCACCATGCAAAATCTTCTTTTATCATCTGTCAGAAAAAGGAAAAGAAGCTGTGCCTTAACATTACTTGGTAGATGCTGTGCTGATGTGCTACAAAGTTCATTTTCCACCACAAATAATTAAAACCCCTATCTCAGGATGCAGTGTATCCCATCGATCTTAGCTGTTTAACAAGATGTTGTGTCCTATTCTCTCATTTTATAGCTCCAAGTTCTCCTCCAGAATCCCTGTCGGTAAAACAGTTGTCGGGTGTCACTGTGAAGTTGTCATGGAAACCTCCACTGGAGCCAAATGGAATTATCCTCTATTACACAGTTTACGTCTGGTAAGATTTTCTGGAAATAGTTCTGAGGATAAATATTAATCTGTAACCTATCAGGAATGTTAGGTTTTTCTTACACAATGTGTTGATTACACGTTTTTAGGGCACAAATATCCATCCAGCACTTAAAATACTAGCCTTTTGTATACACTAATTCAGACATAAAGTAGTAGCTGAAAATCGGGGTATTAAATACTTTGTAAGTGTTCAACATTTTTCCAAAGGTTATATTATGGTAAATTAATTCAAGTTTAAATTAGAACATGGTGACTATTTTCATTATACTCTGATTAAGCCTATTGTAAGGCATGGCACAAGCCTATGCAAAATTGTCAAGTAGATTTGAAATAGTCTGAAAATAGAGAAATACTGCTTCCTTTTCTAGAAAGTATGTAAGAGCAATGTTAAGTCTTTCTTTGTATGTGTTATCCGTTATGTCTACTGTTATATTTTGTATTTATTCATAGCAAATAAGTATTTTTAAACATTTTTTTTTTATTTACTGTGTTTTCTATCATTTAATTTTCATTAATGATTTTTTTCTGTCATCTCTCCTGGGAACTTCCTTCACCTTTAAAAAAAAGTTTTGTCACTATAAAGCTTGCAGCTTCTGTCTTATTCTCTGCATAACGTAGCTTGGTCTGCTGGTGTGGCATCTATTCAGAGATCCATGTATAATTTCTACTGTGAGTGAAAAGATTTTGTTATTAACCACTTTTAATCTATCACATTTATGCTGTAGCATTTTATTGCCACTACTGAGGTACAGGAAGCAAATACTAATGTACACCTTATGAGATGAGAACCAGATGTGCAAATCAGCAGTCTTTATAGACACATTACTATTGAGCTTATGTTTATTGTTTCAATGCTGCTGGACAGTTTTGGGGTAAATTTTGGGCTTGGTTCATATTGTTTGGTTTTTTTTTTTTATTATAGCTTCTAGTTGAGTTGCTGATCATGTCAGCAGGAGTGAACTCTTCTGTCCAAAAAGTTTAATTTTTTTGTCTTATTACTTCCACTGCAAGGTTTGGTGAACTTGAACCACAAAAAAACCCTAAAGACTATCCTCTAGCTAGGAAAGAGTTACTTCACAATAAGGATTATGGGTTTACTACAGGCTGTGGCTTAAGGTTATATGACTTTTTATCCTTATGTTGCCTTAATGCTTACTGCTTTTGTTATTCTGATATATGACTTAGGAAGAATTATTTTTTTAAAACTGATAATTAATCCATCTTTAAAAATATTTGAATTTAGCAACCACATAACATTCTGCAGTAAGCCTCGTCCTTTTTCCTTCCACATTATCCCTGCTCTGTCTTATCTGTCCTTACTGTGCTGTATCTAAAATTAGAGAGGCATTAGGTATCATCTTCAGGCAAGGACATTGGAGAAAAACTCCTGTTGCCTTCAAAGGGGCCACAACTCTCATTCCTTGGAGGTTTTGTTTTAGTTTTTGGGGGGCAGAGGGAGGAGAGGAATTTTAAGTACATAACAGAATTGTCTATACAGAAGATATATTGCAGGGTGAGAATTGACAAGGCAAACTGCTGTGCCATAGTCCTGCATTTGGGAGACATTGAGTATATTTTTGGGTAGATAGATAATCCCAGAGCTTTGCAAAGCAGAAAGACGAAGGTTTAATACAGACGTTAAATAAATGTTCCTCCTCTTAAATACATTACAACAGCTAGAGAAAACTTGATGAGCTTTCTTTAATGGATTGGTAACAAGGATCCACAACTACTAGAATAGAAAGGAAAGTATCAATAGCATTTGTATTGTTATTATCTTTCATGGAATTTGTCCAAGGTGATTTTGGGTGCTAACAGGTAGTGAAGCAACTTTTCACGTTCCTTGAGTTTACAAACTCCCTGAGTCTCCAATTCTGGTAAAGGCACACTGACAAAATTGCTAAAACTCTATCTAGCTGCTGTCCTTTGGCATTATCCTGTTCAGCAAATTTTTGTGACACACTTACTGACTAGATCTACTTTGAGGTACAGGTTTTTAAGAAAATATGGTAACTGTCTTTGTCAAGTGAAAGGGTGCAGTTTCTTAGAACATTTTTTCTGTGGGTTTCTGAAAGAATTAATTTAAAATTTAATATTGTTGCTCTTCATTAAAATTCCTTGTCTTTGTTTATTTTGTTAGGTACTTCCTTTCTCATTGTCTGTGAAGATTGCAGTCACTGTGATCAGTGTTTTCTTTTGATTGCAATCTCAGTTGTTTCTAAACAGAATATGTTTTGAAACACCCCAAGCTTCTGTTCTTGTCCTTAATTATGCCTGATTGTTGAAGCATATTTTGGCAAATAAGATGTTATAAGAATGTAGTTACTCAGAATGGAAGTGCTTTCAACACTAAGCTACTTTTTCCATACTTAAGACTATATTGGGCAATGACAAGAAAAAATGTCTTGTCTTTTGTCTTTCTACGGACTATTCAAAATAACAGAAGTTTGGGAAAAATGTAAATGCTGTTAACTTTCTGTTACCAAGAGTGTTTCCCACATCAATAGACATTCCACTCAAAATCTGAAAGGGATAGGGGGAATTTAGCCATTTTCTCATTCCATTTGTTAATGTAACTTTATTACAGGAGTATCAGATCTTTGTTAATGGGACAGGCATTATCGAAGGATGAAAACCAACCCATCTAATAAATTTGAATCAGCATTTTCCTTTCCTTAGAACTCATTCTCCTGTTTGTATAGACCTCCACAGTGATTCCTAGAGCAAGATATTTGGTTTTAGTTATCGAATTATCATCCTTGTACAAAATCCCATTAACGGCACAGGACACCCACTGCTACAGAAATCTCTGCAAGAGTGGAACATTGGCTAGGTTTTTTCTTGCCATTTAAAAATAAAGTATTTCATTAATTTAATGAAGAAGAGAAGACTTTTAAAATTCAAGTTAGTTATTTCTGTATCTTATTTTACTTTCTGATAATAATTTCATACCTATGCTAATACCAGTGTTTTATTAATGTTACATCTTGTAGTCTTTCTAGGCGGGTTTTGACCTGACTAGAGTTCCATTCTGATCCCCTGCTACATTCCACCAGAATTAACTCAGCACCAGCTAATTCCTGTTCCATATCATCTTCTATTATTCCATTTATAACTTCAGCCTTCTGACCAATTTCACAGAGTCACAGTAGGGCATGCTCCCTGCTATAATCTTTTTATATTTCGCTATTCCTGTCCAGGGAGACAGTTTAGTTATGCCCTACTGTGTCCTTCCCAAGGGTACCACATAACCATTTGATAGCAGTTACTAGATGCACATGCTCCTCCTTGATATTGCATAGAATCTTTGTCTTTGCTGATGTAATTTTCAAATATATTTCTGTGGGTTGGTTTGTTTATTTGTTTTTAAAGCAAAATTAAGAGTCTTATTGTGATGCAACAATGTAAAACCAAGCTTTTCAACATAAAAGAAATTATCCCAGTCTTTTTTTAAGCCTAAAATGTTTGTATTTACCCCAGTATTGCATTTTTCGATTCTACATTGTATGCCATTGTTGTATAGATAATGAAACAGTGTGTATACGCAATTAATAAAGTACTTTTTCTTTAGGAATAAAATGTCAAAAAGGAGTGTTAATGTAACAGAAACATCATTGCAGTTCACAGACCTGGAATATAACTATGAGTATAGCGCTTACCTGACAGCAAGTACAAGATTTGGAGATGGCAACATAAAAAGTGATACTATAACATTCAGAACTTCTGAAGGAGGTAAGTTTATATGCAGTATGAATCTTCAATTTCATTTAACCTTAAATTTCTGTTAGCCTTTATTAAGATGATAAAGCTACTGAAGTAAAAGTGGTGTTTCTCTGGTCTCTCACAGATTCTACCTGTCTGTGTGTGTGTGTTTGTCTCTTTGTGTGCACGTATATACAGCTCTATAAAATTATGATTAATATTTCTGTTAATTTATGAAGAAAAACTTTTCCTTTCCCTTCAAGACAGGTAGGATTAAAATAATTTAATCTTAAATTTTGAAATAAATCAAATTAATTTTATAACGTATTTTAATAACTCTTTGCTCTCTTTTACTGTGACACATCTTCTTACAGGGTAAAATAACTCTTTAGAATCTCTCTCACAAGTCTGAAAATGGCCTTAATATGAAAAAGAAATCTGCAAGCATACAAGGATTTCTTTATTCTAATGGTTTTATACTTCCAACATGGTAGATAACTTTTATTGAATGATCATACTGTATACTATGCTTTGAAAGTTACTCAGTTTAAGGATTGTTTCTGGTTTTACCATCAATTTTTACAATCTGTTCCGAAATGGATAGCATGCAGGTGTATTTCAGAATCATTCTGCATAGATAAACTCTCTTCCCAACAGACAGTCACTGTCAGGATTACCATCTATTCAAGCCATCCTTCAAATCCTGTCTAAACCATCAGGCTGTAGGTATGCCCAGCCTTTGCTATTGAAGGTCTTATGGAAATATGAACTATCTTTTCAGGGCATGATTTTTAAGAACAGATCCTGGAGTTCCCCCTCCAATTAATATTTCAGTATTTTATACAAACCAGAATAGCACAAAACAAGACAGATAAGATAACTTACGGTTGTCAGTACTCTATGTACTGCATCATGTGTAGAGCACTTTCTTGGATGGCAAGAAATACAGATTTAATTCTCTTAAGCTGATTTAAGGAACTGCATTTGAGTCTCCTACATCACTGTACCACTGAGAAGGACCATATGCTCCTATCCTTTACAGGATGGGAAGAGAGGTTAAGTGTGAAGAATACTTACAGACTCTTCCTTACATGTTCAGTCAGCTGAGGAAGGAGGAAAAAGCAAAAATGATCATACTGTCCAAGTTTAAATATCTGTTTTACCTACATGAGTTGGGAGCCTAAATTCTGTTTATAATCAGTGAAGAGACAAGGATTTTCATTTAGGTTTTCTGAGAAAAGCCCTTTTTCTATTAACTATATATGGAGCATAGAGGCCTAACTCAGCTTCTGTATCTGCAAAGATGATGTTCCACGTGAGCAAACCAGGAAGTACAGGACAAAATCTATAAGAAAAAAATCATCTGTTTACAAATGCAGCTAAATAAAAATATGTCTGGAAAAAACCCCAGGGGTTAAAAATTAATTTACATCTACTATTTTATTTCACCATTTTCAGAAATGTTTTTTGTACCATAATTAGAAATACATTTAGTTTGACAGGATGTTGTCAAAACGATAGTGGATGTTTCTTGGGCACAAAAGTGTATGAAATCTTGAGTTAAGTCTGCTAAAACTTAAAATTTTTTCAGCACCAAGTGATCCACCGAAAGATGTTGTGTACAGAAACCTTACTTCCACGTCAATAATGCTGTTCTGGTCTCCTCCACAAAAACCTAACGGAAATATACTGTACTACTCAGTTTATTTCAAAAATAATTCTGGAATATTCGCACAGGTAAGCCTATTTTTATATTATTCTTTGGTAGGGTTCATTAAAGATTAAATCAATTTTATAGTACTCAATGTGTTGTTTTTTCATATATCCTGTACCACAAGGTAGGTTTTCTTGACTTACAAAGACAGAAGCACATCTTGTGATCGTGTGTTGCATTCTGCATCTCATTGGACATTTATATTGTTAAGGATTAAAGCAAATAGGGTTTGTCTAATATTTCACATTGCAAAATCTGTATGTACATGTATACACACACATGTAATATGTATATATGCAAAACATATATAGATTTAAAACCCCATTATATTAATTGCACATCCTTAAGACTGTATTTTTAGTCTAATCTATCAATTTGCATAAATTTCTGTAACAGTTCTGTTTTTTCTTTTTAATGCATGTTTGTAGAGTACTGAAATAAGTAGTAGTGAATACATCATTATTTCATTTTTTTGGTGCCTCTCAAAAGAAAAATCCTGTTTAGCATATTGAAACTGATATTGAGTTTCCTAATTGAAAGCACCACATAGCTTTTACTTGTTTTTAATTTCATCCTTAATTATCAGAATCACAGAATTGTAGAGGTTGGAAGGGCCCTTGAGAGATCATCAGGCACCACATTTATTTATTCTGTATATATGTTCTCCTTTCTAAGAATGTATTATAATACAGAAATAGAATAAGAAAAAATAAGCCTCTTTTTACAAGTTTTTGGTTACTAGCTTTACACATGGCAAAGAAAAGAAAGAAACATGAATCGATGAAGAAACTACTGCCTGACAATTTATATCTAGTGCATAACTAAGCTCAAGATATATCTAGTGTGAGGTATGCATGTGTTTGGGGATAGCTGGAAAAAACATTCACAGATTTTACGAATACCCGTTACTGAACCATTGCTGCCATGCTTCAGTGTATACACTTCTCTGGCTTCTGTGAAGCTGCGTGGTTGCAGGGCTCTGTCTGCATAGTTTCAGATGCAGGCAGGGCTGTCTCATGAATTCACATTCTGATGAGATTAAAATTAGGGCTACAGTTCAGAGCTTCAGCCTCTGCTTGCACATGCTGCTATACCAACACCATTTTTCTTGGCCTGGCAAAGCCCTGGGGAAACCTTTACACCAGAGCATTATCCCCAGTGGACCATCCTATGAGGAGTGTCCTACATTTATCTAATTCTTGGACCATGCAAGGGATTTTAGAGGGGGGCTATGGACACAGGCTGTTCCTGTCTTTAGGACTCTAGAACTCGATATGAATATGTAAGGTGAAACTGATACACTGAGCACTATAATCACTCTGGATGTGCCCAAGACTGGAAATGGAGGAACAAGATAGGGAAGATAGAGCACAGTAGCATTGCCCCAAAAAGGTGAGGGTTTAGTTTCATTATCATGGGATGTACTTGGGAAAGGATAAGATGGTGGCATGGGTGAAAGTTACTGGTGCCTTGGCATACTATATGGTGGACAGCAGAAAATCACTGACGGTACCTCCACTACTAGGTGTGGAAACTATCATTTTCACCCTTTTGCCTTTGATTTTTAATCCGTTCCCATGCAAAGAGCTATGAGAAAATAGCTGTCAGCTGATGTTGCATCTGTCTCTTAGTGGCCATGGGAGATCACCATTAATCTCTCAAATAATGATCTACTACTAATCCATCTGCTCCCTTTAACTCCCTCTGCCCTTCACGTGGCTCCCTGCTGACGATCTGGCATGGCGACCACTATTCTGTGCCTTGGCATTCCTGTGTCCAAGACAGATTTCAAACAGGAGAAAAAAAACCCAACCTCTCCCCTGCTATGTTCCATCAGATATTTTATATTGTTTTTTACAACTGAGAAAGAAATGTATGAAAGCCAGCATGATCTATAGTTTATATATATTCTATATAAAAATATATATTGGTAGGACAAGGGGAAATGGCACAAAGCTGTGCCAGGGCAGGTTCAGATTAGATGTTAGGAAAAAATGTTTCACTGAAGGAGTTGTCAGGGCCTGGAACCGGCTGCCCAGGGAGGGGATTGAGTCACCATCCCTGGATGTGTTTAAAAAAAGGGTAGATCAGGTACTTTAGGCATATGGTTTAGCATAGGACAGGAACAGTTGGACCTGATGATCTTAAAGGTCTTTTCCAACCTTGTGATTCTGTGACATACAGACAGTTGTAAGCTTTATGACTGTATGCACACATACAGCTTACGACTGTCTGTAACTTAGAAGTATAACCTTGTAGTTATACATTTAGGTTTGTTGATAAATTTTGTATTGCACACATTTGGAAAGACATAATCCTTGGTTGGAGTATTCTGCCTCTAGGTCCCCACTCTGCTTATATTTATCTGAACTGATATAGAACTAAAGAAACAGGAAATCTTTCACATTTCTAGAACCCCACCTGCTCAGACACTCTGCAGAAGGCAGCCATTCACTGCCAGTCTTTGATCTGCCTCTTTGTTGGGACATGAGAAGTCCACGTCTTAAAACATTATCTTCTAGATTGCTGGATAAACATCCTAGCTGAATTATCTCAAGCAAATTAACATCTTCTAATGCTATCATGATCTGAAATAGATGTAAAAGTCATACTAAAGCTATTACTATTCTGTTGTCTCAAGTGCTGCCTTCTCACATGATCTGTTCGCTCCTCAGGCATGCTAAAGCCCAATGAATATAAAGTACTGATTACAAACAGCAGTGTTAAATACAGGAAGACAGTAGCTGCAGTGTAAAGCATTCTGTTTAGTTGGGGGAAAAGCAAAAGTCCTGAAGTAAAGGATGCAGTTTACTCCTTTACATGATTCTGAAACTTGAAGGAAAAAAAATTCTCTAAAAGAAAAAAAAAGTTACATACCTTCATAGGGCAGAAAAATAATGCTCAGACCTAGGATTCAGAACCAGAGCAGCAGAAGGAAAAATTTAGTAATGGAGATTACATTGAAGGCTTTTGGTATACGAGTGGGCTGTTTCTATGGGGATGCTGACAGGTTGTAAAAGAAAAAGTGTCAAAGAGGGAGAAATGACAGGTAACCAAACAGAAGAAACCATTTTCACTAGGCTAAGTTCAAGTCCAGCTTCATCTTTGATCTTCTGCTGCCACAAGTCTAGGGAAAATGCTATTTTTGCTTTACATTCATCGCTCTGCTCCAGGGCAGTAAAGATATGACATATTCTAAGAGCTCTTCCTACACAGATGACATGGCACCTGCATCTTTTGTTAATATCACTTCTCTGTGGATTCATACAGTTCGAGCTTTGACTATTTGCAATAGCAGCTTTGCAAATTTTGCTCTGTGGCTTCTTTACATGAATCTTGAAGCAAATCATTCTCAGCCTCATTAAGGAAAGAAGTCAAAGAATTGATGGCAGTAACTGCCTCATTGCTAAATACTGACCTATAAGAGATATCACTGACTTAAACTCTTTTCTTCAATCTCTCTATACTTGTGTCTTGATCAGCAAGAAAGAAGGAAAGGTGCTAATTACAAATACAGATTTATGATTAGAGAAAGTTGTCCAGTGTAGGAATTTCAGTACAGATGAAAACTGCTCTACCAAACCAGACAGGAGAACCAGGAGCTAAGTAGGAGAAAAGCCCGCTGTTCTTCTAGAGCATAAACACTAGACCTCAAATTATCTAGGCCCTTACTTCAAGCCAACTTATGTGAACTTGACTGAATGCACCTCAGTGTGAAAATTAGTTTGGCCTGCCCTCAGGATGCAGACAAAGGGGTGCAAGCAGTGTGGCATATTAACATTCAGACATATCTTTCCCCAGTATGACCAAAATAGGGGTAAGGAGGGAACTTCCCTAAAATGCACTGCAGTTTTTGAAAGCTAGCCACAGAACGGTGTTGTACACAAGAAGCGAGTGTCTTCACTTAGGTGGGTGTACGTTACGCTCCTCCAGGGCCGGTGTGTGTTAGGCCTTACAGTGTCACCCGTGCCAGAGTCAAATTCAAAGCACCAGTGCAATACAATCAACCTAAAGAAGGAAACAGAATCAGAGAAAATGGTTTACAGTGAAGGACAGCGCACTGTGCTGTCTGTATACAACTAATTGCAGCTTTATACCTCTGGAAATTTCTGCTGCTTCCTGGGATGAAGAAGATCCTACTTTCTGCTGACACTTTCATGGCCTGTGTGTATTGCTTACACTTGGCTGCTTTTAATAATCTGATACTTTGCTATGTCAAAACTTCTTTCATGTATGGATGAAGAAGGGGACAGAAGGAAGAATTTCTTCAGCTGTAGCCAAAGATCCTAAGCTGTTTGCTTTCATCTGCAGCCATGGTTAATTGTAAAACTTCCTATAGTGTTCTATCCCCGGGGTACAATTAGTGCAAGTTTCAACTTTTCTCAGTTTGTACCCACACAGTTCTTCCTGCTCACCCTTACCTTAATTATATGTTCGTTTTTTTCTAATAATTTGCCATATCAGAAGTTTGAGTGTAATCCCCAGTCCTTGAGCTCCTCAAAATAAGGGGACTACCTCTCAAAACAGTTTTATTTGGACCACCAAAAAGCCTGTTATAGTGTTCACATTGGTTCACTGAGTCCTGCAGTGCCAGACAGCTGATGTGATTGCCAGGCACGCTTTTTAAACCAAGAGCTGGATTTTCCCTTGTTCATACCAATAAACTCCCATTATATTTAGAATCAAAGCTTGATGTAGTATCTTTGATATTTTTACCTTAACTCAGAAGTATGTCACGTATTTTTAATATTATTATTAGATATTGTTATTACTAATTATTAATAATTACAGTACCAAATAATAACTGGAGGGTTCTGAGTCAGAAAGTATTTTCTTTCATATTGCGCTTGGGTACCAGGAAGTTTAAATACCTTAGGATTTGATTCTCTTTTTCCTGCATCTTACCGTACCCCAGAGTAAAGCAAAGTTCTTCCCAGCCTTCATCACATAGTTATGTGAAGATAGTGAGAGTTTCCACCTGTGTTCAGAAGAAAATAATACATTAAGGTGGAATTGCATAGTATTTTGACTGATGTTGACTTCATCTAATCTTTCAGACAGAGCTAACAGCGTGCTAGAAGTGTGTTAATAGGGGTGGACCTAGGAATTTATACCACAAATCTGTGCAGCTTTTTTTCTGCATTCAAAACAAAGGCTCACATTTTCATTGTCAGACAGTTTGCTTATTTATGTTAGTGAGAACTGGTGACTGCAGGTCTTACGATATTGGTATAAAGATCTCGGGGACATGAGTGAGAGTATCACCTATTGTTTTCTGCAGAAAACAAATAATTTTGCCTGTACATAAAAGTCAGTGAAGTATTACAGTAGATATACAAATTGGTACATATTGGTGACAGTCATTGGGATTTCATACTGAACTATCAGCACAGAACTGGCTGAACTGTTGGCTGGAGTGTATCACAGTGAGTCCTTTGGCAGGAACTTTCCTCAAGAGAAATATTACTCATTTTTTTGCATGCAGTCTTAGTATGCCTGTGCTTATATGTGACTTTTATGAATTTAAATATGCAAGCACTACAGGCACCTTTCTCCTCTTTCAGTGAGTTTGCTATCATTGCCTCTCTTTTTCAGGAATGCATTTAATTTATTGCCAGCTTTGATTTTAAGGAGATGGAGAGCGTGAAGAAGATGTAACACCAAAACCAGTGGCGGGTCAAGTAAATGGACTGTGTACTAGGCAATTCATTAGAGGGTTGGACAAAATCCAGCTGACCATGAAAATATTATTTAGAAAAATTAGGAGGACTTCTTCGGTCCTGAGAAGTGTTGCCCATACCATCGGTTCAATGGGGCAATGTGGCAGCTGAAAAGGAATGATACTAACTCTTTGAACCAGAGCAAAGCTTTGACTTCCTACACAATGCTGGAGATGAATATGCTTGTGGAACATGAGCTCTCAACAGTTTTCAAATCATAAACCAACTGCTTTGAATCATCTAGGTCAGGTTCCCATAAAGCAGTAGGTGATTTGACACATACAGTTATGTGGTATAACTGGCATTATTACATAAATAATCTGATTTATTTTTTTCTTTTCAGTTTCAGAATGGTCCCTCCCAAACAGGAATAGCCTCCTCAGAGGGGTTGATCTAGAACACTAACCTATTCCAACCAGCAGAGTTTTATTGGAATTGTTTTTATATAGTTCAAAGGAAAGTGGCACTATCCTTTTGTTAACAACTGCACAAGGAAAAGAAAATTCTCACAGTTCCTTCAGTTTAATGCAATCCTATGGGTATAGATGTTTGCACTAGAAATAATGGCGTGTTTTTAATGGAAAGGGCAGCTAACAAAATGAGCAGTTTATCAAGTGTTGCAGTGAGGTCTCCGCTAGTGGAAGTTTTGGAATGTGAGATTCAAAATTGGACAATTTTCTGTAAGATCTACTCCTGTAAAAATGGAACGAAGTGAGAGAAGGCCTTTGATTTGCTTCGCACAGATCAGGCAATTCAATCATATATCTGATAGTCTGATCTATGACCAGTTACTAGACGATACTTTTTTTTTGTTTTCTTGATGCAATATGGATAAACACACAGCAATATTCCAGATTTAATGTGTTTTTTAAAAAGATGGATTGGTATTCAACAACTATAAGCAACAGGAGGAGTCAATTATGTACTTTGTAGTACTTACAAGGATCAGGACTAAATAAAAAGCAACGTGCAGGTTTATCTCTCCTGAATGTTATGGTAGATCATATTTCTTGGTGGTGGTGATGGCTAGCTGGAGAACTAGAAAGAGAAATAGATGAATAAATGGAATTTTCAATGACAACACTTCTTTTCTTTTCTTTAGAATTTCACGAGTTCTGGTAATGACAGTGATGTCAATATGCCTCAGTCTGCAGTTCTGGATGACTTAGCAAAATACAGCCATTATACACTATGGTTAACTGCAAGCACAGCTTTTGGAGATGGAAACAAGACCAGTGAAACAATAGATGTGCACACAGATCAGGATAGTAAGTTATAACTTTTGTAATGTTTAGTGTATACCAGTGTTTCCATTTATTTAATATTCTCTAATGTGTAAGTAATTTTGTTGTGATGGCAAAGTTAGAAAAAATCCAGTAATTACTGGGTTTTGAACACTACAGTATTTTACTTTGCAAGGAAGATATTTTGATCTGAGTCTTTGCTTTGCAATACTAAGGAAGTAGCTCAGAAGCTGCTGGTTAGTATACAAACAATAAAAATTCTGTCTTAAACCATCTTCAAGAGTTTTTTAATTAAATAAAGAATGGATTTAAAATATTTTGCTTTTGATAGTGAAACAAATTATTTTAAAAAATTGTACGAAGTATTGCAAATGAGATTTACAAACTAATGAAACTTTGGGTATTTATTTCTATTTTAGTTTTAGATTCTTTATTACTGCTATTTATTTATTTATTTGCTTTTTATCTCTTGTAGTCCCAGATGGTTCTGTTGAAAATCTGGTCTATCAAAACATTTCCTCAACTTCTGTAAATGTAAGCTGGCTTCCACCATCCCAGCCAAATGGCTTAGTCTTCTTTCACGTTTCTCTAAGTTTATTGCAACCTGGAGCCAATAAGATGTTGTCTTTCCTTACTTACAACACAAGCATAATTTTTGACAATCTGGATAAATACACTGATTATATTATGGAAATCATACCAGCTACTGAGAAAGGTTCCTCTGAACTGCATGCTCTAAGTCTTCATATAAGAACTGATGAAGATGGTAAGATATTTTATTAATTCCTAAGGAAATGTAGAAAAAAAACCCAAATAGCTTTCTACAAGAAAAAATATTCTGTTTATTCTTCTCATGTTACTTAAAGTTTTTTTGTTATACAATGATCAAACCAACTGCTACACATTTCTGTGTTGTGGCCGTGAAATAGACTTTTCCACTCAGACCACAACTTTAACTGATAACCATAAGACATTTTTCATTGTAAGTCACATTTTTCTGAGGTTCTCCTTGGTTTTTTCTTATTTCTTCATCTAGTTCCAGAATCAGCACCTGTAATCAAAACATTTTCCAATCTTTCAACTACCTCAGTTATGCTTTCATGGGACCCTCCTGTTAAACCAAGTGGTATTATAATGAGTTATGATTTAAACTTATTTGGGCCCGAAAGGAATAACTCATTCTCTACGACCGATAATTTTATCATCTTGGAAGACCTTCTACCATTCACATTATACAGCATTTATGCAGCTGCAAGAACAATAAAAGGACCTGGTCCATCTGCCATGCTTCAGTTTTACACAGATGAGTCAGGTGAGCAAATTCATTGAAATTTTTGCCCTGTGTTACTGCATCCATTGTAGATCTGAATGTGAGACCTGAGAGAGTCGAGATGAAAGTTTAATTTTCCATTTTCATGTGTATGAAGAGCTTTTGGAAGAAGGAAACACTACAAATTAGATCTCTTCTGCATTCTCCTCCTCCCACCACAATGTGCAAGAAGAGGTCATATTCTGCATAGGATTACAAAAATAACTCAAGGAGAAATGTCTTTTCCCTTTGGAATGTGTTACAGTTTTCAAGTGTCAGGGATTTTGAAGCAAGCAACAATACCTTTCTCTTCTCCCCCCCTGTGTCACTGAAAAATGATAAAACATGGAAATCTTTCTGACACATTCTCAGGTCTCCTTTACACGGACTTGCTCTCACCTGCATGGTAAATAATGTATCTTGTAAATAGATATGGATTTGCCCTCAATATATGATGTAGGATATGAATTATATCACATTCCAGTATATCACATTTCTCTCTAAGAAGATCCCTTACTTATTAAACATGTATTCCCAATTAATGGTATTTGTTTCACACCAAAAGGAAAGAAAAAGGTTAAATTAGCAATGAAGTACTGCTTTCTTGAGTTCAGAAAAAAATGATAAAAAATGTAGCCTGTTTCTCCAAAGCATTGCATTTTGCTTTATTTGGAACTCAAGAGCATTTCTCCTTTGCAGTGCCATTGGCTCCACCCCAGAACTTAACCATTACCAACTACACTGCAGATTCTGTGTGGCTGAAATGGGATCCAAGTCCTCAGCCAAATGGTGTTGTTATGAGATATAATTTTAAGGTTTATCAAAACAACACAGAAAAACTCTTTTATCAGGTATGTTCACAATTAACTGTTTAATTTTTTCTTGGAAGATAAATAATTTTCATGCTTTAAGAACTAAATATATGAAAAATATCTTAAATATCTGTTATGCTCCTAGAAATATGAAGCTCCTTCACATTCCTCTTTACGACAGTTTACTTACCCTCCCACCATGGCTGAAATTCAGTTTTTAAAATTAGACAGAAAAAATGTGTAATTCTTTAATTTGCTTTGAGCTTCTAGTAGTTCATTAATCATTAAATGTATTAATCTTTAGTTCACATTTCAGTGGAAGTTTGATGTTAGAAAATGGCAGAAGTTACTTGTTTTGTGGCTACCTTTGTTTAGCTATTTAGTACCTGCGGACTTTTAAGATTCAAAAAGACAGACAGAAATTCCTAGTCATCTTGAAAAATTATTTAAAACTGTTTAGAGGTTTTCATTGTTTTATTTTTGCAGACTGACTGAATACATTTTATCTGTAGATGTTATGCAAAAATCGATCACAGCATTTATATCTGGTTGGTGGGATGGAATCAAGAAATGCACCATGAACTGTAAAGCCATCAAGCTAAGGCCAGGATTGCATCTCAGGCTCAGAAACTATTTAGTGGGTTCTGTTCACCCAAGACACTTGTAAAAACTGCAGTGTAAAAGCTGCACTTGTAAAAGCTGGCATTGGTGCAGTGAGCTATGAGATTGAGATTCGAAGTGTACAGTACTCGTGGGACAGTGAGGAGCTCCATTACTCCAACTCCTTCAGCAATAGAGTGCTTATTGCAGAGACTTAGTGTGCAAAGAAGGTGCCTCTGCTGTTAAGGGTATGCACTGTGGAAATTGGTCCCCATGGGGTGGTCCTACCGTGCTCCCCCTTATGCAGTCTGCTGATATTGCCATTGTGGAATGAAATGCTGTCATCACCCCAGTGCCTTCCATAACCCTTGAAAGAAGAGGAGCACAGTGCACATAAAAAGGAACAGTTTTTTTCTACAGCCAGCTGCTTTTGGAAACACATTCTTGGGGTGCTCACAGAGGCCGCCAAAGATTCCTCACAATCACAGAATTATAGAATATACTGAGTTGGAAGGTACATATAAGGATCATTGAGTCCAACTGCTGTCCATCAGAGGTAGACTCAAATTCAATGAAACTACAGAAACTGGCCAGAGCGCTGGAATACATCTTCTATGCTCCACATTTCTTCATGTTTTGTAATGTCATAAGGACAAGAAACTAGATTTAGGTTGTGGCAACAAGACAAGCAAAGAAATTTATGTTGAAATACTGTAGTTAGGCACCATAATTCTCTGATAACTTGGATCCCATGAAATGTTCACCAGACTTCTTGCTGAAATTCAGCTTTTTCCATACTGCCATCATAGGCCTCTTAGCATTGGCACAAAATATGCTTTGCATATTCTGTGAAAGACAGCTACCAGGAACTTAACTGTGGTTTTTAGCTTTTTTGGAGCTGTTGACCAGTCTGTGTGTCTGGCTCAGGTAAAGTAAAAGTAATGAGAAGCTATTACTCACGACACCTTCCATTGCAGAGGTGTAGTAAGGAACTAGAAGGTGTGAGGGGGGATGATGTGGTAGTATGGAGATTACAGGAGTTTTCAGCACTCGTATAAAAAGGCATAAGTGGCATCTGCTCTAACGGTGTTATCATCGTTATGGTACCATCCATTGGCATATATTCCTCGCAAGCCACAGTAAAAAAGGGAGAGGAGAAAGGAAAGGAAGAATTTGACCCTGCATTCTTCTTTGTTGAGCTCAGGGACTACTTTCACTGAAAGGTCTTCTCAGTGGAAGAGGCAAGACTATGGTTCTAAATCTTCTGTCCATTTCAGCAGGTTCAAGGTGAGGCCCACAACGTTTGCACAGATTAATTGCTTACTAATAATTTTTTCTTTCTTAAGAACATTTCAGGTTCTAGCCATGAGGCAAACCTTGTTGGATTAGAACCATTCAGCCCCTATTTTATCAGTGTCTCTGCATTTACCAAGCTTGGGAATGGCAATCAGTTCAGTAATGCTGTCCAGTTTACAACGATGGAATCAGGTTGGACATGATTTTTTCTAAGTTGCAGTCCTGTTTTGTATATATATATATCTCTCTATATATATATATATCTTCCTTGTGTGGCTGAACAACAGTCTTCCTCTTCTCTCCAAAGAAGACGTAACATAACACTGTCTCATTGTCTTCTGTCTGTGTAATGCCGATTCACATTCCTATTGTACCGGATAGGCTGAGTTTGAAGTTTGATGTCGGAAGTGTAGAATTAGAAATGTCCTCATCTGAAATGAGAGGCTTATATGGCTACTATAAATCTTTTAATAGCATCACAGATAAAGGCAGGAAAATTAGATAGATATCAGTCTTTGCAGATCAAAGTGATAATTCAGATCCCTGTGAAAATAACTGAAACTTTAGCAGTATCAAAAGCAGCTGGACAACAGATTGGCAAACGAACTGGAAATTGTATTAAAGAAATACAAATTTTTAACGTTTTTAAAATTTATTTTAAGAAGGGAAACTAGCCACTAATTAAATCTCCTAATTGGTTAGATCTTATTCTTCCTGACAACTGGGGAGGACTAGGCAATATAGCTGGCTTAATTGCATAGTTTTATCTTGTGCCTTCTACATCTTTTGAAGTTGAAGGTTGTTGCAAAATGAAATATTGAATCATGTGAAAGTGAGTATCCTACATTCACTGAAGAGAGCCCAGGAGCTCTGCAGCTTTGTGAAAGTGGCCTTTGTGCAAAAACTGTAACTCCTTTGCCAGGTCAGAGCAATCCCCAGGCTCATGTATTTATAAGGTCTGTCAGGGATCTAACATTGGTTAGGGGCTGTGTCTTGAACTCCCAGGTTCCTTTATACGGACTGCAAAGGGAGCAGATGATGTACTAAAAGATCCCATATAGTGCCTATAGTTTTACAAGACCACGTTTCCAGTGAAAGGCTCTTCCCAGAACTGATGACATAGGGGTTCCTTGGGAAATTATGCTGTTTATTGTACACAGCAGTTACAACATGAAAAATGTGGGCCGTCACTGAACTGATTCAAGTTGGCTGTTGGATCTCTGCAGCTGGAGGTTGTCCTGCCCAAGAGACATGGTCATCCATCGGTTGTCTCATTTCGTCACTGATATCCCATACTCATGGCACTTCCTTCAGAAGCGCTGAAGAGTCATTCCCTACAGGACTGTGGTCTAATCATCTTACAGCTTTTCTCGGATTTTATGTTTAGCTGATTGCAGCATTGTTTCCTTTCCCACCAACCCAGTTTTTGGGTAACTGCTGGATTAGTTTCTCATTTAATTAATCTAAGCATTGTCTCTATTCTTTATTAGTGCCAGTTAATCTTTCTTTTGCAGATGCTGCTTTAGAAAAAAAGAAAGATTTTTCTTTGAACTGTGAAAAGAAAATTTAAATTTTAAAGAGATTCATTTACCTCCATGCAGTGGTAATGAATGTGTTTCCCTCTATTTTTGGTACCTCACTGATGGTCTTTTCACTATTTTATGGATTTCTGGACATGTTTTAATAGAGGGAGTAGGTTGCAGCACCCCTCACTATGTATTCATTTTCTCCTAGCTGGTACAGCCAGCATTTTCAGCCCTTTCTGAGAAAATTAATTGGTCTATTTCACCAGTTGTTCACAGAGAGTTTCTCCGCATTTCAGCATGAATATGATATTTGCTACCTTTTATAAATTTTTTATGAGCATTTAAAAAAAACCCTCACCTGCTGGAACCAGCAAGGAGGTGAGGAACAATCATTGATGTGACAGTTCTGAAACCTGCCCATTGGCTTCTGTGCAGGTCATGCCTGTGCTGAAAGACAAAGATATGATACAGCGCCTAAAAGAAACAAAGCTAACATAAATACAGGACTTCTGCTGTTGATGCTGTTGTGGAGTGTGCATATGGGTTTCAAGCTACTGTGCATGTTTAACTACACTGATTAAAAAAACATGAGGAAAATACCAGCAGATGTGAAAATAAAATTGGAGCACACAACTAGGAAGAAGTCAGATAGATGTCAAGCACCGGCATCAGTCATGCTGGTAGTAGTTGGAAATGAACTGTCTAACGAGGAGGAAGACACGTTTTTATTCTCTTAGTGTAGGTTTGTGGGGGTTTTTACAGTATTTGTTTTCTTGCTGCTGGAATGTTTGACCCATGCTTTGAAGGCCAGGTCTGCTTCTCTGACTATATTGCTCTGTGATTACCATTTTCTTTGTGTGTGAATGTTAATCTTTGGTGCATGTGTATGTTTTAAGTACCAGATGCTGTCCAGAATGTTCATTGTATTGCAATGAGTTGGCAATCAATCCTAGTGCAGTGGGACCCTCCTGCTTCATCCAACGGTGTAATTACTCATTACATCATAACAGTTGAAGGAAATTCTACAAATTTTTCATCTTCTGTTACGTTGCACACTTTTAGAAATCTACTTTCCAATATTACTTATCAATTTAAAATAAAAGCTGCAACATCTGCTGGTGATGGTGAAGAACAGATATGCAATGCCACTACGCTTTCAGAAAAAGGTAATGAATTATTCAAATTAATTCTTTTGTTTAATTTAAATGATGAATGTGATACAAGTAGGCCTGAAATATTTGCTTCAATAGAGGCAGATAAATTCTTTTTCACTGTTTAAATTTCGTGTTAACTGTGGATGAGGAGAAATAAGGCTGCTTTGTTCTCCTGTTTTAGAATACACTTGGTAATAAGAATGGAATTAATTGCCATTTAAATGAGCACAGAAAAGACTACCTTTTTCTGTGTTGAGAACAATAAAGCTGTTCAAAATTTGTGCAATTAAGAAGCATTTAACTTCTTTAAGCAGACTTCATCATAACTCTTGATGAATAAGGTTTTTTAGCAGCAAAGAAAATTGTGAGCTAAATCCAAAGAAGAATGTAGGCAGGGATTTTTTTGGCATTGAATTAAACAATTGTCACACAAAATTGACCTTTCTCTCTCCATGCAAACTTCACACTTCACCTGTGCAAAATCCTGTGTTGCTTCTGGGTAAATAGCTATGCAGCGAGCTTCTGAACTGCAAGTGGGGAAGAGCTCAGTGCCCAATCCAGGAAGGAAATGCCTGCCTCAGTTCTCTTCCCTAGTTAAGGGTAATTTCTATACAAAAAATTAAAAAAATAGTACAAAATAGTATAAAAATTAAAAAATAGTGTTCAGCAACTAGGGTCTAAAACAAGACTTCAACTCCACTGAATTAGAGGAGCAATTGCTGCATTTAGTTCTTATTGCTCTTTCCTCTTCAGTGGCATCAATTCATGCAGGGGAGTTGAGGAGGTCTTTTAATTCAGAACAGAAGGATCATTAGGAAATTTGTGGTTGGGATGGGGAGGGCATGACTGTATCCTTTGATACTTAGTAACTTTCACAATATTTTTATTACTAAGTAATTCAATGACTTAGATGGATGGCAGCATTCATTCACACATCTATTTCATCTGAAAGAGTGAGTTCTGCTCAGTTCTATCAAATAATAGAAGAGTCTATTTCAGTGATGGATTTTAGGTTCTGGATGACAAGTGGTAGGGGCCAGCTCTAGACTTCCTGTTGGTAGCTTCCTGAGCAGCATGCACCTCTTTAGGTTCAACCTTTGGATCTCTCCTATTCACAAAGCCTTAGTGCCCCACTCAGAGCTTTCATTTCCACACTTCTTAAAATTAGACCTTTGTAAATCTGAATTAGTCTAGACCATGCCATTATCATCAGCTGAACTACCACTGCTTTGGTTCCGGATCAAATGTCTGAGCTCCAAATGAGGATAAGCAGAGCATCCCTTTGCAGGTATAATCTGGCCAACATTGTGAATATAGCCAGGGTGAGGACTTTGATGACTGTCTTTCCTTCTAATATGGCCATCCTGGCCACATCCTTTATTTGAACAATGAGGTGGTGCATTCATACCTGTTTCTGTTAAAAATGTCCTTTCTGAATTGGTTTCCTGGTCAACAACAGCCCCGCTAGAAATTCTGCCTTTTTTTACCATCATTCTGCCTGATGGTCCCACTCAGATATGGCTCTTTGGTGGTTTAAGACTTCTGCGTGGGTCATCCACCCTCAGGAACTTCTGTCCATCAGCAGTGTTCAAAATCTGCTTCTGAAGGAAGTATTGTTAAAATATTGGAGGTGAGGATGGTCAGATCTCACAGAGTTGGCTGTAGTGAGCTTAACTGCTGAACATGGACACGTGCCAGTGTGCACCTAAGAATACTACTCAAGTGCAGTCATAACTCTCCACCTCTTCTTTTAAATCAGGGCTGCTGAACTGCAATCCCTGACTCAGAGCTCAAGTAAAGCTGAAACTGGGTATGGCTGTGCAGACAGGTGGAACAATACAAAATTAAACCTGGACTCATCCAAGCCTCATCCATTGTCCAGAGACAGTCTTATAGAAGGCATGTTACCCTCTGCTACAGAGGAGACCAGGAGGCTTCCTAGGTAACTCACTTCCTGAAGGAGGGAGGAAAGGCTTCTCAGAGAAGCCTGACACCAGGGAAAATTAATTGTGGGGATTTCTGAGGAAAGCCTGGAGAATCTGTGGATGTGGTATCAAGCCTGGGCTTGAGAGGCGGACTGCCAGCCTGTTGTGGTGTATGTTAGATAGAGTTGTACTAGCAGGAGGAAAAAAACCAGACTTTGTTTTGTAACAACACAGGGCTTATGTGTCTGATCACTGAGAGTTTTCTGAAGGATTTATTCTACAATGCATATATTTTTTGACACATACACAGCACAGATCCTTTCTTTCTGTTTTAGCATTGGCTGACATGCTGTTGCTTAGTCATATTTACAAAAAAACCCTAATAATTAGGATGTTTCCTTAGCTGTGTGTTTGCATGAATTGTTTTGTGGTGACTGGGTACTAGGAATTGGAGAGTCATGGTTGGGAATGGAAACAGTTTTATAGCTGTTGTCAGCTTCTTATTTATGATGGTCTAAGATTAGTCACAGAATATGTAGCCAGCACTGAGTCACTGACAATGCATTTATTTCTGACATAAAGTGAAATCGAATTTGGCTCAGTGTCTCACTGCATAGTGTTTGACCTTTACATTCTTTGCAAGATTATTTGCTGCCTCCTTTTTTTCTTCGGGGGGGGGAGGTGGGGGGGGGTGTGTATATTTGTTCATCTCTGGGTACAATTAAGCATGAATCATGGAGATTAAATTTATGAGGAGATTAGTAGTGTTTTGTGTTTAATCTAGCTCCATTGTCATGGTGAACCACTTCTGCTGGGCTGCAGTGTGTTATAAATATTACTGACTTTTTAGCAGTAATATTTCTTTGTGTTTAAATATATTATACAGGTTATGAAAGATAATACAGCAAGCACATATGCATAAATTAGTTAGGGTTTTATGACTGAATAACTATCCTTGGATTATTTTCAAGAATATGCACATATTAAAATGAAATTTCATTAAGGCTGAGTGAGCTTTTAGAAGGGAAAGAAAGTCATAAAATGGTAGGAAACTTTTCCAAAAAGCATATTAAATCTGTAAAGATTCAGTTAACTCACAAGTCTGGGATGAGTGTAATAGTCATTCAGTTAAGAATAAAAATAAAATCATTAAAAAGCACTTTGTGAGTTCAAAGCATGAATAATCAAAAGAAAACTGCTGCTGCTTTCAATTTTTTTAAGTTCGATTTTTCTTCGTAGACTTTATACTTCCCTGAAAATATGAATCATATAGATTATAGTATTAATACATGCAGAGTAATTTTTCCCCCCTTGGTGCTAGTTCTACTTAATATTTTAACTGAACACAGTCTTGGAACAGGTTGAGGCCCCCACTGTACTGCAGTGACAGTCCTTACCATTTGTTTTCTTCGAAACAGAGATATATTGAACTTAGATTTAAAAGAAATATGGCTAGTAATTCACCCAGGAAAAATGTTTTAATTTAATCTGTGCTTAATTCTGCTGGCCAATACTAACTTGTAGCTATACATAGAAGTATACATTGTACACAACAGAGAGTAGTGCCTTGAAGAATTGGTAATAGAAAAATTTCTTAGGTCTTTGTGTTTTGAGGTAGAAAATTAATATAATCTGTTGTTACTGTGCACAAAATGTCTTTATTCTACGTACTGAGGAACCTTTGAAGATTCTGGGTTTGTACCTTCAAGGTGGAGGTGCTCATTGGAAAACATAGGCCTTGTTTTCATCCAGGCCTGTGAAAAGCACAAAACATAGCAGGGGCTTAAAGCATTCTGCATATCCAATGAAGTGTTCCATTTCCTTCATCATAAGTCCTTTTCTTAGGACATGGTGGCTCATGGCAACTCTGAACTAGAGCTACATGCAGTTCCTCATTAACTTGTGAAGAGAAATACAGATGACCATAATGCACTGGAAGAAATATTTAAGCCCATACCCTAAAGCTGTCCTTAGGGCCCCAAGTATGACATGCAGTGCAGCACGCAGTGCAGCGTGTTATCCAGAAGAACCAACACACTGCAGAGCCACAGCATTGGAAAGGGAAAAGTTTCCGTGTCCCCTGTCCTACTGATTAGGGCAGTATGTTTCACATGTTCAATCAATGCTGCAAGTTCATGTTTCCAAAATGTATTAAACTAAAAGCATCCAGAAATTGCTGAGCGAGTCATGACTAAGAATTTTCGAAACAATTCCAAGATGAATGAAATTGAATTTTATTTACCAGATTTTTTTTTTCTTATTGTAATGGGGATTTTTTTTTTTTTTAGATTTTCTGATTAATTTGTATGTCCAATGGTCAGTTAATGGCTTTGAAGTTTATGGCAAATCTTCATTAGACAGTTGCAATGATTGCTGCCAATGAAATTGCATTGATGGTATATTTATAAGCAGGTAGATAAAAATAGAAGAAATACATAGTGTAGGTAGTGTAGGATGAAAGAAATTTTTTTTAAAGACTAGATCAACTCTAGATTAATGTAAAAGAAAATGGTGGTGACATACATACAAAGCTGACACTGAAAGCATTTGCAGCTAAAAAAAATGCTGAAAAGTTGACAATCATCCTGACCACCAGAGAGCTGAGCATTCTGATTTAATTTTATACTGGAATACTAACAGCTTTTCATTACTTTTCTAAGCTTATCTTCAAGGTATGCATTTCTTCTTAGATTTATAGGATTTTATTTTTAGTGTTAAGATCCCATAGTTAGAGACTTTCTAATATGCTAAGGGCTAAGAGAGACAACCCAGGGAGGCTTTTTAAAGATGTGTTCTCAACTGTGCAATTTCCTTTAAAGCATGTCTGATAATATCAGTCCCAAGTCATGGGAAAAATACTCCGCAGTTTTTTGTATTTTTATGTTAGTAAAATCATTTGGGACCTATTTGTGATATCCTTGTTCATACTGAGCAGGATTTTATATCACGATGAGTCCCCCTGAAATTAGTAGTCTGTACTAGAGTACTATTTGGTATGATCAGGGATATCAACTTAACCCAGAGAGCTTCTTTGGGTAACTAAGCTTTCAAAAACGAATAGAGATGATCAATATAGAACATTCATTTTCTTTTCAGATACCTTTATTTTCTGAAGGCTCCTTTGTTGTGTGCCCACTACTAACTGTTCTACTTTGTTCTTCATTTTCCTCCTATTGATACTCTTAATACCACCCAACTGACTTCTAGCCTGCCGCTGTTCTTTTAATCCAAACTCCAGCTACAAGCAGCTGTTCTGTAGGCAGGCTTTTTTTTATTAACTTCGTTAGGAACTATGCCCTATCATATTACTCTCTTCTGTTCCCGGCCCGCGCAGCTGTAGTCATTGCTTTCCACAGAAGTCTTTACAGAAAGCCATAACTTCTCTCTTTTCTCTGTAGATCTTTTTCTGGGGGGGGTGTGTGTCCTTTGCTGCCCTTAGGTTATCTTTGCACTGAGAGTAAGATTTTTCTACCAAGTATTTCTGCTGATTTAAACCAGTTCCACTGGCACAGTTCAAGTTGACCCGAGTCCTTGTGTGGTTCTGGTGCTTTTTATACAAAGAATTTCATTTCATTTAGGTTCTCAAATAAAAACTTAATCTCAGAGTAGTCCACCAGCTTTGGAAGGGCTGATTAGCATTGCAGGCAGGCAAGTGCAGGGAACCGGGGCCAAGATCTGTGAAAGTAACTTCTATTTAGGTGCTTAGCTTCCTGTCAACTTCAGTGGGAGTTCAGGCACGTAAATAGGTTTTAGGAGCTTAAAATCCCATGTGGATCTGGCTTCAGGCACTTTTTCATTGGAGTTTGGCCATCATCTGAACAATGGTGGATGAACCTGAAAATACCTCATTCCTCTTTCAGTCCAGAAACTGGATTCACTAGCATTTCATGGCCAGCTTCTCTCTTAGCTACCTGGCTGGCTTTCAGAACCTGAATTAAAAGCTATTATATGGAAAACGACAGAGTACATTGCACCAAAAGGTTCACACTTTGAAAAACTCTCTACTTCTGGAGTAGCTGAATTATAGCAAACGCAATAAAACTGTCAGATATTTGATGATGAGACTTAAGGGAGCCTACATACCCATGATTCTTGGGAAATTTAAATATGAGATTAGCACTAGAATACCAACTGGTTATTCAGAGCACAGTCCTAGACAAAGAGTGTTAATTAACTCTGTTGTAGTTGAAACCAGGAGAACCGCCTCAAACACTGTCTTTTTCATGCCTTTTTTTTAAATGCACCTTTCTGGAAACACAGGAAGAATAATAAAGTTCCTGTTAGGCATATATTGAAGCATCAGTGTATAAAAGCAGACAGAAGAGTCTTTCTTACCGTTCCAATTCAATCTGAAAACATAATTGACAAAGATGGAATTTTTGGCTTTAATTGTTCTTAGTGTGAACAGTGATCACTTCATCATAGTTGAGTCATGTTTAGAAAATTTAAACAAGCTGCATGATTACTCTAGGAAGCATGGAATGGTTTGTTCAAATCATTAACATCTGTGGACAGAAAAAGTTGGGGGAATTTTAGTCATTCTTGAGGAATGGAAATCTGATTCTCCATGCTAGAGTAATTGTAATCCTCTTTGTATCTGTAACCCAATAGCATAGTTGTCTTGAAATTGTCTCATTGAACACAATCATCAAATGCAAGAAGCACAGTGCCACTGGGTGTCACTGCTCCTCACCGTGGCCCTCAGAGCAAGCCTCTTTGCTTTGCTCCGGATTCAAATCACATCTTTTCATTTGTTGTAGTGATAGATTACATTTATATTTGATTTGTCTATGTGAGCAATGAGGCAAAATGGACTAGATTTTAAACTGACTAGTGTTGAGGCTCTGATTCCATTTTCAAGGTCTGTCCAGGCACTGACCTGCCATCTAACCCTTTCTGTTGAGTATTAGAAATATTTGTTTATACGGGTCTTAGGAAGCTGGAAAAATGATGGCATAAATTAGGAATAAAAGATTTTGTATTGAATAAGTATTTGTTTAAACTATCTGTTATTATGATACCTGCAAGCTTATCTTTCAAAATGATGGTTTTCATTTCGTGTTACTCATCGGGCTAATCACAGATACTCTCTTCTGCTTTGTGAGGATAATGAGTATTGGCTCCCTCTGTAGCCAATGGGAAAAAGAACAGAAGGAAAGAGAAATAGCATTTTTCTGCTCTTTATTCTTTCTCCTGCTCTTCAGGAGTTTGACTTGTTCTACCACATACAAGGAGAGCTCATGGAAGCTGGCTTTAGTAGACTTTTGTTGGTCTGTGTGAGAGCCCACAAATCAGAGCCATTGTTATTTTTCTGGATATAATTTCTAGTTCTGTGAAACTGCCAAGCAGCTTTTCCATCTTTACTGTCACATTCTTAGGTATCTATTCTTCCTGATGGCATCATCACTGCTGAACCTGGGGGGAGCAGGGTACTCTCCTTGAGAAGGGAAGCCCATTGTGCTGGCTCAAATATGGGCACTACTTTTTCTGCCTGTGACTAGCCTCTTTTACCTGCCTTGTTTAAGTACAGAGACTGCAGTTGTGCCAGCCATCGCTCTACCAGCTGCACACTTGAGCAAGTGAAGTTATATGCTTCTGTCTTCTGCTTGGCACCCAGCAAGCAAACAGTTACTATCTCCTTTATTCCAAATCCTTATTTCAGGACTTGATCCAGTCTTTAAATTGGAGTGTAGTCCAATAATCAGTTTGCAGCAGATGAAGTTAGTAATGGTAGTCTAAGTGGCATCAAAGCCAGGAGTTTTCACCTCCATGTTGCATACTTTCACCCTTTTATTCCAAACCTGCCAATACTGGCTGTTCCTATCACAGCAAGAGTTCCTGGAGTTGTGTGTCTGGGAAGCTGACGTCATATTCCTTGTCAAAAACAGTCTTTCTGAATGAGAATGGCTTTTCTCAGATTTTTCAAATTTTGACCTCTTCTCATGTCTTTGGAGTTGCTGACTCTTAATTTTTGAATTCCTGGAATGTACTGAGTCTTAAAAATAGTTTAATTCAAGTTCAGATTGAGACTGGGTAGTAACTTTTATTTCTCTCAAACAGTTTTATCCATTCTACCCCACATTTTATCATCAACATAAATGAGTGTGTATGATTCATATTCTTTGCAGTATCTTAACAGATATTAACAGTTTATATTACAATATGGTAGAGGATTTTTAAAGGAAAAATACCGACTTTTTATAGTAACCATTGAACATTTTTCTTCCTTTACTTTCCCATTAACTAACAGTCAAACTAAGCTGTTTCTTGCAATTTACACAAGTACCAAGTACAGATGACAGAACTGTTATGAATATATTGCAGTGGTTTGGTTAGGTTTTTTTGAAAGTGGAAAAACTGGGTATTTAATCACCAAAACTGATCACATAAGAAGGTTACTGCCTGTGTTGACTTTTATTTATTACTTCCTGTAATTTTCTTCTCTTAATGCTAATAGCAACAGAGCAAAACAACTGTGATTGTACTGAGTATGACAAAACTTGCTTCTAGCAAGGACTTTTTTCCTAGACAGTTTGTTCTTGTCCTGTGCCTGGCTAGTGTGTTGCAGGGTGGGAGCAGGGGGAGTCTATTGCATGCTGCAATGTTGTGTACATGTCCATAAGAGCTGAGCAGAAGGGCAGGAGAAGCTTTGCCCACGGTTCCTGTGCCTGACCCCCTCTCCTGCAGACTCCACCTGGTTTGGGCTCATTTGAAGGGATTTTAATTTCTCAATCTTTTCATTATCACAGCTTTGTTTGACTCCAAATTGACTTTCCTTGTTAAATATTCATATTTAGTGGAAAGGCTTCAGCTTGTTATATTATGATGACTTTTGATAAACGAATCATTGGTGATGAAAGCAAAGATCATATATTCCTGCAAGGCTGGAAAGAAAAAGGAGATTTTCTCTTTCTTCCCCAGGAACATTGGTCTCGGTCCTTTTATTTTTTTATTTAAGCCTCAGGGCTTCTTCAGTTTCAGTTTGAGGATGTATCGTGTTTTTCTTTTACCAGCAATACTTCTTCCCCCAAAGACTCTGAAGTACTCTTTAAAGCTAAGGGCACAAAACGATTTCTGAGCTGATTTCTCTGCACGGTTTTTTGCCACAGAGAGCATTAGTATTATCTTACAAAGTCTTAGAGATAATATTAGCTTACTGTATGACTATGTGATATAGCACAAAACCATATGTTGCATCCAGTCTGCTAAAGCTGAGAGTACACTCTTGGCTTAATATAGTTATGGATAAACGTATATGCATGTGTGTGTATATGTATGTATGTACAGCCATGTAATACTTCTGTCTCTATGCACAAGAATATAACCTGTATATAACCACATATACATATATATATATAAATACATGGAAGAAAAGTTTATGGGAAGTTTCTTTTTTGTCTTTTATTGCCATATTATTTAGCTCTTTCTGTTGTGTTCTTTTATTTTGTTGCTTACTGAACAGCTTGTAAAGCACTTATACAGTATGTTTGTCTATCTTTATATGTACTGATACTTTCCATTCAGAAGGTGAAACAGGACACTTAACGAAACCTTGAAGTGTTGCTTGAGGATTTTATATGTTACTGAGAGAGAGACAAATTAATATTTCTAAGGGAGAGGTGAGGAATTCCAGTTAGCAACAGCAGTAAAAGATGCTATGGGCAGGCCAAAAATAACTTTGCTTGATATTCCCTCCCCCAGTTGAGACATAGCCCCAAATGTAGCAACAGCAATGTCACACCTCTCAAAGCTGTCCCTGCATGCCACACCTAAAAGTACTTTTCTTTATTTCAAAAGCTATAGTAAATGTATGCTGCCTATATATGCGTCATGATTTCACACCAATGGAATTACTTCTTATTAACCATGTGAAATTAAATCTTGATCTTTAGACATGCGTATTAAAATATTGTTTTAAACACTGAGTAAAAGTTTGACAGTTGCAATCACTTTTCTTTCAAATGAAGTTGTCTTACCAGTGTTTTAATTTCTAGTTCCCAGTTCTCCCAGGGATATTGTTTTTTCCAATGTGCAGTCAACAAGTGTGACGTTGAATTGGAGATCACCGAAATCTATCCTCGGCTACTTTCAAAACTACAAGATTACCACACAGCTACAGTCCATCCACTGCAGTGACTGGGAAACTAAGGAATGTATTGAAAATGAGATGCACCAATACTTATATGAAAATGTGGTGAATGACCGGATAGAAGAGACAGTGTATGGACTCAAAAAATACAGGTGGTATAGATTTTCGGTTGCTGCCAGTACAAATGTTGGCTATGGCAGTTCTTCACCTTGGATTTCTACACAAACCCTTCCTGGCTGTAAGTAAGGATATTTGCCATGTGTCATATTGCTATAAGAATGTGATGTTCACCTTACTAAGCAAAAACACTTGATAGAAGTTATTTCTTCATAGACCTTCATAGACTGTTGTTTAAGTTAATAAGGATTTGCGCTTCACATATGAAATCTCATGATATAAACCTTGTGGTTAGTATGCATACTTGACACTGCTTTAGATTTTAATGCCTTTTATATGCTCTACTATATTTAGTGCTTACCCAGTAACAATTTAATTCCTCGGCCCTATTCCACATCTAGAATCGGTAAATCTGAATTTTGGCTATTTTGGGTTGCTGTGCCATTTTCAATATATCTTCATGTGTGGGGTGTGTCAGTAAAAAGTTGTCCTTTTAAATTCTTCAACTGAAATCTGTTTGCTAACTTCGTAAAACCTTCCAGAAATTCTGCTGTACCTCCCTAGCAATAGTTTCAGGGGAATTAAGGTTTCTTTTTAATACCATGTCTAACTAAAGACATTACAAATCAGAGTGGCCATGTAACACCTATAGGACTGTCATGACACATATCAGGATTGTCATGCCTCAGCTGAGGATATTGGTTTCCAAGTAAAAGAAGAGTTAGTTGTCTCAGGTCATCGCTAGGTATTTAAGATAAGGGGATGTGAAACATAAATTATTTAGGAAGTTGTCATGGGGACATATGACCTTCCCTCCCAGTCTGCAGCCAGCCTAGGTCAGAGCAGTTCTGAGATCCAGCCTCTGGCCTGGGTTGAACTACTGAGAACCACTATGAGTGGCCTAAGCTGCGAGTTCTTCACTCCTTTCCCCTTCAAAGTAATCTTTATAGAGATAATAAGGATTATTCAATATTATTTTTTTCCACTCATGCTTTTACAATCATGTGATGTGAATTTGGGAGGCTTTTATGTAGTATTCCTCATACTATCTGTGCACTCTCTGCACAGTAATACATCCATTTATCCTTAAATACCTCACAAGTTTTCTTACAGAGACATAGAAAAATTCTAAGTCCCAAAGGGCAAAGAGATTTGGACACCATGATAGAGAATATCACAACAGTCCATTTTTCACTTAAAGTACAGAAGCAGTCCTCTGGACTGAGAAGTACTGGAATCAGCTTCAGTCATTCTCACTTGCACTTACTTTCTTTGTCCAGAGCTTTTTATGGGGATGCTATGCCTATAAATTTATGCAACATTTTTAATGAAAGTGAAAAAAATAATTAACACATAACCCAGGTAGAGCAGAAATTAGCTAACGCAGGTTGTGCAACTATTGAGCCAGCAGCTCTAGGGAGATGAGATAGACAGATCTCAGGTGCTGACACACACAAATACTATCTTGAAAAAATTATTGCTGTGTTTAGGAAAGCTAAGGATTTAAATTAGAGAGAGAGAGGTAAATAATGAAAACACATATAATCACATGGAGTGATCTCCTCTTTATGATTTCCTCCCTGGAAAGTGATAATTTGGTTAGAGAGAAATAATTTCCTATCATTCCCACTGAGGAAATGGTAGTTAAGAGTTTAGAAATGTCATTAGACTGTGCAAGCCATTCCCATGCCAATACAGTGCTGTTCTCAGTGGTAGGTCCTCTGTGTGCTCTATTAGCTGGTTCAGTAAATGGTGCTAGTGTAGAAGTTAGAAAAGTTCCACCAGTTCTTCCAGCCCAAGTATGTGGGGCTTCTGGCCTGTGTCTGTGGTGATGGAAGTGGGCAGCAACAAACATCCTGCGATATAAATCAGCAACACATCAAGAGATGAGCTGCCTATAAAAGACACTGCCAGTAGTCAAGGAAGCCTGGGCACTATTCCAGATATCATGGCTGGGTGCTGGTCTTTTTCCTGGGGTAATGGCAATCAGCTGAGGAGGAAGAAAGAGGAAGGCGACATGTCACAGCTGGGTAGCCAGCTGGCAGCTCTAGTGTGCTTCAGCAGCGCTGGAAACCTCCCTGAGCAGCTGTTGATCTTTAGCAAGGGCAGGTCTCTAGCTACCTGACCTCATACTTTACCAAGGCCAGTCTTTAGAAATATTGTGAAATATTTCTAGGAAAAATAAAATAAAATAGAATAGAATTTTGCAAAGGGTACTGACTGTACCAAGGAAGAGAAATTCAGGATGTACAAAACAAATCCATCACTCTGGGCAGCCTTGCAGAGTCTATCCAGAGAACAGGTGTTGATCCCCCTCTTCTTTCCCTCGTGGACTGGGCCAAGCATCCTCTGGATTAGCCTGCTGGTACACAGCCAATATACATGGTCTGTTAGGGCTTAAGGGTGTTTAGCTGCTATGTAAAATAGCCTGAGTACTTAGCCCATAAAATCAATGGGAGTTGTGTTTGCAGATTTGAGGGCAGAAGTTAGCCACTGTTCGTGATTTTCAAGAAGTGCCTCTGTAAGACATCACTTCTGCCACAGGGCATGTTACCTTGGTCATGAAATAATAGTCAAATCATTTTTCTTCAGAAATAACCGGGTTCTCAAGAAACTTTGTTTCTCTCAACCCTTAAGAAAATCCTATAGTTCTTATATTCGGAAAGTCACTGCATTTAAGCTGAAAACTCAGTTCCTGGAATATAAGGAGATGGAACTTCAACAACAAAAATTTTCTAACAAAACCCCTAAATACTCTTTACAAGTACTGAGTATCTGACTGTTGTGTTAAAGCAGAAATACCTAACAGTTCAGAATATCTAGTTACTAAAGTGAGGATCTTAGCTATTTATTTCAGTTGTTCATTACTTAATAAATGTCAATTTAAAGCTGCAGGAATTCTTTTAAAGATTCTTTACCTCATTTGCAAGTTTCAACCAGAAAAATAATGGCTATGTTCTGTACTGAAAGTGGCTATACTGTTACTCTGTGAAAAATTTTATAGGTTGTTCAACACAGTCCAGTTCTCACATCACCCAGATAAACTATTCAGCCTTCTGTCTTGCAGATTATTCTCACAGGAATTGTCCTACTGTCTCATAAAGTAGTTTGATGGCACTGTTATTGCTTAGCTGATGGATTACCCAAGAGCCAAATCTACTCTACTAGATGAAATATTTTCAGCATAAGCTAGATTTATATGGTTACCAGTACAGAAGATCAGAGTTGAGTCACAGTAAGGGAAAGGGCAAGAAATGTTTTTCATAGCCAGGGAAAATGTTTCCTCACCCCGTGCTCAACCCAAGTTTCGATTTTACATTTACAAGGAGAATGAGATTATCCAAATTCATGCTTTCTAAGAGAAAAATCACTTTGGAGGGTCAGGGTTAGGTGGAATACGAATGGTAATGAGATCACTGACCTCATTTTGGAACTTGTACAGTTGCTTAATGCAATGCTTTTTGGTAAACTGCCAAGTCTGCTAGCGCCAGAATATACTGAGATACAAAGGAAAATCCCAGATGTTTGAATGTCCCATGAAAGCTAGGACGTAGATGCATAAGGCAGAGGGTTATGCTTCTCTTTTCAGCACTTTCTTTCCCAATCCCTGCTGATTCCCCATTTCTTGGTACACTTAAATATTTCTGTATGGTGGAAAGCAATAATATTGCATCTGTAGTTGTATGGTCTTTCTTCTGGCAGGTTTTGTCCAAGAGAGTTTTTTTTTCTTGTTTCTTTCATTCTCTCAGAACAAAATGTTGGAAAGTAAATATGACCTCATGTAAGATATAAATGTTTAAATTTAGGTAAAAGGTAACCTAGCTTTTTATAAAATGAAATGAAATAACTGAGCCTCACCCATGATTTTTGTTGGGAAAAAGAAAAAAGAGTTGGTCTTAACCAAACTAGCAAGCATGTTATGTTAGAAGACTGGGGTATTCATTCTTATTTTTGAGGATTATGCTAAATGATGGGCTATCCAGACTTGTCTTCAAGCTAACACACTTAACTGCTGCCTTAGCATCAGGACACAGATGGATGGGAAAGATGACCCTGACCTCCATAAGACCCACATTCCTGTGCAAGGATAGAAGCATGATAATCAGGAAATGATGGTTATTAGTTACAGAAAATGCATTATTGTGAAAACCAGGAGAAAAGTGCTTATGAGAGGAAGTGATTGGATTATGGGGGAATGAGAGAATAAGACTGGGTCATTTCTACTGAGTAAATTGCTGTGATTTATAAGAGAAAGGGTATAGTGATATCATGGCCTCGTATTGACTAGATTCATTTCACAAACAAACCTAAATCAGAATGTGGCAGTTACCCACTGAACCAAGCACAGTTTTTTAAAAAGATGGGTTTTGTAAGGCATGAGATGCCTTAGACACATTTCGTTTTCTAGTTTTCTTTCTAATTATACAGGCTATTTCTCAAAATATTCCTAAATTTCAGTGTCATTTAGTTAATGCCTGCTGTTGTACTTTTTATGATGAAAATAAAGGAGGTATTAAAATTTAGATTGATTTCAGGTAAGTATCTTAAATACAACATAATCAATTAGAATTTTCTTGCAAAGATCTGAAAATGTATCAAATATAGTCTGCATATGGAAATTATCCATAGAAATAACTTCAGGTTGGATAATTTGTAGATTAGATTCTGTCTTAGAATTATTTCACACCATCTTTGTCTAAAGCACAAACCTAAATTGGTTTCTGAAAAAAAAATACCCAGAGATTAAACGCTCCCTTAATTTTATAAAAAAGTAATGGAAAATTGTCTTTGGAAACTTGGTTGGTTTGGAAACAAAGGCTGGAGAATCTGCATATATAATTTTATATTGTTTTTTCAGAAATTTCAGCTGGCAATAAACATCATACCACTACCACAGTTACTGAAAGTGTTGTTCAACCTGAAAGACACTCTGAGCAACCTGACACGTTAGCTGCAAAATAAGCTTAATTTGCACTAATTCTAGCGTTTAGGGAACATATTTGCCCTTGTATTTTGTTGTATCTGTTCTAGCACCCCACTTGACAGCCAGCCTTCTCTGACCAGTCTCTTCTTTCCTCACCCTTCATGTGCTTTCATTGTTCATTCAGTTACGCTCTTCATTCAGTTGTTCCATGTGATTCAGTGTTTTTGGGGACTGCTTCCAATGGTTGAATTTGATCCTGTCTATAAAGTCAAGTATATTCCTGCTAATCCCAGCATGGCCATCTACCTCCTATATCCAAAACCCTAAACTCTTCAGAGCACCTTATCAGCCCCTAATTCTTCCTCTTTCATTCTGCAAGCATGTTTCAAAATTTTCACTTTAAAAGTGCAAAATTTTATGATTCCTCCTTCATCTCCACACATCATTTCAATAGATACATACCTTCTTCCATGCTCCTTTTCCTAACCTGTTTTCTCCCTAAAAACCTAAGCAGCCTTATCTATACTCTTGTTTTCCTCATTAAACCCTCCCTCTTACCTCATGGTTAATGGTGAAATAAAATATATTCATGCATTAATAATGTTTGAGAAGAGATAGCATCTTCTGATTGGAATAGATATGACAATTTTTATCATTTTTTATAACACTGTTCATGGATACGTGTAAATCATAGTTGTGTTTTTTGTGGCAAATTTAAGAAGAGACCCCATGGAGCCAAATTCTGGCATTATCTACAGATCTGTTGTTGCTTCTATGACAGGCTGCTCACTGACAAAGAGACAGTTGTCTTTTTTTGGGTTTGTTTTTTTTTCTAGTAGAAAAAAATAAAAAAGTTACCTTGGAGCCAAGTTCTGGCATTGCCTACAAATCTGTTGCCACTATACCATATTTTATTTTCCTGAAATTTACCACAGGCATTATGAAAAATTAATGCCACTTACTGGGAGCTGCTGTGTTGTTATTATGACTTTATTAATTTCTTGTTAATGAATAAGAAATAGCTAGCTTAATTCACATATCACCTTGACTAAAGGGAGTTCAGGGACAGTCTTATTTCTTAAAGTGAACATTCTTGCCCACTTACAGTTCCTATCACTTTTTTGCATGTGTTCTTCAGAGTTTTACAATAAGTTAAAAAGTTTAAATAAAACCTAGAATTATTTATTTTTCCTGCACACAGTTATTTGTACTAGTACTTTCCAGTGCTGCTGGAATTTTTTTCTGGGATGCAGAAGATCTTGTGTTGTCCCAGTTTCTTGTTCTTTGAATGCTTTGTTTGACATAAATATATTATGCTTGTCTATTTCTCTAAATAGTTGTGTATATATATTGCTTGTGTCATGTAAAGTGCATATAAATAACTCAGAAATAGAAGACCCTATAATTTCAATTCAAGCTGAAGTTGTAGGCAGTTCATACTCTAGAAAAGTTGTAGTAATTGTAATGAAAGATGTGTTTCTAAATCACACTGTATGTTTTATATATGATAAAGAAAAAATGTTATAGTTATTTAAGCATTGTATATTGGTAAACATGTGAAAAAGGTTTATTTCCAAATTGAAAAATAATCTCTACTGGTCACTGAAATGTCTGTGTTGTTTTTTGTGAACTTCTTTGGCCATGATTCAACTACATATTTTTTCTACAGCTCCTGACAGTCCTCCAGAAAACGTGACTGTTTTAGCTACATCTCCTCACAGTATTAATATCAGCTGGAGTGAACCTGTCATCATCACCGGACCAACATGCTACCTCATAGACATTACTTCAGTAAGGCAGCTCTGTTTTATTGTTGGTAGTTATACAGCTGTTTGGTGATATAAATACCACAGCAGATGTTCTTACAGAAACGGCAGGACAAACATAAACTGGATTGAAAGCCAATATGACTGTGTCTATTTCCACGTAATAATTAAATGTACATTTATAAATTTCATAATGCTGGATAAATTAGCTAATTGGTTTTAAAAAATGTGTGCTAACAAGAGTTCTTGGAGAAAAACAAAAAAGTGTAGCTATAAATGTATACAGGAAAACAGAAGCTGAGTTTTGTGGAGGTGTATCTCCTGACAATAAGGATGCTGTTAGGCAGTAAAAAATAATAATGACTTTTTTCTTTAAAAGAAGGAAAATGTTCATTGTCATGATTTTACAAATTGGAGAGCCTAGCCAAAGGAACTGACTTGTACAAAGTTGCACCATATCAGAGGGCAAGCTTTAAAGTCAAACTAGATTTCCCACTTTCCACTTGGTGTTCAGTCCATCAGATTAGCTGTACTTTGGTAGCACAGCAATAATACTTCTTTCTCCTTGATCTTTATATGCAAGAAAAGGCTGACATAAGAGAAAACCTCTAGTGGCCTTTCTCTTTTCATCCTCTACTACCCTTATAATGCTTCTTAAAACAACCATTAATAAACCTAATTTCCTGCCCTGTGGTGAGATATGAAACTTTCTAAGTTTGAGCACATGAGAAGTTTTGAGTAGGATATAGGTTCCTGTTCTTCCAGAAATGAGACAGACAGGGCTATGAGTGAAAATGTGAAGTTGTCTACCGTGCTTTACTTGCTGTTTGCAGCTTCAAAAATCCTGAATCAGTCTGTTAGAAATAGGAAATAAAATTAAAGGCAACTTCAAACTATTTAAAGACTTTAAATAGAAAGTTCTTTCAATTTTCTGAGAAGGAGAGTAATACTGTTATATTTTTATTTTTAATGTTTCTGAATTGATCATAAGAATTACAGTAATGCTAAAATATTGAGATTTTTGTGCAATCAAAATTTCTAAGTAGATCAGTTAAAAAAAGCCCCAAATATTTTTAAGCTACTCAGTAAAGTTACAAGGGTAACGTCCTTCTATTTTCTCTTTCTATAACTTCATCAAACACTATGAAGAGTTCAATCTGTTCTGTTCTGAACACACTTACCACAGCAGTAGTATGACAGGATGAAGAATGTACAATAGCAAGGGAAATACTAACAAAGAAGAAATGGGTCCTTTGCCCACTGGGTTGGTCTCTAGAAACTACATAAAAAATTTTTTCTCCTTTACTTAAGTTACAGAAGACTTTTTCCTCGTGAAAAGTTCTTATGATTTTTGACTGAATGGCGTAATAATGTATCAACAGGAAAAAAATCTTTTCATTCTTTTGATAAAACTTCCAAAGTAAATTTTCAAAGCTTGATTTTTTTTTTGGTGAAATATTTATTAATTTGTGTTTAAAATTTTCTCCTCTGATAGTTCCTAAATTATCCATAGTGATTCTACACTGTGAAAATACATGAAATACCTGATCAATATAAATTACAATAAAATTCCTCAATTACAATGAACTATGGAAGGTTTCATATGAGCCTGACAACATTTGGAAGGAATTTAAAACCTGGTTTAAATGGTCAGTTTCGAAGGCTTTGGATTATTTTTTTTTCTTTAAAGTGGGCTGGTTTTTTTTCAAGCATATTTCAGATATCTACTTTTATGTATAGGGATTCCTTGTAATCAGATGTGGTCTGTCTAATGAACAGTAACTACAGGAGTCAGTTCTGTAGATATTCACCTTAGTAGACGAATCTATTCCTTCTTAAAGGCCAATAAAGCTGTCACAATCTTTTTCATTGAAAATTTGAGTATATATTTTATTGTCCCAGTGGGACAATTTTTATGAAGAATCCAAATTCCACAAACTTCCTATATGTATTTCTTTAATTCTCAGCCAAGTATCTTATAAGGATTTATAAAAATAGGCTCACAGAACAGAATAATTTTGGATTTCTACACTGTGATGTCTTTATTCTTAAAAGGTAGTAATTGGTATTTATCAGTGTTCTGTTTAAATTGCTAGGATGTTGCAGTTTAACAGATTAGTAAAAATAAAAAGTATTCCCTCATTATTCCTCCAAGTCATGTTTTAGTTTGTCTTTCTGGCCTACTATAACTAGGAGCAGTCTGGAATAAAATATTACTGAAAATGAGTAAGGAACATGGAACGGAACCACTAAATTACTGTGATTGCCTTTTAACTATTTTATAAATACTTATATGTCAGGGTTTTGATAGTCAAATAGGAAAAAAGTGTTTCAGCTACTCATGGCCATTCCAGGAAATGAATGTCTGTTTAGTCCATCAGAAAGTTTAGTTCAGGTTAATTCTCAGTGGGGAGAGATGCATATCTGTCAAATAAAAGGTATGCTTGAACTAGTCTAATGTTTTAGCAGCTGCATTTAATACAGATTTCATCCAGTGGGAAAACTACTGTACAGCTACCTAATCCTCTTTTCAAATTACACACTGAAGAAAAAATAATGAAAACATCATTAACTGAAGTAGTGGGAATAGACATAAAAAGAATCCTGTAAATGATCCTTGATCAAACACTAGAAAAGCTCCCATTTTTTTCCTTTTCTCCTTTTTTAAGATAACATTAGAATTGATTAATTGGATATAAAACCCAACACTGTAGACTTTTCTACGGTACTACAGATTATTTGAGATGCAGGGATGATAGGGAACCCAAGAAGTAATCCAGTGCATATCCTGCTCTAACACAGAAACAGGTGTACCTAGAGTCTTCCTCACAAGTGATTCATTATCGTGTTCTTAAAAATGTCCAGCGATGAAAATTGCTCAGCAAACCTTGACAGATTGCTCTAGTTTTTAAATCAATTTATAGTCATAGTTTTAGTTACATATTTAGGTATATCAGTGCAGGTTTTTTAATATTTAGTTCCTTTTTATATGTAGAAATAAAATTTCTATTTTTTTCATGAACACTAGAAACAATGGATTATCTTTAATTTAGTAGCATTCTTTTTTATATTTTGAAGGCATTACTGTTTCTTCCACCATCCTCCCCTTTCTAGATTGAACAATTATTTTTGCTTTCCAGCTTTTCTAGTGAGACAACTACTCCCTCCCCACTGTCTTATAAGTAGTGCTTCTATTAATATATCCCAAAAGGAATTGCACTTTGTACAGTCATATCAACATTATTGTGTGGCTGCCCAATTTTCTTTTTGTTTTATGTATTCCAAATAATTTTCTGCTGCATAGATACTCATCTTCTAGATGTCTGCCTAGTTTGATTCCCATTTCAGGTCACTGCAACTCCCCTGGTGCAGTGTCTACCAGTAGGTTCATTTTTGCATGGTGGAAAACAGCACAAGCAAAGAGCCCTTTTCCTTAATCCCATACTACATGAAGTGCTAAAGAGGCAACACAGGGGTGGGATGGGAGTGTACTTCCTCGTACAGCTTTCTAGTCTTGGTAGCTAGAGGTTTCTTGTGAACCATTCTATGTAAATGGTTAGAAAAGTGGAAAGATAAAAGCCAAATAAGGTTTTCAAATAATAATGTCCTGCTTTTGGCTGTTTCAAGTCTTGTAATTTTTTTTTTTAATGGTTATTATTATTTTACAGGTAGATAATGACAATTATAAAGCTCAATTTCTGAAGACAAATGATGAGGGTAAAGTCTTAGAAATTTCTGATTTAAAAGCATTCACGAGGTATTCTGTAGTAATCATTGCCTTTACGGGAGATGTTAATGCTGCATTCATTGAAGGCAAGGCTAGTTCTCCAGTAATTGTCTCTACTTTTGAAGCAGGTTTGTATTTTTGTCTACTTCCTATGGCTCAAACTTTGTAGTTTTTCTTTCATCTGGCAGATAAATGAGAGTTCTGAACACATTGTGCACATGTAATGCAGATTTGTTCTCACAGTATTTTTTCTTTAGTATTTATTGAGGTAGCAGTCAAAAAAAGTGATGGTGATAATAAATACTAAAATTTACCTTTAGTAATTCAGAGATCTTAACTTGCTACATGTAAAATATGGAAGTGTGGAAGACAGACACTTCGTATAGTCAGTGAGGACAGTTCCTTCTATATTAGCATGCATATGTAAGATACCTGGCTTAGGAAGGGACGGCTTTTCCCTGTGGAGGTGCCTGTGCCCCTTAAAAGACTATTGGAAACTCTATGCAACATCCTTGGTCTTGATGCAAAAATTAAGCATATAACAATTGAAGTGAATCCTAATGCTTATAAAGGGTATATGTACTGATTTGAGGACACAGCCTGTGTATTCTAAGTGGAAGGAAGTTGCTAATGAAGGGCCACAGGGATCCACGCTTGGGTCAGCAGTTCCACAGACTCAAAACAACCTGGAGAATGAGGTAGATACTAAAGCGACAGAAGTTGCTCATGCTATTAAGTTACTCAGATAAATAAAACTGAGATATGAGTGAAGAACTGTGTGAGGACCTCATGACACCAAGAGGCTATGTTACAGAAAAGTAGATAGCATTTGCTTACGAAAATATAAACAGATATATATGGAGACAATACAGTGTTATTTTTACATATATAGTTCCAGGTTATGCTTTGTCTACTGTCTTTGCTTGTTTTGAATTGTTCACTAAGGATATTTAAACAAACTACAAAGCAACAAAAATATGTTCTGAAAAGGTACTGAAGTTTTGTTTCATTTAAACAAATTCATTTCATCCACTGTGCATAAACTAGAATTGCCTTATCGCTAAGGTATCTCTAAGGTTAGCTGCAGGTCAGGTTTTTTAACTATATATTCAGGTTAATTTCAGATTTACACATACTACACATTGATTAGATTTATATTTATCTTTCCTTTCATGTATGAAAGTCCAATGTCCCTAATGATAAGACATATGATATGATGCAATATGGCATGATATGTGTGTGCATATATATATATATATATCTCATGCCCTTAATACATCAAATTCTAAGGTTTCCGTGACCTAATTATATCCCTGGAGGTTGATATATGCTTTTAATGTGGAAAAATGAGTGAAGATTAAATTAGGTAGTAGCCAGGTCTATCCTGTGAGCAGTCTTTTTTGGTAGCCCTTTCTCTCCTATAAAAATGTGACACATTAGGAGGTGCGGTAACCTTAGAGAAGAGCAGCTACTTTATCCATCTCATCTTGCCTCATCTGGTCTGTACAGTCTAGCATATGACTGAGTTAGGACCAATTAACACACACTTACTCCAGATAAGCCTGAGTAAGCATTTGTTGGCTGACATAAAAAACCTGGAAATGGCTGAGAGAATATGTTGACCTTCAGTTGCTTGATTTCACTATTTAGAGGTCATGCTACATGCTTGCCTGCACAGGTAGAGCAATAAATACTTAGCTGCCTGGAAAGAATGTTAGAGCCTTTTCTTTCATAAGGACATTGGGAAAGTGATTTCTACCTTTGCTTTCTGGAGAATAAGCTACTGGAATAGACATTTGACAGAAAACCTGTCTTTGGGAAAAATACGTTGTGTTTATGTCTGCATGTTTGCTAGTAGAAAAAGTTTTTTTCCTAAAGTTATCTGTGATAAGCAGAGGCTAGTAGGAGCACGGTGGCTTGTTTGTATGTTGGGAGGGAGATTGCTGTTGACAGAGGGCTTTCAGAAAGGGATATTCAAGACTAACACTTGCTTCTTGCTTGTCAACTCATGCAAGGATTTGTTTACCCTGGTTGTATTTCAAGGTATAATGATGCCTTCAGGCTTTCTGAGTAGAAAATCTGGAGACTCTTCTGAGCAGACTACTGAGGGCTATCTCATCACTACTTTTAGTATTTGTAGCATTAAATGCTAACATTAAGAGTAGTATTTCACTAAATATTTAACTTGTTATTGTCTCTCTAAATATTTTTGTGTGCAATAAGTATTTGAGGTTTTTAATAAAAACAGAAAATACCAGTTAGATAATATTGATATGTAAAAATATAATTTGAAGTTTTTGAGGTTTTATTCTAATAGCAATAGTAGTAAACTGGTTAAGCAGATCATTGAAATATTTATTTCAGTGCCTGAAGACCCACCTAACAACATAACGTTTCAGAAGATACCAGATGAAGTAACAAAGTTCCAAGTAACATTTGTGCCACCATCTGAACCAAATGGAAATATTCAGGTGTATCAAGCTATGGTGTACAATGAGGATGACCCCGCTGCCATCCGGATTCACAACCTTAGTGTCATTGACAAAACGGATCAGTCAGTCACTGCCATGATAGAAGGACTAAAAGGAGGAAATACCTATAATGTCAGCGTAAGAACTGATACTTTTTCTTGGGATGTTTTTCTTTGATATGAATGAGAGATTAGCCTGATTAGGGAACACAAACCTAGGCTGAACATGAGAGACAAGTCTGGGGAACAAGGGGAGCAATGAAGACGGTGGAGGGAATGGGAGCAGGACGCATCACTAGTGATTAGCTTGGAACTCTAGACCACTGGTTCATGTGTGAGCAAAGAAAGCATCCTGTGACACATCATCACAGGTAGAAGACTAAATATCTCTCATAATTCTGCCACTTACATTGCTTATTTGGCTCAGATGAAAGGTCTAGTTCTGCAAGGGGAACTTGCTAGAAGTATGTACATGAAGCCCTTTCAAATAAGCAGAGATTGGGACACAAGAGGAGGGGACATAATTGTTTAAGTGGGCTTGATTTTTCTCCCTTTTGTAAGAGTTACATTAAAAGTGATAAAATGTTGCTGTACTTAGGATCATAAAGAACTATGAAGTAAGTTCTAGCAAAGTGTGAATGATGAAAGGAGTGTTTCAGCATTCACTGTTGCTTCAAATATATCCATATTTGGCAAATTTGAAGCTATTGCAAATGGTCGTTAAAACAAGTGTTTGGTTTTTTTAAGGTGTATGCCATTAACGGTGCCGGTGCAGGGCCAAAAATTCAATTGAAAATAACCATGGATATCAAAGGTATGTCCCAAACAGTGCCCTTTAGCTGAAATACCTATAAATCCTGAAGAAATTGCTGTTCTACCTGTGAGTACATAGCTGTGTGCCTTTTTCTGCTATTTAGAGGCCACATAATGTAGGAACAGGAACACACAACTGACAGCCTTGAGTTGCAGTGCCCAATTTTGCTGTGTATCACTCATCATTTGCTATTCATATCTGAATGATACTGTAAACCATGTGCAGACTCAGTGAAGTAATGATACTGACTGCAGTATTTTAGTTACCATCAGCAAACGCTCAGAAAAGTATCAGAGGTATAGCTAAGGATACAGTATCACAGTTGGATTGATAAGTACGATCATTGATTAAAATTCATTGAAAAACTAAGACTCGGTCTTTTTATTGTTTTCTCTTTTAATTGAAAACTTATATGCAGAGGCATTTATCAGAATAAAGTTTTTAGAAGCTTAAGGCTTTAAGTAGAAGATTTTTCTTGCAGAACACAGCTCTGTGCCTGAACAAAGTACTTGTACTGAAAACATTATCAAACGAAACTCTGTGGTATATATCTTTGTTGAAAAACAGAACCACCACGGCCTAAGAAGAAACCAGCACCAGTTTATGATACCAACGGGGCATTACTCGTCACAGCTACAACAATTACGATCCGAATGCCAATATGTTATTACAGTGATGATCATGGCCCTATTAAGAAGATCCAAGTTCTTGTTGTGGAAGCTGGAGGTAGAATCTTAGAAGTTTTCTTTAAAAACGGCTTTCAGGGTTATTTTATTTCTTTATTTTCAGGCTGTTTGTCTTTTTTATTTCTTTCCTTGGGTCCCAGTAATTTCAGATGAGAAAGCAGCTAACAAATTTGCTTTAGCTGTGGCAGTGGTACTAAGAGCAAAGTATCGTTCACAATACCTGTGGTTTGGGTACTGGATTTTGGGAACACTTACCAACGAAAAGTCATTCATGCAGTTTGAAGTCACCAGTGTTATTCTGCCCTTATTATGTATCATTACATTTTCTTTATTTCCTATTTCCTTGAAGAAAAATACATTTGGGAATTTTTAAAGGTAAATAAATATGAAAGTTGCCTTTTTTTTTCTCCCCAGGGTTTTTCTTCTGTTGCTATTAGTGCTGCCTGTAAAAAAATGCAGTCATGTGCGGTTGATATTTCCATTTCATAACGGGGGCAGAGGGATTTATATAAATCCCTTCTGTAGACTGTGGGTTAGAATGTGTATTCCTTTGTGAGGACTGGTGAATATTTACTTATATGAACAGTGCCATGATACTCTTGAGTAATTGCCTACCAATGTGAGTGCGAGTTTCATGATAGGACACCATATGGTCAGACTTACCTAAGAAGGACAAATTGCAGTTATTTAGTTCCCTTGTTTTGCTTGCTTTCAAAGTATAGAAATCAAGCATTCCCATTATGTGAATTCACATTAAATCTCTCACCTTTTTCTGAATTTTGCATTTGAGAACTAATCATCCAAACATTTACTTCAGAGTTAATGCTGTGAAGATTCTCTTGAACGGGCAGGTATGCAAATACCATGCTAAGAGACATCTTGAAGATTTTTCTCCTGAGTTGCTGGGTACTGATCACTTATGGAAATCTAGTAATTTAATTTATGAAACCGCCTTTCCTGTCTTTAGAGTAAACGCTTTTTACTGTCTTTGCTAACCACACTCAGGTTCAAAGTCAAGTGACGCACAACTGATACCCTCTGTGCGCCTGCCCCTGAAATTTTCTAGTTGTGGTGTTGTTGGCTTACTCTGAGTTAGAAATACACAGATAGTGTGGATAATAGAGAAGTTAATGTTCAAGTGCAAATAAACTTATAGACTTAGTGGTGCAGATGGCATTGATTGCATGCTAAGTTCTTTAAAAAATCCTATTTAACTTCTTTAATTGCAGTCTGGGTAGAATGTAAATTGTTTCTGATTATTTCTTTTCTTGACAATAGCTCAGCATGATGGGAATGTTACTAAGTGGTATGATGCCTACTTCAACAGACCAAGGCTGTATTTTACAAATGAAGGGTTTCCAAACCCACCATGTATAGAAGGAAAAGATTTGAGTGGGAAAGAAGAGAAATACGTCATAGGTGCAGATACTACATGTATGATACCAGGCAGTCAAGACAAAATATGTAATGGCCCATTGAAACCGAGAAAGCAGTATCTGTAAGTACATTTGTCTCTATGTTTGTCCAAGAGAAAGATTTATGTGTAATATACTTTTATACAAACATAAAAAACAAATAATTCAGTTATGAAAAGGTGGAGACTGAAAAGATCCTCACGTGTCTTAATTTTAAATTTTTTGGCTGAAGCATAAATATGGGAGTCTACATTTCTTTAAATGTTTCAGGTAACAAAATATTCCTACTTGTGTTCCTAAATTAAATAAGCCCAAATTCAATATAAGTAATTCATATAGTTTGATTTGGTCCTCAATGTCATTTCTGCAGATGAATAATGATTCCAGTTTATCTTATGCTAGAACTGAAAAATAGATTGTAGTTGTAAGGAAATGCACATAAATTTTTATTTCATTATTTTTCTTGGTTCTGTTTTATAGATTTAAGTTCAGAGCAACTAACATTAAAGGACAGTTTACAGATTCTGACTATTCTGACCCTATCAAAACTTTAGGTAAGGAGAGTGTAATTTCTTGAAGTATTTCTCTATTTCAAAAGAATCTAGTCAATTCCATGTTTCTTTTTAGTAGATTACTTTTTCTGAGGTTATAATCTCTATTGTTGTTGGACTTAGCTTAACCAGAATGGTTCATGTGGTTTCATGAGCAAACATATCGATTGCCTTCTATGTCTTTTTGAGGATGTCAGAAGGTCTTACCTCAGCCTGGAATGTTAAAGGAAAAAAGCAGTATTGACAAAGTTCATTAGCAGAGATTAAGTTATAAGAATGAAAATACCATTTTTGCAGGATAGCTCATCTTGACTGGTGAACTGCCTCTCCATTGGAGGTAAAGCTTTTCCAGCAAGCCTAGTGTAGGAAACCTCTCAGCTGCAGATTGTTCCTTCTAGTGTAAGCCCATCTGAGGACATGACCCTTTAGTTCTTTGTGCTTTAGACGCAGACAAAGCTCTGTATTAATTAATAAGTAATGTCTAATAGAACTCCTTTGATTCTGATGTCACCGGTCAGTAGTCCAGCTGTTACAGGGTCTCAGATCCAACATAAATTTCCTCATAGCAGAGTTGATCTACCAAGATTGTGGGTGAAGACTGTCATAGCAGATCGCAATAAGATCTGTAAGTTATTTTAATATATTGGTAAGACAAAACTTACTTAGCTAAGCATTAGCCCTGACTTTCTGAAAAGGGATCCCAAGACAACTGGATGAGTACCCAGAAGAATTTTAGTGGGCACATATTTTTCAGTTGGCATTCATCTTCTGTGATATGAGCTCCCTTATTCATTTAATCCATGTTAGAAATTTGTTACATGATCTGATACTGAAGATCTTGAAATGAGAATTCACTACCTGTATATTCTGAAAGGATCTGGCACTATTTCTCTAGCCCTGAGTATTTTGAAAAGTGCCACACAAAAGTTTGCTTTATATGTTCTGAATTTAAAAGTTCTAAGCCAATGAAGGAAATAGCTTGCTCAGTGAGGGGAAAGACCATATGTCCAGTCAGAGAAAGCAAATTTACTGCAAATGAGTCTGTATCCAGTGCTCTAAGAAACTTTCTCTTTTCTAACAGAAAACTGCAAAGCTTAAAGAAATCAAGAAAAAAAATTAAAATATATATATATAAATTATGCTTGTGGTATGTTATAGTATAATTGACTTTTTCTGTATTGCTATTAGAAACTTGTAACACTTCCTCCTTTGGTGTGGATCATGAAGGATCAAGATCTGTTTGTATGCCGAATAAAGTGTAATGGGCAACAAAAATAGCCCTGATAAATACCTCAGATATCCGTGACTCCCGATACCCATGTTCCAGTGCCTTCTATGCTGAAGTTTGATATCAAGCACTGACTTTAAAATGAGCATGGCAGCTAACTCTTGTCTGGCCTTAACTTTTAAATTTCATAGCCTATTCAACAAGAACCAAAACTTAAGTGGAACAGAAAAGGAAAACGTCCTTCTATGCTTTCTTACAAAAATGTTGTGAAATCAACATCAAGTAGATATACCACAAGTGATGCAGGTACTGCAGTTGTGTGGCTTTGAAGATACAGCACCAGCAATGCCATTGCCAATGTCCTATTATGTGAATAAAGGAAGATAGATTTTTTTCAGACACATTTTCTCTTGAGACACATTGCCCAACTATTTCCGTATAGAAAATCCTTTTGTTACATGAACTTCAGACTTGCTCTGGAAGCATAACCCAGAAAGCACACCAGAAAGTTCTATAGCTTTTAGGTATCTTTGTGACCAAATTATTCATATTCCACTTGTAATATCAGTAGCTTTTCAGAAGAAATTCATGCTGCCTGAATTCAGAATTGCAGTTGCATTTTTAAGTAATTATTTTCTCTTGTAATAATCACTGAATTTTTGTTTTCCCAATAGGATACTTTCATTCTAGTAGATAAAAGACTAATTTGAATTTTGGCAGAAGTATACCTGACTAGTCTATTTTGGTTTCTCAGTCTACTTACAGAATAGGTAGGTCTTTGAGCTGGAAAAGCAGAAAGCTAACCATGTATCTGTGGAATTTAATACTGCATGTTAAATATGTTTGAAGCACAAAAAAAGATGGGAAACCTATGAAAGGGTTCTCTATGACAGATGTCAGATGTTCTTGTTAAACAAGAGGAATTTTGCTAGGGAGGAACACTGAAGCAGTATTTATTGGAATACACAGCTGCAATAACTTTTTTACTTATAGTAAAGGATACATTTTAATACATCCTGCCCACTCAACAATACTTGGAGTACCACAACTGTCCTCTTGAGATGGAGAAGTGGAGTTTCTTCCTCATAACTCATGACTAACATTGCAAAAGTAATGTCCATGCTACAATGAAAGGTCAGGATTTTTCCATGAGATAATTAAGATGTGGTGACAAACACTGTTTAAACTTCCAATACATCAAAGCAGCTTATAACCTTTTCATAAATTCTGATAGCTGGTTCAGCAAATCATTGTGGGGCAGCTGGTTGTCCTGTGTAAGTGTAGCCTTTTTCCATGTGAGATACATGATGAGATGGGGAATAATCAACATGGGGTTTCCTGACTCTACCTTTTGCATAGAAACCTACCTTATGATATCCTATTATTACAGTTTGTTACCATCATGTATTGAGTGATGAATATCATGTCAGAATCTAGGACATGATAGTACTGCGTGCTAGTTTTCCAACACCTATTTTTCCTACTATGCCAAATCTGTTTGGTCTCCTTCCCTTTGCCCATGACCACATCTACAGGCATCTAATCCTTCCTTGTTGCAAAGAAGTAAGAGAAAATATATTATTTTCTAATCCTTGGTGAGTATTCTGCCAGCACTGTTTTGTTTAGTAACATTGGCAATGCTTGGACTGCTTAACTGATTTAACATTGACTTCACTGTTTAGTGGAATATAGATAGAACTCTTGTAGAGGTGCTTGGGAGATTCTTTTGATCTTCTTCCACATTACTAAGATTTGTACCCTATCACAGAAATCAGTGAGTGGCAGGGACGACTTCATTCTGTTTCTCTTTCTAACAGTTGTCTATATACATGCTTTTCTTCTCTGTTGTCTTCCCTTGGCCTAATTTTTTCTTACCTCATAGGGTCCAGTGTTGAGACTTTGCTAAAGTGGTGGAAGAATTATTTCAGGTGTTTTGAAAATTTAATTCTGTATCTCACAAGATTATGTTTATCATTCCATATAGACCTGATATCGCTTATTCATGTTGTTTCAGACTTTCTTCTCATTAACTGCCACCCAACCTACTGTTTAATATGCCATATCATTGTAGCTGATTACTGTTGTCTACCTGTAGAACTCTGCACTTGATCTTAAAAAATTGCATCCAACTGTTTTAAGACCCTTTTTTCCCATCTAAAGAAAGATTATTTTGCACATGAAGTGCAGATCATCTGCAATATACACGCTAATCCAAAAATCAGGGCCTTTTGACAGAAACAAAGACAGGACTTCAGTTTTTCCCAGTGTGTCCTTGGGAGGATGTTGTCTCTTGAGTAGAAAATCTCAGATTCATCCGGCAGGAAGCAGTAGGTTTTTCTGCCCTTCCTGAATGCTGGAGGTGGGAAATTGAATGAGTCTCAGAAAAGTCTCACCAAATAGGTTCAAAAAGAGGTCTAGAAACTACTAGTCTAAATGGCCTCTGAATGAGCCTTCATTCTCACCTGGAAGGACTGATCAGAATGCCAGCAGCTTTACCTGCTTATCAAAAAGGCCTTTATGATAACCTTTTACTTGCTGCTGGCTATTCCTAACAATATCACCAATTCCCACGTAATTAAGATCATGACTTAATGGTCAGTGAGGCAGAGTAATACAGACAGCTCAGAGTCAATTGCTAAGTGGGTTCCTTCATCACCCTTGGAGCAGAGTATCTCCAAAAAACATCTTTTATTTTGTGCCTGTGAGTGATGGCTGCAAACCTCATAGCTTTAGAGTTGCAGATCTTCCTTTACCACTTCTGGAGTTTGATTATTTCTAGCAGATAGAGCTGTGTTGTCTCTTCTTGGCTTCACAGAGGCTGAAGCAGGAACTCAGTGTTCAAACTCATGTTACTGCAGTGTAGAACTACTGTAACCTGTTCAGTAGGTAAACATAAAAAGCACAAGCAGATGGCTGCACCTATAGTTGTAGGCATATACTATCAGCATTATGTATTACAGCAATGCTGTGGAACCTTTAAATAAAACAGCTTTTGGCTTTGTCATTTTTTTTTCCTTTCTTTGACACAAAATGGATGCAGTTGTATTAAGACAAAAGTGCCTGTCTCTCATTGCTTCCTTATTTCACCATGTCAGGAATACAAAAGTTATAACGAATGCATGAAATATTAGATTTCCACTTTCTGTTGCAGGTGAAGGACTGTCAGGAAGATCTGTAGAAGTTATCCTTGCTGTTACTTTGTGTATACTTTCAGTTGTTCTTTTGGTGGCAGCAGTGTATGCTTTTGCAAGGTGAGATTTATGTATCCTTGTGGTACTATGTTTGCAAGCACTCAAAAATGTTTTAAAGATGAGTTGAAATGGTCCTACAAATGGAACCAATCTGTCATTTCAAAATGTATTGCTTTTTTTTTAATGTAGAAACTTAGGGAGTGACTCACAAAGGCTAGCTAGTGAGGCTAACCTCCATAGAAGGAGAAAAACAAGTTACTGCAGAGCAGTAGCCTATATTACCCTTTCAGAGCCACTTCTCTATTGATTGAGATGAGGGTACAGATCAGGATGCCAGCTGGCTGAAGTTAGTGTGATGGGTTGGCAGCTTGATATGAAGTAAATACTCTAAATTCTGTTTTTCTCTTTTACTAATAAATGTATCAATTAAATACATTGAAGTCTCACGTGTGAAAGGGAAAGTGACCTCTAATTCAAACTGCGAAAAAAATCCCTATGTAAAGAAACAGACTGAGTGCTGCATACATGATGTTCATTTGCTCCTTCAACCAGAAGATCTGTTTTTCCTCAGCTGCATCATTCAGTCATCAACAAAGGATTTGTGCAGGAAAACTAAAAGAATATACAGGCTAGATTATTTCTGTGTAAATTTTAGACCGCATAACTGGGATTTGTCTAAATTACACCATTGGAATAGAAGGCAGAATAAAGGCCAAGGAAGGATTTCTGGCAACCCTTTTTCAGTTTCAGCCTGTCTAATCAAAGTATTGACATATGTATCCTTAAATCTCTTCCATGTTTGTTTTTCACGATTATTTTCCATTTAGAATTCGGCAAAAGCAAAAAGAGGGGGGCACGTACTCCCCACGAGATGCTGAAATTATTGACACGAAGTTTAAACTGGATCAGTTGATCACAGTGGCAGACCTGGAGCTGAAGGATGAGAGATTTACACGGTAAGCATACTCCTTAGGCAAAACAGTAGTCCAAAGGGGCTGTAGCCATGACCCCTTTCTGACCTTTGCTTGTTTGGAAGTGTTTGTGGTGTTCTTATTTACACAGGTCACTGAGATCCTCTTTCAAAGAATGACCTCCATCCTCAAGACACTTCTCACTAGCTTTTAGAAAATCACTTAATCTTCAGCTCTTTTTACAGCAGGATAAAGGTCTATGTGCAAATCACAGTTTAATTGTGTTAACAAAAAAAGGGCTACATATATTTGAGCATGTAGAATTTCTGAAATTTTTTTATGTCAGTGTGTTTTATGTAAACTGCAAAAATACATAAACATTTTGAAAGAGTCAAACTCCCAGAAGTCTAGGTCAACTAATTCAAGAACAAATCTGTCATTGTTTAATTGACATTTAGAAAGCATTTTTTCACAAAGAGATTTCCACAGCATCTGGATTTCTATGGAGCTCAGCACACTGGCTATCCTGACATCTATTCATTTAAGGTGTATGCAGAAATTGCAAGTTATTCATATTTTCTGTCCAAAAAAAGAATCATCACAGCTATATATCAGAAGGAAAACTGCTCTTTCTGACTACCAGATATAGGGATATTATTCACCAAATAAATACACTGATGATTCTCAATAATATACGACATCCAGCTGAGTTAGAAATGCTTGATGATTGTTCTTTACCTACCTGTATTTTCCCTGCTGTGTCAGATGAAACACTGTGGTAGGCAGCCTCCTTAAAGATGAAAAGCCTAAAATAGTCATGCCCTAGCCGTCAGGCATCCTACTGTTGCAGACTCGGAATAGCTGGAAGATGAAAGGTTGTAGCTGTTGAGCTGTTTTGTTTGTGAGCTGTATGTGTCTATGTGTGTGGTACAGGGTAAGCTGATCGCATGTACAAACCTGTTCAAAATAGTGTGCACAGGAATGGCTGCTTGTAACAGATGAGAAAACATACTATGAATCATCTGGGAATTGTTGACCTAACGAATGTGGTATGTTCTGTTTGGGGCACATGTCATTCAGAGAGCATTGCTTATTACCTGCTAGAACAGGAGAAAAATTCTCTGGAGACAGGACTATTGAGGATGTGCTGTGATAGCTGTGACTCAATGGATCTTCACAATGGCCTTGTTCACAAACTGTTAGCTGAGTAAGAATAGTATTAACTTTGTTTATATTCTAAAGTGTTAATGGGTTTTACTTCCAGATACTCATCATTTTTCTTTAGACGCAAGGAGATATTTGTCATTCAGTAAGTTATCGTATCATCGAAGCGACATGGTGTGTTTTCTGTTCTGTTGTCTTAACCTGTGTGCTACCATACTACACTGCATGGTATAGTCTATCGTAATGAAATGTCAGCCTGTGCAACTAGAGTGATGGCAGAGTGGTATTTGTCATCATGAAATCCCATTTATTTTCAGTCCCTAACGTTAAGCTACAACAGTTCTACAACTATTTTGAAACAAATCAGGCCAATTTTTACACAGAAATTACAACATTATTGTGATACAGCACTGGCATGAGCAATCTATTCTTGAAGCAAAGGTAGTGCAAATGTGACATAAGAAACATTCTGTTTCTTTCCTTTGGCAGAATGTATGTACTTAAGAGAAGTACTCCATTCTCCTGCCTTTTCCACTGCAGCTGTTCTGTACTATGCCGCTACAATCTTGGCAACATATCCTTGCAGTCAAATGCTTTATCAGTTTTCACAGTTACTATTCTGCCCCTTTTCCATCTGAATCACATGCAGTTTGGATTTGTACAGTCTCAGACTCTACAGGGTAACTGCAAACTGTAATATTTCCTACTTACGTGCAGCTCATTATGTGATTTATGCACAGCAAGGCTTTTACTGAAGAGTGTTTCAGCAGGTCTCGTTACATCAGCCTTTATTTTAATCAGTCTCCCATTTGGGGTTACAGTTTGTCGTGTCATTCCATCTGTATTTTTATCTTTCCGACTTCCCCGCTCCTTTAGTGGCCAAAAGCAATGCTCTTCAGCTATTCTTCTAAGGTACAGAATGCAGATGTTGAATTTTGGATTATTATTTTTCAAACAGTAGCTGCTCTGAAGCTACAGCAGGCTCCTTTCCTAGGTCTGTTGTGGACATTACAACAAATTATGGAAGCTTAAAGTGCGGGCACTAGCCGAGAGCTCCTTAGGACAGGATTCATGCCTTCTTTTTAACTGGAAGTCAGTAAATATACTGTGGGACCCTACTAGGTAACATAGATGTAGTAATGAGGGGCTGGATATTTCTAGTTGTTCAAAACTTTTTAGTTTATTATGGCTTTTCTTTTTTTTTAAAGATTGTTTTAGTATGTGTATGATTCTCTTCTGGATAATGTCAGTGGGCAAAAGAGAGATTTTAGGTATTTCTATGCTGTGTCTTCCATAGACACATCTTTCCTCATAATGATGAGCTATATGAAGATGTTGGCAGAAGGCTGGCAGCATGCACCATGGCAGCTTACTCCAAAACCTAATGTCTAATACATTTTTGCTGCCTGTTTTCAGGCTTCCACTGTTACACCACGAAAGAACTTTTGTACCTGTTGCCTTTGTGAAATAGCTTTGTAGAAGTAAATCTTAGTCCCACATAGTGTTTGTGTTGTCCTTATCATTCTCATGATTTGTGATTAACACAGTGACAAGTTAACATGTAAAGCCTCAAAATTGTCTAACTGTCTCTTAAGCTACATCATTGAATCAGATGCTAAATGGTTGTATTACATATTGGTGACTGTAGTGTAACCTTTCTGAATTTGCCATGCATTTGGAATGGACTGTTCATCACTGCCATACGTTGGCTGCATTCAGTCATCTCTCTCTGCTGTGTTTGCAAAGGTTGCTGTGCTGCACAACGTCGGTTCATGGCATCTTGTAACTGTACAAGGAAAACATAGGTGGGCATACTTCTCTTCCAGACTGGCTTGTTTGTATTTCTTGTATAGCAGTTAGTCAGCTGAAATCTGCTCCAAATAGGTACACTTCCTACCCTTAAAAGGCAATGAGTTTGTGCAAAAATCTTAGGTGATAAGAGGCGTATAGATAATTTTTTTCATACCTACTAATCATCCCATTCAGTGCTCATCTGAAGGACATGCTTTGGAAACAAAATGTTTCATCATTTCTCAGCCATTATATTATTTATCATGTTAGCTACTATAAATCAGTAAAGGCATGGACTTGCAGCTGACACAGTTCATCTACTGAACCAAGATACTCTAGCCTGCTCCATGAGATACTTCCTGATGTCTCTCATGCATTGTTTCTTCAGACATTCTCTCACATTTAGTGAATCATGGCCTATGATCTTGGCTCATATTCTCAGAAACTTTGTGCAGCTGGTATCACATAAGAAATAAAAATAAGTAGAAAAAAAAATAGTTCCTGTTCTGCAACAATGGGACTGGAAACCGTTTTTTATCATTCTCAACACATCAGAAATTCAAAAGCTTGAAAAAATTAATGAACCAAAACTCAGCAAATGTTCAGTATAGATGTTCATGCATTCTTATAATGTTTTAATCATGAATTATTTTGCATAATAGAAAAAGAAATCAAATTTAAAAGTACCAACATCCCATTTTGCCAATTTTGAATCATTTTTGGGTCACCATTTTTTTCAAATGAGGAAATTCATGGCAAATCCCAGTTCCCAGTAGCATTTTTTTTTACATAATGTTCATAAGAAAAAAAAAATGAAATTAGAAACTTCAGTGTCTGAAAATTACTAATTACCTATACACCATCTCTCAGAAAGTCTTTGTTTTTTCACATTAATTAATGGGGGGTAGCTTCTCAGGGCATACAGAAAATTATGTTCTACAGAATTGAGTACAACATGACATACCCTTTATGAAGTCAAAATGCTAACTTTGAATGTTTGACACATCACTTATCTCCATGATCATGGAGATGATGGCAGACAGGCAGTAACAGAAGAAAACCCCAGACCTTGTTTAAAACATATATAGCCCATCAGTATTAGCTGAACTAGACATTGGTTCATTAATTACACTGAATATACTGGGGCCTCTCATCACTTACTTTTTGTAATATGTCCATAGGGTTTGCACATCACTTTCCAAAATCATACATTTTTCTGCTGTGAATAGATTCTACCAATAAATTTTCAGGGCCCACCAGGTTTGGCAAGAGACAGATAACTCATCCCTGTTCCAGGTGTTTACCTGAGAAAATTTCTCTGGCACCCTGCTTTTGCAATGGTTTCTGTAGCAAGCTTGTTTCTTAAAACCTTTCCTTGAGAAGTTGTACCTTGTCCTGGATCCTTGGGGCTTTTGTTTCATTCCACGTGAGACAGCTTGTCAGATAAATGGGGCACAGATTCAGAAGAGTCAAGTAGATTAGAATAGATATTTTCAGTTGGAAGAAACCATCTATTCCAACTGCCTGACCAAGCGCTACAGTCTGTTGTCAAGGGCATAGTCCAAATGCATCATCTTAAATACTGACAGGCTTGGGGCATCAACCACCTCTCTAGGAAGCCCGTTCCAGTGTTTGACCACCCTTGCAGTAAAGAAATGCTTCCTAAGTGTCATGGTTTAACCCATCAGCCAAAACCAGGACACACGTCCAGTCTAAACTCTCCCTGGTTCAGCTTTGAACCATTCCAACTCATCCTGTTACTGGATCCCAGGGACAAGAGCTCAGCACCTCCCTCTCCAATTTTGCCTCCTCAGGAAGCTGCAGAGACCAACGAGGTCATCCCTCAGCCTCCTTTCCTCCAAGCTAGGCAAACCCGAAGTCCTTAGCTGTTCCTCACAGGAGCCTTCCAGCACTTTCACTGGCTTTGTTGCTCTCCTCTGGGTGCATTCCAGCACCTTCACACCCTTCTCAAATTTCGAGGCCCAGAACTGCACACTGCTCCAGGTGAGGCTGCACCAATGCTGAATGCAATGGGATAATTGCCTCTTTTGATGGGCTGGTTATACTGTGTTTGATGTTTCCCAGGATATGGTTTGCTCTCTTGGCTGCCAGGGCACAGTGCTGGCTCACACTGAGCCTGCTGTTGACCAGCACTGCCAGATCCCTTTCTGCAGGGATGCTCTCCAGTCACTCCTCTCCCAGTTTATTCTTGTGCCTGGCATTACTCTGCCCCAAGTGCAGAACCTGGCATTTGGACTTGTTGAATTTCATCCTATGAATCATTTCCCAATACTCCAGTCTATCCAAATCCCTTTGCAAAGCATCTTGTCCCTCCCCGTTCTGTATCATCGGCAAACTTGCTAACAGTTCGTTCAGCTAACTTCTACATCCAGATTGTTGATAAATATCAACAGTTGAACAGAACTGACCCTAGAATTAAACCCTGAGGACCACCACTGGTGATTGGTTGCCAGCCAAGTATAGCCCCATTCACAAAACCCCTTTGAGCCCTACCATTCAGCCAGTTCTTCACCCAGTGCACCATGAACCCTCTTATTCCACAGCTGGACAACTTGTCCAGAAGGATGCTGTGAGGGACAGTATCAAAAACTTTACTAAAATCCAGAAAAACTACCTCCACTGCCTTCCCTTCACCCACTAGGTGGGATTACCATTCTATGTTAAACAGGAGCTTCCTTTTGTGAATCCATGCTGACTGTGCCTGATGATTTTATTGTTCTTTAAATGCATTTCAACAGTACCCAGTACAATCTTCATCATTTTTCTAGGAACGGAGGTTAGACTAAGAGGTCTGTAGTTCTCTCATGCCCTTCTTGTCAGTGGAATGACACTGACTAGCTTCTAGTCAGTGAGGACCACCCCAGACTCCAAAGACCTGTGGTAGATTATCAAGAGGGATCCTGCTGTAACATCCACTAGCTCCTTCAGTACTCTGGGATGAATCCCATCGGGCCCCTACGGACTTGAGAACATTCAGGCGATACAGCTGGTCCCTTAAAATTTCAATGTCCAAGTAATATTTCTGAATTACAAATGCTGTAACCTTTACAAAACACGAGGCAATTAGAACTCTTTATCAAAAAATGTTGTATAAAAAATTCTCGCCTGATCTCACCTTTCCTATGTATTGTGCATTCAGTAGGTGCCTATTTTTTTTACACAGTGAGGGTGACAGAGCACTGGAATAGGCTGCCCAGGGAGGTGGTAGAGTCTCCTTCTCTGGAGATATTCAAGACCTGTCTGGACACCTATCTGTGCAATATGAGCTAGGGAGCTGCTTTGGCAGGGGGGTTGGACCCGATGATCTCTTGAGGTCGCTTCCAACCCCTACGATTCTGTGATTCTGTGATATTTGAGGTAACACTTCTGCACAGACATTACTTTCTCTAGATCAGCCTGTTTGTTTTGTTTGTTTGAGTGGGTATAGACACAGTTCCTGCCTTGCTTTTTTCTTCCACAAGTTTCTCTTTAGTAATCAACTGTATAAAAACAGGCTTTCTAATCTTTGTATCCCAGGAGTACAAGGTTTATGAATGTATGTGTCCTGGCAAAATGGAAGAAATGAGCATGTGTTCTCTTTCCTTAGGCCTTTAATATGTAGGAAAGGTTAAGCTCCATATTGCTTTCAATTAACTTGCTAAAAATTAGTTCCTCCCTTGTTCCTAGGAAGTGTCAATGGTGCTTATGAGTTAAGCCTTTTGCCTACATACTCATTTCTGTTGTTTTCTATTTGGGCGAAGCTTTAATTCCCTGTGGATTTCAGATGACTGACCCAGAGAGAAAGCCGAGTCTGTGTCACAATATGGTCTTCAGTTACCACTGCCAACACAAATAAATGGCTTCTTTCTAGCTCTATCGTAAGTAATCTGAGTGGGATTCAGATTTTTGATAGACTTCAAAAAAATCCCACACATGAAACAATACACTGTTTTAAAAGAAAATCAGATTTAAGGCAATAAAGCATTCTTTATCTTAGAGATTGTTTTTCTTTCCTAGTTTCAAAGTCAGGCAAGTGGGAATCTGGAATTGTCCAGCTGAAATAGGGAAAATTGCAACTTGGTGGTTTTGGGTGTGCTCATCAAGATCTAGTGATACCTATATTCTCACGATTTATACAAAAGACTGGAAATGTGGAGGACAGGATTATAGGTAGACAAGTGTTTGTTCATTGATTAAATACTGTAAGATTGCTATGATATGTTCCAAGTCAAGAGACTTGGAAAAAATAGGAATTTTTTAAACCTGAAGATGCTGAAACTAAGCATAGCTATAAGTCTGCAGTGAGCATCCAACATTCATCCCTTCTAAGATTCTTACAAAGCCAAAGTCTTTGCCACAGACTTCAAGGTAGGCATTCATTCTCATATAAGCATTTAAATTTTATCACCTTATTTTCTGAGCTACCAAGTCAACTGCACTTTGTGCTTGCTGTCAACAGCAACATGAGTTCAGTAATTCTAATAATCAAGTTCTTCATTAAATACCCACAGATAGGTTAAAGTGTCAAGCTGTAGGTGCCTTATTCTTTTCAAAATGTTTAGTGCTTGTGAAAGGTAATATATGCTTATGCTTCCAAAAAAAATCTCCTGTTATTAGTATTAAAATTAAATACCAAGCAACATACATAACACTGTTTAGTTAATTTCCTGTGCTATTTCACTGTGTTACTTCTCTTCTTGGAGTGAAAGTAAAAAAAGTAAAGTTGTGCTAATGGTGCTGTGTCACCTATGTTCTTTGCTGTTGGATTTGCGTACCTTCAGTACTAGGGCACTAAATGAAATACCCAAGTTGCTGATGTATAGCATAGATGTCATTTTTATTCCCTAATGACCGGACTGCGTTTTCTTACTGTAAATTAGGCACAGTAAGCCCCTAATTGCGATTAGTTTGAGAGGCGGAAAGCCAACAGTATTCAAAAATTTACTGGGATGTCAACTGGTACGTGACTTTTCTGTTGCTCTATGGTGAAAATAGTTGAATTCAAAGGAAAAACACGTGTGATTTCTTTGCAGAGACTGTTTATAATTTTGTCCTGGAAAAAAGGCCTGAAAAAGGCTTACTTTCTGCTCAAAACTGAATATATTTGCATGCAATTAACATGGCTATTAAGAATACCTCAGGAACCTTTAGCTCTATATCTATCCAGTATTACTAGAAGGTAGTTGCAGGTGCCATGTAATGCGAACAACTTAAATGATACAATAAGCACTGGCTAGGTATCTAAACATTCTGAATAAACAGTTGCATTCTTGTTATAATGTCCTCTTACTGCCTTCTTTCTCATTCTAAAATTCTCCTTCACTTGTCCTCCTAAGCACACTGAGTTTGAGCCTCCTTCTGTGAATTCTTACACCTTTTAGTCCAGTGAGACTGAACCAAATCTCTCATAGCCACTTTGCTTTATTTGAATAGAATTGTCATAAAAATGTATGTACCACAAAGGCATCCTTATTAGCGATGACATTAACTTCTCTGATGCTTAATAATTAAAGATGCAACAATTTTATTAATCTAATTTTATTTTCTAATTTAAAAATTAAATATTTAAGAGTAACTTAATAACCCAAAGTATTTTTAAAGCAAATCATTCTCTTTTCTACTAAAATTATGGCAGCAGGAGACATTTTATTTGTATTATAGAATAGTTTTTATAATATTTTCATGTAAGAATGTATCATTTTTGGAGAGACAGACACATAAAAGGTATACTTAGAGGAGAAAGTTATCTTTTAAACTGTGTTACCTTAAACTTTTTGGCTTCATCTTTCAGATAAACTTTTTGGGTCTTGAGTGCACAAAGTTTGGCTTCTAAATCTGTAATGCTGAGGCATTCTTAAAATGGGTTCAGAGGTGATGATTACCAAGTTACATGGCCATCTGAAAGTCCCCTGAATATAGATGCTCATGTAACATCTTCATGAAACCTGCTGTGGGATCAAGTTAAAGATTTTTAGTATGTAACACCCTTTTAAATATCACTGTGTACCAGGAACAGCAGTGAACATGTGAAAATGAGCATAAAAATGGCCACTCATTTTTAAAAACTTTAAAAAAACAGAGAGAGCTGTTTGGTTTTTCTAGAAGCACACCAATAGCATGATTCATCTGTGACTTACTTTAGATGTCTGCTTAAAATTAGATGAAATCACACCTATTTCTGTTCATTGATTATAAAAGGCATCTGGAGTGACTAGCTCAGAAATAGGTGTCGGTCAGATGAATCTTATCTTTGTGCTATGAAATGGCCCTTAGAAGAATGATTCTCAGTAGCTCGTGTAAAGTGAAGCTGATCAATGTATATGAAGTGGTGTTGTGAAGTATGGATTTCCCATATGAGACCCAAGCACTGTAAATTATTTTAAGAGATTGATAGAAAATATAACTATACCATATCTGCCATTACCTGAGATACAACCTCAGCAAGACAGTGACCCAAGATATCTGACATACAATAATGTTTAAATCCATGAGAGAAATACTTGAGTCTAAAACCTATTAACATGCACAACATTGGTTAACTCCCAGCTTGCTACATTTAACAAAAATCTCTGTTGCAGGTTACTTAGTTATAGAAAATCCATCAAGTAAGTTCACTAAAGGTTTTTATATTGTGGTCATTGGTGAGTCTCAATGTGTGGTTCCCTCCTCTATGTTTATTAGAAAAAAACCCCTCCAAGCTGCGTATAAATCATAAAAGCATGACTAATTGCATGGTAACTGGAGAAATGCTTTCTCTCTCTCTGGGGTGAAGCCTGCATGTCTGTGTTTTAGCTTGGGAAGTAATACAGGGATATTTAAACTCCTTGGGGTTTAAAAACCATGTCATTATGAGAATGAGGTCACTGCAATATTTTATATGTCTAAAACCTTGCAACATATAAAATGTTTTCTGTCCGACAAAGAAGTAGTATGTACTTTAGAATGCAATGGTAACTTCACAAATTTCCATTAATGTCAAAAATCTCACCTTGGAATGCTGTTACCTATAAAAGCAACCCTACCCTACAGTACTGTTAACATTAGAAATTTGGTGAGGGGGAACAATATAGGGAGAAAACACTTCTCTTTAAAGGGACTGAAAGCAAACACAACAAGCATGCTGTGACTTATAATTTTCTGCCTACTTACAGGCAGTTTCTGTTGAACAGAGCAACATTGTTTATTAATAAACAGCAGTTAATCAAGAGTTAAAAGAATGACAAAGAAATCCCCTCTACGCTTCTAATTCTTTTGTCATTACTTTCAGGCCCATAAGCAAGAAATCCTTCCTCCAACACGTTGAAGAGCTTTGCACAAACAACAACCTAAAGTTTCAGGAAGAATTTTCGGTATGTTGCCAGCAGTTGTCACAACATCGCAAGACCTTCGGTCGTTTCATGTGTCACATTTCATGTCCATTTTAAGCAGGCAAGGCCGTGAAGGACTCTGGCCTTGATAATCAATACCCAATTACCAGGTTGATTGTTTAGAAAGTAATATTACACTGATTTGGATTCTGCAGTCTACGCTGCAACCTGATCAGAATTATTCAACCTAAGTGTCAGCAAAAGATGATCTTTAGACTCCGATCTGTGTAAGAACACCACAATATTTGCATTTCTACATATGTAGCAATGCATATGTAGTTTACCTGAGAACAGTTTACTTAGAAATAGATTGTCTAACATATATACAGGCATATTTAACTGCTTTAAATAAGTTCATTTTCCTGAGTGATGGTGAACCTGAAAATGTATCTGACACACACTGTGTAAGCTGTGAAATGTTCAAACCCCATTCCTACTGCTGTGGAACTCAGGAATGGGTTTTTTTCATAGGTTTCGGTATGGACAGTAAAATGTTTGTGCTTTTTGTTCCTCCACAAATAATAGGTCATACTTGTCATGCTCTTGAGCCTCCATGTGAATAGCCTCCATCTCCTTATGTGAGTAGATGAACACAGCAAGTCTTTCTTTCTGAAAGGAGACCAGCTTTCAAAATACACGTTGCATATAATACAATGCATATATACTTTCAAATTTAAATCTCAAAGTTTTCACTATTTTCATTAAGTAACATTTTTACCTCTATCATATATTTTTTTCTCAACAACATCTTCTTTTCTTGTTACCCAGAATCTTTATCATCATCATCGTTTTTAACACATACAGTCATTTGCCCTCACAAAACCAATTTGTCAGTCTCCAGTGACTTTATTATTTTGGATTTATAGATTTACCATGAATTGCTTACCAGTTGGATTAACAAAAATGAAGACTCAACAATTGGCTTTTCTTCTGCTAGATTATAATATTTCAGTCTCTGAGGAAAAACCAACAAAAGTGTGAAAAGATTAATGGTATTTCCTACAGCTTTTTTGTTATGCTCCTTAGGTAAAATTGGTCTGGATTTAATAATAAAAAGCACCATAAAATTCTCTGAGCAATAAAGTAGGGAGAACTTTTTTTCCAAGAGCAGAAGTGTTATTTCACTTGAACAAGAGTGATTATAGTTATATTATGCATGACTGAACAGATGAAAAGTTTTACTAGCAATAACATTTTCACATATTAACATTCATCACTGGAAAGTTTCTAGTATTACTTTCTTTAGGTGTGACTCACATTGGTAAGCCTTACAGCACTGTAATGCGTTAAAACTTGAACAATAGCGTTTTATCAAATCAAAATCTTGGCAATGCGTTTCAAATTTGGAGAAATACAAGTAGCTGAGGCCTCATTCAACTAAATTATATAGTCAACTTATAGCCAACTGGTTTATATGTTGCTTGCCCTGCCATTATTGTTTCTTTCTGAGCTTCAGGTTCCATGTTTCAGAGTGTAGTGATACCTTCTCAGATGACTTGTCCAAGGGCAGGCAGAATTGCAGGATAGGTCCCGCCCCTGATTGAGAGTTTATCTATAGTATCTGTAGCATCTGTCTTATCAAATGGATAACAGGATCTTGATCTGACATCAGAAACGACAATGCACAGAAACAAGCAGTACATGCAATAAACAAGCAGACTGCATGACCTGCATTGTTTCCATCCGCATTCATCATTTCTGTTTCACATAAATGACTCAAGGCTCCTACAATGTGTGTGGGAGAGATGGGCTCAAGATGTAAACCCATGAACCATTATATCTGAAACACATAACTAAAAGCACTGTGCTGAGCTTCCTTCAGCTCTCTGGCTGTCTCTGTACTAGGAAATGCAGGTATATGATCACTTACACTAATAATCTGTTAGTATATGCCCTACCTTGAATTTGGACTGATTCAGCTAGCAGCCTTCCCAGGCAACTCCAAGGTCCATTTTGGTAGGCAAAGTAGTGTGAGGGTCATCTGCGATAGATAGTTTGTAGACAACAAAACTGATTTGGATTTTTCTAGCATAAATGTGGCTTTTCCCATTTCACTTATTCTTGGAATCCAGGGACATTCCTGGTCTCATGTAATTTGCTGGATTGACCAAGCTGCTATGTCTGGAGATCTCCAGGGTTCAATGCCAGTCCCAATGTTAACATGATCTGATAATAGAATTTGGACCTTGGAATAGATCTGGATCCATGTCTTGTCAGAAAAGACAAGTTTAAAGAAACCATAAGGAGCCACAGTAACTAATGGTGGGCACCACTTAGCTGATATTCAAACTTCCATCTTTCCAGATGATTCCTGTGTATCTCGATACATTTGGGAAATTAAGTTTTTTCTAGTGACTGGCAAATACTTCCATAAGTGTTTTAAGATAAATTCTTTTCATGAATAAAAACCTGAAATACCTCCAAATGACACCACAGTACCACAAAACTACTACAGTAAACAAAGGGCAAATTATTTCAAAGTTTTATGACTATGCAAAGAAATATGGTTTCTATGAGAAATAGTCATTGAATCTGGGAATCCAAATAGTTTCCAAATAGTCTTGTTCCCAGTTTTGAAAATAATGAGTTATATTAAAATCAACACTGAGAATTGGTGAAATCCAGCAGAGAACTGGTACAAGGCTTCTGCATGCTTGTTCAGATACAGAAACATCGTGACAAAACATAACATAAGCTGCTTCTCTATTTCCTCTCTACTACAAAGTACTGTACAACAGTGCTATTGCTATACTATTAAATTGCTAAGCAAAGACTCAGAGGGGTGGGACAACTGAGGCAAGTTCACATGGATATGGGATCCCGTTGCCCGTAACGCCTGCAAAATGCCATACACATTGAGTCTATGTTCTTCCTTCATGCAAAATTCAATTGACAAATTTTGAGAGAGAGTTTCAGCTTTCTGAATGAGAGGAATTTTCAACTTCTCCACCTTTGGCTGTGTTTTACTGTTCTTATCAAATCCTGGCAGGAATGCACAGAAGTCACTCTACTCTGTCTGAGAACAGGGATCTTTCTCTAGGTTGGGTTACAGGAGTGGGGCTTTGCTTCTCTCAGGGATTACCGAGACAAAAGGCAGAAGCAATTGAATAGGTACAAGACATGTGCCTTGAGTATGGTAGAGGCTGATCAAAGACAAGATTTTAAAATAACAAGTGCCTTTAAAGGTATTTTTCTACAGTATGTTACAGCCTATTTAGTTTTGCTGTGTCTGTTGGCCATGTGTTTCCATTCTTTAGTTCATGGGTATAAATGTAAAGTCAGCCATTTTTGTAAGGTGATTTTAAGTCAGAAACCTTCTCTTTTCATCCCTAGGAAGCATAGATATTTAGAGAGATTCTGAAGGGCATGGATGGGACTTAGGTCCTTAATTTTCAAAGGGAAATAAGTAACTAGTTTTCTACAATTCTTCCCCAAGGAAATAGCTAGGAAGAGAAGTAAGGTCCCTTGTCTGAAAGGCCTTTGCTTTCATCATGAAACCATCTTTCCCTTCCTGTTCAGAAGCACTAGCAGTTATATTATTTGGGATATAGTTATAGAAGCAAAGTAGTCCTCATGCTTCAGGCCACAAGATTTTTGTCAGATGGTGAAAGAAAGAAATTTCTTACAGGATGTTATTGCATGTAAGATTTTGAGCTCTCTTTTATATATCAGACATTATCTGTTGTACAAAATAGGATGTCTGATTAGATGAATTATTGCCTTGGTTTATTGCATTAGTTTTAAATGATCTCATTTTGCTTATGTTCATATTATTCTTGATATCTGAACCCATCAAATAAGGCTGACAAAGTATTTGAATTAGCAATGAAAGAAAAGCAATGAAATAAAAAACACTCCTGTGTTTTCTATTTTCCATTAACCGCTTTCATTTATTAATTTATTTGTTTGATAGATTTTATTTATAGAAGACAAACTGTCTCAAACACTGAGGCAAAAGTGCACTTGAAAATAATTTACATGGAATGTGATACTCAGGCTATCTGCAACACTGTTGGAAGTATCCCATGGAAAGAGTAACCTTTAATATTAAAAGAGAAATTTGAAAGGATTACTCAGTGCAAGCATTAAATTTTTGCATTGTGCTCATTCAAAGCAAGAAACAGATCTCTTCATTTGTTTCTTCGCTAGATGTTGAAATAGACCAGTTTGTAACCTTTGTCAAACTAAGAGAAAACCTACTACAGCTAATGTAGCTATTAACTTAGAGATTCTGGCTAAATTCTGGCTTTTCTGAGTTTTATCACCACTATGAGATCATCACACTAATACATTTTCTCCATTAAGAAGTTATGAAGCTGTCTCCACTCTTTTACTCGGCTTTGGAAATTATACCTATTTATATACACAAACACCCCCATCAAACACGTTCCTCAATATGAATGATGTATCCATCTCTGCCCTTCAGTAATAGGACTAATGTCCAGTTATGAAACTGCAGTACAACCCAAAATAACCCTTCCCACCCCTTTCACAAAAAGTCCCGTGAACAATAGCTAATTGCCAGTTGTCTCAACTTAATTAAATTCTCATCAGCTCTCTCCCAAGCTACGGAAGTCAGGAAAAGGCATTATTCAAGAGTAAGGCTGGGGGAGCAGAGCATGGTAACCAAGCACGGGGCTTCACGAGAAGAGAGGAAAGAGCGACAAAAGGTGATAGGCTGACTTTATCCAAACTTGTAAAGGTGAAAGTTCATGTAAGCTTTAATTGTTCAACTTGACAGCATTGTCTGCAGCACTGCATCTAATGTTGCTGGTGTAACTGGGGTTGACAGTGAAGTGGAATGCTCCGTCCTGCTTCCAGCTGTTCTTAGAAATGCACCCTGTTGCAGAACAAAAGAATTCTTCCTCTTAGTGGATGATCGTGTCATTTTTTACATTCACTGAAGGTGAAATGGAAAGGTTTGCTAATGAATCTTTATTCCTCTGCAGGAACTTCCCAAGTTTCTTGAAGACCTTGCTTCAACTGATGCTGATCTGCCTTGGAACAGGTCTAAGAATCGTTTCCCAAACATAAAGCCATGTATGTGTATTTCCCGGTCAACTCCTCCATTCTGCTCTCTACCTTTGATAGTGCAGTATATACTTAGAATGCAACTGTATTTTTCTTTGATGTGCCTTTGAAATGGCAGCAGATTCATGTCCACATTATGAAATAATTTTCTGTCAAGTAACCTGCCTTTTTCATTGAGTTTTTTTAAAGACAGTTTTATTTGCAAGTAGCTTTCAACTTGCTCTCGCAAGCTTTAATATGCAGGTGCAAGAAACTGTAGCTTCAATAGTTTCTTAGCTTTGTAATTCAAGCCATGTAGCAAATTCTTTAACATTCTTCCTCTTTTTTTTTTTTTTCCCTCCTTTATTGAGAAGCAATTTTTAAAAACATATAAAATCCACATGTTTGTGCATTCGACTACCTCGGGAGCCTGTGCATGCTTTCTTGTGGCTATGTGTACATGTGCTGCAAAGGTTCCACAGAAGATCAGAGTGACTGTATGATAACTTATAAGCCAGGGCTAGATTTTTATCACAGGAGACAGGAGTCTGTCTCTCTGTACTCAACACTGCTTCATTTTTCAGTTAATAAGACAAGAAATGTCATTATTATTTTAGGCATTAGCTGTGATGTGAGATGGGGAGCATGGCATTCCTTGGTTAATAATGCTACATTCTGTGCTATTAACTTTTCAGAGCAGCTGTTCCTGCTATCTACTGCCTTGGTCAAGACATACTTTAAGTTACAGTCACTAAAAATTGATATTCATGACACACAATGAAATACAAACAGATAAGTTTCATAAATCTCTACATTTGTATTCTAACTTTTTTTTGAAGTTGAGGACAAAATGTCTGGCTTCAGCATTTACTTATTCACATATGACATTTTTCCTGGGTTTTACCATTTCTGCATTCACAGTGTGGCCCCAATTCAGAAACCTTCAATCTTTTTTTATTTTTTTCCTTTAATAATGAGCTTACCTTATGTAAAAGAAATAAAACTAAGCAAAAGTGCTGGGATCTCACTCAAACCTGTGACCTGGGGCAGCAAGTATATAGAAAAGACTGTCAGACCCCTGACCCTGCTGCCTGATTCACACAGAGGTTGTCTGTGCTAGGACAGCACAGCTTAAAGTATGCTGGCTACCTTTAGGCAGAGGATCCTCCCATGCATACATCAAAATGGAGGCTTTGGCATGTTCACTATTTTAATTAAAAATTAGTATATTAAAATATGTCTGGAACATTAAAGGATGACGATACAGTAATGGAAATTGCTTACATCCCCTTTGTAAGTATTGTTCCACTATGTCAAGTATTGTTAGGTTAACAATAATGACAGTATTTTTTTTATTTCTTAGCACTCCAGGAACACTTGTTACGTGCATCTGTGGTTTTTAAATAAATCTTTTCATTAAACTAAGCTTTATATCCGTGATAGATAATAACAACAGAGTAAAGCTGATGCCTGATGCTGGTATTCCTGGATCTGACTACATTAATGCCAGCTACATGTCTGTAAGTTGAAAGTCTCTCACTTTTTTACTTCGTTTGTTTTCTCATAGATGAGAGAGTCAAAAAATAATTTGTAAGAAGTAGGAGATTCTAATTTTTCCTGTGTTCACTATGGCTACTGTTGCCATGGCATTGCTCAAGTCATTCCTGTGGCACTGAACATGAGTAGGGAAAAATACCAATTATCCTACTTTTATTGCTAAGCAATGCTTTCCAGTAATAACAAACACTGTGCCCAGCAAATTTCTCGCTATAAATTGTCTCATACCACTAAAGACAATAGTGAAACTCCCACTGAGGTCAAACGTTTAGACAGGTGTGATTTGGTCTCTTGGTTCAGGAGTTGGAGCTCTTGTACATGAGCAGGACAACGTAAAGAGAACTGAACTGAGAAGTTCCACAGAAATGGCTAATAATTTTGGTTGGCGGGATTAGTAAGCCCCTTATTATTTTGTGAAACTTATGATGGAGGAAAATGCACATAGGCTTCTTGAAGAAGAAATTAATACCATGCACACCTTTCTTCCCAGACCTTCCATTTTCTAATTGTGTTCTCGGTAAATTCTTCATCTATATTTTTGTCTCATGTTTTGTCCTGTCGAAGCTCAAAGCCTGACACAATTACGCATTTGATTTGTTGTAACGAGGGCTGGTGGCCTCACATGAGGTGAAGACAAGTTTTGTCCTAAAAACTATTCACACACATAGCAAGACATCCAGACTATAGTCTAAACAGATGGCACAATGGCAAGTAGAAATAGTTATTTCCAGGTAACTGAGACATTCACAGAGAATAATCTGTTTATTCCCTTTATATGGAATGTCCTAGTTCTGGCAGCAGATAGGAAGGCCTGTGCCACATTGTTGCTTGCCACTTGGACTATACACAAAACCACTGAGGAGACCAGTCAGCTCAGGGCATGGCTGAGTCCTTGCCCTTCCTGGCACTGACATGCCATGGCTTAGGCAGGGAACTCCAACAGCAACTTCCAAAAAGCTGCAGCAGAAGCCAGCTGCAGAGAGTGCTCCCTGCTGAGATTTTACATGTCTTCTCTGCATACAGGCATCTCCCCTTAGGTCACTGCCCATCAGTGAATAGACAACTGGAATTAGAACCATTTCTGCAGGTTAAAGCTTTGCCTTTTATGTGCCCTCACTTTGCATCTTTGCAGAAATGTAAACATATGCATGCATATAGCAGTAAACACACAGTACATGTGTGTATTTACATACCTATTTATCTAGCTGTATATACATAATCACACATATAAACAGAAGGAAAGAGAGGTCCTGTATATAGTTCTAACAAATGGGAGCTTGGCTGCTACTTTTATTTTGGTTAAAGAGGAAAAAGTCAGTGACTGAACTGTGAGCTTTGCATCTGAGTTATAGTTTCTCACCTCACTCTTAAACTGGTGAGGATTAACATAGTTTCTCACTGCCACCTGTTCTGTATATTATAGATGGAGTAAGTAACAGGCAGCTGTGAGTTATAGGGCTATAATTCCAACAAGGAGCTCCGGTGGTGCCATAAACCTCTGTGTCAGTTGTTTTGAGCAATAAGCAGAACCCTGTGATAATACAGACTGCTAACTCTACAGTGCAAATGTATTGCTATTGTTCTTATTTTAGACTTCCCATGGTACATCAGAGCTCCTGTAGAGTACACTTAGTTTCTTTGAGGAAACATCCACAAGAACCAATGCACTGACACCATTTACACAGATATTTTTTTTTCAACAAACTTCCTTCTCTCCAAGTTTTATGTCAATTTATAAATAAACTAAACCACAGAAGCCAATGCTAATATAAAAACCAATCCCTACAGTAGGTTTCTCAAAGGTTTTTCATCTTTTATTATCATTTGCTTGAGTAAGATCCATGCCCAAGTTACAACAGATCCCTGATGATCACTGGAAGGAGAAGGTCATCAGTGTGGTGTATAGCTTGCACTAGCTCTTGGAGTGCTCCTTGGTTGCTTCCCTGGCTCTGTTGCATCTTGGCACTATTTAATTCTGCGTTGGTGGCCTCCTCCTGACAGCATTCTTGGTGGCCTCTGGCTGGTTCTGCAGTAAGTCTAGTACAAAAGCTTAGATATTTTTAAATGGGAGTTACTGACCTGATGCCCCTGTAATTTCTCTGCTAAATGCATTTCTATTAGGATGACATTTCCCAAGCTTCATTAGAGCACTGGCTCATAACTGATTTACAGGGTGAGGACAGTGCCATGAGTTCCTTAGGTTTCTGAGGCCATCTGCCATGCAATCATTATGCCGCTTCATTCAGTATCTCCAACAAGGTTTCAGCCTTAGGCATGGTAGCTACAGGTACAACTGCGAGTCACATGCAAACTCTTTTTCTCCTTGCCAGCCACTAAGTATTAAATATTTTCTTTTTCTTAGGGTTATTTATGTCCAAACGAGTTTATTGCAACTCAGGGACCATTACCAGGAACGGTGGGTGATTTCTGGAGAATGGTGTGGGAGACAAGGGCAAAGACACTCGTGATGCTCACACAATGTTTTGAGAAAGGACGGGTATGTTACCAGCATACTGAGTAACAGTATTTGATATAATTCAACATTCTGCATGTGGTTTCTGTCAATGCTGTGATCATTGTTAGTTAGTAATCTTCTCCCTGCAGATAAGATGTCATCAGTACTGGCCAGAAGATAATAAACCGGTGACTGTGTTTGGGGATATCGTGATTACTAAATTGATGGAAGATATTCAAATAGACTGGACCATCAGAGATCTAAAAATTGAAAGGGTAAGCCAGAACTGGAAGCTGGTTGAATAAAATCCATCCAACACCACAAAGAACATCAGATGTGCTCCATCACACCCAACTACCCTTCAGTATTCTTCTTTTAATGTGTTTACGCTGTACTGCCTGATTTTCCTGCATTTTGTTTTCATTCCTATGGATTTTTTTCTGAGAATTTTCCCCAATTTCTGTCACAAAGACCTCAGATATTTGTCTGTCATGCTATGAAGGGCCTATCAAGGTTACTGTAACTCTCATCTGGTGGGAGGTGAAGTTTCTATTTGGACACCTCAGTTCTCTCTTCCAGAAAGGAGCAATCCTAGCCATTCTGGGATCAGACAAATCCCTTTGCATGTATCTCTCTCAGATTAAAGGGCAAGATTCTTTGGTGCTGTGCAGCTGTTTTGTATTGTACCACCAGTCATATTGGCCTCCACCCCCAGGAGATTCACCCAATATAAAGGAGAATCATCAGTATTACTCCCACTCCTTGTTCTGAGAAGGGGGTTGAGAGGTACAGCACAGATGTTTATCTTCATCATGATCCACAACTATAGTTTTCACTCTTCAGAAAAATGAGCATCAAGCCTTAAGTCAGACCAACAGGTAGGCTCAGAAAGCAAGCTGGGCATAATGACCCAAGGTGAAGTCAGCCTTCTCTTCCACTCCCAATGTTGACCTGTGTTGTAGCAGTGCAGCCAGGTCTGAGGAGGAGGGGAAAAGAGAAGGCTGAATTGACTCAGTGATCCATTTACTATAGCTGGACTATGGCCACACAAGACACTGTGTCCTTAATAAGTGTGTTATTTAATTTGTCATATTGCTGGCTTTAAGATTGTACTTCATCTTCCATTCAGAAATGGATGGATTCTTGATGACCTTCCAGTGAAGGTGAAAAACAAGTCATTCACCAGTATTGCTATACTGCATCCCCAGTCACTTCTCTCTTGGTTTTATGTTGATCAATTTAAAACATGTAGACTCAAAGTAGTAGCTACACATAATCATTCACAGTTTGTTCCGTGTTTCGTATAATATGAAAAGAGCAAGTGTTTTGTCCAAAGTTTTTTTGTTTTTTAATGATCTGGCTATTACACAACAGTTAATTAAACTGTGGTAGTCCTTGCTGGAAGATGTTGTGAATGCTAAAAACTTAAAGGGCTTCATAAGATCTGGATAAATTCATAGAAGAAAATTCTGACAAGTGCTATTAAATTTCAAGATACCATCTCTGACTGAGGCAGTTCACAAGTCACAAACTATTAAGAAGGGAGAGGATACTCTGCAACTATAGATACCTTGTTGTCATGTCTTATAATTTTCCCTGAGATTTTTCCTTGACTACCACTGGAAACAGGACATGGCTCTAGACAGGCCTCTGACATGATCCTGTGCTCGTAGTTAATCAGATATCAGATCATGACCTGCTTTTTTTTTTTTTTTTTTGAGTTGCTGCTGCTCTGGTTGAGAAGGCATCACACACTTAGGAAATATATCCATGTGTACCAATGTATGTGTGTTTGCCCACACTGCATTAGACCAGTCTTGGAATGGTTGCTTTTTCCTAAGTAAATTCGTCATCCCAGTTGCCTAAACTTCTACACGAGCTACAGGAACATCAACCTATGACCTACAAATTACACTGATACAGTGACTGAAGTCAAATGGGGAGTGACTGCTGAAGTCATTAATGCTTCCTGAAAGGTGGATCGATGCCAACTCTCAAAACACCTGCCATAAGATGTGTGCACACACAATAAATTATCCCTTGATACAAGCACATCGTATAATTACTATGCCATTCTGATTTTCTATGTGAAACTGCTGAGAAGGTTACATGTAGCTTATCGGGTCTTCTGACACACTGCTCCTGTGAGAACTGCCTTATGTTACACTTTCCAGCACGGAGACTGCATGATGGTGCGGCAGTGTAACTTCACCTCTTGGCCAGAACACGGAGTCCCCGAAACCACTGCACCGATTATCCATTTTGTAAAACTTATCCGTGCAAGTCGAGCACATGATAACACACCGATGGTGGTTCACTGCAGGTGAGCATATTCTCCGTTTAGTGCCTTAGAATTTCAAGTTCATGTTTAGTTCAGGATAGTTGCTGAAATGTGTCTGTTCTTCCATGTTTGGAAATCATAGAATCATAGAACGGTTTGGGCTGGAAGGGACCTTAAAGATCATCAAATTCCAACCCCCCTGCCATGGGCAGGGACACCTCTCACCAGATCCCATTGAGATGATGTCAATGAAACAGTCACTTCAAAAATTACCAGAAGATGATGTTGGGTTTATCACAGTTTTCCTCTTTATTGTAAGAAGCGGAATAGCAAATGACGTGTTGGTTTTAATAACTTCTCTTATAATTATAGCTCTTCTTAAGAACTAAGGAGTTAAAATTGCATTTAAAATGTACTTATGTATCAAAAAAAGAAAAAAAAGAAAGAAACTATCTGGGAGCCACAGAGAATGACAAATAGAAGAAAGGTCTGCATATGCCAGATTTGCACTTGCATGCCTGCAAACAGCTAAAATCTATATTTAGGCTCTTAAATAAACAGTCTGGTGGTTAGAGGTGTTCAGCTGTCATATTTCCCATTGATTTCATACTCAACACCCTTAAACTGATATTTCAAATGGTAAGTGTGTGGGGAAGGCTAAGTCTTTGGGAAAGTGGTAAGCATGGCTGCATGATGCATGTGCAAGTCGGTGTTCCTACTGCTGGAGTGGGCGTGCTCCAAAATAGTGATCTGAACTTGGGTGCCTGCGATTGACTCTTTGCCTCCTTCTCACTGAGTGTGAGCCTGGAAATAGGTGGAAGGAAGAGCTGGGTTTGGTGCCACAAATCTCCTCCCTAACAGCCCAGTTTATCCTGCATGGGAGTTCTTTCTGATTGTCCTCAGTGTCACCTGCTATGGGTGATAAAGCCCCATTTCATTTGATGTTGTTACTGATAGTTTGACGTTTCCCTCTATTGTAGGGCCCAGAGAAACTATTACAGGAGACATCTACATGGTCTCCATGTTTTGAGGACCCTGGCCTTCTCTGGGGCCTCTCTGCAGTGAATCCTAGCCATTTGTCACTATGGAGCTACCTAAAGGGGTCAGCATGGGCCACGTGCTCTTCCTGTGCTCAAATTCCTGATGGATATGAAGCAATATTATGTGTTCTCATTTCCAGAGAACTCATTCATTGCTTTCTGCTCATTAGATCTTGCAGGTTTGAGAGGGTTTTACTATATGTTTCTTGATTGTCAGCAGTGATGCACCCTGCATTTATTACACTGGCTGCAGAGGAGTCTGACAGTGATTTTGAGGAAATCCTGTTCATTTTCAAAGCTTTAAATAAAATGACACTGACGACCAGTGTGTCTTGCACACTCATCTTCCTCTTAAAAGTATTTTATTTTAAATGTTTTTCTGGATCCCATGTTGGTTTCTCTCAAATACCAAGAGCAGCACAGAATCCAGGTGTGATTTCAACAAATCTTGTGGGTTTTTTTTTCCCTTTGTATTAGTAAGCTTGAGAAAATTCACAGAAAAGATGCAGAATCACTTTTTCCACTTATACAGGTTTGTTTTAGTCATATCTCATCTGTCTGATGCAAGCCCTTGTAAAATCAAAATCAGAACGTAACTCAATTCTGGATTTCCCTTGATCCCATTCAGGAAGGAGACACATGCCCACAAAAGTAGACACTGAAAAGATTTAATTTTTTCTGACATTTTGTTTTCAAAACAAACAACCAAAATATTCCAAGAAAATATTTTAGACCTAAAAAAGCTAACATAAAAAATTATTTTATCTTATGATTTCAGTGCTGGTGTTGGAAGAACAGGTGTCTATATTGCACTTGACCATTTAACCCAACATGTAAATGACCACGATTTTGTGGATATCTATGGACTTGTAGCTGAGTTAAGAAGCGAAAGAATGTGCATGGTACAGAACCTGGTAAGATTTACCTGTTCATTTATTCTGTTTTCCTGTCATTAAAAAGTTAGCCATCTGATCTCCTACAAAATGACTCCAAAGTTCATAACAATCAGCTGTCCAATACATTTTCTACCAAATCCTGCTTCTGTTTTTCTTCCAAGCAGTTTGCAAATGCCTGCTTTGCATCTATTTAAGTAAATTTGGGCAGCAAAGTCTTGAAAAGTGCTGAAAAGAGTGATGAGATACTGAGATTTTAGAACCTAAATCATAATTTCTCAGACTTTCAGAAAGTTTATTTCAAGTTTTGGGTAAAGAACAATAAAATAAATTTAAAAAAGGAGAAAAAAAAAAGAGTTTGCACACGAATATTTAATTTTACATTTTTACTACTTAACTGTATTTTTTTCTGTACATATCTGCAGCATAGTCCAAACTTTTCAATATTGTTTTACTTTTGACCTCATTAATGACTTCTTGATTCTTTTTTAATTTGTCCATCCTCTTTTCAGTGGTCTGTGGGGACAGAAGAAGGGGCAATGGCCACAAGTTGGAGCATAGGAAGTTCCACACCAGTATGTGGAAGAAATATTTCACAGTGAGGGTGACAGAGCCCTGGGACAGGCTGCCCAGGGAGGTGGTGGAGTCTCCTTCTCTGGAGATATTCAAGACTCGTCTGGACGCCTATCTGTGCAATATGTGCTAGGGAGCTGCTTTGGCAGGAGGGTTGGACTTGATCTCTCGAGGTCCCTTCCAACACCTACAATTCTGTGAACCTGTGATTCTACTGCAATTAAAATAACTCATCTGGATAAAATTAAGTACAGACCTCAGAGTTTTCAAATCAAGGCGACAGTGCTTTTGGGTCTAAAAAGGGCCATTTCCAGCAGACCTATTGAGTGTGGTTATAAGTTCGGGATGACCTGCTGGTTAGGAAGGTGTCATCTGTATCTGGAGGTCTTGGCATATGTATAAGAGTAACAGCAGAGTTTAAAGCTGACCCTAAACACCCAGAGGGATGGAAATCCAGCTGTACTTGCATCAGGCTCTTGGCATAAGCCTCCTGCAGAACAGATCTAACTCGGGGCTGCTGCCTGACGCCTTTGAGTCTACAGCATGCCTTGCCAGCTTCTCAGGGTGGGTGAGGAGCTTTGGAATGAACTTCCACACGACTGATTGATTTAAACTGATGTTAATGTCAGGAGACTTGCTCCATTGTGAATGTGGTTCTGCTGTTGTGTATCACGTCAGAATATGCAGAGTGGTTATCCTCTATTCAGCAGCTACACGTCGGAAGTGAGGCCTTTTGGTGATCATAGAATCATAGAATGGTATGAGTTGGAAGGGACCCCAAGGATCATAAAGCTCCAACCCCCCTGCTACAGGCAGGGCCATCAACCTCAGGCCTGGATCTACACTAGGTTGCCCAGGGCCCCATCCAACCTGGCCTTGAACACTTCCAGAGACGGGGCATCCACCACCTCTCTGGGCAGCCTGTTCCAGCACCTCACCACTCTTTCTGTAAAAAACTTCCCCCTAATATCTAATCTAAACCTTCCTTCCTTTAGTTTTAATCCATTCCCCCTTGTCCTGCCATTGTCTGCCCTTTTAAAATGTTGATTCCCCTCCTGTTTCTCTGCTCCCTTCAGGTACTGGAAGGCTGCAATGAGGTCCCCCCGCAGCCTTCTCTTCTCCAGACTGAACAAGCCCAGTTCCCCCAGCCTCAATTCATAGGGGAGGCACTCCAGCCTCATCTGTCATGCTGTTTCTTGTAAGGCGCTGCCTGGTTACCAACTGCTTTCAATTTTTCCTTTTGGAGTCCTGATGGAGCTAAACAATTGCCAGGGCTGTCCTGTGATGATGAATTAGAATCATAGAATGCAGAGCCCTATCAAGCCTGACCCTGAATATCTCCAGGGATGGGGTCTCCACTACCTCTCTGGGCACCCTGTTCTAGTGATCCACCGCCCTCAAATTGAAGAACTTTTTCCTAATATCCAACCTAAATCTCCCCTTTTCTAGTTTAAAATACCCTTTCTCCTGGTGCTACATGCCCTTGTGAACAGTTCTTCGACAGCTTTCTTATAGGCACCTTTCAGGTACTGGAAGGCTGCTATAAGGTCCCTGTAGAGCTTCCTTTTCTCCAGGCTGAACCACCCTAACACTCTCAGCCTGGCTTCATAGGAGAGCTGCTCCAGCCCTTTGATCATTTTCTGTGACCTTCCTCTGGATGCAACACAGAAATGGGAATTCTGGGAATATGCCTCTTGGTTGTTGTTTTACACTTTTGACTAGAAATAGAAACACAGGGCTCAGTGTTGGGTCCAGTCCTGTTTAATATCTTCATTGACGATCTTGATGAGGGAATAACATCCACCCTCAGCAAGTACGCCGATGATACAAAGCTGGGAGGAGTGGCTGACACGCAGGAACACTGCGCTGCCATCCAGAGAGACCTGGACAGGCTGGAGAGCTGGGCAGTGAGAAACCAGATGAAGTTCAACAAAAGCAAGTGTAAAGTCTTGCACCTGGGAAGGAACAACTGTTTGTATCAGTACAGGCTGGGGGATGACCTGCTGGAGAAGAGCTCAGTGGAGAAGGACCTGGGGGTCCTGGTAGATGACAGGTTGGCCATGAGCCAGCAGTGTGCCTCGGTGGCCAAGAGAGCCAATGGGATCCTGGGATGCATCAGGAGGAGTGTAGCCAGCAGGTCAAAGGAGGTGATCCTCCCTCTCTACTCTGCCCTGGTCAGGCCCCACCTGGAGTATTGTGTCCAGTTCTGGGCTCCTTGGTATAAAAAGGACAGGGATCTCCTGGAAAGAGTCCAAAGAAGGGCTACGAAGATGATTAAGGGCCTAGAGCATCTCCCCTATGAGGAAAGGCTGAGTAAGCTGGGACTGTTCAGCCTTGAGAAGAGAAGACTAAGGGGGGACCTAATCAAAGTTTATAATTATCTGAAGCAGGGGATGCAGGGGGAATCAGCCAGCCCCTTTTCAGTGGTCTGTGGGGATAGGACAAGGGGCAATGGCTGCAAGTTGGAGCATAGGAAGTTCCACACCAACATGCGGAAGAACTTTTTCACAGTGAGGGTGACTGAGCACTGGAATAGGCTGCCCAGGGGGGTGGTGGAGTCTCCTTCACTGGAGATATTCAAGACCCGCCTGGACGCCTATCTGAGCAATATGAGCTAGGGAGCTGCTTTGGCAGGGGGGTTGGACCCAATGATCTCTCGAGGTCCCTTCCAACCCCTACAATTCTGTGATTCTGTGATTCTGTGATAAGGCAGAGGATGGAAGATGATTTTTTGGGAGTACCCCTGAAATAAAATCCTAAACCAGTGAGACATTTGATAAGATCAGAATAAACATGCGTCATTCTTGTGTACCTCTTCTTTTGCATATTTTGGCAGAGGCTAGGAAAAGCTGTGTCAAAATGTAGTAGGAGATGTTGGTCTCATAGTTCTGATTTCCAAACAGATCAAGTATTGATCTTACATGGTAGCTGCAAAATCCTGAGACAGGCTGTTGTCTGTCCAGAGCATTTTTAACTTGTGTTTGCAAGACTACAAAAGACTTATCAGCAACAAAACTTGCCCAAAAGGAATCAAATCTTTTTATGGAGGAGTCAGTAGTCAAGCTGTTCTGACAGCTCTGTTATAAAACAGTATTTATTAGTCTCTGATTTAGACTTTATGTATCAGAAGATGGAAAGAGAGGAGCAATTCCTTCCCAGAACTCAGTTTAGAGATCCCACAGTCAAACTGTGAAAGATCTAGGAGTAAAGAAAATACAAGCTGTTAGCTCTCAGACCCGCTTTTCACTTGATTTACCTTCAAATTAGTTTGCCTTTTGCCAGCAGTCGCTCTCTGTTACTGTAGCCAACGGGTGTGGAAAGGCCCAAATCTGTGCCCTTAAACACCCCTGCCATTCCTGCTCCCTTCACAAGATCTGCAGGGAATAACCTACACCCAGCAGTAGCTCCTGAGACACACCTGGAAATTATTCAAGGTAGTGCTGGTTCATGTGGATCAAAGCTATGCAAGGGAACATCCAAACAATCTGAAGTAGTTTGGATGATCAAGTTCCAGTGCCTGGCGACGTACCCAGACACTGTTTAGCTCCCTAATGTGGATACCATTGCAGTATCCCGGTACTCTGCTGGGTGGCACATACCTTACCAAGGCCTGCCCTTGGACTACATGTAAAGTGAACCTTTTCTTATCCTTTCACCCACTTCCAATCAGAAAAAGCATTTCAAATAATTAGTAATGTCGTTAACTCTAACTGAGAATAACTTGTCCCACGTGCATTCCAAGTGTATCCTGCTTGCTTTCCCTGGGCAAACCCAGAAAGACTTTCATTGCTGCATACTCACAAGTAGCTGTATGAATGTGAGGGATTATGGAGCTTTCAGAGTCTGCCTTCTGAATTGGAATAACCAATCTAAACTCCACTGAAACTTCAGACCTTCATTCCAGAAATCCATATTTCTCCAGTAGATCTGTTCAAGTTTATCATCTTGCCAACTCAAGTGCAAAGGCTAGTTTGGAGTAATGCCACATTGATGTTTCAGTAAGCAAGCCACTGAAAAGCATAATGGTGCTGTGCACTTCAGGGTCTGGTTTAATTACCTGTGGTTCTGGAGCTGTGACCCCGAGACGTATCTGTGTAAGCAAATTTCTTTTATACATCTGAGACACTTGAATTGAAAGCTGATGGCAGTTCTGAAACAAAATAGCAATTATTGAGAAGGGAAAAAATTACAATCATGTACTTACCTGTGCAAAAGCCAAGGAAGTTAAAGTTATTTTATTTATCTGCATCCATGGGGATACTCAAAACGCACCTGGACAAGGTCCTGGGCAACGTGCCGTAAATGAACTGGCCTGAGCGGAGTGGGGTTTTCAGAGATTTTCCAGTCTGAGATACTGGGATCTGGCTCGTTTTCTGCATCTACACCCACACAGCACTTCTCCTACGTGAAGATACACTTAATCCATTCATTTTCTTTTTATCTGTTTTCATTCTTTTATTACATTCTTTATTTTGTTCTTATATTGCATTATTTTGGTTTTCTTATTTAAGCCATTGTTACCCAGAGTTACTTTATGCCCTTGGAAGTGTCAAATTAACCTCAGTTGCCCACTCTTTGCATCACAGCCTATTAAAAATGATGCCACAGTTCAAGAAGTATGACTAAAAATAACGTGGCTCTTTGCTTTTAGTAATGGTGTGTGCTCTTAGAACATGTAGATTTAGATTTACTTCAACTTTTGCATTTGAGTGCACCCTGCTGGTTTTCCCCATGCTAGAAAGAGGCATTTTTTTCTTATCTAAATATTACATTCATGTGATTCAGTTTCTACAGTCTGAATCTGATGCCAGAAGTAATCAGGCATCTTTTCTTAGAACAAACCTTTACAGAAAATTGTGGAACAGCCTCTTCGACTTAGTTATGATTAGGCTAATTTCATATACCTTGCTGGCCATAAGGATTAACATGTTTTGACAAATTTTATTGCATAATTGTCTCATAATAAATGAAATCAGATCCAGCATGTATGATATAGTCGTTGAAGTACCAAGGTTGCTGAATTAAATTGCAGCTGCTTTGAGAACATCTAGATGTTATGCAGAAAACTGAAAAGTTCTTTGGTATTACAAGTAGATTGTTCTTCTAATTAAATGTCTTTAAATTCACATCTTACAGGCACAATACATATTTTTGCATCAATGTGTACTGGATCTGTTGACAAGCAGGGGAAGCAGTCAGCCCATATGTTTTGTAAATTACTCAGCACTGCAAAAGATGGACTCTCTGGATGCCATGGAAGGTAAGGAGATACAGATTGTCCCAAATAGTATTTTTTCATAGCAGGTGCGTTGACTTGTCCAGGCTAAGGAGCAGAAACAAATACCTTGACATGCATTTTTTTGGCTTCAGAATTGCAATCTTCTAGCACTTCGCTGCCCTTTAGTGTCCTTCACAGTAACAGTCAGTGCTTAAGCTTTCCACTTTTTTCTCTGCAAGATATCTGAAATGCAGCCAAAAGAGTTATCTGCCATTAGTTCCTATTTGCTTACAATGTAGATTAAGATCATGTATCTCTTTCTTTCGTAGGTGATGTGGAGCTCGAATGGGAAGAAACTACCATGTAAATACTAAGACTAAATATTAAAGATAATGAGATTTTTGAAAGTCAAAGTCATATTTTTCTAAGCACAGGGGCCAAAGTGAATTCCCCTATTTTGGTGATCAAAACAAACGTGGATGATTAAAACTGCTTTTCATCTATCAATGTGCCTTCATAAATATACTAAAGTATTTTATTCAGATCACTGAGCAATAATGGAGTACTTTTGCACAGACTGCGCTTCTGACGTTATGTGAGAACTGCATTCAGTATGTATTTTAATAGAAAGTGTGTTTGAATATAGACTTTTTTTCTGGTTACCTTTGTAAAAGAAGAAAAATGAGCCAAATATGATGTAAAAAAAATTCATATTCCCATTGAACTTACTTTGGTGTGAATTTGCTGTGTTCTTTGTGTTTTGGTTTCAAGTAAAAGCTCCAGTTGCTTGAATCATCCTTGATAGATTGGTTTCAATGTTGTCAGCTCTTGCAGATTAATTCTGATACCATCACAGTGATCTTTACCTAAATGTATGTTCTTCTGTTTTCAATCTTTTTTTACGAGCGGCAGCATATCAGCTCATGATCCTGAACAGCTGAAGAGTCACCTTCTGACATGGGGAGGATTATTCAGCTTTTACACAGCGCACAGTAGCTCTTCAGGGACACTTGGGGCTATTTAACTCTCTTATAAGCAGTGGGTTGTTGTTTGGGTTTTGGTTGTTGGGGGCTTTTTCAAATATACAATGGTGATTGCATATGTTCAGTGCTGAAGAAAGTATTTTACATTCCACTTTTTCAAGCAGAGAAAACAAAGTACAACTATACATTTATTATCTACTGCAATGCAGGATAGATCAACTTGAGTAATAGAACGTTTGTAATTTGTTCATATTTCTTGAATGTTAAAGAAATGTGAATTTACTATTAAGTATTTCAAATGGTTACTCAAAACTTAATAATATCTTTTCAACACAGAGCTGTCAAGTAAAAAATTTTTGCTCCTTCCTTGGGTTTGGTGAATCACTGCAAAGTATGGGAACTCTTATTTGGAGATTTAATAAAAGGGAACATCTTCCACTCCCACTGATCAACATGATCAGGAATAGATCTGAAACAGGAACGAGAGAAGCAAAGCAAAACCTAGTAGAGTGGGAAGGCTGGAGAGATAATTAAGCTGCGTACCCTGGTTCTGAATGGAAGTGACAGTGTTCAATTGATATTGGGGGAAAGGTTTGCTAAGTTTGTCTCTGTGTACAGAACTGTATCATTCTGAATAATACTAAAGCTGTGACAATCTGAGATGAAAAACATAATAACAAAGAGACTTTAGAGTTGCCATCTTCAATTCTGTTTAGACAGAAGAAATCCTCGGCCTTGTTGAGGAACCAAGCTCAGGGAAGTCAGATACACCTCTTCAGAACCTTGAAAGATATACATGTGTGAGTGAGTTTGTGTGCACACGCTCCCAAAAGAACGGTAAATGAGAAAAACTTTCCATCTTCACTGTAGCTACCAGACAGAAAATACTATACGGTATGTAAGCTGATGCTTCTTCACAAGGTAATGACGGTAGGTGCCTGATGTCTCTTTAGAGGTTGGCAAGGATGGTGCAGTGAGGACCCTTTGTAATTTAGCCCAAAGTGCCAAAATCTAAAGTGAAAATCAAAAGGCAGCATTTAAGGGGATGGAAACAGTCTACAGAGATATTTTGGGCAATCTGTCTTTCAGGAAGACTGACAATATTGTAAACATCACCTGTCAAGCTAAAAAGAAAACAATGCCTTTTAAAGCTGGATAGAGGTAGGGAGAGGTGATGTCCACAGCTGTTCCAGTCTCTGGCAAAGCATTCGGTACAGCTCTAGTTTCATTTCGTTCCTATGAAACATGTGTTCTTCATTTGTTATAAATGCACTTTAAAGTATTCTGACAAATTGCTTATAGGGACTTACAGATGTTTTTCATGATTTGTGTTTGTACTCGGTAGCAGTACATGCAGTGCTGTGATAAATTCACATTATAGAGTCATAAGCTTGTATAATCTTATATCCACAGTGGTGGCATATGTGTCTGTACGTGTGTCATTCCTATTTCAGTAGGAGAAAAAATCTAAGGAGCCTTATGCAACTTACAGATGAACTCCAGAAGTTCCCAGTGTGCTCAGGTGTTTTCTGTTCTGTAAAGAACTTGATGATGAAGAGTCGTCCTCCCTCCTTTAGGGGACCTGCCTGTGATCAAACCCCACATTCAGTAGCACGCTTGGCTGACGGTGTAGTACGGTGCTAGAAGATGTGACTCTCTTTCTGTAGAGGCAAAGTGAAAAACTGAAAAGTGGTTCAAGTACTTTACTTTGCAATCTGAGGTAAGCAATCTGCTACGTGCTGGCTTGACACGTTACGTGTTGTCTTTAGAGTAAAATATTCAGCATAAACTTGCCACAACTCATGAGATACATAATCAGGGAAAGAAGTATCTCACATCAATTCCCTCCAAGAACTGGTTTCCAGTATAAATACAGCAGTAGTCCACTGACTTTCTGGCCTTCCTGCCAATCATTTACAGGGATAGGGGAGCATCTGTATGTATATCAGGAGATTCCTCCACACCTCTGTTCAGTCATGAAGAAAGGATTTCCACACAGTCTCTTGTCTTCCAGACCTCCTTCCCTTATGTGATGACACCTATGGTGGTGCTACTGACAGAACTGGAGAGCTGGAGGCTAGCAGAATTTATCCAAGTGCTATTTTCAGGAGAAAAAAAATATATATATATACATATCAGAATTTTCATTTTTAATGTTAACACTCAATTTTCTACAGATTCTTGGCACTAATAATATAGGAAGAGTTTATTCTATCAAAATTAGAAAGTGAATAAATAAAAACTAGAGAATAATACACATTCTATAGGGTGACTACAATTGTATTGCAATCAAGTCATACTGTATTAAATTATTCAGGCAATTTCTATAGAGATTGATATCTCTCCATATATAGAAGAAACAGGCTTTGTATATATATTTACATCCAGCCCTGTTGGATATCATTAGAAGATGTCAGCACCCTCAAAAGCTGATCTGTTCTGTTTACAAAAGGAAATACAGCAGAGCATCACATTTGTGTTGGATTTGAAGTGCTTTTCTGTACTGTTAGAGGAGCTGATAACAATAATTCTACGTTCAGATGTGTGCTTTTACTGTATATATGGAGATATTTAGTAATTTAATTTCATACTGTTATGGGAAAGATTAATAATATGTATTAATCTACGTAACATGATCTGAGCACTGCTGCAATACCAAGTGAGCTCATGGGCAGTTTCTAAGACGAAGCAGCAACAAGCAATGAATTGATCATATTTCATCCTATGGCAACATGGCACGGCGCTTTCCTGGTTGCACACTGAAATTGCAAACCCTCCTAGATGTGGACATGAATTTGCAGAGATCCGGGACACAAAATCTTAGGAGGTCTGCAGGCAGAAGAGATTTTTTTTTTGGAAAATGTTTTGACAGCAAGTTAAAATAAAACTTGAGAAGGAACCTGTTTCAGAGTCTGTGTCATGTGTACATTCAGCATTACACAAGATCATTGTCAATCCATGACAACAGAGAAAAAAAAATTTTAAGAAGAGCCAAAATAATTTTTGTTTTGAGAACTCTGAAAAGTACCCAATTAGCTCTTTGGTTTAGAGGATGTATGTAAGGTAATAATGACTTCAGGGTTACTTTACAATTAAGCCACGTGCTCACTCAGTGCTGCAAAACCTGCAGTGCACCGCGTGCAGCAAAGACTGCAACGGGAAGCCATCGGGACACAGCGCTGGACACATCTTCGTTATTTCTAATTCTAAGGAGCTGCCAGACAAAATATATTGAAAGGTGATCCACCGTTTCGGCACCTTTCCATGACTCTTGTGTCACCACTCTGCGTACGGTGCTGGAATGATGATCCTCCCAACACCCTCCTTCCTGTTTTGTGCTGTTTTCTAATGCTGTATGCATTAGAAGGAATCGCAGTCATACGGATCAGCTGATTTAAATACTGCAGGCGTCATCTACAGGCATACCTCGTTCTCAGGTAAGGTGTGTGGTGGTCTTACTTCAAACCTTCTCTCTGTCCCTTTCCTTACGAGTTGATTTCCAGATGACATCATGGAATGTCAGCAGCATTTTTGCACTGGCTCTGGCCCAGAACCCATTTGCTGCCCTGTTCTCTCTGTGGCTACAGTTACGAGGCATGAGACAAGCATGAGCCTACATTTGTGCTCAACTGTGGTATCAGTTGCATGTCTTTGCAGTGTGGGCACTGGGTGCGACGGTAAGGATAACAGGGCTTCCTCTCCAGAAGGTTCCCCTGCTGCCATCATCAATTCAGACACCAGCTTCCCCACTGGTCACTGTTCAGTGTCAGCTGAAGGCATCAAGATGGATCCAGTGTTTGACATTCTGCATGGTGATTCTCTTTTCCCAGTAACTTTTCCCAAATGACACTGAACTAATTACTTATTTTAATTATTCATTCTCACAGCTCCCTTCTGATGTAGGGCTGTTCTCAGGTTCCACTACATAAAGAAAACTGAAAGTCAATTGCTTTTCAGCAGTGAATGACAACGATGCATTTCACAGACCCCACATCATCAAGCAAAGTTTGGGATGAAGTTGTGCCTCTTTATTTTGGTTGAAAGACAACATTTAGAATGTTTTGGTTATATTTGGATCATCTTACTCTGCTTGTTGATTGGTGTTACCAGGGTGATCTTTTTGTAGGATGACAGCTGCACCCAGCTATCCACTTTAATCACAAACAAACCATCCCATCCTCTTTACAGTCAATAATGAGCTGAAGGAAGTTTTCCAAGGGTGTTCCTAAAATATTTTGCAGGAGTTGAAGTTATGAATGATATAAAAAGAATATTTGGATACTGGAAACCTAATATGCAGCTAAAGCTCTACCATTCACGGTTGCATTCCATGAAGCCTGCTGAGCAGGAAGTGTGTCCATGACGCAACCTTTGAGCTGAGTACTGCAAGATACGGGTCTCTCTTGCCATCCACACAGGAATGCATGTAATAAGCTTTACTGTAAAATTCTGTAGCTCACCTGAAAAGCACGAATACAGGAATCACCCATGCCAGCCGGTAACAACTTTTGTGACTCAGCGCTAGGAACCAAAGGACTGTAGTCAATTCTTTCACTAATCTTAAATATAGAAACAAGTATTTTGGCACCGCAAGTGTAGAGTGTGGACAGACAGGGTATAGACAGAGATGAGGGGTTTCTTCCACTAATGGAGACGTAAGCAGCAAAGTAAATAGATATACCACTCCCTCTCCTTCAGTCTGCTGTGTTTATGTGTTCACCAATTGAAGATAACTGAAGGTACATGAAATTTATACACTTTTAATTTGATTAATATATTGGTAATCCCTTTCTCAGAATCCAGCATAAAACAGCTCTGTGCCTGTTTATTTACCAGTCTTGTTGACATTCACTGTAGGTCCACTTAACTGCTTTCCTTATGGAATTCTGCTAATTCTGTGTCCACATTAGAAGGATAATACAAATAATGTGAATCTGGGTTTGCACATTATGCACAGAATTCTTACACGAGCTACAACAACATAATACTGCGCTCCAGGCACGGGCAAGGAATTGACCTGGGGAGCCTGGCTGCCTAGCATGTAACCTTATCCCTGCTGAGAGCAGGACAGTTATCTGACAGGGCACTGTCCCAGGCAGGGAGTCCAGATAACGTTCCCAAAGCTGACTGACACTTATATATAGGATTTTAATCTGAATTTTTTCCCTGCTAAGGATAAATATGAAAATTCAGAGCTAGCATTGCCACTGAAACCTTTACTTACCATTGTGCAAGGAGCTATAATTCTGTACACAGTGCAGTGAGGGCAACAGGTACCCCACTCCAATCTGGACATTATATTATACCTCAAACACCAAAGATCACTGATTATCTGTGTTCTGTCTTATGCTTTTGGTGAGATATCTTGATAAGGCCTAGATCAGCCCTCTCAATTTTCCTGTATGTTAGAGCTGAATTAAGCTTGCCTAGTTTTAGCTATATAAGAGTTACCCAGTTTAAACCAACCGTCTCCTCTTTTGAATGGTGAGACATGGTCATATGGAGATGACAGCTCATGCCAGAGCTATAACAGATGTCTAAGAGAGGCACACCAATCCAGAAATGAATTTATTTTGTGTCGCTCCCCCATGGATACACAAGTTTATCCAACTCAACTGTCTGCCAAATAATGTATTCTGTAAATTTCAGCAGAAGAGAGCTCCTGAACAAAACTTTGTACCAAGCGTACAGCTTAGTTTAACTTCAGGAGGAAATCTGTACAAACCTTGTCCAAATCCCTAGGCAGAGAAAAGTATGTCCCAGGAACTCATCTTTGCTGCTTAGGACACCAAGGAGCAAAACCTTTCCTTTAATTGGTATTAATAGAACCTTAAGCTTACAAAGACATGTACTGCCTTTTGCACAGGTCAAACTCAAAGTTTAGACACATATCTCTTTTGTTTCTTTCTTTTTCCAAATGGGAATTTTGAAATACTGACTTTGGAACAGTTATGGCTTGTCTTCACAAAATGTGGAGCTGACCTGATAAAACAGCCATAAGGAGGACGCTTTGATAAAAACTGTTCAATAATAATGGCCATATTATAGCACTTCCTCAAAAATATACCTTCTTCCTGGCCATTATTGTAAGCACATACATACCAAATATACTGTCCACTAAGAATGTGACTGAATGCTGGAGTTGGCAGATACATTTACATTTCTTGACTTTTTCCCATTCTTTTTGCCTTTGCAATTGTTTTTATCCTTTACTGGTGCTCCTAGCAAAATTTTGGGGACATACCAGGTTGCTGGTTAATGGTGATTAATTGTGTCAGCTATACTAACTCTGTACCGAATTTAATGAGACAAACATTCATCTCCTGCATACTGATGTGCTTCCTCTGAAACAAGAAGAGATCCCTGGCATCACTACCAGCGCCAACTGGCAGTCAGAAAAAGATGGTCCTGTGCTAGTGTAGGAGAAAATCTGTGCTTAGTTCCAAGTATTCACAAACTTTGCATGTCTGAAACAAATCACTTAATTTCTGTGTATCTCAAATCCCCATACTAAAAAGAAAATAATTGTATTTAACCTTTTTACCTAACATTTATGTGTCCTATCTATTTATATTTGGAAGTTTTGTGGGGAAAGCAGTTTCTTTACACACCTGCTATTGCAACTGAGAATACTGTCAAAGCAATGAATTCTTTCTCCCATCAAGGTCGTCTCAGAACAAGCAAACGGTCAGAAGATTGTCAAGAACCACCTGGGACAGCATCTCTGCCCCACAGTGCAGAACCCATGGTAGGCAGTGGCTCTCAATACAGAGGGCATTAGCTAAGAGAGCATTTGCAGAGGGTTAACCTCTTCTTTATGGAAAGGGTCCAAATGAACACCCTTGTCACAATTATTCTGTCTTTGGGCAAAAATCTCTTGGCTCTGTGTCTGGCATAGCAGAAAAAAGGCAAGAGTTAACATTATGTGCCAAGAGTTTTTCTAACTGTTGATTCCTGTTCCCATATACCACATCCACACATCCTTTATCATGCATGTGTGCACGGGCAGCTACTCAGGCTCTTGAAAGTAAATACACATCTAAATCAGTTAGGTCATGTGTTATTAGCTTGCTTCAGGTTAGCAAAGGGGAGCATGACTTGGATTAGTAATTGTCATGACCATGAAGTCTTGATCTGCAGAAGTAATCAATTCTGATCTAAAAACCCAACCAAACAAAAAAAACCCCAAACCCAACACCTACAAGGGGTCAGCCTGAAGTGTTCCTTTTTTGAATGTGCACTGGAACAAATGGCAAGTTGCTCTAACGAAGCTGTGAAATACTTTGGGCTGTCATATTATCTGGTTCTCCAAAACCAGGGAAAAAAATGTTCAGCAGGGTCTTGTAAGGAGACTTTGTGAAATATAAAATTGCTACAAGAGCTGAAAGAAGGAGAATGCTTCCATTGAGAGAAAACTAATGAACAAGTGTCAAAATGGACAGTTGGTGTCAGTTCCAGAAGGATTTAAAACTTACAAATGAGCTTGAAGAAGCCATGTTAATAGAGCCAATATTTGTATGAAAAGAACTTTGTACTTAACAAAAAATCCATTGTAAACAACATGTTTGACACAGCACATTAAATGCTTAGGAGAAATAAAAAAGTAATGAAGTAAAGAAGAAGTAAAAGAAGAAAACACAGAAATACTATATTCTACTGATATTCAGCATCACATGATGTGTTTTCTTTTTTTGCTGAAAAAGAAATTCTGATGCAAGTCTGAGTTCACTATTTTGAGGACACTTGGTAAAAAAAAGTCATCTTTCTGAAGAAGCAAATCTGTGAGAAAGACCTTATGGTTTTATTTCTAAGACATTACAAATCCAATTTAACAAACCTTTCTATTACTGGTTTAAAATAATCCTTTATGCTCTATATAGAGTGTTTCCAATCACATTTAGGTAACCAAGTGTAAAGATCTACGTATAGTTCTTAGAGAAGGACTGCCAACAGAATTGTAGGCTTTATGTTTCCGCAGAGGCTAGCCTTGTGTAGCACGCAGCTTACACACAATTCAAATAACATTTCCAAGCCAAAGAAATATCACATGACTGGCAATGAGGGTCTGCTGGCATTGCTGGGTAATCCAAACCCCTGACGCTGGGAGGAAGTGAGCCAGTGGAAGCTGTTGAGGCCAACATCATCAAAATAGCCCAGACACTCAGCCCAGTCATGTCTCACAATGGAGCAGTGAGATCACAGGGCAATCGGTGCCATCTCCTGCAAGCAAGCCTTTCCAAATGTATGCTCTTCTCTTGCTTCTCCATATACTAGAAACACTTGTGCCTCTTGGGCACAGGTTTTTCAGTGTACAGACCAGACAGATTCCAACCCAATCCATATTCCATGAAGTTATTTTGAGTGTGAAGGTTTTTTGTTTGGGATATTATGTTTTGTGTGTGTCTGAAGGTGAAAGAAGGGGGTATTGCGAAAGGAGCAACGACATAAAATAGGACTTGGCTTGTGCTAGAGAATTTCAAGGACTTTTAAGTGTTCCAGGGCTTAACTCTTGGACATCCTGTTGTTCAGCAGAATACTTAGCTGACAAGTGAGCTCCCAAACTCAAAACATGTAGACCAGCCATGAAAGGCACTGTCAGGAATTGTGAACAGGCTTGGGACACAACAAGGACTGGCGATGCAGATAAAAAGTGGCAACGTGTATGTGCCCACACAGCTGTATGATTGTTGCACCCTCCAGTTAGGGAATCACCATCCAGTTTACCAATTGATTCTTGACTGGTTCAATTGGAATTGCTAATTCTGATTTCCCCTTCTATAAAGAATCCAGGAGCAAATGCCTAGGCTTCTATTCGAAGCACTCAAATAATACATAGGAGACACTGATTTGTTTTCATCCTCTGCTTGATTCAGATCAGGGAATCTGTTTATCTTTCTTTATCACATCTCAGGCAAACATGTTGATCCCTGGACTAAGGCTGCCAGGGAATTAACATGTGCAGTGCCTTGCCCTACTTGTTGCCGCTTTCAAGGATATTCCAATATTCATTCAGAAAGGGAATAGCCTGACGGGGGCAGGCTCTCACATGAAATGCAGCAGGCAGCTGTTCAAACACCCAACTACACTATTTAAAAAATTACAGGAGCCTGGTTGGATCTTCTCCCTCCCTGCAAGAGCTCTGGAACCTAGGCTGCTGTTCTTATTTCCATCCTTAATTCTTCTAAGTTATCACAAGCAAGTGGAATTCTTGCTAAGAGAGAACAGCGACAACATAGTTCATACCAAAATAAGGCTAAAATAAACAAATTAGGAACTCCAATAGTCTGTCATATTTTGCTTGAAGTCTACATCACACCCAACAGTGATTCACATGGCTGCTGCTCTACAGCTTTGCCAGGCTGGTGTTTTTCATTCCATCAGAAGACTTACCCAAATCCATCTTGTTGTAACTAATTGCATGTATTTTGTTCCATGCATGTAATCACCGGCATTAGTTTGCTCTGTTCCTCATTGCAATAGTTGCTTATTATTTTCTTGAACCCTGCACTGTCTCTTGATTTTTCTATTCCATGGTCTATACCAACATGTGCATTTGATATTTACTTTGAGAACCATTCTCTGATTTCTCTAGTAGCACCAGCCCTCCCTGTTTTGACATGTAGTGCAGTACCTGAAAACAGGCATGGAATTCCACCTGGAGTCTTACCAGCCTAGAGCAGGACTTAAGGACTAACTCATGTTCCTCCTTCCTACTTGGAAGTCTTAGTGGAATGTATGGGGGTTTTCTCAACAATGTGACATATGTTTATCTTACAATTCACTGTAGCCATAGGTTTCCTTCTGTAGAATCTCTGAGGTCCCTTCCAACCCAAACTATTCTATGTTTCTGTGAATAACCACCTACCTAATTACTTGATCTGTATTTCTGTGGTGATCTGGCTCACCTAAGTGCTCCTATATGCCCCTTGTCCTCATCAAATTGAAATCTGTAACAGATCATATTTCTGAGTCATCACAATCAGTTTGAAATCCAAGCATGTCCTCCAACAAGCTGATAATTCACACCCACCTCTGTGATATCTGCAAAACTGATAAGCATATTCTCTATTCCATCATCTGAGCTGTTAATTAAAATGTGAGTTGCCAGAGCAGAACCCTGGGAAGTCTATCATTTCAGATTTCTTCTTTGATGAGTTTCCAAGGAGTTAAATATTCATGGGAGTTTCGCTTTCCTAGTCATCATATAAGGATGTCATATGAAGCTGTATAAGAATCTTCATTAAAATCAAGTAAGTAACTTCTACTTATCTCATAGCTACAAGAATCATTTTCCTGTCATGGCAGGACAATAAATTGATTCAGCACAGCTTCGTCATGGAGATATTTTAACAGGCACAGGAATACCCCAAGTTGACATTATTCACCCTTTTGTATTCTTCCAGGTGTACACAACTATTGTATCAGTTTCCACTATTGTCACAGAAACTTAGGTTGAACTCCTTATCTACAAGTCCCTCTTTCCTTCTGCTTAAGAACCTGCATTATCTTTCCAATCTATTCCACAACCTCACTCACCAACCACAAGTCCTCAGAGATATCAGAAAACAGCACAGAGATCAGTTCAGCCAATTCTCCAAGTACACTGAGGCCATACCAGTTCTAACAGGTAAGTTAATCTAATTATTTCACCTCTTGATTTTCCAGCTCTGACTCTTTCTCCTGTTGTTACTGGTGCTGATAATTGTGTTAACTAGCTAAAGGCACTTCATCTTTTCATTGTCATTTGAATTGACAGAGGCATTAAGCACATCAGCATCTGTTAATGGCTTTCTCTCAGTTCAGGTTCCCTTAGTTCTCTTGCTATTGCAATATTTAATGAAAGTGTCTTCTTAATTTTCATGCCTTTTGATAGTGATTTCTTGCTTTATCCTTTGCCTTTCTGTCTTTGTCCTAACATTTGTCCTTTCCTCCCTTCCCTTCCCTTCCCATTCCTTTCCTTTCCCTTTCCTTTCCTTTCCTTTCCTTTCCTTTCCTTTCCTTTCCTTTCCTTTCCTTTCCTTTCCTTTCCTTCCTTTCCTTTCCTTTCCTTTCCTTTCCTTTCCTTTCCTTTCCTTTCCTTTCCTTTCCTTTCCTTTCCTTTCCTTTCCTTTCCTTTCCTTTCCTTTCCTTTCCTTTCCTTTCCTTTCCTTTCCTTCCCTTCCCTTCCTTTCCTTCCCTTCCCTTCCTTCCCTTCCCTTCCCTTTCCTTCCCTTTCCTTCCCTTTCCTTCCCTTTCCTTTCCTTTCCTTTCCTTTCCTTTCCTTTCCT